>JAVBJF010000036.1:0-1200000 GCA_033439095.1 Pseudococcus viburni | reverse complement strand
TATGGGATTAAACAACCAGCAAATGGCCAAGATCGCGGGAGCAGGAAAAAGGAAAACTGTGGAAATTGTATTTTCTGGCTGTGTATCGGTCGATGGGTCGGGGATGAGGGAGGTTTAATCATACGCGAGAATAATAAAACTATTCTGAAATTCTACTCGTTTCTCTGCGTGTTCCTCGCACAATGACCGAATAATAAGACCGGCTGTGAGGGGGGGGGGGGCACAGACACAGTGAGAGGCACGAGCGACAAAGGGAATGTTACTTCGTTATACGTACTTTGCAGTTATACCGTGTATACGAGTATATCGCGTCGTGCGACAGACACGTAGACTTCATAGCGATGTAATTGCATTTACAAGACATACCACGTATACTACGATGCGGTATACGAGCCGAATAGGGCGACATGAATGGCAGGAGGGGTAAACAGGCGCGTGAAAATCTCCTGGTTTTCGCAGGCAGGAAAAAACACCCCATCTGAGCTCTTAAATGCATATACCTAATACCTATACATTCTATTCCTATTCCTAAAGCTTTATTCTTCGCACGACCCTACCGCATTCGAACTGACGAAATGACGAAAAAAGAAAAGCGTACCGAGAGAAAGGAAAAAATCATCAAATTCTCTTTTTTTCGTCGCGTTTCGCAATTAAACTACACAAAGCTCTATCGCCCGCTGCGCTGTGTGCTTTTTTTCCGTTCTCGTCTCGGACGTAATTTCCGCGTAGGACGCGGGGGCGACCGAAGACCCGCTTGTTTAGAGCTGTTAAAACATTCACCGAGTTTGGCCGGTGCGATGGCTGCAGAGCGAAGAGTGTTCTCCGGTTCGCGAGCTTTTTCGTAGCGCGGCTATCGAACGCCTTATCTATTATTTAAAAGGCAACTGCTGAAGAGACCGCATGAAATTACTACGGTATAAACGACCACCGCCATCGAAGGGCTTTTTGCCTCCTCTCCCGAATCCGGGCCAGACTCCGGAGAAATATTCTCCGTCGTGTCGCACGTACCATTTTTTTTCATCAACGGCGATTCTCAAAGGCGACGGTAACGACGATGACCTTTTCCTCGTTCTCGGTGTTGCTGTTGCGGTGTCGTACTGCTCGGCTCTTGAAATTTTCAGTATATCGACGAAATGGAGGTGGCAGACTGGTACCGTTTGATGAATTTTTAAACTCGTATTACCCGCTTAGACGCTTGTTAATGTATTATCTAGGTATAAAATGTACGTATAAGTACCTGTAACGGATTGGGGTTTATTTTATGTACATATGTACTAAGGCGGATTGTTTTCAAGTTTTTTTCGAAAATTGAAGAGAGAAAAGGTAGGAAATTGTGTCTGGATTTTGGAAATATTTGGCGAAAATTTCATCATCTGATTCCTTATTCCTGCCCAATTGCCTGTAAAATTCGACTAAATACTTGAAAAAATTCCATTTTCAAAAAAAATTTGCCAGTACTCTCTCATTCTGAATCAGTGAAAAGTCACTGATAAACAGTCAGAATTGCAGCACAGGAAAAAATCAGCGAAATTCACTGATTTTCAGCGGATTATCACTGAGTTTTCTGCTAATTTCATGAATTTTACGGACTTTTTAGTAAATTTTCACTGATTTTCCAGTGATTTTTCTCACTGTTTTGTTTTCATTGGAAATTTTCTCAGTGATTTTCTCCTGTGCTGCAATTCTGACTGGTTCTCAGTGATTTTTCAATAATTTTAACTGATTTATAAATGAGAGAGTAGGTACTCTCTCATTCCGAATCAGTGAAAAATCACTGATAAACAGTCAGAACTACAACACAGGAAAAATCAGTGAAATTTACTGATTTTCAGTGATTTTTCACTAATATTCAAAGAATTTCACTGATTTTTCAGTGAATTTCATAAATTTTTATCACTGAGTTTTCAGTGAATTTTCCCTGATTTAATACTGTGCTGCAATTCTGACTGTTTTTCAGTGATTTTTGATAAATTTCACTGATTCAGGAATGAGAGAGTATCCATAGATGTTTTCACCTTGCAATACCATTAGATTCTACTTGTTCACCTGCATAGCATTTTTCTGGGTTACTTCTTGAAAAAATGAACGTTTTTTCGTGTTTTCAAATTTCGCGAGGAAAATTAAAAAAAATTATTTTCGTAAAATTTTTTCTTGAGGTAGTCTTAGCATGGATACTTCAACCCATAAATTCATAAATGACCATTTTCCACAGTTTTTCCTCCTCTTGATTGTTTTTCGAAGATGAATATCGGCCTACGTCCAAAAGCACACTTCAAAAACGATTATTTTTTTGTGATTTCGATTGTCCACACTGCTAAGAAAAAGAGGAAAATTTCAGGGGAGTTTCTGTAAATTTGAATCCAAGCTCTTATTTTTATTAAAAATGCGAAAATGGTAGTTCAGTCTTGCCCCCCTCCCATAAACTGTTTTTTACTTCTCCTTCCTAAGATTCCATTCTTCGGAGTTGTTTTGGATCCAGGCTAACGAAAACTGCATTATCTAGAATTCTAGATGTACATGAGAATTTTTTAAAAATTTTTTTAATGTACAAATATTCATGTCAAGAGCAGTTTGAGAATTTTTTTCTTTGATTTTTTGTTGAAAACTTTTGAAAAATACGAAAAAGAATGATTTTGATAAAGGTGGATTGAAAGTGGAGTCGAATGATATTTTCGAGTAAAATCTGGATAAATGCCATTTTTGAATAACTTTTTTCCTATTTTAAAATTTTTTCGAATATGTTTATGTAGTCGAATTCTAAGGGTCATTTGACAGAAATAAAGTTTGAATCATGAAATTAAATTTTTATTGGGTCTTTTTAAGGTTTGAACACAATTTCCTCGCTATTCTCTTTTCATTTCTCGAAAGCTCGCCGAATCAGGTCTTGACCATGCCCATTATTTTTTCATTTGGATGAAGCTGCTGACGGATGATCTGATTTTAACATAATTAGATATTTTTAGGCACGTGTTGTTGACATTTTTTCGTATGATTGTATGAAATTTTTCATGAATTTGGGCACTTGAAATGGTCAAAAAGCTGTTATAGGCGAAGAGGCTCAATCAAACACAAAATTATATTTTTTCAATTCAAAGCTTCAATTTAACACAGCGTAAAGATACTAAAACTAGCATAAATTTGGCATTTTTTGGTAGGTGACCAAGAACATCTTCGATTCTGGGAGCTAAATACGAAGCTGAGAAAAAAAATTAATGAAATTAGAACACTTGAAAAAACACCAGATTTCCCCGAATTTATTCATTCTAAAGAAAATTTGAGAGTGAGACAATTTTTTTTAAATATCCCAGAAATTATTAAATATTTTCGTTAAAGTCGAAATCGAAAAATTCGCGATTATCATGGAAATCGAGAAAAAACTGGAAAAAAAATATTTTGAAAGTGCATTCGTATCGAACAGAATCAATCCTGAATTAGATAATTTCCAAAAATACCTACTATATTCGATGGCCGAAGTAGAATTTCGTCCTGAAAAGGAATACGCACGAAAAGACGAGAATAAATAGAAAGATGATACCATACCTACATATTAATTTGGTGGGATTGTGTAAAGATAAGGATGTAACGAAGTTTGCAAGACCATCTATAACCTTCAGAATGTATTCTGCATGAAAAAGATTGAAATTTGAAAAGCCAAGTTTGATATTGTACACTACAAACCTACGACATTCATTATCTAACGTGAGCGATAAGGAAGGTAAATGATTTCGAATATCAAATGCTCGTTTACTTGTAACAGAAATCGACTCAGATAGGTACCTTACCTATTAAACCTGAGTTATTTTTTTCTGATTCGAACACGATAACGAGACGAGTAGGTAGAAACCTATTTGTCAAGATTATACATTATCAAGTTGCCTGAATTGGGGAAAATCGTAGCACAAAACGACCTGCAATGGAGCAGGTTACGAACGAAACCTGTAAAATGTTGAATTAATTGTGAATGCGATTTTTCACAAACAGACTTGTTCGATTTCAAGATAGAGGAAATATTATGACTTTTAAATTCAGAAACGTCAAATTTGCCACGGAGCGGAATATACCTAATCCTAATAAAATATAAGATGCCTCATGGCCACAAATTTTGAGAAAATCGCGCGGAGAGATATAGTACAATGTACATACATATCTTTTGCGATTTATGACTTTTCAATAGCTTCGCAACTTTGTCAAAAAAATACCAGTTGTCGGAGTTGAAGTTAAAGGTACGATAGTAAATCTTCAAAAGAGAGGAAAAAAGAGCAGATGTTGAGCGTTCAATTCCGTCATTAAAACAACGATGTGAGGGGCTTAGTTCCAAAACTCACTTTTGCCAAAAAAAATCGATGTCGTTTTTTTTGCGGATTCTGGTTCAGTTTTTCATACTGAATCGAAATCTGCAAAAAAAACGACATCGATTTCTTTTGCGGTCACTTTTTCTTTTGTTTGTTTGTTTGTTTCGTCAATTTGTAGCCAATCATCGACCAGTATCATCTACGCGGCCAATCAGCGAGCCGTATCAGTTAGAGCTAGATGCGAGATTAAAAATAATTTTTTGTCGAAGGTGTTGAAATTTCGAAATTGTTTTATGATTTTATGAAATTTAAGCATTTTTACTTTTAAAACTACTGTTTCAGTGATGAACTTAATTATTTTCAGTGTAAATTTAAAAAATAGTAAACCACAACCAAGCAAAACAGCTAAAATTATTTTAATGAAAATTTAATAAAATTGAAAAATTATAATTTTTAAAAAAATTTAATTATATTTTTAACGAGGATTGGATTTATTGATTTCGTAATATTTGAAATTGAATTTTTTTTTCTGATTTCAAAATTGCGAAGCATTTGCTTACTTTTTTTTTTTAGCAACAATAAAGAGATAAACGACGTACAAGTGAAAATGCAAAAACCCTTTTTGTGACCAGCGGTTAGCTGGTTGCCCTTGTTTCATTTTAGGTCGTCTTTTGGTATTGGTTGATCATTGATGTTACTTTTAGCCAAATTGATATGTATTGGAAGTTCGGTAGAAAATGTGTACTTTGGATGATGAAATATGTAGACGTGGAATTTCAATCCAACGGGATATTGGGAGGGGGATGGTGGATTTTACTCATTTTATATCTATGGTTGAGAAACTATTATTTTGTATTTTTGACTTTTCGGACGAATTGGGTGGAAGAGGTGCCTTCAATATTCTCATTTTGTGATTATGAACATCGATTCCTCAAGTCGATAATTTTATTTTTTTTTGTGTCGATTACGATTTTAAGTGTTGAAAAGTTTGAAAAATGGGAAAAATTGCTTACTTCAAACAGTTTTAACCTCAGGTGTGCGCTGAAATTGAAATCACTTTTCACGCTGTTGAGAAGTGAGATTTTTGATACCTACTGTTTATGAATTGTTCAATTGTATTTTTTTGTTCTGCAAATTCGACTCAAAACGTATCTGAATATTATTCATTGCCAAGGGCAGGACAGGATCTAAGATACTGAAACAATCGATTTTTCAAAAAGAAACTCAAGAGTATCTTGTGCTGAGTAGTGAGTGGTGTTGTGTAACTGGTGCACTATTTACCTATCAAAAAAAAAATGAAAATGGAATTGATCAGAACTTTCAAACATTTATAATGAAAAATCAACCTATAGCAATTTTGAAAAATTTTGGTAATTAAATTCACACCGTATTGTAATGTGAAAAAATTTTGTTGCATAAAATGAGTTTTTCATTATGTTTGAAAGTTGTGATCAATTTTCTAATATTTTTCGCGCGATTCCTAATTTTTTTATATTTACTACACCAGTCACTCAGCACTATAGTATTCTGAGCATTTTTTGAAAAATTAATTTTTTCAGTACGTCATCATCATACTTTGTCCAATGTACATACCTCTTTTTTTTTAAATTGTCGAATGCTTTCCAGCAGAATTTTTAGAAAATTTTGTTGATTGACATTTTTAATTTCCAGTCGTTTGGAAAACGATGAACCACGCCTTATCAGCTGTACCTATGTAATCAAATTTTGCATATCTTGTTGAAATATTCAGTCGAGTGGACCAACTTTTTTCTAAATTGGATTAAGAACTCGTACTGTAATCATAGATATTCACTCTTTTTCTGCGTCGATATTCATCTCTGTATGTAAAATTTTGATTTTGAAGGGCAAGAAAATTATAAAAATGGCGAAAAATCAATTTTTTAAAAATTATGATTTATCTCTTAGAGAAAAATATGTTGATGAATAACTGATAAATTGATTAGAGCTCATTGATGAAATGTTTTTGAACTTCGTAAGACGTTAATTACGGGATTTAGATAATTCAAAGATGAATTGTTGGGAATAAGGGGGGGGGGTTACTTTTCATGCGTTCAAATAATGAAATTTTTAATAGTCTCTTGATTTTTCACATTTTTGGTTTACGTAGATTGGTTTGTTATAAGATATTGGCGTTTTGTGAGTACATTTTAGATCTCACCGTCGAAATATTGAATGAAAATTAGACTGCAGAGGGACGAAATAATTTCATGATTCTCTGATATAACGACAAAGATGATCATTTTCTTTTCAAGCCTATAGCATTATTCACCCTTTTCTTGACAAGTTTTAATTTTAATATGCAAAAAATTATTTTGCATTGGTGAAAAAAGGGATAATTTCAAGATTCTCTGATATAATGATGAAAATTATGATTTTCGAGTCTGTCTACCTACTATTCACTTTTCTTATCAAATTTTAATTTTAATATGATTTTTAAAAAGTTTAAAAATGCAAAAAATTATTTACTTACGAAGTAATTAAAATTTCCATTCGGTTCTATGTATTTAGTTATGGCGTCCATTCTCTGGAAAACCGGAAAAAGTTGAGGAATTTTGGAATTTTCTCTGGAATTTTTCGAAAATCCAAAAAAAATATAAATCATTAGAAAAAGTGCTTCTTTGCTTATTTTATTAACTATTATAAATTTTTCATAAGATTTCTCCCTCGCTCCGCTCGAGACAAATTATTACATCTTTAATCTGATTTTTTTATTCATAATTTTTTGTTGACCGTAATGTACCATAAAATTAATACTCAAAATGCATTTCTTTGTTCATTAAATTATGAATTCTTCAAAAAAAAATCCTCGCTACGCTTGGGACAATTTACACTCTTTCTTTCTACAAAATTTATTTAAAATCTTGAGTTTTTTGAAACATTAGTTTTTAATGAACTGTGATAGAAAGAAATGCCATGATGCCCTTGACCACGATGTTGAAAAAAAGGGGAGGGAATGGAATAGAATTCGAAATATTATTAGCCATGTTTTGGAAAACATGAATGAGTAAAAAGTGGTGAATTTTCATCTTTTGAAGATCTTTTTTAGCAAAAATTTTTGCCCTCGCTTCGCTCAGACTCAACACGTTTGTATGTTTCCATAAAATGATTTATATTTTACCTCCTCATTGATTTTTTTATTTATTGGTACAAACTAAAAAATTACGGGGGATTGCGCGAATTTATAAATTTGAGGGATGTGTTTTTCATGGGGGGGGGGGGGGGGTGAAGAAATTTTTGAATCACAGCCAGGAAAAATCGAATTTTCATTTGCTTGAGTTAGTAGAAATCCTGGCATAATTTGTTTCATTTTTCAAAATTTAATTTTGTGTTAGAATACATATGTACTTATATTACGTACAACGAAAGAATGTACATTTCCCCTAATCGACTCGTAACGCGGAAACCAACGACGCGCGTTGATTTCAAATTTCGTCCAATCACAACTCAACGTTCTTAAATTTTGTGGTGGGAGAACGTAGGGGAAAACTACATTCTTTCGTTGTACCAACTATAGTTTTTCCTTTTTATTTGAAATTTTTTCTGTGTGTAAGTAATGAATTCAAATTTTCAAATTTTTGTGGTGAAGGAGAAGTAGGGTGGGCTCAAAAATTTTCAGAATTGAATTTGAATCTTTTTTTTTTTTGGCTCGAAGAGGAGCATCTGAGGATTTCGTAAAAAGTATCTATCGATTTTGAAAAAAAAATTCGTTCGACCCCATGCATTTTATATCATTTTTATGCAAAATTTCAGGATGTTGGTACATCACGTGAAATATTATCCCCGCCCCACCCCTTCCCTTAGTTTACGAATATCATATTTAAAAGGTCTGGAAAAATTCAAAAAATCAGTCTGGAAAAGCTGGAAAATTCGGGGGAAAAATCATTTCTGAAATATAGAGGACACCCAGTCTGTAATCGAGTCTCTGAAAGGCCCATTCCGGATAAGCATGGTAAATCCGCCCCGGAGTATCGCCAAGTCGACTCTTTGGTGATTTATAGGTACCCCCCCAGGCAATTTTATTTCCAAAGTTTTGGACCTCAATTCTGAGTAGTTCGTGAGTAATGACTCAAAATCAAAAAATCATTTTAAATTTTTATCTCAGGATTGACTTGACCGATTCTTTTCAAACTTGGGTATAGTATAGCTCTATGCAAGGTCTTTTCTGAAAAAAATCAACAACACTCCCCCTTCATTTTTCCCCCTCCAAAAATTTGATTCAATATTTTGAGGCCTTCCTTACCCATGAAAGGTGTTGAGCACACTTTTCAAAACATTATTTTTTTATGCACTGTTCACCCTAGAATAACATATAATTTTTTCAAATTTTTATCTCTCCTGCGCCATGGTCAAATTTGACCAAAACCAACCTTACCTCAGCACAATTTGGGTCCATTTGGTATTTCGCCGCTATAGATGCGGTCACTTTTATGTATTGTATATTTTCAGCTTGAAATAACAAAAGTTTGCTGTTTTTAAGCATGGCCGCCTCTAACATCCATTTTGAGGTCAGTGTGCACCCCCCCTTCCTCCACAAGTTTGAGAACAAAGCCAAAATATCAATATGGGTATGGTTTCCATATAAATCAAGCATGCTGAGTACGAAAATGAGGTCGAATTCTTATTTTGAACTTTAGTGAATAAATTATGATGAAGAGAGTAGAAATTGAATCGAAATGCAAAAAGCAATTTTAATACAAAAAAAACAAATAGACTAAATATAAGGGGTATGTCACTGTACTGAATAGAGTATGTAACAATTCAAAAGATGCTAAATATTATTACGAGCTTGCTAATAGGTTGAGAATGATTCGTCACCCCTCCCCCATATTGCAGTCATCATTTGTTATCTAAATTACACCCATTGTTTAAAATTTCAAAACCAGCCTAAATACTAGTGCATTGATGGTGGGATGTTCATAAAAGCTCAAAATAAGAATTCGACCTCATTTTCGTACTCAGCATGCTTGATTTATATGGAAACCATACCCATATTGATATTTTGGCTTTGTTCTCAAACTTGTGGAGGAAGGGGGGGTGCACACTGACCTCAAAATGGATGTTAGAGGCGGCCATGCTTAAAAACAGCAAACTTTTGTTATTTCAAGCTGAAAATATACAATACATAAAAGTGACCGCATCTATAGCGGCGAAATACCAAATGGACCCAAATTGTGCTGAGGTAAGGTTGGTTTTGGTCAAATTTGACCATGGCGCAGGAGAGATAAAAATTTGAAAAAATTATATGTTATTCTAGGGCGAACAGTGCATAAAAAAATAATGTTTTGAAAAGTGTGCTCAACACCTTTCTTGGGTAAGGAAGGCCTCAAAATATTGACTCAAATTTTGAAGGGGGAAAAATGAAGGGGGAGTGTTGTTGATTTTTTTCAGAAAAGACCTTGCATCGAGCTATAGTATATACCCAAGTTTGAAAAGAATCGGTCAAGTCAATCCTGAGATAAAAATTTAAAATGATTTTTTGATTTTGAGTCATTACTCACGAACTACTCAGAATTGAGGTCCAAAACTTTGGAAATAAAATTGCCTGGGGGGTACCTATAAATCACCAAAGAGTCGACTTGGCGATACTCCGGGGCGGATTTACCATGCTTATCCGGAATGGGCCTTTTTAGATCATTTTGCAATTAATACGCAGTAGTTGATAATGCATTTGGAGATGCTCAATTACCCCTGCTCTCTGTACCCCCTCACATTACATACTCTCTTCACCGATGGAAAATTTCAAATTACGGTCGTTCGTCGCATCGTTTCGTTTGAAGTTGAAATAAATACTTGATACTCGTGACATCTTCTTAACCCTATTTCACACGTAGCTTATCTATCTTGGAGTTTCGCGGTATTCGGCCCTCTGTCGTGTTTTGGACGGGTACACCTATTAATGAATCATATAATCTAGTGCGGATGCTGTTAAATTGTTAAGTAATGTAAATGCGCTGATTTATAACCCTCGCAGGAAACGGTGTCAAATATAATGGCAGGTGAAATAGGAAATTTTGATTTATACCCCTTCGGGGAGTAATCCTTTTGTCTTAAGATTTCCTCTAACGAACTAATATTATTATTCCGTCATTACTGCATGCGCGCCTCTCTATCTGCCCGTCACCGCTGCCTCGTCTGCGCCTATGTGCCTGCTTTTCATTTCTTTCGTTCTGGGTTGCTCTTTCACTTTCTCATGCTATAATAAGCAGAGGATATAAAAATGATTACAGATGGAGTTCGGATGGTAGTTTTCAGCTCTTTGAGAATATAGGCTCGAGGATGTGTTGTATGTATCTGTAATATGCCTTTTGTGGCGGGTATTATGGTCGTAATGTGTTTCCGTCGTCGGATAATTCGACGAAGGAATGGGAATTCGGAATAAGGAAGAGAGTTGGAAGGGGAGTCGAGTTTTTTTCTCATTTTCGATGACTTTGATGTGGCGTAATTAGGGTGATATTTTGTGTGGTGTTGAGATTTTTGTCATTTGGTTGAGAACTTTTTTCATTGGAAATGTATTTTGAATTAATATTTTTCATAATTAGGGGTTTATTTGAGGGATTAAAAGGGCCAGAATTTTATTAATGTTGGAAAGTGTATACCTATGTATAAAATTTAAGAAGAAAAAAAATAATACGAACATCGAAGACGACACGATGACGAAAAAATATCCCAATACGTGTAGATAGGGATATAAAAATACAGAAAACATCCAGCATATAGGCGAGTGACGCTGGTATAGGACGATGGGGGCCAAAAGGAAGTGGAGGGGAGCAGAGAAATAACGAGAGAAGATGGCAAAACCCGTAACAATTTCAAGAATGGTAAATTTGAAAAAGGAAAAATATAATATTATTACGAAATAATATACGAAGACGAAAGAAAGAAGAAAATTTCTTTCAGCGTTTTCACGTGTCCTTCTCCCCTCTCGCGTGCTTCTCGTTTTCCAGCCGGCAATACCTTTCATATATCCATCGTCTCGTTCAAACGAGCTGGAAAAAATCTGCGACGAGCGGAAAACGAAGAGGCAAAAATTCAAAGATGAGAATTTCCCCTCTGGCGTTTCCTCTTTTTACCCACGTTGCTTGTTTTATATTTTATATGGAATCGAGAGGACGTCAGCGGAGAATGAAAATTCATCTATCGAAATTATTCCTCGTTTTCTTTTTTGCTGCCTGTACCGGAGGCATTTAAATTGAGATGGAGAGCTGAAAGAGACTGACTGTTGGGAGAATTTTTACCGTGATCATTCGATGCGTGAAATACGAGTACTGGAGTACTTTACCAATATATTTGAGTTACTGAAATTTTGAAATTATCGTCAAGTTGCACATATCGAATAATCTTACGTTAATTAATGGCAATAGTTAGTTTTAACTAATCGAGTATATTTTATTTGTTTTAGGTGAGTACTTCTGCCTGTAAAGATGATACTTGTATACTATTCATGTTATAAAGAATGAAAGCCTAAGTCAACGATTCAGTAGTGAGTACCTATTTTTTTATTGAGATGCTTTTAGGCTTCGTTGACCAAATTTTGAATTCGTCGACGTTCTTTCAATAGTTTTTTATATCGCAGATTCATGCTTTAATTTCAATTCTGAACTTGAGTGGATTGGGTTTTCACTTTTTAGAAACTGATTTGAGATGTAACATTGATAATACAAGTGGTTTTAGATACCACCTTGAATAGCTGAAGGATTCTGCTAATAGAGTATTTCAATTTTAAGAGGAAAGACAACGGTCTTTTTTTTTCAAAAAAAAAATAGTGTTAGAATATAGATAAATAAGGTCAGGATGTATACATAATTGGTAAGATATCTTAATAGAAAACTTTTTTTTTTACCGAGCAGGGGTACTTTATTGAAAAAATGTTTTTTTTTTTCTGGGGAAAAATCATCCCTCGTCCCCTTTTGAAAGATATGTCGCGACTGAAGATTGAAAACAAGGATATATGGTCTCTGAGGCTTTGGTCATTAAGTGAAAACTACTTACAAAGCATCATGAATGGAATCTGATATTTCGGCATGTTCCAGCCCCATGATCGGTTTCTCAGTCTAAAGTTGATTACAAAAACAATTTTTTCTTTAATGAAAAATAAATGAAGATATTTTTATTAAAAACAAAATAAAAAACAAAATCACTAAGGTTAAAAATTTTAATTTTGATGAAATATAAAATAAATGAAAAATAACTTGAATCTCATGTATTTTTTTTCAAGTGGTAGGTCTAGGTACTTCTGATTTAAACCTGGCTCTCTGATTCTGAATCAGTGAAAAAGCACTGATTAATAGATAGAATAGCAGAACTGGAAAAATCAGCGGCACGAATTGCTTTCCGGTGAATTTTCACCAATTTTCCTATGAATTCATCTTATTTTGCTGTAAATTTCAATATTTTCACTAATTTTAACTGATTTTGTATTGATTTTCCAGTGATTTTTTTTCTTCGATTTCCTTTCATTTTCACTGATTTTTCCCGTACTATAACAATCAAACTGTGTTTTGGTGATTTTCATAGATTTTCAGTAACTCATAACTAAGAATGTTCAAGGTACAAAATTTCAACTACTTCTGAGCACTGGGAGAAATTTTATGCATTTTAGGAGTAATTTTTGAAAAAAAACAAAACAAACAGTTTTTTGAGTTATTCGCTTTCAAAGTCTCCTTTGATCACACCCGTAGAACTATGAAAAAGTATTTGAAATTCTGCTTCTCTTGTGCAAAATTAGGGAGATTTGAGGGTGAAAAATCTAGATATCTACTTGATTGAAAAAGTCAAATGTTATGCTCCAAAAGTCCAGAAATAATGTTCATTTAACACGAAAAAAAAGTTTCAAATGAATAACTTTTATTTTTTTTAAATCACAATTTATTTTTTTAATTTGTGCCCTTGGTTTTACTCAGAAATACTGGGCTACTAAGTATGTCTTGAATGAAAATTTAGTGCTTGAAAAGTCTCTGGTGTAATAAATAATTAAATATTTATCATTTATGCTTTTTTCCACAATGCAGGTCCAGGTATATATACGTACCTTATCATTGAAAAATTGAAATTTTTGGCAATAAAAAATTCTCAAAATATATATGTATTGTATTACTCCCTCCCTTCCTTCCTTCCAAAACGTACTTTCTAAATTTAAATCAGTCAAATTTTGTGAAAGTCTGCCTTTTTGAAACAGTGAAATGAGTTGTACTGAGAATCAGGGATTTTTCATTCGATAATTACCAACTTTCCTGACAAATAACGTGATTCAAAAAAGCAGAAATTCACTCAGGTTGATTAATTCGTGGTAAAGAAAGTATGAATGCTGTAAGAAAGGAGAACTTTCATCCTTTACCCCTACAAATTGGGTACCAAATCTTAATCAAAACAGAAATGCTCATCAGCTTTGCACTAGGTATTGATTAAGTTTAAGCTATAAAAACTTCGTAAAAGTTGTCTGATAAATTTGGAAAAATCAATAGAAACTGAAAGATCTTACTGTGAACACCTTTGGCTGCGTTCCAAGAAGTCGGAGGGTTAAATTTGACGAGATATTTTCTGGAAAACCTGGAAAAATTTTGGATTTTCATAAATATAGGAAAGTTGGAAAATCCTAGTACTTTCATTTTAAAGTCGTGGAATTTCTTCTAACCACAAATTACTGAAATAGGATTTTTTTTCGTTTCCAAAAATCACAAAATTTTCAATTCTCTGTCCTGATTCCCAACTTGAAGGAATTGTAAAACAAATTGATGATCACCAGGGTGTCCATTCTCTGGAAAACCGGGAAAAGTCAGGGAATTTTGAAATTTTCGGCATTTCCGCTGGAATTTTGTAAACATCCAGAAGAATAAATTATCTGAAGTTTCTGGACGCATTTTATTATACATTTTCAAAAAAAAATTTCCCTCGCTCCGCTCGGACCAAATTGTTTTACCTAATTTTTGTATTCATCATTTTTTGTTGATCATAATGTACGAAAAAGTTGATATTTAAACACACGTTTTCGTCTATTGAATTATCAAGTTTTCAAAAAATTTCACTCGCTACGCTCGGAGATAATTTAAGCTCTTTTCTTTCTACAGAATTTTTTTTTTGAATCCGTACTTTTTGATAGAATGTAATGAAAATTGGATATCATGATGCCCCTGATCGATTTCCAGAAAAAGGGTAAGGAAATGGAAGAGAATTAGTATTTTTTGGTCACATTTTGGGAAACTTTACTGGGAATGTGAAGTGATGGATTTTCAACTTTTGGAGGTATTTTTTGTAAAAAATTTCGCCCTCGCTCTGCTCGGGTGCATCGCATTTTTATATCTCATCAAAATAATCGATATTTTACTCTTCATCGATTTATTATTGACTAGGCCAAGTCGAAAAAATTGTGTTGGGAACTTTCATGGAATTTATTAATTTGAGCTACGTGGTTGTTTGGGAGGGGTATTGAATTGTGAGGACATTTTTTAATTTTCAGACTGGAAGTACCTATCCGAACTTTTAGTCTCACGATTTGGTCAACATCAAAGTGTTTCCTTTTCATTTGAAAATCTTTCTGTTATATTGAATTTAGGTCGTTTTGTGGCCGAAAAAATAATCATATAAAAATCTCGTAAGAAGTAATAATTTTTGAAAAAAAAAATTGTTCGACATTATGCGATTTCAATCATTTTTTTGCTTAATTTTATCACGCGACATCTCTCTTCCCCCCTCCCCCCCCATCCTTTAGGAATAACATATTTAAAAGGTCTGAAAATTTTCGAAAAATTGGTCTGGAAAACCTGGAAAAGTCAGGGAAATCATTTCTGAGATATAGTGGACACCCTGATCACGTTTTACTTTTCAAAACTGAAATGTTGAAAAAATGAGAAAATTTTATTTTTGAACGTTTTCCTTCAGCTTCAAAATTTTTCCCAATTGTGAAACAGAAATCGTGGAGAATGAATTGATTTTTTTCTTGTTTTTTCTTCTCCTGGGGACTTCGACGTAATATTTAAATAGTTTAGGAGGAAAGTCTTGCAAAATTTGTGTGAAAGTGCTGTTTTTTGATTCTAAGATTTTATGAGACACATTGGTAGAAAATCTTGAATATTTTTGAAAAATTGGCTTGAAGAATCTGCAAATTCAGAAAAAAACATTTCTAAAAAAAAAACCAGCTGGTTAGTGATTTTCAATTAAGATGATTTACCACATAAATTGAAAAGTTTGGCACCTAAATTAGTACACCTTTAAATTTTTTTACTTCGTTTTATACTTTACTTCCGAATCATATTGGAAAATAAAGACGATCCGACTTACATGATAGCACAGCCAACAGAGATAAGATACTGAAAGAATACAAGTATAACTTATGTTTTTAAAAAGCACGAAGCTTTTAAACAAATGTTTCCATGTATCATTTTTGACTCAGGGGTGTTTGAGTATAGTATCCTGTTTGTAAGTTGTACGTTTGTATTCGTACACGAAATACGATAAGAGGGAAGGTGAGAGAGGATACGTTCGCCAAATTGTTAAAGGTGTAGGAGGTTTACGTACGCGCGAGTATATAGAAAAATAAACAACTATCAGTTTTCAATCAGCATCGCATTCCCGGCCCTTTTTTTCCATTCTCGCGCTACTCTTCGTTGTAAATTTGTAACGAGATATATGTACAACGTACGTGGAAATTTAATCCTCGTTCGAACTCATGCCACCTTCTACCGATACCATATCTGGTTCTAAAATGAAAAATAATTTCACTTCGGGTGTACTTAGGGACTCGCGAGAGACGAGGGGGCTGGAAAAGCTCTACTTTGCTGGTCGAATCTGCTGTACGTATTTTTGGTGTCTGATTCCAAGCTGGAGATTTTTTTCGATATACGAGCAAGTTGTGATGTCTTCAAACCTTGGGAATCTGTGCGGTATGTCATCATGTATGATGTGTGAAACCTGCGGGCATCATACGGATACAAGATGGCTTAATATGTGTAGGTGTTTGATAGACGAGGAACGTATTCCTAACTGTAGTGTGGACGAAGAAACGAAATTTATCGACATTTAGGGGGAAAAAAGTCGACCTATCGTTTGAGAATATACAACGTGAATTTTATTGATTCCTCCCGATCCTCAGCCTATTCCAGTCGACTTAGCTCGAATGAGACGACGGTGGATTTTATTGTACACCTATATCATGGTATACGTATCAATGATACGGTATTGGTAAGCAGGAAAAAGTGTAGGCAGGTACTGTATAGAAACAGAAACAGACTCAAACGGTCATTTCCTTTTATATGTGCGTACAAAGCGGACGGATTTTATGTATGTATAAAATCCAACGACCAGGGAATATTTTCCAGCTTCTTCGAGTCGATACCCGCAGGCTATGCGAGTATAATATTATGCGAGAATCGTTCGAATACTTTGCATGTTGGTATGGTCCACAGAAGATATAGTGGCCGGGGTGCGTAATGCGGGTGGTATGTGTAATGTAAATGTTTACTCTGGACTAATATGGTGTTGATTTTGATGGCTTGGTGATGTTTGGTAGCTCGGTGGAGTTTTCTTGATTCTTTTCTATGTAAAGAATAGTCGATTTTGTCGATTGATGTTGTGATGAGTGTGACTCGCTGATGAGCAATTTGCAAGATTCTGAGCTGGGATCTATAATATCTTGAGAATGTAAAAAAAAATTAATTCCAATTTATTGATTTATGGATGAAGATCATTATGTTTGAACCATGTTGAAAACAGACCGAATTTTTATTAATTGATATCATCTGTATTATTTTGAATTGCATCATCGACACTCTGGAGGTGTTGTTTGGTATGATCGCGAAGCCGTTCAGCATCGTCGAATTTGACTGTGGAATGGCTCACCTCAGTGCAGGGGGAGCCGGTGTTAGCGTAATTTGGGAAAGAGACTTGAAAGGGCTTGAAATTGAGAACTATTGACTTACATAGAATTTTTAATTACTTTTTATATGCTCCTACCATTTGTAATTTGTCTTTTTATACCATTACTAAGGGGGCTTCCTGTTTGATGTAGTACTGGTTCAGTATTATTCTTTGAATCTGAATCCGTCAAATTTGGTAAATTACTACCTTTTAGAATCAGCAAAATTAAATTTCATTGCAAATCTGCGACTTTTCACTGATCTTTCAGTCAAAAATCACTGAATTCTCGGTCTATTCCTAATTTATCGAAAAAAATCAGCAATTTTTGACTGAAACATGGTGTCCATTCTCTGGAAAACCGGGAAAAGTCAGGGAATTTTGGTGGTCTGGAAAAGTCAGGGAATTTTGGAATTTTCTCTGGAATTTTTCGAAAATTCAAAAAAAAAGATGAATCATTCAGAAAAGTGTTTCTTTGCTTATTTTATTATAAATTTTTCAAAAAATTTCGCCCTCGCTCCGCTCGGGCCGGATTATTACATCTTTTATCTGATTTTTTATTCGTAATTTTTTGTTGACCGTAATGTACATACAATAAAATTGATACTGAAAATGCATGTATTTATTCAAAAAAAAATTCCCCTCGCTACGCTCGGGGTACTTTAAACTCTTTCTTTCTGCAAAATTTATTTAAAATTTTAAGTTTTTTGGAAACTTATTTTTTACTGAGCTGTACTGAGAAAGAAATGCCATGATGCCCTTCACCACGATGTTGAAACAAAAGGAGCGGGAATAGAACTTACAGAATTCAAAATTATTGGCCATTTTTTTAACCCGTCGACTCCACACTTAAAAAAAAGTTGTTTTACAATTGATTTTCTAGCTCTGGACCAAAGGTTGGTACTGCAATATAACTTCTAGGGGGTGTACATACATGTTCAACCTTTCATTTCATCCATTGCACAGATTGCCTACTTCACTATTTGAAGGGGCAGAATTTTTCGAAAAAAACTTGCATTTTTCGTATTTATTGATAATTTTTTTGTACTGAATCAAAAGTGGAGGGGATGAAACTGCCACCCGCCAGATACTTGTGTATCCATGCCCTACTGGTTCCTGCACAACAATTTTCCTGTCCTTTTGATTTAAGGGACAAAAAAAATTAGGATTCGTACCAGTCCAGATTTTTTTCATAAATGCCTGCCCCTTCAAATAAAAAAATAGGCAATTTGCTCAACAGCGGAAATGATCGGCAGGGTGAGCGCGCATAGGTACCAGGAGGCATTACCACCCGAACACTCGTTCTTGCCGACGCAACGCACGAAAAAAACCGGTGTGTGACATTTGTCACATGTGTGGAGGCGGCGGGTTAAAAATATGAATGAGGGAAAAGTGGAGAATTTTCATCTTTTGAAGATATTTTTTCACAAAAATTCTCGCCCTCGCTTCGTTCGGGCTTAACACATTTCTGTGTTTCCATAAAATAATTTATATTTTACCTCCTCATTGACTTTTTTATTTATTGGTATTTAGGTACTAAAAAATGGCAGAGGATTACGTGAATTTATAAATTTGAGGCATGTGTTTTTCATGAGAGGGGGGCGATAAAATGTGAAGAAATTTTTGAATTTTTAGCCCGGAAAAATCCGAATTTTCATTCGCTTGATTTGGTAGACATCCTGACATAATTTTTTTCATTTTTCAAACTTAATTTTGCGTTGGAATACTTGATTTTTCCTTTTTAATTTGACATTTTTTCTGTAGGTAATCAATTCTGATTTTCAAATTATTGTGGCGAGGGGGTGTTAGGTGGGCTCAAAAATTTTCAGAATTGAATTTGAATATTTTTTTTTGGCTCGAAGAGGAGCATCTAAAAATCTCGTAAAAAGTATCTAGTAAATTCGAAAAAAAAAAATCGTTTGACCACATGCATTTTATATCATTCTTATGAGAAATTTCGGGATGTAAGTACATCATGTGAAAAATTACCCACCCCCCTCCCTCCGTTAACGAATATCATAGTTAAAAGGTCTGGAAAAATTCGAAAAATTGGTCTGGAAAACCTGGAAAAGTCAGGGAAATTTATTTCTGAAAATATAGTGGACACCATGTGAAAGATAAGTGAAAAATCGCGGATTTTTAGTGAAATTTATTTCCCTGAAGAAAGCCAGGATTTCGCCAAGTTTGACTAATTCAGATTTACTGTCTCATTTCGAATCAGTGAAAAGTCACTGATAAATAGTCAGAACTGCAGCACAGGGAAAATCAGCAAAATTCTTTGGTTTTCAACGGATTTTCGCTGATTTTTCAAATAATTTCACTGATTTTTCAGCGAATTTCAGAGATTTTACTGACCTACCAGCTTTTGCCCTGTTTGCTTTCAGTGAAATTTTTTCACTGTTTGCTTTCAATAAATTTTTTTACTGTTTGCTTTCAGTGAATTTTTTCACTGATTTATTACTGTGCTGAAATTCTGACTGTTTACCAGTGATTTTTGGTAATTTTCACTGATTTATAAACGAGAGAGTAGAGAGTATCTTTAAACCATTATACGAACGTGTATTTTGCTGTTTTATTCTTTCACCTTCGTGTCTAGGATTTCACCAGAGGGATTCGACTTCATGTGGGTTTTCCAATTCCGTAATAGGTTGCGCCATAGATGGTAAATTTCGCGTAACGGGTAGCGTTGGAGCTGACGATATCGTTGTGGCTCCTGGAGCGCCAGAGCTGATGCATTTCCGGTAACGGTTGGCGCCGTAGAGGACGATAGATTTGCAATTACCTGTGTGTTAAAAAAAAAGAAATGAATTGAGTAAGCTCAAAAGTAGAAAATTTTTCTGAAATGATTTTGAAATTGATCTATTTTTCATTTTTTTTTTTGACGAAATTGCAGATACTTATTACCGAGCGATAAATTGGTAATATTTCTTCGAAGTATCTACTTGATGATCGAAAGTTTTTAAATTCTTTGACGCTATACCTACAGTATATTTGAAAAGTCCTGTGCAGGGTTCACCATTTTTTACTGAATGGTGGTAGGGAAACGTAGAAGTTATTCCAGCAATTTTGGATTTCGTATGATGAACGTTTTTGACGAAGATGTAAAATTCTTTAGTTTTATGATGTCTACATGGTGTCCAAAAATTATAGAATGTGGGGTTTCTCAAAAAATTGAAATGGAAAGGGAGTGTTTGAATAGAGTCTAGATATGGTCCAAATTTAGACAGTTGTTGAAGGACCAAAATTTTTGAAATCGATCAATGGTTTTCAAATTTTTATTCATAATTTCTTGAAAAAATGATAAATTCCTTTCTTCTAAGAACATTATTTTCCACCCTATTTAAAATAGAAAAAAAAATTGAGAATAAAAAAAATATAATGGATTCTTAATTCTTTACAGCATTTTTTTGTAATTTTTTCTCGTATCTTTGGTATTGCTAAATTTTTTTACTCTGGTGTCCAAAAAAATTTGGGATGTATAAAAAATCACGATACGAAAAAAATTGCAGAGGATTGAAAATAAATTATTTTCTGTTTTGCATTGGACAGGAAATAATTTTTTCAGAAGAAGGGAATTTATCGTATTTTTTAAAGAAATTATGAGTAATGATTTGAAAACTACTGAACCGAGTGTAAAATTTTGGTCTCATAAGAACCGTCTTAATTTGTACTACCTCTAGGCTTTATTAGAATAGCCCTTCTATTTTGAATTTTTTGACAAAAATTACGTTTTATGATTTTAAATTTTTAGTTGAAAGAGGATCTTGATTTACTATTCAGATAATTCGATTAAAATGCATGAGACTTTGAATCAAATTTCCATGTACGAAAATAGTTGCTTTTACAGAAGAAACAAATTTAAACTTACTTGCTTTGCACATCCAATATAATAAGAGTAGAAGGTTACTGATCTTGAAGAAGTATTTTCCGATGCTCCACTATTTAATTTTTACCAATTGTGCCCAATGAAATGTCTCATTCTCATCCATCATACTTTTTGGTTGTGGTGAGAAAGAAAAAAGTGCCTGCCTTGATCTTTTTGAGGTATTAACAAACAATCGATAAAGTTTGAATTTCAGTTTTCGTGTTGTAATACCGTGGAGAAGTTCCAATTTTGAAATATGAATCAATGAGATTGAATAAAGTAATTTCAATCGACTGATTCAGTTGATGATTTTTTTACTGATTGAATTTGTAATTTTTGGCTGATTTTTCAGTCATTAGCTTTATTTACTGATCGAATCAGTAAAAATGACTGATTCAATCAGTGATTAAAGTTAATGGCTGGAAAATCAGTCAAAAATTACCATTTGGAGAGTTTCGATCGACCATGAACCTTAAGTTCCCAAAAGCGACTAAAAATTCCTTATCAAACATTTTTCAAAAAATCAAATGTTTATAATTTTTTTTTTGATTTTGCTTCATGCAAGAAATATTCAAGTTGAAATTTTAAAAAGTTATAAAAGATTGATTTTTTTGAAAATAATTGTACTATCTGGTTTCGACTAAATTACCTTTGAAAGTGATTTGAATAATTTTTGATTTTTTTTTTACTTTTTGGCAGTTTTTGAAAACTTTGATATTGATCGTGTTCAAAAATGTGTTATTCATTCTCTGGGTCTTCCAAAATTTCGTTTCCTTCGCGAAATTGTGGCTCGAAAATTGAATTTCCAATTTTTTGATCCGCTCTACTGATCATGATTTTTTTTAAATTAATTTTTTCTCCATTATTTATTATTCTCAGTATTTCTCATATTTATTTGCGGGTTTGTTTAAATATTATTTATCTTATGAAACAAAATTCTAGCATGGGTTGAAAAGGGACGAACGAAAAAATACTCCTTGAAGAAAGAAAATAAAACCTCTGAAAAAAAAAACACCACGCATTTCGATACGTCTGGTATACTCTGGCATATAAAAAAAGGCGCATTCCGTTCGATACTCGTACGTAGAACTTACGCTCGCATAACTGGCGCGGCGACCAACCGGTTTCCGGCTAGTTAATGCGCCGCGCCGCCGCGAGTTCCCTTTCAGCCATTCTACGCTCTGTAACCGTTTATAGTATGCGTGTATTTTCGTTCTTATTTTTACCCTTTTCCCCCCAACCTCTTTGTCGTTTCGATCCTTATGTAGCCAAACACGCGGGAAGGCCAATACTCTGGTACATACGTCGAAGTCGATAAAGATAGAGAAATTGGAAGCTGAGAAGAGTGAAAAAGAAAGATAGTACGCAACGGCAACGTGTAACTGGTTCTTGGTCAGTTCCTTCCTTTTTAATGTTGGCTCTTTCTCTATACACTGCTTTGCTCAACTTAGATCTGATCTAAGAGTACGTAGATACTCTGTGGTCGAATTTTTGTGATCTGAGATGTCTCCTGGTTCGACTCCAGTTGTTTTTTTTTATCAGTGGAGAATCGGAGAAGTTGCCGTGTGTATAAGTAAACCTTGGTACGTGAAGTTCAATTGCCTTCGTTCGAGTAATCGATTTAGTTGCATTAGCTCTGATCCTAGTTCGCATATGGGCACCGTGTCGCATACCAGAGATCCGAGCTCGCTGATCAGAAAACAACGTTTTTTTGCTCGAGGTCTTTTACTTATTCGAGATCTGGTGAACGAATGGGGAATTGCAGCAGTGGAGATTTTTTGGTTGAGAATTTTAATTTATCGGAGTGATTATACCAATGGCCTGGTGAGTACGGTGCTTTTGGCGAAATTCATCGCGGAGCAGGTGATTTGAACGGAGAGATTGTAATTGCAAGATGGAACCATGTAATTCGTATACGTGGAGAGGCTTTGGAAGAATATTACTTCGAGATGATGAGTTGAAAAGAAAATTAACGTACGTTAATTTTCGTCGATAAGATGGTTCCATGATTGAAAGAGTTTTTTGTAATTTGTTAATCTGGCAATGTTCAATAGCCGAATAAATTGTTATTGGAACGTGTGCGAGGAAAGAGTTTCGCTGGGTTTTTCGACTTTTTGGTGATTTTATTGATGAAGAATGATGATCTCTTACTACTTTAATTGTTTACTACTTTCATTATTATTTATTATGAAACAATAGTTACATTGGAGGTTTTTTAGTCCAAATGGATTCATTTCACGAACACACATTTATGCATCTGAGATTTCCATAAGTATTCGTAATTGGTATCTCAAACAACCGGTCTCTATTGTGAATGCGATGCGATTTTCATATTTCGGTGTGTGGTAATGCAGTACTGAAAAATCTGTAAAAGTCCTGCATCTTTCTTCTAAAATTTATTATATCTCTCAATATATTACTTGAAATGAAAAGTGATTGCGATTGTAAATTTTCTCAACATCTTAGGTTTGAAGTGAGGATTCAACGTTTGAATAATTAAAGTGAAAAAAAACTTTAGTTAAGCCATTAAGGTGATTTATTTGGCTTAAAGTATTAAAAATTGAAAAAAAAACTGGCTTTAATCTGACTTTTTCTCTACTTACTACTACAGAGTCAAAATAAATTATATTTTTTCAACCCTAACCAGTTCTTAAAGAGATGAAGGGTTTATAGTCAGGTCTCAATTGTACAAAAAAAGGCTTCCGCGCGGGATTCCTGTTAAAATTGATTTTATGATTGATTCGTGTTCTACACATTAAAACAAACAAATTTCGCTTGTATGCTTATTTTTCTTCTCCCCCTTTTTCCTAGTGTCCGTCCCCGATATTTCAAACGTGTGTACCGCCTAATCTATGAGTCGAAATGAAAAAATGTTCCAACAAAAGTTGTTCCGCAACACCTAATGTACATTTTCGTTCCTTATCAAAATCTAGCAACTCCTGTCCCCCAAATTCGGAAATGAAGTGTTTCAAGAAAACTTCAAAATCGCGTTTTTTTTCATTTTTAACGAAAAGTTACGGAGATACAGCAAAATTTGTAATCACCAAAATATTCATAATTAAATTTTCTTTCCGATGAGCTATATCACGACTATTTCCCACAACTTTTCCTGACGTATTGGAACTCTCCCCCTCCCCCATATCTCAAAAGTTGGACCCATAAAAAAAAACTTGAACGATTTTCATTTTTTTTTTTTTTTTGTGGGTTCAGACTACTAGGTCTATCAGCCCATGCCAGCAATAATTAGAATTGATTAGAAACGTATAACACCATTGGTGAATATTCTTCTATATCTAATGCACAATTTCACTGATTATCGGAATTCATTTTGGAGCAAATTTTTTTGTTGGTTCAACTTTTGTGATAAGGGGGGAGGGGGGAGAGTTCCACTCTGTCATGAAAAGTTGAGGAAACTTATCATGATATAGCTCATTAGACAGAAAATTTAATTCTGAATATTTTTGGTGGTTACAAATTTTGCTGTACCTCCGAAACTTTTCTTCGAAAATGAAGAAAACGTGATTTTGAAGTTTTCTCTAAAAACTTTTCATTTCAAAATTTGGAGGGGGGCAGGAGTTTCTCCAAAATGGATTTTGATGAGGAATGACAGTGTACATTAGTTGTTGAGGAACAACTTTTGTTTGAACATTTTTTCATTGCGACCCATAAATTAGGCGGTACACACGTTTGAAATGTTGGATGGACGATCCTGGGAAAAGTGAGGGGTGGGAAAATAGGCATACAAGTGAAATTTATTTGTTTTAGTGTCTAGAACAAGAATCAATCATAAAATCAATTTTAATAGAAGTTCCGCGCGGATGTACGATTGAGACCTGATTATTATCTGTATTATGCTTAAATTATTATAATTTTTTCTATGAAATGATTGGTGAGTAATCGATCAATTAAAAATTGATCACTTTTGTTTTTTGTTTTATGTTAGTTTCGAATTTTTAATATGACTATGAACGAAACATTTGAAGTACGGAAATGACAAATTTTATTCTTGATGATTTATGAACAATTTTTACCATTGTTATAATCAATTAAAAGTGAGTATAAGGATGTTTTCATTGCATATATGAAGAAACTTTTGTTTATGGGTTTTCTGATTTGGTGTGAAGAGGAGGGGGGGGGATAAATCGAAAGTTTCATGTTTATAAATTACAGTCATGGAAGAAGAAAGAACTTATCCATCATTGATGTACGATCGGTCCGACTTTTAGTGGTAATTAAATGATCAAGAATAGGGTCAAAATTCTTTGAACTTTTTTGAAATATTACAAAGCTGTTCGTGTTGAAGGAGATTCGAAATTACTAATTAATACCGCGCACTTGATGTTTTCAGGTTGAGCTCTTTAACGTGAAGCTCAATTTTCATAAAACAGTGCTGTAGGTCCCATTTCAAAAATTGAAATCCGTTTTAAAAAATACTTACAATAAATATATTTAGTTATGAATAATTATTTAGTGGGGTGATTCTTGATTTCAAGTTTGAGCAATTTTGCGTACCTCCCCCCCCCCCACCCCTAAAAGTTGTTTCTTTTTATGAGAAAATAATTCCCAATTTTTTTATTTTTCATTTTTTTTTAATAATAACACGTGCCTGTAAGCTCCTCAATATCCCTCATTATTCAAAATATGAAAAAATGCCAATTTAAAAAAAATTTAAGATCTTAATTTTTGTGCCCAAACTCCTCCAAGTAGTTCATTATTCATGAAAAAGACTCGAAAAAACATTTTAGCCCCCTCCTAAGTTGATTAAATGAGTCCTGAAAGTGGTAAAAACTTGGCAATCTTCTGTATAGTAGGTATAGTTGATATAGCTCCAAAGGGAGGTGGACTCGGAGAAAAATGATTTATTGGCCTTTTTTGCTGAAAATGATCTAAGACCATGCCCTGAGCAATATATAACGACCCGGCCCCTCAAACTTGTTGCTTTACTACTACAGTGGATCAAGGCAAATTCGACGTACGTTCCAGTTTGGATTTAATTCGAGAAAATTGATAATTAGATAATATTAATTTAGTTTTTTTTTTGGATTTGACTCTCCTAATTCTCTGCACCGAGCGTCCAAATTTAGTCAAAAAATCGAAAGATTCGAGTGACTTGACGAATTACATATTTTTTGGTTTCGGCTCTACAATTTTTTCTCCCCACTTCTCATAGTATTTGTATTCTTTGTATGTATGTACTTGGGAATACATTTTCATGTCTTGATGTGGCATATCGCTTTGCTATGTTTTTTGGTACACTAGGTTCGAATATGGACCTTTTTTTTTTTGGTATTATGATATCAAAACTTTTTATTCATTATGATTGCTTTGGATTTTCCAAGGTATAATATTAATTTTGCTTGCATTACGCAGGAAATATGTGTAAAGTGAAGGTTGAATAAGTACCTATGCCTTCCAAAAATTAATGTCGTTCAAGACTTCTGCTTTTTTTATATCCTACTGTTGGAAACACCCATTTCGAATCGAAAAAAGAATACTTACTTAATACTTACTCTAAACAAATAATATTTATATTTTCCTAGGTAATCTGAAAATTGTTTTTAAAAATTCCACTTTTATCTCAATAAAATGTTTCTTGTCAGATTCGGAATTGAGATACTTCTTCAATTTTGTATTTTGGAAATTATTTCATTGCATAGAAATCTTATTACATTTTGCACGTTTTGTAGCGAATTTTTGAAACTTGAACGAAATAAGACCCGAGTCCGTACAATTTGGCATTATTCAAATACCGAATCGTACCCAGTTTAGGGTATTTAATTTATGGATATGGTACCTTCTTTTATAACCTATTCGTGGCTGTAACGCGCGTTTATGTGTGTATTTAATTTACCTATGTGGAATCGAAACTATTCGTTTGATTAATCTCATTCCGCGGAATTCGTTCGATTTTACTCGTACGTAGGTACGTATCCGGAAATGGAAAAAGTACCTACCTAAATAGGTAATTGTACGCGATGATGAGACACGGCGGTGTACATATTGAACGCAGCCAGCATGTAATATACGGAAAAGTGTGCCCTATAGGGCTGTATGGGATAGGTACATCGTACGCGAGAGAAGAGATAACCTCTTGTCGTGATTTTTCCGCACCATACTTGCCCATTGGTCAATTTGATTACGTGTTATATCGATGGGTAATGGGACACGGTATAGTTACACATTTGGCGGATTAATTAAAATGGTACGTCGTCGTAATCCCTTCTCCCTCGGTTCGTCTAGATACGTGGCCGCGTCCGCGTCCCTTTTTGCAAAACCACAAATTCGCCCACCTGCGTAATCGATATTTAATATTTGAACATTGAACGTTATTACAAACCGCAAAAATTTAATCATTTCTATAGCCGGTGTTGTGTGCTGCTGCGTGTTCATCTCGTTCTGTCTGCTCCATCGTTCTATCCTTATTATCGTGTAAGCCTCCTTCTCTCTCTTTGACTCGTTCGTTTTCATCTTGAATGCTCGAGCGGACAAAAAACACCGTCGATGTTGGAGTTTAATTTCGGTGACATACTGAGCCGAGCTGCGTGCATAGGTGCTATGAGGAAGTGGGTGTAATTTTACGATATGTTAAGTGAAGGGTTAGAGATCTACCAGGTTTCGTGGATAATTGGTTTTTAATATAATTTCTTCATCATTGGTATAGGTACATTTGAAGCGAGTACGTAAATTTTTTCAAATACGACTGATTTTGTAACGACGCGGCGGTTGGATTGATGACCAGATTATTATAAATTATAAAAATTGAGCTGAACCTGTAATTCTGGGACAAAACTCAAATTTATTATGAAAAAGTGAAAAATTTTCCTGATTTAGATGTGATAACTCATTCGAATAATCACATCAATCTTTGTTATATTGGCAAAAGAAAATTGAAGAGGGAACGCCAAGTTTATTTTTTAGTCTTTTTGAAAGAAATTGGTGACTTACTAAATAATCGTAAGAAAGAACATATTCATTCAAAGGGTATTGCCGGGTTTTAGGTGAATTTGGCCCCCGCTCCGATTTTCGATCTAACCCCCTCAGATGGTGTACCTTGATGTAAAAAAATTTAGAAAAAATTTAGACCCCCCGACCCCCTCCCATTCGGAGTTATGGCCATTTTATTGCATTATTTTCAAGAATTTCTAATTTCAATGGAAGCGAAGGAAATTTTCTGTTCTTTGGCATAAAGTTACATCTCGTAGAGATGTATTTACGATAATTTTTTCAACAATTTTGGTGCACTCCTTCACGTTGTTTCGGCTATTTGAAGTATTCAATCGTAAAAAACACCATATAAGCGAAGAGCGACCACTTTTTAAAAATATCCCAAAAACGTGTTTTTTAACGTAGATTCACGTCACGTATTCACTTTTGGCGACTTCGATGCACCAAGGGCCAAAAATCGCGAAAAACCGTCCAAAAATGTTGTTTTTAGCAGATTTTTCAAATTTTGAGCATTTTGTATAGAGAGAAATGACTGAACGAAGAAACTAACGTCGTATTCGTGTTTAGCGGGTCAAAATACTCTGATAAACACCATTTTTGCGGTCGTTTTATTTGAAAACTCGAAATTCGCTATTTTTGTCATGAAAAATCAGTGAAAAAGGTGAGACATTAAGCAAAACGATCGCGAAAAGGGTGTTTATCGGGGTATTTTGACCCGCTAAACACGAATCCGACGGTAGTTTCTTCATTTGGCGATTTTTTCCGTATAAAGCACTCAAAACTTGAAAAATCTGCTAAAACAACAACATTTCTGCATGGGTTTTCGCGATTTTTGGATCTTAGTTCAAAGAAACAGCCAAAACAAAATACTCTGGGGATTGTGCATCTGGAACAAAATACAGATCTATCAGGACTTCAGGAGGAAGAAAGGGTTCTCTTCAATCGGGTGTTAGATTTGAATGTGTTTTCAGAAATCTAAATCAGAATCATTAATCATTATATATCTGACGAAGATAAAATTTGGTAATAGTTTGCAAGATGGGATAGGTCGACTTTGACTGTTTTTTTGGAAAGTTGAAGGAATATTGAACAAAAATTGTGGGATGGGGTTAAAAAAAAGGTGGCGAAAATTTGGAATCCTCGACTTGAACCGTTCAACTCTCAAATCGTTCTTCTAATACTAAAAGGATGTAGGTAACTCCATTCGCTATGTGAGATTTGTGTAAACGGCTCTTTTCAGCTTGACGCGATCTCAATTGGATCTAAAATGTTGGGAACTGTTGAAAAGTTGGTCTCATCAGGAAATATACCCCTTCATTGAAAACGTTCATGTATATAATAAAGACTGTGTCAAACTGTAAATAATCATCTGTACGCAGGTCTCAAGTGGCGAATGGAGTTGAATCCTTTTAATAGAAGAGGGACAAAATGGTGCTTAAAATTTGGAAATTTTTATAAGACCAATCCGGACTGTTTAAATTATTTCGGTGGATGAGCGTTTAACTTTTTAACCTCTTGAAATAGGGAAACTGGGGACTGATGAAATATTTAATTTCGAATCTTGTTCAATCAAGTAATTTTACTTCATATTTTTTTGAATGATTTTCAATAATTTGTATAAATTTAAACATTTAGAATACAAATGACAACAAAATCTGAATTTTTTATTTTATCACTCTACGTGAACGTTCAATAACCAATCGATTTTCTTATATTGACAGTTGACATCAAAAACCGAAAACAATTTTCACGATTTTATTTAATTAGTTTCTTTTTAAAGTTGTTTGCAAGATTTTTGTGTTGGTATTGCTGGAATCGTTGTTTTTGGGGATGTACGTATTTAGAAATTCAACAACAAAAAAGAGAGATTAGATTTTTATTTTTCAGGGTGAATCTGAGTGAGTCTGAATGTGGTTCTTGTGTAAAAATCTAGCCTCCTTATTCTGATCAAATTATTTTTTACCATTTTTTACTCGTTTTTGAAGTACATATCTTCATAAACAATGAGTTTTATGGCTTTGCTATGTAAACGTCTCGTCTCCCTCTCCTCCAAAAAAGAACAAAAAATCTTGATTTTTATGCTGTTTATTGTGCGACGATCGAAAAAATTGAAAGCTGAAGGCTTTTTGTATTTTTTAAAATCTAAGAATTTTGAACCTTACTTCAAGAGTCAATTTGAAGTTAATTTTTATACACTTTGGAAAGAAATTTCTAACTTACTGAACACGGAGCAAACATGTTCATAATTCCAACATCGTTTACGAGTGGAAGTGCATCATGAATGGTGTATAGTAGGGTTGCATAACTGATTTTGGCTGATGCCCCTGAATTACTGGTAAACTCTTATCAGTCTTTGTGCAAGCCACGCCCCAATTTTACCACTATTTCCGGCAAACAAATCTGCAACCCGCGTTGCGCGGAAAGGTCTATAGTTTCGTGGGGTAAAGCCCCCCCCCCAAAAAAAAATCGGAATTTTTTTAAAGATCAATGAAGCGTGCCAATATGTATTAGGGTAATTCCATACTAAAACAGACCAAAAATAAAGTCTGGTCTTCCGATTTTGCTCATTTTTTTTTTACGAGTTCCTCTTGGTAGCCTATTCACAAAATCATGATCATTTCTTTTCTAATCCTCAAGGAGACGGGGAGGTGGGCCTTTAAATTTTTATGCAATTGCGATTTTTAGCCAATTCACCCAACTTTGAAGGCTCATATCTCGAGATATGCTGTACTTGGGGAATATTTGTTTGCGGGGTCTAAAAGATAATTAATAGGAGATCCAAAAACAATAATCACATCTTGTAAAGCTTAAAGTTGAACTTTGGCGGTGAAAGCTCAACTTTCATGATAAGAACAAAAGATGAAAGCTACCATTTAAAAATCTGAAAAAATTACAGTGAGGAGCCCTTTTTACTATTTTTTTAATCAACCAATTTTCAAGATGGGATCTCTAGACCCCTGGGGGGTAGAAAGGTCCACAATTTTGACCAAAATTTTAAAAAATCGAAAAAGTAAAGTAACACATCGAACACTACTAATTCGAAGGCGCTGATTTCGAATATGTAATCAGTTTTTTCATTCGACCCCCTGACCCCCCCCCCCTATTAGCTTCTTTGATTGAGAAAAAATTCGAAAAAATGAAAAATAACGTGTGACCTGTCGTTGGTTAGGTTTTTGAGGGCGTTGAGTTTGAAAATTTGCTTATTTTTTGGATTTGACTCTTTAGTGCCCCTCTAGCCCCACAATTTTGGGTGAAACTATGTTAAGAAACGAAAATATCGCGTGGCATATCGATTCTAACTATTTGAGAGCGTATGAATTCAAATATCGGCTTACTTTTTTATCCGACCTTCTCCCTTGTGTTCCAACTAACCCCTTCCCCCGTCTTCGGTGATCAATACGGAATTGAATATTTTTTCGCTCAGGAAGTATTTCAATCACTCTATTTCTTAAATACACAATATATAACTATCTAAATTTAAATCGGTTTTTGATGAAATTTTGCTTTTTTGAATCAGTAAAATAGTGTTCATCGAAAATTAGTAATTTTTTACTGATTTTTGGTCACAAATCTCTGATTTCTCAGTCCATTTCCAATTTTTTACAAAATCAGTAATTTTGACTAAAGATCAATGAAAAATCACAGATTTTCAACTTCAATTTTCATTGATTCAAAAAGTTGAAATTTTACTGATTAATTCGCATAATTTTTTAATTTTCCTTTGCTCAAAACTGTGTAGGTATTATTTATCTACAGAAAATTCTCTGATTACACAGCGCCACGAAAATGACAGATTACTAATTTTTTTCATTGAATTATTTTGACCCTTTCCCCTATTTTTTTCTCGAATTCTCAGCCTCTCACTTATATAATTTCTGATTGCACCTATGATTTTGTTCGATGGCATGGCTTTGTTTAATATAATGCTCTCTGTCTTTCTGGATCCCCATAACAATTCTCGGCGAGTAGTGAGACAACCAAATACGGACAGAAAAAACTAATTGTTCAATGAGAGAACAGATAAGCAAAGGAAATATTGCAACGTCATCTTGCGTTGTTGGTTCGTTGTATTGACCGAATTGGTGGTACTCAAGATTTCGAGTACCTAGAGCCTGAGCCAGCTTGTTCCTATACCCAAAATAATCATCGCACGTGGTCTCGATTCGAACCGCGAAATAATTCTTGCGACACATTGTCGTGCTTCTGGTTTCTCATCGCAGAGCTGTATAATAAATCTCGACACTTGTACGTCATCAATTTTACTTTTAGAAAAGTTCCTTCGCTCGTTCATCGTATTTTTTTTTTCACGGAGTATTATAAAACAGCGTACTGTAAACGGTGGTATACGTTAGGAGATAATGAAATTACAATATGGAAAGATGATTAATTCGTCGACTATATTGTACCGTACGTACACGATACGGTCGTTCGTTCGCAGGGTACGTATCTGGCATGGTACGGCGTCATCATCGTAGTCTTCGTATTCGTCAAAAAGTATATGCACATAGACAGAATTACTGAGTATGTGTGTAGTATGGCTTTTTATCGTCTGCTCTGCCTAAGGTTTCGGGATGGCGACGAGGAAGACGATGTGAGGTTCCGTCGCGCGTTACTAATTTCCGGGGTAACGAAGAATATAAGTAACTATACGCGAAAATTAAAACAAAAGCTTCTCATCTATAAAGCTCCTTAAAATATATACTCTCGAATTACTTTTAAACATCGTACACGCTTCGTGTTGTGCTCGCGACTCCGCACTGTGTCCCTTCTTGCGAACAGAATAGCGAGAAAAAGATGCGGCAGAGTCGACGACAAATTATATTATTTCGCTTTATAATCTCTTTCTCGCGAGCGTGTGAAGTGTGCGCTATGCGAGTATGGTATTATTGTCGATACAATAACGGCGGCAAGGCGTATTGTCATTGTGTGTGCCACTCATTATCGTCGCGCTGAAATACAGACGTGTGGAGGAGAAGGAGCGCGTCGAAAGAAGCAATTATGTATGGGGTTTATTTTTCGTAGGATAGATCTATTGTTTTGAGAGAGAGGAAGAAGAGGATGTAATTTGGGTGGTTGAGATGGGCTCCTCTGGCTTATCGGGAGGTATTTTTGGGTTGTTTTTAGAGGTTTTTTTGGAGAGGATAGAAAAACTTACCAGGCTGTCCACGGCTTGTGAATTTTGTAGACGTATATGGTACGGCGTTGGTCTGTTTTGATGGTAATTTGAAAAACGTGAATACCTAAATGCACGTTCATTTTTTGGACTGACAAATCACGTTCATAATATCAATTCAGGCATCGAACCGTGGTTACTTTTTTCAAGCTCGGTTACTTTTAGTTACTTTTTTGACTAAAAGTTACTTTTAGTTACTTTTTTGACCAAAAGTTACTTTTTTCGCTCAACTCGTCAAAAAAAAAAAAGCAAAACGAAATTACCGTAACCGAAACGTCAAAATTCGAAATTGATGTATTAGGTACTTTGGTTTTGCCATTTTTTTGAATCTTGGCCAGATTTGAAAACCCCTATCCCCCCTTGGGGTGTTGAGATCCCATCTTGAAAAGTAATTACCTATTTGAAAACATGAAAATTTCTCCTTGCTGTAATTTTTTCAGATTTTTAAATGGTGGCCTACATCTTTTTCTTTTATATTCATCATGAAAGTTGTACTTTAATTATAGAGGTTAAACTTTGAACTTTACAAAATGTGATCATCAATTTTCAATCTCCTTTCAATTCTTTACGAAACTGCAAACAGATTCTTCTTGGACTTAACCAATATTGAGATATGAACATTCAAAGTTGAGTCATTTCACAAAAAATCTTAATTGTATGAAAATTACGTGGGCTCTCGGCTCCCCCCCACCTGAAGGATTTTGATCGAGATGACAATGATTCAATTGCACCATCAATGGGAACCTGTAAATAAATTTTGAGAAAAATAGGAAGACCTAAGATCGAAACTTGCTCGATTTGACATTGAACACTCCGAAAGAAACAAAAGAAAGCAAAAAAGTAATTAAAGTACTGACTAGATCGCGATCGGTCAAATTGAATTCAAAATACCAAATTACGAGAATATGAAATGAATATTACATTCCGTCATCCCCCACCAAATTGAAATACACTACATACTTCATATAAATATTAAAGAAAGGTGCCTACTTAATTGCTTAAAATTTTTTTATAACCAATTGGAACCGATTCACAGATTGGTGGTGGTTGTTCTTGTACTGATTAGAAATTTAATCAAATGGTTCCTGTTAGTGGTGGTTTTTATCTAAAAATATTTATGCCTGTGCTGGTGGTTCTGTTAATTTACAAGCTTCAAAATTTCTTTTGGTTCTCCCAATTGGGAATTTCTCTTTTTCCCTGCTGAATTGGTTCATTTTGGTCTTTTTTGGGAATATTTCAACGCATCTTGGAACCGGTTCCAATTGGTTCTGGTTCCCATTTGAAGAATCGAAAATTCAGTGGTTCTGGTGGTTTTGAACACTGTGTTTTACAAAGAAATTAATTGATTTTTGTTCATTTAATAAAGCTCATTCTTAGATTAAATTTTTTTCTCTTCGGTACCGTAGTGAAATTACAGAGAAAAATGCAAGTTTGAAAAAAAATGGGCAGGAGGGGGTATTAATAATTTTTTAAAGGCGAAAAATTAAAAAATCGTCTAATTTTTCACGAAAAATTGGTTACTTTTTTACAAAAAATTGGTTACTTTTTTCAGAAAAAAAAGTTACTAAAGTTACTATTTTTTTTCGAAATTTCGGTCCGATGCCTGTATCATAAAAAAAAACTGTCTTTTTTTCTCTTTAATTAGGATTTAACTTGGAACAAATTGGTGGAAAAAATTTTTTGGGCCGAAGTGCTCAGGAAGGGACCCTAATCAATATGTACAAAAACCCCACCAAAATCTACTCTGTGCATTTCCCGCTAGGTCCACATTTTCGCCCCCAAATTCAGTTTTTTACGTTATTCTCGTTTCCTTTTGCTTTTTTTTGAAAATGTTGTCCTATACAATTTTAAAGAGCGTAAAAATTTACATAAAATTGATACTATGAAAATTTTTGTACGACCCTTCCAACGCTAGATACGCCCCTCCCCATTATACCATTGGTTCTTCATTATCAAAATCAAAAACTTGCTGTTTTAACGATGTTTTTTGAAAAAATACTATAAAATAATGTGTGGTATATGATGCTAGGAGCATTATTGTTTTTATAAGGGGCATGAGTTCATCTATCTTGAACCAATCATGAAAATGCATGGAAACCGTCAGATATACCTATTACACTAAAAAAAATGATAAATTTTATCCAAAAATAATAATAACGGGACACCATTCGTAAAATTGGTAACATTTATTTTGAAAAAATAATATTTATCGCGAAATCGGATGAGTAAAAATTAATTTTATGCAATAAATTTGACCAAATTTCGCGATAAATAATATTTTTCTTAGAATAAATTTCACCAATTTTGTAAATGGTGTACCCCGTTATTATTTTTTTGGATAAAATTTATCATTTTTTGTAACACGTTCGATTTTTTCATTTTTTTCAGTGTAATGACTGTTGTAAAAATGGCAATGGACTTCAATTATTGAATTTTTTTATCAATTTTCTTAAAACTTGACTATAAGAAAATTTATTAGAGAGATAGAACAAGATGATAAAATCAACCAAAAAATAGCAATTCATTCTTACCATGTCCCTTCGATATTTTTATGCTATACGTAGTAGGTCAGGTCATTTGCAAAGTGAGTACAAAACCTTGGGATAACAGAAGGATTTTCGGGGGAGGGAGCAAAAAGGAACCTTTTTCGCACTGTTGACTCAAATAAGCTATATAATTGTAATTTTGTTCATGTCCGAGCGAAGCGAGGGCGAAGCTTTGAAAAAATTGAGCGTTTAATGCCCAAAAAAGGCATATTTTCATGTTTTAATTCTTCGAAAATACCTATCTGATGCAATGGGGGGGGGGGGGGGGGTGGACTCCAGCCAGATTTTTGAGGGAGTGCAATGCACCCACTGAACCCCACCTTCCGACCCCACTGGGTTAGGTGTATTGTGTAAGTCTATTATTGTCATGTGTAATTGATAAGTTTAGTAGTACATTTTTTTTTCATGTCCCTGCAATATTTTTGATATGCAGGGGCGTAGCCGGGGGGGTTGAGGGTCTCGCCCCCCCCTGGCGCCAGGAACTTATGTGAAAAAATGCCTCCTTGGAGCATTAAAAATCAAATTTTCTTAAAGCTTCGTCCTCGCTTCGCTCGGGCATGAAAAAAAATCACAATTATATGAACTATTTGAATCAACTATGCAAAAAATGGCTCTCTTATGCTCCTTCTGATATTCAATGCCTACTTTTGCACCCTCTCAAAAAAAGTTTCTGACGCCAATGCTTGGATTTGTTAGGTACCTATTTTTTTTGGTGGTTTTTAAGGTCAAAATAATTAGTAAGTAAGTTGTTGGTTCGAAAATTACATTTTCATCAGTTTTTTTCCTTAAACATGCTATACAAATCACACGAGAACTTCATAAAGTTTAAAGTTGATGTTTTTATAGTAAAACTAAATTTAGTGTGAGGGGGGAAGGGGGGGTGTTGAATTCAAAATTTCTCAAAAATTATGAAATTTCGGACCCCCTCTAAGAAAAATTTCTGGCTACGTCACTGTTGATATGAATAATTAATTATCAACCACGACGTGAAATGTGAACTTATTAGAGAGTAGATACAAAAAAAAATCTCAAAACTGAAGCAACAATCCAAACAAAATAATAACAGTTGAACCATTTCAAAAATCACTTGAAAATTTGACGACTTAAAAAGAGCTTTGTATGTACCTATCTGAAATTTTTAGTTTTGAAAGACTCATTACAAGTAGAAGTTGATAAATGAATGTAAATGTGATGAGATGTGCACTAATTTTTACTGATTTATATACCACGACAAAACTTAGGTAAGATACAGAAATATTTTAAAAAATAAGTATCATCGTATGCACATAGGTGTAGCTGGACCTTCTGAGTCGGGTGTGCCAAAACTTTGTGGTTTGGGGCCCTCCAACAAGATCAAAAAAAGTACCTGTCCAATTTTTTTTTATCAAAATACAAATGAGTAATAATGATAAAATCAAAACAAAATCAGAAAGTACAGACTAAAGTATAATAATTCTATTTTTTTTAGTTTTAAAATCTTCGATCACTTCTTCGATATTTACTTTGCTGGCTTGTTCTTGCTCTACATAGGGCAGCATCAGGTTGTTAAGACGTTCCTGTTTCATCTTAACTCTCAATTTTGATTTCACTTGTGTTAATTTCGAAAAACACCTCTCACACGAGCAGCTCGTTACCGGAATTGTGGTAAATTCTTGCAATAAACTATCGAATTCAGAGTAAGAGGCTCTCCTATTTAATACACTCAACCAGTTAATCTATATGTCCAAGAGTTGTCTTGAACACAAAGTATTTCTTGTTTTAGCTGGGCAGTTTGTATCTCTTTGAAGTAAGCTTACTTCTGCAAGAAGCCTATCCTTTGAAAATACGAATTTTTCTAATAAAAAGCTGATCTCCATTGCAGTTATAGTCAAGAAAATCAAACTATTCATTGCAAGTATAATACCAGTTGTTTCTTGAGAAAACCTCTCATCAATTCCAAATATCAAAGAATCTAGAAACGGATAATATGCACAAATTCGCATTCGTACAAGTTTAGAACAATATTTTTGACTGTTGGTGAAAAAATTAAATAGGATATTGCTATAAGGACATATTAGCGAATTTTACAAAAAAAATTGTCCCTGGTCCGAAAAAAGTAGGGTGTGCCAAGGCACACCCGGCAGCTACGCCTATGCACGATTCCTTAGATTTCAATTCTAGCTGGGTCCATAAATCTATGTAACAAATTGAATGTTGAGGTGATAATTTTTTATCAGAGGAACTGTAATGCAATATTGATTTTTGGGACACCCTGTATTAATATATCGATTGAAATCACCGTGCAGCACAACAAAGCATACTATCTACATGCTTACTCTATGCAGTATTTTTGATAAGACTTGATTGAAATACCGCCACTGTGGATGCCGCCTTTCTCACAAACGATTATATTTGGTTCGATGGCGGTTACAGTCGACTGAATGTCCAGTATGGTGTGTTTGGTCCATCAACGATGATCAAACGTGATCTTTGTAAATTGTCTGATGCTTAGCCCAAGAGCCGAAACAAGAAACGTATTTTTGTGGGTGTGTATGAAATAGCGTACTTGCATATTGTATGCGAAAGAATATAAATTGAAAATAAAATACTTACTATAGATATCAATGCCTTGTTGAAGACTTTGTTTTTTGGTGTAAAGTTTGTATTGGTGTTTTAAAAAATACATTATTTTTTTGGAAAATTTTGTTTCATCACCAGTTATGATTATCATCGTCATTGTAAACTTGCGTAGTACCTACTACCTTTAACAGGATTCGTATTGGCACGAAAAAGCAGAAAATGGAAAAGCACGTCATTTTTACAAAAAGTAGCCAGCAAATGTATGTAAATATGTATGTTTCGTTTTTTGTTTTTTGGAATTTTCTCTCCAAAGTCATGGACTTTTTTTTCAAATTACAAATCTAAAGATAGTATTTTGTTTTTAAAAATCGCATCAACTTTTCAAATCTAGCCCCTCCCTCACTTCACTTAGGCACATGGAGTTTAAAGCATATGTGAAATCTAAAGAATAAGGATATTTTTTCATCCCTGGGACTGAAAGGTAAGGAAAATGAAAAAATTTCAGCTTTCGGACTCGTTTCATCAAAACTTTTCGACCTCGTTCTGTTCAGGCTCGATAAATTTACATAATTCGCTCCCAAAATGATTGTATGGGCCTTCCAGGACCTTCCACATCAGACAATTGAATACATATTTCAAAGTAGAAAAATTTGTCCTTTTCATTTTTCAGGGACTTGATTTCGACTAATAATTAAAATAGAAGTGCATTTTTGTTTGTGCCAGCGTATTTCGTGTGACCGTGAAGAGGTGTGGGAAACTTGTAAAAATTAGGCTGGAAAACGTGGAAATCAGGGAAAATAATTTCTGAAAAACGAAAGTGATCACGAATAAGATTTTCATAAATGGTTCCATGGGGGGGGGGGAGATCAATGGTATGATTTTTTTGGAAATCTGAAAAGTAGCACGAAATAATCACAGAAAAAGCACAAAAGAAAAAAGTAGTTTTTTTTTTTTTAATTTCAGTATGAACTCTTTCTCAGAAAATCTATGACAGAGAGAGTATTTTGTTGGAAATCAGAATTTTATCATTAAGGTATTAAATTGGGGGGGGGGGGGGTAAAAATGAAAACTTTACCGAAAAAAAAAGAAATTTGCTGACGAGTTATACTGAAATCAAAAAACAAAAATTCTTAGTTTTCTCTTGTCATTTTTTTGACTAAGACTTCCAAAAAGAACTATATTATTCCTTAATAACCCCCTTCCCTTCCAAAAAAATTGAAAATTTTTTGAAAATTCGATTCGAGATCGCCACCAAGTGCCTAGATAAATGAAGAAAACACATTTTTTCCGCTTCAAAATATTCAATTGTCAGGAATAGAAGGGAAAATGGTTTATATCATCATTTTGAGAATGATTTGCGTGAATTCATCGAGCCCGAAAGAAACGATGGCGATAATTTTTGAAGAACGGGCATCCAAAAGCTGAAAAATTTCAAATCAATATTTCAGTATTGAAATGGAGGGAAAATTTTTCAACTCCTATCCCTTACACATATTTCAGGCTTCATAGGCACGTGCGAAGTGAGGCCTGAGATTTGGAAAATTTCCGTTTACACACAAAAAATTTCACTCTTCGAAGTTTATTACGTAATTTCGTGTTTTTCCAGTAAAAATTTGTGCTTCTTTCTTATTTTCATACTTTTTCGTGCCTATTTACAACAACGTTTACCAATTTAGACGACTTCCAAGATTTCGAAGAAAATTTCCAACCTTGGTATTGATGGTAGTACTTTTCACTCTCTCTTCTGAAATACGGTTTTGTAATTTACCCGGTTCTTTCCCTGTACCCTTCAAATATTTTCGTCTTTTATGATTTTGATTTGAAATATTACAAAAAAATTTACGAGTTTTTGTTGTAAACTTCTGGATCGCAGTTTCAAGCTCTCCAGGAACAACTGGGCCCCTCCATCGTGCCTCTAACTAAAAACACTCGCGAAAAAATAAATTTTCACTTTCAAACTCCAACACCTGGATATCTACATCACGTAGCTTCCTACATCCATTAAAAAATTTAAATTTCATCTGAAACCGACGCGAAGAGGGGAGATTTCAGCCATAAAAAGCAACTCTCGCCGCGTTACGCGAAAACCACCCCCAGCCCTGCACCCCGAATCACGTGAAAACAACGCGCGTAACGCGTTCATTTCGTATTCATGATTTAATAAGAAGAAGGGTTGAGGGCGGTGGCAGGACGCTTAGCGAACGATGCGATACCGAAAATGACGTCGGGTATACAGATACGAGGACGAGTACACATTACACACACAACGAGATCATTGTATGTTCATTTTAAGTATACGACGCCGTAGCGCCGCCGTGCTTTCTTCGTCGTCGTCTGTTGAACGTTGCAGACTACGTTGTAAACCTACTATATTTACCACTTTCCATTGTTTTCCACTATACACATTACCTATTACGCACACAACCAAATGAAAACGACGACGATGCCGATGATGGTTAAAAGTTTACGCAGCAGAACGCAGAGATGAGAAGTGGTAGCGTACCGGCAACTATACATTATGAATTTAAAAGCAACGTTACCGTATTCCCCGCCTGATCTTTTACAAAAGCCGACCTATTCGTAAGTCGTCGTGTACTTTTGAATACGGTGGTAGTTTGTTGTAGATGTATGTTGTAGGCAGACCAAAAAACAAGAGTTGTTTGGCGATGTATTGTGGAATTTGGCTAAAGTCGGTGAAGAAATGGAGTTGTAGGCTGGAAAAGTTGGTTTAGACGAGAATTCGATGGTAACAACGAGAGTACTTGGAGAAGGGTCATCAAAAATGGCGATTTTTCGTTAGTGGAAACTATTCCAGATTTTGCATGTGGCGAAGATAATTTTGGGATCTTATGCATGGCGTCTACTGGCAAGAAAAACAAGAAAAACCAGAAAATAATCAAAATTTTACTCGAATAGCAAGGGGTGCATTCACTTTGGGTTTGAAATTATGTTTACACAATTTGAAATTGTGTATAAACTTTTATCATGTGCAAATTCGTTCATTTGAATTCAGAAACTGCTGGTTAGCACTTTTTTTTTCATTTGATTTACTATAAAATAGCCATTTAATTTTGGTAAGGTGACAAAATGATCGATTCAAATAATTCAGAAACGACGAGGAAATAATGTTTATACACAATTTCAAATTGTGTAAACATAATTTCAAACCCAAAGTGAATGCACCCCAGAAAACCAGAATTTACCTAGCAAGAATTTTAATGATTTGAATTCTAAAAGCAAGAATTTTCAGCATTTTTCTCTTGTCTTGAATTTTTTAATAGAAGAATAAAAAGTTTCTGGGCAAATTTAAAGCAAGAAAAATTGCACGAAAATGAGGGAAGAAATCCAGAAAATGACCAAAATTTTCATTTTTCAAATTCAGTAGACACCATGTTATAGGAAAATTGAGGGGATTACCGTACATTTACCCGAATCCATTCCCCCGAAAGACATTTCCCCGAATGACAAATCCCCGAATATTTTTTACCTGAATTCATTTCCCCGAAAGACATTTCCCTGAATAGCAAATCCCCGAATTTTTTTTAACCCGAATCAGTTTCCTCGAATGCTTTTTACCCGAACCGTATCCCCGAATCCCTTTATCCCGAATCCCTATATCCCGAATCCCTATTTTTACTGATTCAACAATGAAAATTCACTGATTGAATCAGTAAATTTTGACTGATTTCAATCAGTCAAATAATTTTTACCGGTTCAATAATGAAAATCCACTAATTGAATTGGTAATTTTTCACCGATTGGCAGTAGAATGTCACTGATTAACTGGGGAATCAGTGGAATTTGACTGATAATCAGTGACATGATCCAGACTATTTCATCAGTCAATTTTGGCATTTTTGACTGATTCAGATTTAGAGAGCAATAAAGCCGATTCGAAGCCATATTAGAAAGTCGTACGAATTATTGCTTCTATTACGACACGAAGTAATACATTTTGGCATGAAAAAATTGCCATAGATGAGAGTAGTGCAGCATGAGAAATAAAATGTATAATGGATGAATTTCTGAATAAAATAAGTTTAGAAAAATTTCGGGTGTTTGTCATTCGGGTGAGAGGCATTCGGGGAAACGGATTCGGGTTAAAAAAATTCGGGAATTTGCCATTCAGGGAAAAGGATTCGGGTTAAAAAAATTCGGGGATTTGTCATTCGGGGAAATGTCTTTCGGGGGTATCGATTCGGGTAAATGTCCGGATACCAATTGGGGGGCTTGGTTCCAAAACTCACTTTTGCCAAAAAAATCGATTTCGTTTTTTTTGCGGATTCTGATTCAGTTTTTCATGCTCTACAACCCTACTACGATCTTCGTTTTCACGAACTCACTTTTGCCAATTGGCAAAAGTGAGTTTTGATGCCAACGAAGAGGAAAAGCCATTTTAGAAGCGCGTATTGTATTGAGTTTGCGTTTAGATTCAAAGATTTAGTGATGGGTTCTGTAGAAAGGGACCTCGGAGGATTTTTTTTAATTTTTATTTTTGCGGTTTTGGTACTGGACTGTGTTGTAGTACCTACAAAAAAAAATCCCCCTAGGTCCCTTTCTACAGAACCCATCACTATCCATCTATTGTTCTTAGGTCATGAAAACCAATTTTCAACGTCGTAATGTAATGAAAATCTGCAAAAATCATGAGTTGGAATCAAAACTCACTTATGCCATAGGTAATTGTAACTTTAAAGCACAATGGCGGACTACTTTTGTTTTTTTTTTTACATAAGCCTCTTCCTATACTTACACCAACTTCATCAATCTACAAATAGATCATAACTGGCATCGAAACATAAAACGCGCACTGCGTAATCGTTTTTCGTGGTTTTCTCAAAATGTACCTTGATGGCAAAAGTGAGCTTTGGAACCAAGTGCCTCAATTGTATGCTACGTGCTACATCTTGGCAGTTTAGTTTCGTCTGTCTTTCCATTCCTTTATTTTTTCTGTTCATTTTTACCATATTTTTCACGATCTTGACAATGCATCCAGTGAATGGATAAGATCTCCAAAGTGAGATACTTCTGGTTGTAATGGCAGATACGAATAAATGCAGATAATGGGTGAAAACTTTGTATGATCTGTGAGAAGGTAGTTGAATGATATCCTTTTTGCAATCCTTTTGCTCTTCTACGCCAGGTATTTTTTTTACCTACAAAGACCTTCAATCAGGCGAAAATTTGATTCCATAGGATGAACCTGGAACATTTTTAATATTAAAACGCGATGTAAGCATTTAATTATAACTTCCTGCATAGGCCCAAAAAAAATTATCCGTGCTTCAAAGAAAAAATCCAAACCTTATTACAAATGCTTCAATTTTAGCCACATTTAGATTTGGTTTTGATAGGAGGTCGTAGGTGTCGTATTCTTCTATGAAATTTTCCATTTCTGCTATCGCAGCAAATGGTCCATTGGATGAATGATCCGAGTTTAGGGTTCTTATAGAAATAGGTATCAATAATTTGACCAAAATAATCTATCTTTTGTTGAGGAGCTTGAAAAAAGTTGTTTAAAAAAGTTTATTGTATTCTGTCTTCGTCAATTTTGACTGAGCATATCTTTCATATCATTTTAGAGCCCTTTTTGGATCTTTTTAAAATTATGTTCTTGAACTTTCATTCAAGTTTTCTGAGTTTATAAAAATCACGTCAGAATAAACTTTTTTTCATAATTTTACCTAATTTTCCAGTCATATCTTCACCATGAAAATGGATATCACTAGCATTCAGTCCTGTGGGATATCAGTTTTCTAAAAATGCATGAAAACTTTGTCGATTTATCCTCTTTTTATTATAATTTAACCTTTAAGAATCATCAAAATATAATTTATAATTCGAAATTTGAATAATTTTACACAATTTTTTATCTTAAATTGAAATAGATGAAATATAATTAGTGTAATTTTACGATGAAAATTTCCTCATCCAACGCAGGATTCGAACCCAGAGTCTCTGGATTTCTGGTCCATAACTGTACACCTCAGGGATTTCGTGTCTATTTTCTTCAATTTTTTTTATTAATTGTGGTATATTTGATTTTTCATTTAACTTGAAATGAGTTGAATGACATTTTTATCCTAAAATTTTAAGAACATATCTGTTTTTATCTCCTCCTTGGCGATTTTTAATTTGAATAGTCCAAAATATGTGTTGGGTAGAAAAATTCCAAAAATTGGCCTCTCACTCACCCTTCTTAAGGTCCAATTTTGACTTCGGGATCCAAATATCAGGATTGCGTCTTACGACTTTTATCGTATAAGTAGACATGCCAAACACACAGCCTAGTATTCTGTCATAACCCAACTTACATGTACTGTGAAGTATTTGCACTTCAACACAACAGTCGACGTGTTGATGAACAATCTTTAATTCCAATTTGACTACTGCTGCGTCGTCATCGTCTTCGTTATCTACATAGGTTTCCAAATTAATTATCGTATATGTATGTAAATTTTGTCTCGTTGCTTCTACCATAATATACGGAATCGTGTATATGTAGGTAGGCTATAGGTACCTAATACTACATACGTCTATACTGAGAATCTACTCATTGTCTAATATTCTCTTGTCGGTTTACGGCTACGTCATATATTCTTCGGGTGTAAAACTGCCATTCTGCAGTCTTGTCACTTGTCCATCCTCTTGCTCCTCTCTTACGATTGAGCGGCGGCTGCTTTGTCAAAGTCGTCCTATTGTTTTACTTGAACCACCCGTTGACACCTTATACTGTGCTACTGGTGTTTTTATAAACGCAGGTTGTTGCATTACATATTATTTCTCGATTAATTGGCTGTCGTAGGTTTGGAATGTTGCATAATGCGTGAAAATTACCAAAAGATGGAAAATTGCTTACTTACTAGAGTATTTTTCCAAATACCTATAACATCCACTTTTAGTTCAGGCATTTTAGGAGTTAACCCCCCAAAAATTAAAGCCTGATTTTTTTTCGCGTTTTACGTTCGTAATGGTCCACTACACAACATACTAGAATGGACACTCCCACAACCCTCCGCTACCCTCAGGGGAGGGGTAAACGTCCGCTGAAAACCGGTTTTTCGTGAATATCTCCTCAAATAAGCCTCAAAATTGAAAAGTAATCATGAACAATCTTGTTCTACGCGTAATTTCCTATCGGAAGGGTTTTTTTCTTTTTCAAAAACACTCACTTCCTAGACCAAAAATTAAGAGTAAAAAACACCTATTTTTCAACAATTTACAGCATTTTTGGAAAAAATCGAAACTTTTGGGAATATTTCCTCAAAAAAGCCTCAAAATGGGAAAATGGTTATGAACAAACATGTTCTACGTGTAATTTCCTATCAGACAGGTTCGTTTTTTTTCGAAAACACCCACTTTTTTGCCAAAAAATTAAGGGTGGAAAACGCCCATTTTTTTCAATATTTACAGTATTTTTGGAAATGATGGAAATACGAAGCTGAAAATATCGTTTTTGAATCCTTACGACGCAAAGAAATGTTTCGTATCACCAATAATCACTAATCAGCAATAACATCGCGTTTATAGTACTTTTTCTTTCCACAACTTGGTTTTTTTAAATGCAGTATTCAATTTCAATAACCTCCCTTATAATTAACGGTAGGGGTTGAAATTTTTGCGGTGACTTTTTTTTGGGATACCCTACCAGCATGTATAAAAAAATACTCATTTTGGGTACTTTTAGCTTCGTATTTCCATAATTTCCAAAAATACTGTCAATATTGGAAAAATAGGTGTTTTTCACCCTTAATTTTTGGGTGTTTTCAAAAAAAAACGAACCTGTCTGATAGGAAATTACACTTAGAACATGATTGCTCATGACCATTTTTCCATTTTGAGGCTTTTTTGAGGAGATATTCCATGATATTCCCAAAAGTTTCAATTTTTTCCAAAAATGCTGTAAATTGTTGAAAAATGGGTGTTTTTTACTCTTAATTTTTGGTCAAGGAAGTGAGTGTATTTGAAAAATAAAAAAACCCTTCCGATAGGAAATTACGCGTGGAACAAGATTGTTCATAATTACTTTTCAATTTTGAGGCTTATTTGAGGAGATATTCACGAAAAACCGGTTTTCAGCGGACGTTTACCCCTCCCCTGAGGGTAGCGGAGGGTTGTGGGGTTGTCCATTTTAGTATGTTGTGTAGTGGACCATTACGAACGTAAAACGCGAAAAAAAAATCAGGCTTTAATTTTTGGGGGTTTGGTACATTTTTTCTCTTATTTGCCTGGACTATTTACCAGTTTTATTTTCATGATTGATTCTGTTTCCGTTAACGGTGTGAACAACTGAATACTTCTTCAAATATTTCCGCTTCTAATTATTTTTACCGAAAATGGAATTTCGACAACCTGAGTTCAGATTTATTCAACTCCAATTTTTTCCATTTCTTTCCTTCTTTTTTTTAAAAAAAATTGAATCCAGGGTAATTTCAAAATTTTTTCAACAGTAAAATTTTGAAAAAAATACGAATTTAATTTTTTTTACAGCCAGTTGGAAAAATTTTAAATTTGAAAATAATTTTGAAAAAATTCAGATTGGAATAAATTTGGATTTGGATCGTCAAAATTCCATTTTTGGCATAAATAATTGGGGGTCAGTAAAATATGGCTTGAATGTTGAATGTCGAGTATCTATTGTTCAGTTTCAGGGGTTCAGTGATATTATTTGAACACTGAAAATCTTCATTGATGGTGGGGTTTAATGTAGTGCGGAACTGAAAAACCTTCAAACAAATTTCGCTCACATTGTAATTTCCAGTGTCCTTGCTGATAAACCTGGAAAAGTCGGAGAATATTGAAATTTTTCAAAAATCTGAGGAAGTATAATTATTTGCGAAACATCATTGCATCCTATTTACTTAAGAAAGAAGGAAAGAACCTAAAAAATCAATTCTGTTCTTTTCCAAGTGAATCATCGGGACAAATTATTACATTGTTGAATAAATGTGGGTTTCCTTCTTGGCATTTGTCGACTGTAATGTGCGAAATTTTTATCCATTGAATTATAAATTTTTCAAAAAAAATTGTCTATTTACGCTTTTTCATTGTACAAAAATAAACAAAAATTGACCACATTGTCGCTAGGTACCATTTTGAACCAGTCTTCTGTCAAAGGTTCAAAAAACTTGAAAAATTGGTTTAAAAAACCTGAAAAAGACAAACAAAATAATCTCCATAAAGTAGTAGACAGCATAAAAAACAAAAAGTCAGCTCTCAGAAACAATATTGATGAAATAGATTTCCCAGCAGCGTTCCGCTCCGGTCCCTTTTTCGCGTTCCAACTTTGACATATTTCCAAGACTCGGTATTTCGAGCGGAAACACACAAGGTGCTAAGATATAAAGATTACCGGCGATAATTATTCGATTAGAATCTGTCCCGTAGCCCCTTCATCTTCACTTTCCATCATGAAGAAAATCCCTACGTCTTCAGCTCTCCACTTTCTAACGTAGGTATGGAAGTTCGCACAGATTCAACTTACGTTGTATCGTACCCTTCCGCTTTACAGTTCGACTTTCTCACCGCTATCGCGGCCCCTTCCATGCTCATCCCACGGATACGTTTCCAGCAGGGTTTATTTTTTTGGCACTCGGCCTTAAAATTAAAATATTCGTATTCGCGAAATCTGCGGCTTGGCGAGGTATGGCGCAGGGCTGCTCGAATCGAGATGAAAAACCACCGCTACCGACTTACCCGATTCGATGGTTGTTTCTCGGTCGACAAATGCGTTCGCTGTTTTCGAACGGTTTTCGCTAAACGAGCCAAACTTTTCGCACCTCTTATACGCACATCATCGCTTAACCGACTGTACCTCTTATTCCTCGTCCCCAACCGTGATATTGTTTCGCGATAATGGTAATTTGGCTGGCAAAAGCTTCATCGAATTTGTGTCGTTGGGTAACGGAAAATATACGGATATGTTTTCCTTAAACCGAAATAAGAAATTTTCTTAGGTTCGTAATCAATCCTCATTTTCCATTGGATTTGGTGAAATTTGGAAATTGGATTTATTTTGTCCCAAAGTGTAGAATTTTGAGGTATTTAATCGTAATCTGTACTCGAATTCTTTGAACTACGTCCTTGCCATATCCCCTCTTCACCTGCCTTCATCGTAACCTCGCAATTTCACCTAATTGTATTTCGTACAGAAACACAAAAAGCAAACTCAAAGCTACGCCGACCGCTTCGATTACGTCGAAACGATACCCGAGGAAAACCTAATCAAAACCGACACCTCATTAATCATCCGGATAATAATTTTTTTGTTTGGTACGACAAAATAGCCCGAGTGCCCCGCCACATCGTGCCACATGGTGATTCGATGAAGCGAACGTGTACTACACAAATGATGGGCCGCATTTGGCTAATAATCTATAAGCCGTAGAGTAATGACGCTATTATGCTCGGGTTACATGTCAACAAGCATCGTTGAAAAAATACTTCATCATTTGTAGGAGTTCCCTCAACATGGCGCGTATATCGTCGTATTCATATTGCGTTCGAGTCATTTCTGGTGCTGGAAAAATTCAATTTTTCGACGCTAATTCAATCAAAATTTTAGTTTTGTTGATCGACAATGTTCTACTCTAATTTTCTCTTCTCCTCTGTATGCGCGAGTCACTTGTTCAAAATCATTATGAGGTGGATATCTGAAATTTTAACGAAAATATTGAAATTTAAAATGAAAAATACTAGTAAACTAAAATAAAAAAACTTACCTAAAAATGAAACCTAAAATTATTAATTATGTTTGTTTAGTTATGAATTGTTCAAAAGGTAATTTACGCTCTTTCTTTCTACAGAATTTATTTTTAATCTTGAGTTTTTTGGGAACTTACTTCTTAATGAGCTGTGATGAGAAAGAAATGTCATGATGCCCTTGACCACGATGTTGAAAAAAAAGGGAGGGAATGAAACAGAAATCGAAATTATTGGTCATGTTGTGGAAAACATGAATGATGGAAAAGTGGTGAATTTTCATCTTTTGAAGATCTTTTTTCGCAAAAATTTTCGCTCTCGCTTCGCTCGAGCTCAATACATTTATATATTTCCATAAAATGATTTTTATTTTACCTTCTCATTCACTTTTTTATTTATTGCTAGTACAAACTAAAAAATTGCAAGGCATTGCGTGAGTGTTTTTCATTTTGGAGGGGAGGGGGGGAATGAAATGTGAAGAAAAATTTTGAATTTTTAGCCCGGAAAATCCGAATTTTTATTCGCTCAATTTAGTAGAAACCCTGGCATAATTTTTATCATTTTTCAAAACTTAATTTTGCGTTGGAATACTTGGTTTTTCCTTTTTATTTAATTTTTTTTCTGTGGGTAATAAATTCAAATTTTCAAATTTTTGTGGCGAGTGGGAGTTTAATGGGCGGAAAAAATTTCAGAATTGAATTTGAATATTTTTCTTGACCCAAAGCAAAAGTATCTAGTGATTTTGAAAAAAAAAATCGTTACAACCTATGCATTTTATATCAGTTTTATACAAAATTTCGGGATGTAAGTACATCACGCGAAAAAATTACCTCCCCCCTCCCTGATTTACGAATATAATAAATATAAGGTCTAAAATGGTCTGGAAAACCTGGAAAAGTCAGGGAAAATAATTTCTGAAATATTGTGGACATACCCTGGTTGGAACCCAATGATTCGTGGATTCGGATTTGAATCCAAGTTTAGGTGGATTCGTTCTAACCTTGATCTAATTTTAAATATTTAATGATATAAATTATCTCCATTTTATAAAAAAGCTGAAAAAGTCACGGAATTTTGAAATATTCGCTGGAATTTTGTAAAAATGTGAAGTGTTTTTCTGCTCATTTTATCATAAGTTTTTTGTCCTCGCTTCGCTCGAGCCAAATTCTACCATTCCTTTATATGTAACTTTTTTAATTTAGCATTGTGAACCATATTGAACAAAAAAATTGATACTTGAATGCATGTTTTCGTCCATTAAATTGTGAATTTTTCAAAAAAAATCCCTTGCTACGCTCGGGGGCTCGAGCATAATAGTCATTGGTCATACAACAGTACTTAATACTTTCGAGTTTGGTCCATACAAGTCATACACAAAAGGCATATTTTTGACTAAATTAGTAATTTTTTCAATTTTCTTCACGTTTACTTAAGGCCGAGAATAGCTTGTAAAATTGTTTTCAAAAATACCTCCTTTTTCTCTGGTTTCAAACAAACATGCTTTTCCAGGAAAATTTTGTCCATATTTCCATCGGGTAGGACGAATTTTGCTTTTCAAAAACAATTGAATAGAAAATTATCTAGCATGTTTATTTGAAATTAGAATAAAGAATTTTAAAAAGTTGAGTAGTTTGTTTCAAAAAAATCACAGTCCTTTAGTGTCGCGTTTGGAAGTATAGAATGAAATAAAAATTCCGTCATGGAAAATTTATATTTTTTTAGTTTTATAATTCTGCGAGATATCTAAAACCTATTTTATTTGGAAACAACGTACGGATGTCCTTAAGCATCATCACGTGACGGAATTTTAAATCCCTCCTCTCTTTCGTAAATATCACGTATAAAAGATCTGGAAAAATTGGAAAAATGTGGTCTAGAAAACCTGAAAAAGTCAGGGAAAATCATTTCTGAAATGTATACATTTTAAATAATCTATTTAAGTATAAAAATTTCAACAATAATAATTAATATTGATTATGATTATAATAGAAATTTTTTATGAAAACTGCAACGGTTTTGGAATTGAGCAAAGTTTTTTCGATTCCAAACCCAATTTGTCAAATAGGGGCAAAGGCGTCGTCAAGGGGGGGAGTTCTAGCCCCCGCTTGGCCCTTCTCCCCAAAACTTATGTTGTATTTATAAATTTACATTACACTTACATCAGATAGGGATTTTCAAAGCATTAAAATATGGAAAAATGTCTTTTTAGGACATTAAAAATCCAATTTTTTCAAAGTTTCGCCCTCGCTTCGCTCGGGCATAAACAAAATCACAATTTTATGATCTGTCTGAGACGAAAGTGCGGAAAAAAGCTCCCTTTTTACCCCTCCCCATTTTTAGCAGGAGAAAAAAGTCACCCCCTCTTTTCCACTTCGAAAAAGCAAAAATAGTTGTTCAACACATGGTCCCTTTTGTGCCCCCCCCCCATTTTCGATTCTGACGACGCCACTGAACATGGGTGACCCTCAAGCCCCTCTTGTTTGGCTGATCTCTTGACCATTCGTTGAATTTTAAATAACACATTACCTACCTACCTACGTGAATTTTTGCGATAAAAACTCGAAAAATGACGTTGATTTCGGAAGAACTTTCCAATATACAAATATTTATGTTATTTTGTAAGTAAATAAAGGTAAAAATACCTACTGATGCCTGATCGAACCAAGGGCAAGTTTTTTTTTTGTGAAATCATGTTAGAAAAACAAAAGGTAGCTAATTTTTCTACATTTTGCAAATAGTTCCGACCGTTGGAGGGGGTCTCTATCCTCTCAATGGATCTGTATTTGTTATGTAGTGTTCTTACTTCCTTCTGACTGTCAAAAAGCCCACGCATTCAAAAGCACAAACGCAACGCGCACCGACCACAAGAGCTGTCTACTCATCAACGTCAAGTACACAGAGCCTGCGACGACTGACCCAGTACACTATACTATACTTTTGTCACGTCTTCGTCATGTATTTACAGACGAGAACACGTGTCTGGCATAATTTCAAAAACGTCGTTTCGATGTTTAATTTTTAATTTGTCGTCTTTCGGATTCGGACAGAGTTGTTATTATTCAATGGATAATTCGCTGCGTTATTGTTTCCGCATAACGCGTAATGATGTTGCTCCCATTTTTCACGTCTTGAACTTATAGGTTTTTTTTAGACTGAAGAATTCTTTTTCGTAACTCCTGACTCCGGAGTCAAGCCGGAGTCGGAGTCAATTTGGAGTCAGTTTGACTGCGACTCTGGAGTTGACTCCTATTCTCTGATATAAAATATCATGGGTTTCTGTTTGTGAGTTTCTCACTATAATTTTTTATTTAATAAAGTTTTTTCGCCGACTTCTCCTTATATGCACTACAACACTATAAGAATAAGTAACATATCAAACCTATACCCAAGTTTTCCAAGGTATGGTTCTTTATATAGCTGATGAAAAATTTTATCTGTACAATTTTGCGGGTAATCTGGCTATCAGAATAAATCAAAAACATTTGAAATTTTGATTTCGAGTTCCAATTCCGCGGTTGAAGTTGCTGTTTGGGAAGACTAAGAAATTGAAAAAAAGAAACTAAAATCGAATAATGTCTTCCAATCGAGTATGAGTCTTGAAATTTAAAAAAAAAAAAAAAATATGTACTTGCCTAATCAATTGAAAAATTCTAAGTATGACACAACTTTTTTTAGAGCTTATTTTGTGACTATCTACGTATTTTTTTGGAAAAAATACTCAACATTTTTCAACTTTTTGAAATTTTGAGTAGTAGAAGAATTTGAAAAAAAAAATGGAAAATATTGATTTTTTTTATCTAGATAAAGCAGTTGATAATACTTATTATTTTTGTAATTCGTAGAAATTTTTTGCAGGTACAATGAATTTTTGACAGTTTTTAAAACATAAATCGATTTCAATGTTTTTTTCATTTCCGTAGCCTTCTAAAATTGCAATCTTTTTGTGATTTGCGACTTGAAAATCTGAATTTTTTCCGATCTTACCCACAGGACATTCTTGTTTCATTTAAACCTTCGAGTTCTCATTATGCTTTTGCGTTCTTAACGAACGTGTTAAGGAGATAGTGACGCGGAATAAATAAACCCATTCTTTTTAAATTGGTAACTTACTATTATTTCCAAAAAATCACATTTCGATTGGAGAACTTGATTTTCCATTTTTGCAATTGAAGAGCTGCTTTCCAAAGTGGCCTAAGTCAAAACAACAAAATTAAAAATTTGATCTTTACGAGTTATGACCCTTCAAAATTGACTGAGTAATTTTTTTCAAAAATTGACTTAGGCCACTTTGGAAAGCAGGTCTTCAATTTCTTTGACTAAAAAAATTGTTGGATTTGTTTTTCTATAAAATTTCTTTTTTTTCAAATTTTTTTATTTGTAAGTTCCGAAACTGCGCAAAAGACACGAGTTTGTGGAGACTAGAAAGAAAAATCGATTAATATCCTCCTATTGCACAACAGCCTTAAATTCTCTAAAAACTCAGTAAGTCTATTTTGAAAAATTTCAAAAAAATTCAAAATTGATTGAAGTAAATTTTAGAGATTAAAACATTTACTATGTAGAATTGTAGACGTACACCAAAAAACACGATTGTTTTGAAAAAATGATTGTTTAATGTTTTTTTTAAATTTCTTCTGAAGTCTATCATTAATAAAATATTGAATTTTTCAAAAAAATCGTGCTTTTTGGTCGAAATGGAGTCACTAAAAAAGCTCTAAAATTAATTTTGATCAATTTTGAAATTTAAATTTTTTTTGAAAACATTGAGTTTTTGACAATTGTTAAAGAATTGAAGGCTTTTGCGCGACCAGAATATAGTAATCTATTTCGAAGTTTTTAAATATAATTTTTCAGTTTTCCCAGCCTCCGTATTTTGCGTGGTATTATTGGAACTCGGAAATCAAAAATTTTGGTTTTTCGGCTCACCATACCTACTTATTACACAAATAAAATTATAAAACAACAAACCAAATCTAAGAGTAGTATACCTTGACCTTACATGTGTACGCACTCAGCAAAATTTTTTTGTTTGAAAGGGCTTCTGGGGGAAAAAGAGCACGTTTTTTAGTTCTAAGGGACCTTCTCGGGTGCTCTTTTCCCAAAAAATCACAGGCCTAGGGAACCTCTCCCCCTCCTGTGAACATGTCTGCTCGAGGTATACAAAAACGAACGAAGGGACACCTGGGCAAAAAAAGACAAGAAAAACCGTGAGAAATGTTTTCGCAACAATGTCCAAGATTCAACTTCTAATAGTTGAAATCGTATTTTGATTTTGTTTCCGATTTTTTGAGGACATTGAGGTGATAAAGTTAGCTTGAGAAACGATTTTGTGAAAGATTATCAACCAGAGATTTTTTTCACGTATTTTAATTAGTAAAAAATTCGAGTATATCACTTTGATGTGTTTAGGCATCATTTTTTTTTTTTTGGCTGAGAATACATCGATATTTTTCCAAATTGAATTTCGAAGTGTTAGTTGAACAAAACAACAAGAACAGAAATACTTCCTCGTGTAGAGAATTATAATAAGACATTTTCGCTCGCGAGTAATTGAAACCATAACACCCTCATTTGATAATATTCGTAAATCATTTCTAACCACCTAAGTACCCAAAGGTCTATGAAATTGCATTAGGTAATCGTACAATCCCACATTCCGCTACTACTTCCCCTGCCTTCATTCAAATCAACATTAACCGTTCGTATACGTGTAAAATGGGCACCCTTTTCGATCCGTACGATGTTTTCAAATACGCTCAGTCAGATTCTTGACATTTGATAGACTCGTTGCGTACGTGTCGTCTCTGCGGCGTGTACTGCACGAGGCCTATAGAAGAAAATAGCGAAAAGCGCGCCACGTCGTACCAGGTCGAGACCCAAAATTACATCAATCTTTAATGACATTTCATTTCGACAATAAAACAAACCTATTACACGTCAACTTCAACTTCGCCATCATCGCACGATGCGACGACGTATTGTTATAGGCGTTTCCAGCCGACAAAATACAAATCACCTCTTCTCCAGAGCATCGCTATTAGTGCTACACCTGCAGCTTCCACATTATATAACGTTTCAACGGCTCGATACGGGATGCGGTCGCGGTCTGAGCTACCTGTGTCGGTGTCCTAGCGGTGCGAAAAAATATGTATTTGAAAAATCTGACCCGACGTAATGCTCATAGCCAAAGACCACATCTCCGTTACAGGTAAACGGAGCTGCGGGGAACTCACCTATTTAACTCGGTAGTCTGGCATCTGTCGGGTAACCTGGGTCTATGGACAGTTGAATGAGTAGTGCCGCGATGATACGATTATTACACGGTATCTTATGGAAAATTGAAAAAATCATGTTATAATTGACCATCGCCCATCGGTGGCGGTAATTTCCTCATTTCAAAGTGTTTCTCGTCTCAGCAGGAAATTCGCCAATGGCCGAAACTCGTAGGTACTCTGATTGTTTCTCTGTGTTGATGGGGTACCCAATATACGTACAAACTTTGATGAAAATACCACCTGACCAGTGACACGTAAAAGTATATGGCCTAACGGTGAAATTTCATCGTTGTCGTCTGTCCTATGTGATTCTTCTTGTCTCGAGTGGTGAATTAGAAGAACGATACCCACTTATACATCGGCACAAAATGCCCCAAACTTCCAAACACATCCTACGTACTTTCAGCCAGTGCTGCGATAGAAATTTCACGCTCGAGATGACACCGCAGAAGTTCACATCAAATGCTGTAGCCAGCTAGCTGGCGAATGCCAACTTATATGATACTTCAAAAGTTTCATTCTGTTGTAATCTCGTGTTGGGTGGTGTCGTTTCAACTCTTTTGCTCCTTTCTGCAGCTTTTCTTTTTTTCAAATGTTTATTAAAAGTACTAGTAGCAGTAGCATGTGCCAGGTTATTTTTCTGGTATCAATTTCCATACTTGAGTTGGCTGACTGATCTCTTAATTTGAATCAGTGAAAATTTACGGAAGAAATGGCCAGAATTAAGGTACTAAAGAATCAGTGAAATTTCACTGCCAATTAGTGGAAAACTACTGATTTAATTGGTGAATTCATTTTTAAATAAGTACTCTCTCATTCCGAATTAGTGAAAAGGCAGTGATAAACGGTCAGAATTGCAGCACAGAAAAAATCAGTGAAGTTCACTGATTTTCAGTGATTTATCACTGATTATTCAAAGAATTTCTCAGATTTTTCATTGAATTTCATGAATATCACTGAGTCTTTAGTGAATTTTCACTGATTCCTAGTGATTTTCTTTCACTGACTTGCTTTCAGTGAAAAAAATTTCACTGATTTATTGCTGTGCTGCAATTCTGACTGTTTTTCAGTGTATTTTGATAAATTTCACTGATTCAAAAATGAGAGCAATTTCTTTAGTAACTACTGAAATGAATCAGTGAATATTTACAGGGTGTCTAACAGTCCTGATAAGTCTAACTTTTTCAAAAAGGTCATGGGGGTCCTGAAAATTCAAGCTTTTTGACTAATTTACTCTAATTCACTCGAAACGTCGAGCTTTTTTTTTCAAAAATCAAAAAAACGTACCATTTAGGTACCCTTAATGAATTTTTTTTTTTTTAAAGTGGAAAAAACATAAATTTTTCAGTTAATATTTGTTTTGGGGTTCTATTTTTTTTTTTTTTTTGAAAATCACCAATTTTTCTAATTTTATCCCTCGCTTTGCTCGGGCATATAAGGTCTAAAATTTATATAAGAGATAGGTGTTGAAGATTTCAACTCCCTTTTAATACTAAAACAGTGATTAAACAATGAAGAAATTTTAGCTTTTGAATGCCTTTTTCTTCAAAAATTTTCACCCTTGCTTCGCTCGGGCTCAGTAAATTTACACAATTTTATTTTAAATTTAATGGTATGAACCTTCTTCCTTTCCAGCCTAGACAATTAATATTTTTAAGTGAAAAAATGTCCTTCTCATTTGTCAAAGGACTTAGTAACAATCTCGATTGGAATTTTGAAAAATGTTTCGATGTTTTTGGAAGGAGATTAGGGCATGAGTTCATAGATATCCTTTTTTGGAAGTCAAAACATAACAGGAAAAAAGCACGAAATTTACCTAATGAAGAAATTTTAGATTCTGGCCCCATTCTGGGTGCTCTTTTTTCAAAAATGTTCGTCCTCGTTTCGCTCGGGATCAGTGAATTTACATGATTCGTCTTCAAAATTATGGTATAAACTCTTCTCTTACATCTCATATGATTAAATATTTTGAAACGGAAAAAATTTGTCCTTCGAATTTATTTTAAGAGGACTTGAAGGCGATCTGGAATCAAATTTTCATTTTTTTATTTACAGGGGAGGAGACTATTAAGGAATTTGATGTGTTTTTTTTTTGAAGTCATAATAGTATGTACTTAGTACAAAAAAACAAGAATGTTTGTTTTCTGGTTTCAATATAACTGGTCGGCAAATTCTCTCTTTGAAAAATACGAATCGGCAAATTTTTCCTTTTTAAATAAATGTTAGTCAGTAAATTTTTCACCCGCCGAGATTTTTGCCCAAGTTTCATCTCTGATTATTGTTATTTTCATGTTGAATTTATAATTTTATAAAATAACTTTGTACTCGTGGACTGTATTCCAATCTTTTATCGTTTCCTTGAAAACGCAACTACTGTTTTGTTTGTAATTTATGACTACGTTGCTTGAAGAAATATCTATAGGCACACACAGACGTCTATATTTGTGGGGGGGGGCGCACACCGACGTATAGCTTTTTTTGTGTGGGGAGGGCAGCTTCAGGCTCACAGACGCTCAGAATTTTTTTGTTGGGGTGTCTTCAAAAAAGTCATGCAAAAAGTTATTCCAAAGGTCAAGTTAAGTCAGGCTTTTTGCTCAACAAATTTTGTTAGACACCCTCATTTACATTTAATGATAGAATCAGTAATTATGGAAAAAAATTACTGATTCAGAATTGAAAATTCAGTAATTGAATCAGTAGTTTTTCATTGATTTCTGCAGTGACTCAATTCGCGCTATTTCATCAGTGAATTTTCACTGATTTAATATAATAGAGTAGCTAAAAACTAATGAACCATGGGCACTTCAACAGAATATGTCGTATTGATTTAGTGTAATAAGTGCCTTATTTTCTTCTTCGAAGTTTTTTTTTCGCAGGTTCCAAAGAACTGCGATTTTAAAAATCATGTTTTCCTACCAACTTTGCATTTCTGATTTTCAAATTAAAAGCTGAAATATTCCTTACCCTATATAATGAACTTCAATGTTTTATCATTTTATAAGGCATTTGTTATACTTATCTCCGGCTAGAATTAATCTAGCGAGCTTGTAATCACACCGCTGGAAAGTTCCAGCCTTCTTCTATAAAATGAGGGTAGAACGATTTTCCTAGGCACAGAGGTTCTCAAGTTATAGGGGTTGACCCCCCCCCCCCCCATTTGCAACAAAATAGCTAATTTTTTTTTTTTGTGTAAAACAAGAACTGAGCCCACAAATGGCCCCACAAAATACCCATTTTACATCAGGATTCATAGAAAGACAGTCGTAGTGACATGGAGACTTTAGAATTACACCAAAGGCATCCAAATAAAGATAGAACTTCCGTGTTTTCGGCATTTGATTCCTTGTAGTATTTTGAGTCGGAAAGCAAAGTATTTTTTTGCACCCGCGGGGGGGGGGGGGTGATTACGAAATGTGACTGAAAGAAAAAAAGCAAAATTTGACCGAAATATTTCAAACCGATTTTACGGAGAAAAAAAATTAAAATCTGGTTCCAGTGGGTACTCAAAGCTTCTGAATCCATTTCTGGGGTCAATTTGATCTCAAACTAAAACCATAACCGACAGGGGCGAGAAGGAGGGGTCGAGGTGAAAAAAATTTCTAGAAAATATCGAGTTTGGTATCAAAATCAATGTTTTTTCACCCATGGAATCTGTTTCCGATGTCACATGATCGAAAAACCCCAAAAAACCTACGAGGGGGTGTTAGGGAAGGGTAAAATTTAATTTATTTTCCTAATCATCAAGTGGGGTGTCAAAATGCAGGTTTTTGACCTCTAGAATCCATTTCCGAGATTATTTTGACTCCTAACGCAAACGACACACTCCCCCTCCCCCGGGATGGGATATAAACAGACGTGTAAGTACGATAATTTCTGGAAAAGTTGAAGAAGGAGAATAAGTATGAGAAATATGTACTTTGGTAACATTGATCTATCAGTAATTTATGTGTTAGAAGCTTATTCTGTGTTACCAGTGAGAAAAACGTAAAAATTACAGCACTTCCAATTTTGTCGATTGTTCGATTTTGACTTAAAACGGTTCAGTTCTAGTCTATGTATGACATTGTCTCTTCTGGTGGCTAAACGCGTCGCTGGTGATGATGATTCATCAAATAGGTAAGAATCATTGAAAAAACGTTTTTTTTTTTCATTTAAGAGACAACTTTTAAAAATTGAATACAATTATTTTAAGTCATAAAAAGAACTCAAAATGAAGGTTAAAAGTTTTCTACGAGCTTACTACACGATCAGGTTTTTCACCCCACCGATTATCGAAGTTCATTCCCCACTATTGTCAATTACACATACATCAGAATATTCGACTTCGCTGTAATTTAAGATTAGCGAGCTATCTACAGCACTGCTGGAAGAAAATACGATTACTAAGGGAATAAGAAAGCGAAAGGTAGGATTAGGAACTAAGAAGAGGTTGTCGACAAAATAATCGTCGTCTTCGTCGTTTTTTTTAAAATTTCTTTTCATAGATAATGAAAGAGAGAAAAAGGGTACGATTGAACTGTCGACGTCGACGACGAATGGTTTACGATACGGCCGCGTTGACGATTTAATTCGATCGAACTACAGCGGCAGAAGCATCGGCTACGCCAACTGTGTAATACTATAACATAATCGAGTCTGTCGGGTTGTGGCGCTAAATTACGCGGTCGCTATCGTTGCGCGTTAATTGCGAACGTTTCCGGCGCGGCGTCGCGGTGTCATTTTATGGGTAATTTTTGCGGCACGACTAGCTACAGAGCCGCGGAGGTGACGCTGACGGCGCTTGGCATTTCTATTACGACGACCGGCTGATTTACGACGTCGGATAAGCGAAATCGGTGGATGACCAGGAATGAGTGTAGCAGCTAAGAAAAAAACGACAGAGTTGCTTAAATTACTTATTGTTCACAAAATATCTTCTCTTGGAAACTAAAAATTTCAAATTTTCTCGCAGGGATAAACTAAAAAAAAAAATTTACTTACTCTAAAAGCAGTGAAAGCAGTCGAATAACTGGAAATCCTAATACCGTTGAAATTAAATAGTCTTGCTAGTGTCGTTGATAGTTGTCACATAATTTTTGAAGTGATGCAACTTTTTGTCCTGGATTCTTTCCAGTCATTTTCTATGTCGAAAAATTAAAAATTTTTGTTTAAAAAAATTTAATAAACGAAATTTATAATTAAAATTGAATTTTAAAAAATAATATTAAAAATAGTAATTTATTATCATTTTTTTTAAATAAATAATTTTCAAACATAAAAAAATTGATGAATCAAAAAAATTGATGAAAATGATGAAGCATGAAAAAATTGATAAAACGTAGGAAAAATGGTATTCTCTGTCTAAACCATAAAATCATCGTACCATCATCGCCAGTGGTGTCGAAAAGTGGGGTACAAGGGTCGCATTGCACCACCCCAAAATTCTGGTGGGAGTGCAAAGTATCATTTGTACCCCCCTCCCCCCTTCCCAAATTACATCGGATAGGGATTTTCGAAGCATTAGGACATGAAAAAATGTATTTTTTCGGGAATTAAACACCCTATTTTTTCAAAGCTTCGCCTTCGCTCCGCTCGGGCATGAACAAAATCACAATTGAATAAGCAAGAACTAAACGGGAATTAATTCCATTTTTGACATTTTTGAGTTTATGACGAAAATTGGGGTATTGAAGTACGGCGGATCGACTAGTGTTGTCAGATTTTTTGCGAACGGGTCGGGTACATGGTATTTGGTAGCGTCGCATTCTCGCATTGATAACTAAAAGGGAAAAATTTGAAACGAACAATTTTTTTTGAAAATCACCTATTTTGGAGTCAATAATATGTTATAAAATGGAAGAAATTTTTCCTCTTCATAGCGCAGTTTTGACCCAAAGAATGATGATTTTTTCAAAAAAAAATTGGGGGTTTTTGGTTTTGTTTTATATTTTTTTACTTAGCTCGGACGGATTTCGATCTTTTCACATAACACTAAAATGATGTGATTGAATCGAGCCTTAAATCGCATTTTTGGTCGTCGGAAAGAGCAAAACGGGTGTCAAGTCCAAACGCTTTCGGTGGCCATATCTCCGGTACATTTGAAAAAAAAATTTGATCCCCTTTCAATAACCTGAAACATGTTTTCTACCGATTTTTAGTTTTCGAATAAAACAGTTTTTTGCATTTTCTGAAAAACTCAAGAAATGGACTTAACCCCCGTTTGGTTTTTGTCTATTCAATTATTTGGATTATTTGAGTAAATAGTGCGAAAAATACTCCTCTTTGCGCTAATCAACGAGTTTTTGGACAAACTACATGAAGCTCATCTTGGCGTGGAAAAAACCAAAATGAAAGCCTGATCTATCTTTGGTTGGTTCGTTACTAACAAAAATGATGTCGTCATTCTCGGCCTCGTATTGTGGCGATGCGATGTTTGAGTCGCTTTTGAGGCGGTGGCCAGTGGAATTGTATCCTCTTTTTTAATAAATACCAGCCATTATTTTGCCATTTTGAGTAGAAAATGTTTTTTTGTTTCGAAGTATATAGGAAGTATTACATACATTTCTTATTTGAATACGCTTGGCTGCAAACAGATTTAAATCATTATTGCAGTTACTCGAAATCGAAGATTGTACCGCTGCGGGAGAATCTACCAAGGATTTTTTTTCCCCATCGGTATTTTAACCTCGTGTTTGGGTACATATTTTTCACGTCGCTATCGCGGTCGGGGTTTCCGCATACGATAGGCGAATTTTCCTCTCTTTTGCCTTCACGTACGGATACCTGGGTACGCGCTTATCTGGTGTACGAGGTTTCGCGAAACTTGCAAGAAGGTCGGAGGGTCGAGCAGAGCTGAATTCCGAGCCCGGCCAGCGTTAGCGTTGCTGACCATAAGTGGAAATTTATGGCGAAAGATGTAATATATCAAGTTGGCGAGATGATTTCGTTATATATACTCTATACTTACTCATCGTGGTAACACGAAGTAGGCTTTTATCTCGTATACGCGAAAACTGCGAGAGAAAGAGAGAAAACAGGTGCAAGCCGGAGGAATGATGTAAAGTACGGTATAAGTTTTTAAAGGGATTCGCGAACTGAATAAGGGAAGAGAAGCTAGCAAGGGGAGGGGTGAAAACCGCGCGTATTTATGGCGGATAATGGTTTATAATGACGGTTGTGCGGTGTTGTTTTTTTCCTTTTTTCTTTTAAGTTGATGCTTAAGGCAGGGGTGAAAGAAAATGGGGAAGTTTTTATCCGAGTACGTGATGGAGATGTGTTTTGAAATGGGAAGGGGTGGTCGATGTTTGGAGCGATGGTTTGTGTGAAAATTTTTACTAAGGTGAATGGTGAATCAGGGATATGAGATGTGTTTCCCAGATGTCCAGAGCAGGATTTGAAAATGAGGTCTCCGTAAGTATGTACCTGTTTTTTTTTTGTATTTTTACATTTTGGGGTGATATGACATCAAAATGAATTTTTAGGGATGTGAAAAGTTTGAGGGGGACAATTTTTATGGCTCATCGAAGCACAAATTTTTGGTGATTTGACACCAAAAATATGTTTTCATTCTTACTTGATGCGTTGTTTGTTGATTTTAGGTTAGCTACCTTCAGGAAAAAGCTAACAATGTTACAAAATGTTCGAATCAATGTTTGATATCTGGGTATCAGAGAAAAAAAATATACTTTTTTGAATTTTTCTCGAAGTTTCAAGTTTCTTTGTATATTGAGAACTGTCAGATTTAATTTTGTGCTAAAATAGACTTGATGCGTTTTTTTTTCTTTTAAAGATTTTTGGGGAAAATATATTATTATTCAATCGGAACTTGATTTGTTCAGTTTGTTTGGTCAATTTTAAATTTTCACAAATCCCAAAATTCTGGGAGTAAATCAGTGGAAATAACGATTCTCTTTTTCGTTTTCGGGTTTTTATAAATTACCTAAGAAGTGTTGAAACTTATATCCTTTTTATTGTTTTTTTGTTTTTTTGTTTTGAGATTTCACCCCATAAGTTGAATTATAACTACTATTTACTTGATTTTTGAAAGCTAAAATCTAGAATACTTGAGCTTTTTATGCCCCATCATCTCACCACAGGTCTGTATAGATTCAAAAATCAATAAAAAACAAACAAAAACAATTTGTTTTTTGTTTCGTAAACGTTATTTGTAAATTTTTTTTCATTTTTATGAAATGTTGGAAAAATAACGTTTTTTTTGTTTTTGTTTTCGTTTTAAGAAAGTTTCGAACCCCTGGTTTTTTAAAGAGATATTGAGATCGAAGTTACTAGAAATCAGATTTCTTTTTAATGAAATAACGATTTCATTGGTTTTGTATTTTACGAAAAAATGGTCCTTTTCGGGGAATGAAAATGAAATGCACGAAATTCGGGGGATGTAGTTCAAGACTTGCAGAGACGATTTTTCAAAAATCGATCCAAATAGAGATTAAAACGGCATAAGTGGACAAAAACAATTCAAATGACCCTTTTCCAGATTTTCATATTTCAAAAAACTTCTTTTGGAGGATTTTGCAAGTGTTTTTTTCTCTCAAAAATTTTGGAGAAAGTAGATTATAGCTTGATTTGTTCCCTTTTTTTGATTTTTTTTTTCAAATTTTCATCGATTCCATACTAGAAGAAACCTTAAAAGAAATCTTTATTATTCAAATGTACATCCAATCACTTAATGTTACATAATTATCCAAAACACATTTCAAATTAATTAAATAAGTGGATGGTAACAATCTGTTAATTATCTAGTGGCTATGCTCATATTTGAGCGAGCGCCATCCATCTGGGGTTCTCATGATAGTATTCAAAATAGATAAATTTACAAAGTAAACAGAAAAAGTTTTACAACTCCGCCGAACAAGGTATAAAATGAGTGTTAAATGTACAAAATAATGAATTAAATACAAACATCTCTCAATAGTATATAAATAGCAAAAGAATTTCATATGGTCCTGCTAGGTAGGGGAAGATGTAGCACACTATCAATGATAATAAATGAGGCAACAGTAACAATAATGAATTAATAGAAAGTAAATAAGGCCATAACCACCATGAATAAATAAACAACCTAAAAATTTGGTATAAAACAAGTATAAATATGAAATAAGATATAGTAAATAATATGTAACTCCACCAATGCTTTATTGCAGCATATAATATATCTATTAGAACCAAGGGTGGGGGAGAGGTTACTCACTATGGTGAGCAAAGATAGTTTTAAGGAGTGGGTGAAATAATGCAAATTGACAGGCTACAATTTTAGTCTGATAAGCTGATGAACTCCTTGCTTGTGCAACGTATTTACCAAATCGATGAGATCGTTCCAGATTTCTTCGCCTATCTTATTTCCAACGATGGTGTCTCATTCTCCCAATGCAATTGCCATTCTCAAAAGTAGACGTAATTTAGAGAAATTTTCTCTCATTTTTTGTATCAAAATTATTCCATTGAATTTGGACATCATCAAAATTTCCACGTCGCATTTCCTCATCACCATCTCCAAACGAAAACAAATGCCGTGAAAGATGAATCCATCGCCAGCCAACAGATAGTCCGAGATAAAATACGCTCTATGGCCGAAGAACGAAGCAACTCGAAGACCCAAGATCACCAGTCTGCAATACGCGAAGGGAGCTATCTCGAAACTCACCTTCGGGTTAGGGGTGAGGTCTGATTCCTCTACGAACGGATCAACCTCCACCTCCTCAAACATAGACTCCTCACACATGTGAGGAGATACTGGCCCGTGAAACGGTGACGGAAAATCATTACAATGCTGCTTTGGAGAACTCTGAGGCGGTATGATGTCGCGACACTGCTGTTTCAGAGAACTCTGTACTACCGGACACCTAGAAGCCGACGGATGACAAACAGGAACTCGCTGAGACGGATTTGATTTTAACTCTAATTTGGCCTGCGGCGGTGGATCAAATTCCAAATGTCCGGATTTATTATCGACCATCCATTTATCAGTCCTCCAACCTCTCTGCGGGTCTTCATTTAATGGATTCACAAATCCATACGGATGCTGTTCTGCCGACCTGGCACCTTCTTCAAGAACGACTTTCGAGCCAATAACCGGCTGTTCGCGCCTAATGGATCTATTTTGGGCCGCAATCGTGTTTACCATTTTGAATTCGCCGACATTCCTGGTTACAGCCTGTTGGTGAGTTAAACCGATGGTTGGGTTCTCACGCGTCAGGTTAACTTGATCAAAAAGTCGTTTAACATCCTCCGGCTTTGAATGCGGAGGTGGTGGGATTCCAGGGGGAGGGCGAGTTACCTCGTACACCTTCGTGATCATGGCGAGGTAGTAGTTAGCCGTCACCAAGTTTTCGACTTGCCTACTTTTACTGGTCATCTCTTCGATGTTTCCATTGTTCACCATCTTCATTGCCATCTTCGATTTTTGATTTTTAACTTTTCATATTCTGGTGGTTCGGTATTTTCTCCGAGATCCATAGCTTGGATTTTTTCTGATCAAAATCCCCCAAAAAAAGTTCATGAGAATTTACATAAGTCTACATTTTGTGAAAAAAGTGCATTCTGAGGAGAATTTGTGTTATTTTCAAGGATTTCCTAGTTCCTTTCAACTTAGGAAATTTCATTGCAATGTTTTACAGTTGATGATAGGTTGTTTGCACTATGGAGGTGCATTGATATGTGATTACTTGCTGATTAAAGTGAAATGAATATTTTCTGTGACATGACATAACAGGTTACTGTAGAAATAATTCTCATGGCGTCAAGGTATAATGCCTAATGATCTCAAATTTGAAAAATTATTTTTCATTCTTACCTGACAGTTGGTTGATTTTATGAATCTACTATGCTCTTCTAAATTTTTGGCATTGCACTACTATGCAGATACTTGCTGATATGTTTGCGCCTTATTAAGATATTTGAGTTACAACCAGGGGTAGAAGTACCTATTATGTATAAAAATTGAAAAAATAATAAGCTAAAAATATTTTGGCTCCTTAAATGATTACTATTCTCAGGTATTTTGGTATGCATTGTGTGTGTACTAAGAGTGATCGTTTTGCACCTTTTTTTTTTTTTTTTTGAAAATTGACAAGAAGGGTAGCTGAGAAATTTCAGTTCCATCTCAATCTCAAAACAATCCAAAAAATTGAAAATTGTTTTCGGTGGTTCCCAAAAATATGTACATGCCAACTGTATCAATTTTCTTTTTTTTCCTAATTTTTAGGAATCCTTGAAAAGTATCATTTTTTTCATGTCTTTAGATGTTCAATAAAAAATGAAAAAAAAATTAGAAAATGTGGTTAGTGTAAATTTTGTATTTTAAAAATCATCAGTGGTGACGATTTGCCATAATTTTGGTAATGTTTAAAGAAATATGTACATTCCTTTTTTTCCATTTTAAAGAATTTGCATGGACAGAGAAAGATGATGAAAAATCGTCGCCGATGATGTTTATTGTTTTAAATAGAATTCACATTAGCACCGTTTCAAGGAGAAAATTTCTCTGATTTTTTGTCAAATACTTATTTGGTATTTTTGAGTAAAAGCATCCATTCTAAAACTTTGTCTAATTTTTCAACACTTTTCAAGTGTTGTCCTTCTAGCTTGTTTCTAAAGTGTAACATGATCATCCCTAGAGTGGTGTGTACTTTTAAAACTTGAATGATGCGAAAACAGAAAAAAAGTTGCTTGTAAGAAAGGAAAAGGATACTTACTTAGTATTTACCTATTTGCCATTATAAACAGTATATTTACCATAAGTATAGATCCGCAGGTAAAAAATTAATTTAATCTAATCAAGTATATTTTGATTTGTTTTAGGTGAGTCATTACCTCAATCTACTTAATCGTTTACTTAACGAAAAGGTGTGAAGGCCTAAGTCAACCATTGGTGAGTACCCAGTTTATAACTGAAAGTTTTCTTGAAAAAATTCACGTTCAAGTTTACTTTTACTTTTAATTTCACTTTTCCTATTAGGTACATTCTCGATGCGTATCCTACATTACCTTCAAACCAAAAATTGTATGATGATTTTGGAGGGAAAGGAGGGCGAGGGAAGGGTACAGGCAGAATTTGAAAATTTATAGTCACTTACCTACCTATCAATTAATCAATCAATCTATCAATAATAAATATATTCATTTTTTTTCAAATTGGACATATTCCGTTTAAATGATTGTGATGAACCAATGGTTGATCTTCAGAACTGCATAACATATTCGCATCACTTATTTTATTACCCGAAAAATGATTCGAACCTTTTGGTAGCAAATGATTCGTGATTTGTGATTCAAAATTTTGAATAATTCGATTTTTGGGAATTTCCTTCCTTTCTCTGACACCAACACATTATTTGGCGTAAATTTTTGAATATTTCCCCATAATAAGGAATTAGTATGCAGAAAATGGAAGAATAATTTTGAAAAATTGCTAAATTTCTGTCTTGAAAACTGAAGTTTTGTATTGGAAAAGAACGTGAAACATGGCAGTGTGTAAACTCCGTTTTCCAGCAGGGTGTCTACAGGTCTAAAAAGTCGCGAAATTGACCCAAAATTCATCAAAAGCCGTGAATTTTTCTCAAATTACTTTATTTTTTCGTTTTGTACAAATATAAAACAAAACAATTATTGAAGAAATTTCAGCTTTTTGAACACTTTTTCTAAAAATTTTCACTATTCCAGACAATCGAATATTTTGATGAGGAAAAAATGTGTCCTTTTGGGAAACTTTATAGCAATCACGATTCGTTTATATTCTCTGAAAAATCTGGAAAAATCGGAGAATTTTAAAATTTAAAATTCTTCAAAAAATGGTTTGTAACAACCGTTTTACTTGCACCAGTATCATATTCTAACGTCACATTAGAAACATTAATGTGCACAAAAATCTGTTTCTCATTAGATATTTCATCCGATATTTTACAGATAGAAAAAACCAAACTTTCAGGGCACTCTTCAGTAGGTACCTATACGAAGAGTTTTCACCGATTTATCCTTGGCCAGTTTGTTCTTATCATGTTTTCTCTTCTTTTTACAAACCTCAGCTACGTGTTGATCGCTTTGATAGAAGGATTCTTGGCCGTGCAATCCGGTGATTTATGACCACCAGGCTTGGCACATTTTCATAGGATCAGGCACAGTTTTATTTACTGGAGGTGACTGCGATGTCTTCTTGGTCTTTTTACGATCACGCTGAAATTGTTTCAACGTATCAGTAAGAGATGGAAGCAAGTTATCACCATTTTTTCCGTCTGCGATCGCTGTTGAATTTTTTGCTGAAATTTCCATACTAACGGTGATTTCTACAGCACTTTCAAAGGTCAGCTTTTTTCAGTAAAGAGACAATTCAACATATCTTTTGAACGTAAACCTCCCATGAACATATCACGTAGCATAATACTGAGCATGTCATATTTATAATTACAAGGTAATGCTAAACGACACAACTCCACTACAAACTGATTAATCGCCTCAGAAACGCCTTGTTTACGGTTCACAAACGTATGTCTTGTCGGGTTGTCGATATTTCCAGCTGTTTTGGGCACAGATGATCTGATAGAAGGGTTAGTACGGTCATTTTAGGTTTTGACCCAAAAAAAATTCCCGGAAATGGGAAAGTTCGTATATAAGCTTTGTAGAGAGTGTATTTCAACATACCCAACCTTCCATAAAATCGGGGAATATTTTTCCCCCTTTTGGGTGGTGAGGGGGTTCAAATTTTGGTTTTTCGACTATAACTTTCGAAATTAAGCTTTTACGGAAAAAAAGTTGAAACAAAAATTGTAGAGAATTCAAAAACAAACAATTTTTCTATCTACCATTTTTTTCCAATACGTCATGGAGGGGAGCTAGAATCTTCAGAAAAAAACAATTTTGAAAAATTTCTATTAACACAAATATAATTGCCAAAAATCGGGTTAATCGACTTTTAGGAGCGGCTCTTTTGCATAGTACATCCTATTACTATGTAGAATAAGCAAAATGTGCAACCGACCCCTTATCTCAAAGTAGATGGGTGGACCCCCTGTAGAAAAAGTTGCATTTTCTCCCAATAGTCCAAGACACCAAGAGCCGCACCTGACGAAATTGGGCCGAAACAATTGAAAGCTGGGACCTGTCCCAAAAGTTAGTATATGACCCCCTATTTTGAAAACTACCAGTCTGCCGATCCGCAGCTGCTGCTTTTAAGCACAGCGAAAGCTCAAAAGTTCATAATTTTCATGAACTTTCGGCCGAAAACATTGATGGTTGAGATTGGTGTCAAATTACAGGATTTTTTGCGCTGAATCCGAATATGTAGGTCTGTCGACCCCTAAGTGCTGCCAAAGTGTTGGCAGACGGGGTAAAAGAGGGAGAAAATTGGAAAAATTCGCAGATTTTTGGTAAAATTCTCATAAAAGTCGCATAATTGGGCTGAAATGGGTTTATATACGGTTCTAAGCATTACTCAAGAATAGGGCTGACTTTTCAACTTCAAAATTTCACAAAATTTTCGAAAATTTTTCATCAACTCAATAAATTACACAATATTTTTAGACCTGGTATAAAATCTTGCGAACCAATAGTCCAACAAGTGGGTTCCTGGGGTTTTCGTGCTCGCTAAACTCGATTTTTATAATCATCTAACCCCTGGACCAAAATTGGGCCCTAAAAGAGAGGGTTCAAAATTTTGTGATAAATTTTCGAACCTCGCGTCGATCTTTTTTCTTTTTGCAATAGCTCGGCCCCAAGACCACGTAGAAAAAATGTAAAAAAATGAAAATGTTCGTCTTTTAACGCTGTACAACGTTTGTTTGAAACATTTTTTCGAATTTTCCACTGTAGCTGAGCTATTCTTGGGAGAAAATGCAACTTTTTCTACAGGGGGTCTACCCATCTATTTTGAGGTAAGGGGTCGGTTGCACATTTTGTTTATTCTACATAGTAATAGGATGTACTATGCAAAAGAGCCGCTCCTAAAAGTCGATTAACCCGATTTTTGGAAATTATTTATGTTAATAGAAATTTTTCAAAATTGGTTTTTTTCTGAAGATTCTAGCTCCTCTCTATGACGTCTTGGGAAAAAATGGTAAATAGAATAATTGTTTGTTTTTGAATTCTCTACGATTTTTGTTTCAACTTTTTTTTCGTAAAAGCTTGATTTCGAAAGTTATAGCCAAAAAACAAAAATTTGAACCCTCACCCCCCCCCCCCAGAGGGAAAGTCGGGTATGTTGAAATACTGAAATAAGATTTTAGTTTTGAACTCTTATATGCACGAAATATCAAATACCGGAATTAAGGCGAAATTAATACGCGAATTGAAGTGTGGGAGACGTGAATATATTAAAATATCACACTGAACTTTAAACGGTAAATTATAAACTTAAAAATACACTTCTACTTCCATCATCGCGAAATTAACTATTTATCGGAAATATACCAATTATGGGCAGGATATACAGTAGCGTGCAAATTAAGTAGGACAAGCAATTTTGCGCGTATCAAGTCATAACTTTAAACCCTCGTAACTCCGGCAAAAATGAACGGGTTTGGCTCGTATTGGTCTCATTTGATTTGTTGGACTGTCTACTTCAAAATAAGACCAGAACGGCCCCGGTAGTTTATTCCAGTCCGAAGTTATTCACGATTAAGTAAAAAAGGGGGAAAAAATTGGAGGTTCGCGGAAATTCAAATAACTTTGAGCGAAAATAAAATCAAGATTTCGTTTTGGTAAGGTTTTGTAGTAGACAGTCTAAGGAATCGAATAAGACTAAAACGAGCCAAAACCGTTCATTTTCATCAGACGGAGAGCGGTTACAACTTTTGGTAATGTATGGACAACGTGTTTATATGTAAATTTACATATAAACACGAATCAGCGAGAATAGGAACAAATGCGAATAACTGAGAAGAAAAAAAAATTAGGTAGGTAGCTACTTCTTTCTACCATTACCCATTCTAATACAATTTTTTTTTTTAAGATGAAATAATCTTTTAATAGGTATGATTTTGATCTTCGTGTTGGGTTTGAAGATACTCTTCACGTAAACGTAGCTCTTCCTGTTGACGTTGCAGGTTATTATATTCCTCATATCGCTGTCTGCGCTGAGCCAAGGAGTATTCCTTTTCGAGTTCCAGGCGTGGGTGGTCTGCAAATTTGATGAGCATATCCGTTATTACTTTTACGTCGAGATGATTAAGGTACCGTATTAAACCATTCGTCGCCATGTTATCTGCCGTCCAAATAATCTCACGCGGTTGATCGAAATAGTGAAATCTCCATTTAAACGACTCCGCAGCTTCTATTAGGAAATCTTCAAAATTTTTACGTCTGACAGTCGCTTTTCGAAAAATCAACGGCATCGTAACAATCAAGTACCGGACTCCTCTGTCAAATAAATTTTGGAATGTTTTCCTGACGTTTGATCTGACGACAAATATATCGAGGTGTTCTGAAGCTGTGTCCCAATCGCCGAGTGATATAATCATCTTCTCCGGAAGTCTGGGTAAATACGACAAATTTTGTTGGATGATTTTAGTTGGAAATTTTCCAGCGTAGTACGGTGAGCGGGTTAGATCTGCTTCGGTGTTGGTATTTCCAGCAACTGAGCCACGGGTACACATGTATGCGATGGAATCACCGTAAATTAGCCAGTCTCTGTGCCAATACACGAATGAGCCGTCCGCGACTTCGGTTTGGAATATTCCACGGCACACTTTTGCTCTCGTACGAACGTACGCGTTTTTCAGCATCGTCGGGACCTCTTCTCCAATCGGCAGCATTCTTGGATTTCTGATGTCGGAAATTTGCGCAGGGCGAATAGGGTTTCCTGCTTCATCCAGCGGTCGATTCCAAAAATCAAATTTCTGCGAAACGGGGGTTCTGGCTGAGGTACTCGGCTGCGCTTGATCCTGCGGTGGCGTATTGGTCGGCGGGGGAGTAGGAGAACGTTCTCTTATTTCGCGTTTACATGGCGGTGTGTATTTACTTTCTTCGTATTCCTGAAAATTTTTGTCATCGACGTAGGGCGGACTATACAGTTCTGAATTTTTGACAGAATGATTTTCGAAATATTCGAGTCCCTGTTCGGGCGCCATATGAAATAAGATTTTAGTTTTGAACTCTTATATGCACGAAATATCAAATACCGGAATTAAGGCGAAATTAATACGTGAATTGAAGTGTGGGAGACGTGAATATATTAAAATATCACACTGAACTTTAACGGTAAATTATAAACTTAAAAATACACTTCTACTTCCATCATCGCGAAATTAACTATTTATCGGAAATATACCAATTATGGGCAGGATATAGGTTATAGGAAAGTCACTGTTATAGGCCTTAGCCACCGAGGAGTACGTAGTATTCAGAATAATCGAGGTTTTAGTACTGACGAGATCATTTCAACGTACTTAGCATTAGCAGCTCGATGAGATATTTTTAATCAGTGTTACCACTTCATTAAAAATACAATGGCTGACTTAATTTAATGCAGGAGGGCATAAGCTTCTCCTACAATACACCCTCTACAAAGCTTATATACAAACTTTCCTGTTTCCGGGAATTTTTTTGGCTTTTGGGTTTTTTTAAGCTAAATCGTCCGTACTAATGGATCAATTTCAAAAGAATTGAATGATTCGAAAATTACAAATCACGCAGATGATATGAACGGTATTCGGTACAACCCTGTATTGAGAGATTGAGACGTCAGAAATATTGTTTGACCCTTTGTGGTTATTTTTTGTCTGATCTAGTGATTTTGAAATTCAAATTAAACTTGATAAATCCCTTTATTTTATTTACCACTCATTGGGACAAATTCGTTTCCACTGCACCAAAAACAATTGTTTTTCATCCTTGTCTCATTAAACCTACTCCAGTTCAACAAAGGTCAATATTTATCTGTGGATTGGTTAAAATAGAAAAGGGATAACGAAGTACGATTTAACGAGCTCATTCTTGTTAGGTTATTGATCTACTTTTGGCGAGGTAGTATTTTCGCACACGCGTCGCGTCGCGGTCTCGCTCTCGCCTCTGTACACATAGTTGCGGGCGTTCGCGATGTTGTGGTCTGGTATTTGCAGTCGGTGGCGTCAAAATACACGTGCAGGCGGAGCACAACCGAACCGGTGGAATTAGCGAACGACTGAGACACACGGTGCGTATTCGTTGTGGAAATGTGTAGTACACTCGAGGTACAGAGGCGACGAACCGATGAACCGGTTTCCAGCGCAGCTATTTTAATTAATATCTACGCGAATGCGTACGTAACCTTGCCAATGAAAACAATTAGCCGGCATGTGGCGCCGAATTCCGTTGCTCCAGTTCGTCCGGTCGTTCCTGTTCCTGTCCCTTTTGTAATCGGTTGCTGCGACGTGAGATTTGTGCTCGTAGTTGTACCATAGATGGCTTATTTCCGTGTGAATTAAACCTACCGATTGTGATGTGTGAAACGTGCTTCAGTACGTGGTTTTATTCGAATGTAGATACGAGTCTGGATTTGGTATGTTTGGTTGGTAAATCGTTCTTATTTTGTAATTGTAAGATCTTATTGCTGGATCTTGGATGTTTTTCCACTTCCGAACCTTCTTTGCCCTCATCTGGACTAATATGCACTTGCGTTTCGTGACGTGTTTAAGAAGCCGAAGGTACCTACGCATTATATTATTACGTCGAATGGAAAGTGGAACGGATTAGATTCTAGATGTGGTCGGTTACTTTGAGTTATAAAGCACCGGCGAAAAAAATTGGTAATCAAAGGGTTCGAGCGATAAATATTACCTATGCAGGTAGCACAACCAAATTGCTTCGAGTATTTCATGCGTATAACGGTTTATTCACACGAACGTGTGTGTGTTTTTTTTGCTCTGCTATTGCACTCTTAAAATAGATCCGAGGATGCGTAGTGTATATTTGTTGAGATGAACTTGTAGATTTGCTGCTGCGCATTCTTTTTTTCTTTACTTTGAGATTAACGAACCTTGGATTTTGATATGACTGGTGAATCGGATTCCTTCTATGGCTGGCAGTTCATTCTGCATGAGTGCACTTCCAAAGTACTCTCTGAATCGAAATTGGTAAAATCCGGTGATGTTCTGTCTTTTTGAATCGATGAAATGAATTTTCAGATAAATTGAGCTCTGATGAGTTGATGAAGAACTTGGAGAAAATTCGTTTAATTGATTCTAATAGGCTGAATTTCACGAAATTTCGCTGATTCTAATGTAGAGACGAACCCTGGAGTCCAAAATTTCCAACATCTTTTGAGAGGAATACTCGCCATTGCAATTTCCATGTCGTATCTTAATTTGAATCAGTGAAACTGTGAGCAATTCTGAATATTTTTATTTGCAATCGGTAAAATACTATTTCACTGGAAATAAATATTCGTGGTTTTCAACGTTTCCTTTTGATAGGGGGGGGGGGGGGGGTTGAAAAATAAGGGTTTTCGAGAACAAAATAAATATGAGGGTGAGAAAAAAAATGTCAACATTTTTTTTTGGCTTCGTCTTATAGGAAATTTTATGGCGAATCAAATGGAATAAATCTCAAACCTCTATCTCATTTAGAAAAAAAGTAGGTAAGTTACAGTTTAAACTTTCCTAAATTCTTTGAGAAAAATCTCATTTTTTTCGTGCCTTGCCTACCAAAAATTGACATTTCTGAGCAAACTAAGCGTCCTACGACAAAAATAATTGGAACCAAAGTTGTAGAGAATAAAATTTCTTATCCGGTAGAAGCGGCTAGATTCAAGATATTTTCGAGTAACGTTGAACATTAGTAACTTTTGGCAGCCAAAAATTGATATACGAGTATCTATTTTTTTTTTTCTTAATTTTCTCCACTAATGTTAAACTTTATTCGAAAATATCTTGAAAACTATGCCACCTAGAAAAATCTAACCACTTCTACCAGTTCTACCACAGGTAATTTCATTCTCTACAACTTTGGTTCCCGTCATTTTTGTCGTACGACGCTTAGTTTGCTCAGAAATGCCACTTTTTGGTAGGCAAGGCACAAAAAAATGAGATTTTTCTCACAGAATTTAGGAAAGTTCAAGCTGTAACTTTTTTTCCTATGTACAGGCGTCGGACGGCGGTTACTTTTTTCAAGCTCGGTTACTTTTGGTTACTTTTTTGGCTAAAAAGTTACTTTAGTTACTTTTTAAGCTCCAAAGTTACTTTTTTCGCTCAACTCGCAAAAAAAAAAATGGCAAAACGAAATCATAAAATTTACATGCAAAATGTCTTTTTTGGACATACAAAATTAAATTTTTCAAATCTTCGCCCTCGCTTCACTCGGGCATGAACGAAATCACAGTTTAATGAATTATTTGAGGCAATTATACGAAAAAAATGGTTTCCAATGCCTGTTTTAGGCATTGAAAATCCAATTTTTTCGAAGTTTTGCCCTCGCTTCGCTCGGGCATGAACAAAATCACAATTAAATTTGTACTCTCCAAAGACAGATTTTGACGCCTACTGCTTAGATTTCTTATTATTTTGGAGTTTTGAGGCCAAATTAATTGGCATGGAAGTAAACTTAGAGCTTTCCAAAAATTTATGAAAGTTCCATGAAAGTTCTGACTCACCCCATGAGAAATTCCTGGCTACGCCACTGATAAAACTCATTCTTAGATGAAATTTTTCTCTCTCTCTTCGGTAGTAAAATTACAGAGAAAAAAACAAGTTTGAAAAAAAATGGAGGGGAGGGGTATTAATAATTTTTTAAAGGCGAAAAATTGAAAAATTGTCTACTTTTTCACGAAAAATTGGTTACTTTTTCACAAAAAATTGGTTACTTTTTTCAGAAAAAAAGTTACTAAAGTTACTATTTTTTTTCGAAATTTCGGTCCGATGTCGGTATGTAGATGAGATCGAGGTCTACGATTTATTCCATTTGATTTGCCATAAAATTTCCTATAAGACTAGGCTAAAAAAAATTTTGACATTTTTTTTCTCAGGCTCTTATTCATTTTGTTTCTCGAAAAACCTCATTTTTCGACCCCCCCCCCCACCCCCACCAAAAGCAAAATTTGGTCAAAAAAATAATTTTTCTCTTCATTTGTTACAGAAAAGTAACGAAAATTTGGCAATCGGAACCCAGACACAAAAATCGTGTCGACCTCTGTAATCGGTTATTTATTCAAAAATCGCTTATTTCTCGTGAAAATGTAATTTTCTGATTCTAAATAATCGGAATCGTTCCAAGTTTAACTGAATCAGTTTTAAAGAACTGCGGGTAGCAGGATGCAATCAAGGTAATGATTGGTTTCCAAGTCGAAGATCAGCACTTATTAGCTTTTCAGTCATTACTTCAATTGTTTCATCTTCGTGACTTTTTTTTTATTTTGTTCTCTGTGAGAAATATATCATTGCGAAGCTTTTCTTCAACAGCTTTACAAATCATGTACTCTCTTATTCTAATTCAGTGAAAAATTACTGATGAACTAGTCAGAATTGCAGCAGGGAAAAATCAACAGAAATAGTTGATTTTCTTTTAATTTTCACCGACTTTGCAGTCAAATTCTCTAATTTTGCAGTATTTTTTTCGTTCTTATCTCTATTTGCTGCAATTCTAGTTATGTTTTTCAATAATTTCCTGTTATCTTTACTGATTCTAAATCAAAAGATGGAGTACCATTTATGCTTCCAACGATTTTGAAAGATGTGTGTATATCATTGTCAATCAGAGCACTGATTGCAAATGTACTAATTTCAATTTTAAATTATAGTCTGCAAATATGTATGATTCAATTTTCGGTAATTTTTTGATGCGCAATAAAACGTTATTGTGAGAAAAAACTTCGTCAAATAATTCTTTATCTTACCTACCTAAGTACCTATGTATTCTGATTACTTTTCACATGTTGTGTTCAACGAATTCTATAATTTGAATTAGTCAAAAATGCCAAAATTGACTGATGAAATAGAGAAAATCAAGTCACGGATAAATCAGTCAAATTCCACTGATTCCCCTGTTAATCAGTGACATTTTACTGCCAATCAGTGAAAAATTACCGATTCAAATAGTGAATTTTGATTATTGAATCAGTAAAAATTAATTGACTGATTTCAATCAGTCAAAATTTACTGATTTCAATCAGTCAAAATTTACTGATTTCAATCAGTCAAAATTTACTGATTTCAATCAGTCAAAATTTATAACTTTTTTTGTAAGAGGAGAGACGGGGTCACGAAAATGACAAAAATTGTTCCCTGGAGTACAAGGAATCGAATGACACCATAGCCACCATTGTGGACATGATAGAGGAGCGTGATACGCGCAAAGGAGTTCCCAAAATGCGAAAATGCCATATTCTATTTCGCTGGATTGTTCAATTATTTCTCTTTACAAATCATGAAACAAGCATTATAGTATTCTTCACCGAAGAAGGAAGTAACCCCCCCCCCCCAATTAAGGTGACTATCATTTATATTTTTTCAATGTACGAAGAGGAGGGAAGTACGTTTTAATCATACTCCGAATTCAACAATGTAAAAATTGTATTTTCGGAGACTCGTTCCCCCTCCACTTTTCTTCCTCCAAAAATTTGATTCAATATTTTGAGGCCTTCCTTACCTATGAAGGCCTCTAGACAAAATTTTCAAAAAATAATTTTTAGGTACCTTACTGAACCTAAAAGAACGTATATTTTTTCAAAATTTTACCTCGAGTGGACCATGGTCAAAATTGACCAAAACCTGAGTTATCTTTGGCCATATTGGAGAAAATTACGTAAATAACATCTTTTGATCATTTGGTACACCATTTATGGTCAATTTTGACCATTGCCCACTCGATGTAAAATTTTGAAAAAATTATATGTTCTTCTAGGATTAATAAGGTAGCTGAAAATTATTTTTTGAAAATTTTTCCCAGAGCCCTTCACAGGTAAGGAGGACCTCAAAATATTGAGTAAAATTTTTGGAAGGAAAAAAGTGGGGGGGCTGTAAATTTTTTTGTGAAAAGCTCTTACATTATACCTACATTTATTATACCCAAGTTTGAAGTAATCCTGAGAAAAAATTTAATTCATTTTCCACTTTTTGAGTCATTACTCAAGAACAACTTTAACTTTGGGGGCTGAAACTCAGGTGAATAATGTATCTCTAGGGTACCTACAAATTACCCTGTAAGTTTCATTCCAAGATCGCTCGGGGGCTGATTCACCATTCTTACTCGCGACATTTTTTTTTGGAACCACCTAAATAACCTATTATAACTATCCCTCAGAATAACTCCTGGGAGGTGACTCTGAATTTAGCAATTTTTGCAGTCGATTGAAATTTCTGGTTTGTAGAACAGGGTGATTTTCACTTCTGTGAACTGCATCGTAGAATGCAAATCGTACCGTATAGTAAATGCACCTACCTCGGTCTTTTTATAAAAATCCAAAGAAAATGAAAAATTTAAGGTACGTTTAAAGAAAGATGCGACATACAGACGCTCAGTACAAACTACAGACAAAAAGAGCGAAAAAAATGAACCCGAAACGAGCATCGAGGAGAGGAAAAAACACATCGCAGCTTAGGTGAGGGTAGGTAGATCGGTACGTTGAGAAAACTCGCGACGTTCTCTCCGGTTCTCTTCTATATCGAATTATCTAATAAGTTTACCCTACGTGCTCGGAAAGCTTCAATGTATCGTCGGTAAGTTTATTTAGTCCGCGATCCCCGGCCATCTTCGCGTCGACGACACGACGCGGCGGCGTTTCTTCTGCCTCGTCTGATTTTCTCCATCCCCGGTTTTTTATCGTTCGACGACGTACGCGATAAAGGTCGGAGGAGGAGACACCCAACGACGAAATTTTTGAGAAAATGTCTTTTGAAAAGAGGCGCGACACGACAATAGGCCGGAGGAGAAGATCGGTAGCGGTGAACGAGAGCGAGAGGTTGACCTCGATATTTGGGCTAAAGTATTAAATTGTAATCCAGCGCGCCGCCGGTATTTGGCGAAAGAATTTATCACATTTTCATAATGTACAAAGTTTTATGGAAAATATTACCTTGCTCGGTGACGCCGCCGTTTTCCTACCCCTCGGTATTTTTTTGTTGCTCCGGTAGGGAAGTTTATATAAGAGTGCTTGCTCCATTATTGAGCCGGCGTTGTTATGAATATTAACGTGATTTATGGGCGTATAAAAAGTTTATAAAAAAATCAACTTTCGTGGTAGTTTTTTTTCATAAATTAGCCCCGCGTAGAGACGTATTAAAAAAACGTTCTATGGTGGTCTTTCGTAAGGCCGGAGAGGGCGAGTGGTGAGTTTTACGAGCGTGTTAGATTATTATTCGATGGTACTGTATTGGAAGAGGAGTAGAAGATGAGGTGAAAAGTTACGCGTTCGCGAGACACATTAACGAGTGCGACGGTGGCTTCGGCGAAGAGGTTGTGTGATGCGAATATTACGTAACGATTATAAATCGCCGGCTCGTTGAACGCGCCGAGGAGGCAAAGCGGATGAGTAAAAGTATTAAAAAGTACGCCCCGAGTAAATTACCTATTAATGTTAATGCGTTTGTCGTAAACGATTCGCAGTACTCTCAGAGGTGCGTTTAAGTAGCGTCGATGGAGGGGAATGGATGGAAAATTGAAGGAAATTGAGCTTTCAAGGAAGTAGTCGGTTCTTGAGGGTTGATCAAGTGAACAGGCTTGAAATTAGGGGGGCGATTGGGAAAATTGAGAAGATACAAAAGAAATTTACCTAGGTAAGTATGATGCTAAAGTTATTGCACGAAAAATGATTTTTGAGACGTTTGGCCTACTTTGCTTCGTTTTTGGAGGAAAGTTCTTATTTTCTTTGACTTGGAAGAGAAGTGAACGATAATGTTCAGACAACGAACGATACTGATTCTCCACTCAAATTTTTGCTTTCGCTCCAAAAATTCCGAATTGGCCTCATGCCGCATTTTAATTTCTCTAATCACATTTTAATCGGTGGTATTTCTTTAAATTTTATCAAAATTTTCCCAACTTTGATTTCTTTGTTTTTATTAATTTTTAAAATTTTTTCTAAAGGTAGCATTCTTCATACCTATAACACACAAAACAAAAAATTAGATACTGTATTAAAATAATTATCAATATATAAAATTTAAGGAAAACTAACCATGATAACAATTGAGCATTTTCAATTTCTTCAATGGAAATTATTTTCCCACTATATTCAAGATACTGATCTGATCGGGTAACAGCAACTCTGCATTTATAACAATGGCCGATTTCGATTCCTTCTTTAAATGGCGCGAATTGACGAAATGCAAATGAGCCTGAAAAAATTTACAATTAATGAAACTGATACAAGATAGACACATGACGAATTTTTAAAAATACAACTTAATAACTCACCTGTGTCATCAACAACTAATACGTTCCTCATTTCTTTTTGACTGATACTGAAATAAGGTGTTGAAATTGCATGCAAGATACCACATATATTGACAGCATATCCTTTCACAGAGTACAATTCATCAATTTTCCTCATCCCATTCGAATCCCTTGAAAAACATAAAGTTGAAAACTTGAAAGAAATTTTAAAAAATATGAGCTTGAAAAAAATTTGAAGAAATCTATGTAAGTTGAAAAAATTTTAATGCTAAAACTTTTTCAATTCTAATGTTCTCAATATTTTTTCAACTTGGATTTTTTTCAAATTTTCTTATAGTCCGTTTTTTTCAACGTGAGCCCTGAAAATTTTCAGATGTTGCCAAATATGTAACGTTGATATGATGTTTTGTTGGTAAACTATTGTTTTTTTAAGAAAATGAAAACCGCGTACGTTTTTCAAGGCTTCCCATTGGCCAGTTTTGTTTTGTTTATGAAATCTCAGGGCTCACGTTAAAAAAAACAGACTATAATTCGAAAATTTTTCTCCATAGTTTTTTAAAATTTTTCTCAAATTGCTTTCATTTTCATGTCGATTAACATTTCCTCTGCCTAAATAATTGGAAAAAATTGTAAAAAATCATAAAAAATCAAAATTAGAAAAATTCTGAAAGAATTGAAGTTTGAAAAAAGTTTACTGTTAAAATTTGAATTTGGAAATTGGAATAAATTCGGACCTACAAGGGAGCTACCCGAGGTTGGACACGCGGAATGAAAAATTTTTTCACAGGGTTGTAAAGCATCACCAAAAACTTCCACAGCCAAAATTTCAGTTCCCAAAGTTGATATAGGGAGGAGCTATTGGGGGTTGAATTTCTAGAAATCGCCTAATACACCAAAAAATTCCAAAAATCTAAATATGTAACTCGCATTCTTATGGCGTTTAGGAGAAGGATTTTATACCAGGAAGGTCATCTGAAGATGGCATAGTTCCCTAGGTTCGCATGTAACATCGGGGGGGGGGGATTTTCACTCATACGTTTTATGCGCGATGTAGAAAAATTGTAATAACGACCAATGTATGAATAAAAATCTCCCTTCCTGTGTTACACGCGAACCTAGGCGACTATCCCATCTTCAGATGGCATATACCGAGGGCAGTTCGTGGTATAAAATCCATCTCCTAAATGCCATAAAAACGCGAGTTATTTAAATTTTTGTAATTTTTCGGTGTATTAAACGATTAGCTCCCCCCATAACAACTTTAGGACTGAAATTTTGGCTGTGGAAGTTTTTGGTGATGCTCTACAAACCTGTTAAATTTTTTTTTGATTTCGCGTGTCCGATGTCGGGTAGCTCTCTTGTTAGATCATTGTAACCATTCTCAAGGAAAAAATAATTTGGAGCTAGTGAAAAAAATTTTAAATTTTGAAATTCGAATGTTGAAAAAAGAAAGCTGGAAAACATTTTCCTAGTTTATAGGAATCGAAAGAACGAATTAAGAATCATTCCGAACGCCTGACTCTTCCAATTCATGGAAAATAAACACTCCGGTTTTTTTTTTGGGGGGGGGGGAGACGTCACTAGGTACAAGAATTATTATATTTCAGGTTCTGAGATAATGTTAAATTCAAAGTTTGGGTATTTTTCAAGATTTCAAATGGTCAAATTTAACAATTTTCTGGATGAGTTTGACCATCCTTTCGTTCGGGAATCCACTCTTGAGAATTGAGATTATCTGTGATGTGGTCGCAGGTTTTCCAAATGGAAAGTGATAAATTTTCAGTTTTTTGAAATACTTCTTTGATTTTAAAGAAGTCATCTCAGTTTGACTTGTATTCCATCTTCAGAAAACTTTCATACTGGGGGTTTATGGCAAATTCGTTTCCAGCTATGAATTCAAAATATGTCAAGATTTTTTAGTTGCTGGTAGCGTGGTACTTTATTTCAGTTATGAAAAATTGAAGTTTACTTACCTCTGTCTCATAAGTCAAGTTGGGCCTTCACCGTTGGGACCAGAATAGGTAGTGGCGCGCTAGTGTCGTTTTTTACCTACCAAAGCTCTAAGGGTGATCGTTCTTATCACTCGTATGTATTCTTATGGGAAAATCGTCATTTTTGAAAATTCATTATTAATTCAGTAATGTGTTTGGAAACGTTATTTTTTTTTAATGAAATAATTTGAACCTTCTACTATGCAAAAACAATCGCTGTACTCATGTAATCGACTTTAAAAGCTAGGAATACAGCGATTTCCTCGGCCCCTTTGCGAGAGATTTTAGCGTGCAAAAATCTTATCAATTACATGTATTCTTATGGTAAAAATCAACATTTTTGAATATTTTTGAATATTATTTATTCAGTGATGTGCTAATAGAATATTTCTTGTAAAAGAATTATTTGAATACTGTCATCTTTGAACTATAGCAACAGGTAAGAAATTCGCATTATCACACTTACATTTTAAATGCAATCTATCACTTTCCAGAGCTTCCAATGGTGATTTTTTACAAGAAATACTTTATTAACACATCACTGAATAATATTTGTTTAAAAATCTTGAAAAATAATGATTTTTACTATAAGAATACGTTAACTGATAAGATTTTTGCACGCTAAAGTCTCTCGCGAAAAGGGTCGAAGAAATCGTTGTTTTCCTGGCTTTCAAAATCGATTACATGAGTATAGCAATTGTTTTTGCATAGTAGAAGGTTCAAATTATCTCATTAGAAAAAAAAAATGTTTCTAAACACATTACTGAATTATTAATGAATTTTTAAAAATGACGATTTTCCCATAAGAATACATACGAGTGATAAGAACGATCACCCTTAGGAACTAATCCGCTAGAGGGCGGCAAGGCCGGAAACGACAACAATCATTTTCAGTTTGCCCGTTTGCCGGTCCCAATTCCGCGCACCACACCGTCACATTTCACGTGTCGATCCCGAATTGCTTTAAAATTATTTCAGTGAACACTACATATTTGCCACTAAAGAGCTTGTGTGATTGTTTTATACTTGGAGAATTTTCATTTTTCAAATCATTGTTTTCACTTTGAGAGTGTCATTTTATTCGCAAACTTATCAAAATTCCATAAGATCGGAATAAGTTTGTAAGTAAGTGGAGAAGATTCTTTGCAAGTACCTAACGATTTTACTTCGTTTGTTGTTTTGTCATCACTTCAGTGCGTGAAGTCTGTATGATTAAAACCGATTGTTGGAAAATCAATGTAGCTAAAATTAAAGTACCTGCCATAAATATTTTGTACCAAATTTCAAAAAATAAAAAAATGAAAATGGAAAAAAAATTCGTAGTTTTTTTCGAAATTCATTTTGTCGACTGAGCTATAGAGTCGCAACGTGGTTGTACATTTCATAATTTTTTTCGGAGGCTTACATAATTATTATAAGCTTTATTTTAAATACACTTTTCCTGGTAAACAAAGTCAGGACTCGGAACTTGGTGGTGGGTTTTTTGACAAGTTTCCTAAATGATGATGCCTAAAGGAAGCTGAAATAAAGCACGAATTCTTTTCCGGAATGGCCGGATAGAAAAGATATCTGAGGCGAATGAGAAATACCCAGACAAGGTATCTATGTATTAGTGCTAAATTCCAGGATAAGTACATACATAATCACACTTGTAGATGAAAATGTTCATTTTTGTCCCTTGTGGTATGATTTTCAAAGAAGTTATGAAGGTATCCTTCCACTTTTTATGTAATTATATTATTATTATGTGGTGGTTGAGAAATTACCTACATCGTTACTTGTTACCCTTTTGAATTGCTTGTTGAGCGTGCAGGTGCAATCAAGTATTTGGATGTAAGGTACATGGTTTCGTTTGTTGACATTCATTCCCATGTCATAAATGAATCCCGAGGATTTTCTAGAAATGATTTTACTGGAAGGAAGATGATGCATCGGGATTTTGAGAGTAAATGGATACCTGCATCGTTACATATGATTTGCGAGTCTGAATGCTGAATTGCTGAGACCACCCTTAGAGGTCAAAAATTGGTTTTTGAATTAACGCTGATTTTGAGTCTTTCAGAGGGAGTATACTCAAAAAAAACAAAAGATGAAAAATTTTACAAAAAATGATAATAAATTTTATTTTAAAATATAATAACGAGTTACCACTCAACAAAAATGCTCTAATTCCCGTCAAATTTATTAATTTATACAATAAATTTTATTTTTATGCAATAAAATTTACCAATTATCGCAATCAATATCATTATTTTAGAATAAATTTTTTTAATTTTGTGAATGGTCAATGGATCGTAATGAAAAAATGTTCAAACAAAAGTTGTTCCTCAACATCTAATGTACATTTTGAATCCTCATCAAAATCCATTTTGTAGCAACTCCTGCCGCCCAAATTTAGAAATGAAAATTTTTTTGAGAAAACTTCATCTTTATTTTCCATGAAACGTTTCGGAGATAGGGGAAAATTTGTAATCACCAAAAGTATTTAGAATTAAATTTTCTTTCTAATGAATTGTTTCATGACCATTTTCCTCAACTTTTCCCGACAGAGTGGACCTCTCCCCTTTCTCGTTTTCACAAAAGTTGGACCCACCAAAAAAATTTCCTCCAAAATGAATTCCGATACCAAGTGAAATTGTACACTACATATTGAAGAATAAAAATCGTTCAAGTTTTTTTTCAAAGGTCCAACTTTTAAGATAAGGGGGATGGGGAGAGGTCCACTCTGTCAGGAAAAGTTGAGGAAAATGGTCATGAAACAATTCGTTGGAAAGGAAGTTTAATTCTGAATACTTTTAGTGATTACAAATTTTCCCCATATCTCCGAAACTTTTCATTGAAAATTAATGAAGAAAACGTGATTCTGAAGTTTTCTCAAAAAAATTTTATTTCTAAATTTGGGCGGCAGGAGTTGCTCCAAAACGGATTTTGATGAGGAATCAAAATGTACATTAGATGTTGAGGAACCACTTTTGTTTGAACATTTTTTCATTACGATCCATTGGTTAGGCGGTACACACGTTTGAAATGTTGTGGGGTGGACCCTGTGAAAAGGGAGAGAAAAAATAGGCATCCAAGCGAAATTTATTTGTTTTAGTGTCTAGAATAAGAATCAATCATAGAATTAATTTTTAACAGGAATCCCGCGCGGAAGCCTTTTTTTGTACAATTAAGACCTGACTACAGAGTTGAAACTCCAAGTTGGACTCAGCTACTGTGAAGTTGAATTTTTTAAATATTTTTCCAGAACATTGTCTGCAGTAATGAAAATTGTTGGTAAAAGTTTTGAACTTTAATTACAATTTAATTCATAATTATCATAAAACTTGACGAATTGTTCATATTTTTACTTCAGAGCTTCGATTTCTTTCATTTTGTTTCGTATCTTGTCCTTTCAAGTTAACATTTTTTAACTCGCATCAATAAATTCATAAGAAATGACAAGCTTTCATTGAATACATACATCTCGTAGCAAACGATCATCACCAAAACAGACCAAATTTGTCCCCTATTTATTGTTCAGCTTATTCACTCCTTGCGTAATCATTTGTAATAACTATTCTGTCCTCATCTAATACATCCATATGGTTTCATTTTCAATGAAATTTACTCATCAAGATAATCAGAGTCGCTCAACTTGATCCTTCTTTGTCTGATTCTCAAAAGGTCAAAGTTCAAATGATTGTTGGTTGAGGAGATCCGAATCTTGCGACGATAACTACTTACCAATTGATTATGTATCGTACCTTTCAACACAAATTTTTGTGTAGAAGGAAAGGATTTTCAACTATGTTCCTTGCTTATGCGTATCCCTGCTCTTTCCTTTTTTCACTTCTTTCATTTCCAAATTTCTATGATTTGTTTTACTTACTAATTTTGACTCTGGTCAAAATTTATATCCGCATCAATGACTGAATTGATTTAAAAGCGTTTGCCATACAGGTTCCACCAGCGGTATTGGTTCCTTTTTGACTGAAATAAAGGTGCCTGTGTAGCATAATATACTGGATTAAAGCTCTGGTCTGGTTTACTCGAGGTCTAGGATTTGGTAGACAGGTAGTTGATGAGCTGTTGGCTTAAACTGTTCGTCTTCCGCCCCCTCGGCTGCAAAATGTGACGTTTGATCAATGATCACCTTCAGATTTAGAATTTTAATAGAAGTTTTACATTTTGAAGTTTTTAAAATTCAAGGTTTTTATATTTTAGCCTTCGCCTTAGTTGATTTTTAATTGTTTTTATTTTCTACTTTACTTCCTCGACTGTGGATTCCTGTCCTGAGCTCGGTTCGGTGTATTAAGCCGCCTTGGGCCACTTGTGACATCGATGATTCAATAAACTTCTTCAAATTTCATGTACTTTTTTTAAATACCTAGTTATTTTTATGAAAAATTTAGGTATCATGATGTCATAATGCAATGATGGGGAAACAAAATCTTACCCAGCTCACATCAGACCTTAACTATGCATGAAGGTTTCTTTCGTTTCCTTACTTGATTGGATTTAAGGTACACTCAGTTTCGTTTCTTAAATCATTGTTTAAGCTTGGAAAATTGGCGAAACGAGATAAAAAAATTCAGTGTTGTGAGAACCAAATTATTTGGTTTCCGTTCGGTTCTGTTCTGAAAGAAAATATTGTTCTCTGTTTCGGTTCTTGGGTTTCGTTCTTATCATTTTCGTTCCTGTTTTTTGGTTTCGGTTCTGTTCTTGTTGTTTTTAAGATCTTTGTTTCGGTTCTGTTTCGGTTCTCAACTTTTTTTGGTTCTTGGTTTCTGTTCCCGAACCGTTCTTTTTTGTTCTGTTCTTTTCGTTTTTCAATTTTTTTTCCACATTATCACGTGTTTAGTTGTTTTTTAAAATTTGTAGATTTCGTACTGTTACCAAAATTTAATAAAGATTATAAAAAATACGAATAATGATGAATGAATGTGGTAAGTGCTATCACAAAATAGAAGTAAATGTAAAATTTTTCAAAAAAATCTTCAAACCCCAAAATTTTAATTTGTTTCAAAAATTGAAAAATGTTTGTCATACCATCAACGGGGGGTCGAAACAAGGAAACAACAGCTCATCAATTGATGACTTTTTGGAATGAATTTTGATGGGCCTCATTCCCAACGGAAAATTTTGCAAAATGGGGTGAAAAAAATAGAAATTTGAATTTTTTTTCAAAAGCGCCAAAAATAAGTTTCCATTTTCCATATTATAAAGGTCCATTTCAGTGGCCCTATATTATAAGTAGTCCAGGCAAATAAGAGAAAAAATATACCAAACTCCGAAAAAATTCACGCCCGATGTTTTTTTTTCGTGAAAACTGTTCATATAGTCCATTAAACAACAATCATACTAAAATGTCCCCAAAGTCGTCCGCAACCCCCACGAGAGGGATAAATGCTTGCTGAAACCCGATTTTTCGTGAATATCTCATCAAAAATAACAATAAGCCTCAAAATTGAAAAATGGTTATGAACAATTATGTTCTACGTGTAATTTCCTATCAGAAAAGTTCATTTTTTTCAAAATCCCTCATTTCTATTACCAAAAATTAAGGGTGAAACACATATATTTTTCAAGTATTTCCAGTATTTTTCGAAATAATCGAAATTACGAAGTTGAAGATACCTACCCAAAAACGAGGTAATTCTTTGAGTGAAAATATTTCGATGTCAGCTACCAAAAGGTGGGATAGTCGCTGTGGTCCACGAATAGCCGCGGTTTATGGAAAGAATAGATGATTGAAACAAAGTGTTAATAATTATGGGTGATACAGAACATTTTTTCGCATCATACGGATTCAAAATTGCATAAGTAATCAGGCATAATTTCGATTATTTCAAAAAATACTGGAAATATTTTTGAAAAATAGGTGTTTTTCACCTTTATTGTATTTTTTGAGGGCTTCAGTATTTCTTCGCGTCATAATTGGAAAAGAACAGAAAAGAACAGAATTTTTTTCGGTTCCCGTTCTGTTCCCGGTGTTCTCAGACCATGGTTTTTTGTTCCTGTTCAGAACCTAAAGAACAAAATTTTTGGCTCCCAGTTTTCGGTTCTGATTTCGTTCTTACATTTTTAGGTTTCGGTTTTTGTTCGGATTTCGTTCATCCTAAAAATAGAGTTAATTTCGTTTTTGGTTTCCGTTATTTTTCGTTCTCACAACACTGCTAAGGGCTTAAAATGCAATAATATTGGTTCTATTTTTTCATTAACACGCGGTAATGCGATCCGCATACATAAATAATTATATTCGCGTTATTTCGACGCCTCGACGACAGCAACGAGACTACGACAGCAGCAAAAAAATCTACCATTCGCTAATTAACGTCAATTGTGTTGTACAAAATGTATACGCGGAACTCTAGTTATACATGCACGAATATCGTTATTATTGGTAAATGCTGCGCGATAATACAGTTGCATAGGTCGCGAATGTACGGCGTAGCGGTGGCGTATTACAAGTACCTCTTTTTACTCGTATTTCGTTCGGTCAGGACCTCGTGGCGCGGCAGCGAACGTATCATTAATTATGTTCGAAACTTGGAAGCTGCAAAAGAGCGGCTTGGTTGGAGAAGGGAGGAGGTTGGCAAAAGGGTAGACGATTGTGTGTAAGCTGATGTATAGGTACGGTTAATTGTATAATTCGATTTGCACACAGCGTAGCGTAGAGTACAGTACCTATGTACTTGTGTAGTCTCTGGTAATTGCAGAGAGTAATTTGCTTTGAACAGCGCCCGATTGAAATAACAGAATATTGATTGCCGAGGCTTACCCTGCGGTACTTACCTGACAGGAAGGAGATGGAGAGGTCTTGAGTGGCGTCGTGTGTACCTTGGACATTTTTTTTGGAGAAAGTATCTACTCTTTTTTGTAGTTTTTTATGATTTTGAAAAGAAGGAAGCAAAGGAGTGAATAGGGTTATGAAGATTAATGGTGTAACTATACCCAGCGAGAGACAGAGGTTCTGTCGAAAAAAATTACGAAATTTTGAAAAATACCTTACCTTCCTTTTGTAGAAAGCTGTATGCTGATTGAAAATGGAAACAAATTATTCTTGAAACTAAAAAGCAGGACCTTTGTAGAACACTCAGCAGGACTTTTTCAAAATACTAATGTATATTGTTCTCTCCTCCCCCTCCTTATTTTCCCCTTCTGGTGAAAAGTTCGAAAACCTGTTGAGAAAACAATTCAGAAGTAATCACTTGTAATTTTTTTCAATAAGTTGGAGTAATTAATTTTTAAAATACAAGAATAAAGAAGAATTAAAGCAATTCTTATCCTAGGTATGTTATAACTAAGATAAGAAGGAAACAATACCTACCTATGTATTCAGCTTTTTTGAAAATTGTTCGTTCTAATTTTAAATAGGTAAACATGCTATTTTTAAAAAGCAAAATTTGCCCAGTCTGAGCGAAGCAAAGGCAAAATTTACTTAAAGAAGTGTTCGAAACCAAAAAAAATGCATTAATAAAATTTTCTAGGTCATTTTCGGTTTTCAATCGAGAAAAGGGTGGAAAATGACTAATTTTTGATTAAAAATATGACTTTTGTATGACTAGCATCAAAAAGTAAATTACTCCCGTGTGTAGCGAGGGCAATTTTTTTCTTTTTTGAAAACTTCATAATGTACCTAAATGAGCAAACTGGGTGTCTACCGGTCGCGAAAAAGTCTCGAATTTTGATTTTGGTCGCTGAAGTAGCGAAAAAGTTGCGAAATTGACCCAAAATTCATCTCATCAATAGTCGCGAATTTTTCCGAAATTACTTGAATTTTTTTTTCGCTTTGTACAAAACAGAAAAAGTAAAGTAATTTCACCTTTTTGAACTAAAAACTTTTGCCTTCGCTTCGTTTGGGCTCATAAATTTTCAAACCCCATTCTTAAATTATAAACCTTCTTCCGTTATATTTCAGACAATTGAATATTTTGAAGCGGAAAAAATAATGTTCTTGTGGGAGACTTAGTAGCGATCACAATTGGGATTTTCAAAGGAAGTGTCGTATCCATTCTCGGGAAAATCTAAAAAAATTGGAAAATTTTGGAATTTTTAGTGGGATGTTTTGAAAATTTAGAAGAAGAAATCATTTAGAAATATCTCTTTTTTTCTGTTTTTTAAAATAAATTCTCCGAAAAAAAAATGTATGGAAGAATTGAGCCCGGGTGGAGTGAGGGTAATTTTTCTTGAAAAATTCATAATGAAATGAGTGGGGAAACATTTTTCAGAAGATTTATCCTTCTGAATTTTTACAAAATTCCAGCGAAAATTTCAAAATTCCATGAGGTTTTCCAGAAAATGAACCTCATTCCTGTTAATAACTTATTGGCGTTCAAATTCAAAACATTTTCCACAGATGTTTAATTTTCGTCGATAAAAAGATTTCAAATTTCAAAAAATCAGGCTTTTTCAGGACCAGTAGGACCTGTTAAACACCCTGATTTTTTTTTCCAATCTTTGAGTCGTCAAGAGAAGGAAGTTGATCGTCCCTCCTCTCTAAATATGTATGGCTCCGTTATAAATGTGATTCAAGAACGTCCGATTGAAGCACACAATATTTTATGTGACTTATGAAGATTGCATTTTACGACGAAATATTTCTAATGTTTTTTCCCCTAACCTCCGTTCAAAAAATAAGTGTGAGAATTGTGGTTCACTTCCGTCATCTTCGAACGGAAGTGGATTTACCATCAACTAAGGTATTGATATCGTTGTAGAAATGCAGCTTGAAATGAAAATATTTAATATATTTATAGAAAGATGTTGGGAGAGTTATCGAATTGGGGCTGAGATATGATTCTGAAGAGTCTTAATGCACAGAAGTGAATTATGTATCCTGCGCTTTAGATAAATACTTCGTAATAAATTGAAAATTTCAAATAAAAATTTACCAAATTTTTGCGTTATCCGATCAATTTATTTATCGCCTACAAGGGAGAAAAATTTTTTCACAGGCTTGTAGAGCATCACCAAATACTTCCACAACCAAAATTTCAGCCCCTAAAGTTGATATGGGGGGGGGGGGAGCTATGAGTTTGAATTTCGAGAAATCGCCTAATACACCGAAAAATTACAAAAATCTAAATAACTCGCGTTCTTATGGCGTTTAGGAGACGGATTTTATACCACGAACTGCCCTCGGTATAGGCCATCTGAAGACGGGATAGTCGCCTAGGTTCGCGTGTAACATCAGTGGGTGGGAGGATTTTCACTCATACATTGGTCGTTATTACAATTTTTCTACATCACGCATAAAAGGTATGAGTGAAAATCCCCCCCCCCCCCCCACCCCTGATGTTAAACTCGAATCTAGGTGACTACCCCATCTTCAGATGGCCTTCCTGGTATAAAATCTATCTCCTAAACGCCAAAAGAACGCGAATTACATATTTAGATTTTTGTAATTTTTCGGTGTATTAGGCGATTTTTCGAAATTCAAACCCCCATAGCTCCCCCCTATATCAACTTTAGGGGCTGAAATTTTGGTTGTGGAAGTATTTCGTGATGCTCTAGAAGCCTGTGAAAAAAATTTCATTCCGCGTGTCCGACTTCGGGTAGCTCCCTTGTTAGGTATTGACCCGTTGTGATGCCTGAACATACTCAAATGTTCAGTCCGAGGAGCAGCCGCAATTGTATTCTCAGCAGGGAAGAAAATTTTGACTGAAACCAGGTTTTTTGTGAATATCTTTTCCAATAAGTCTCAAAATCGAAAAATTGTTTATTTTAAATTAGTGGTCGAATTTTTTTAATAGGCACCCTTCTTATTAATTAAAAATTCAATAAATTCATTTTTTCCAATCAATTTTTCAAATTAAAAAATTTGTAAAAATTTCAATTTTTTTCAACGTACACGGGTCGAATTATTTTTTCTTAAAATACCCTCTCTCATTAATTAAAAATTCAATCAATTTTATTCAATTTTTTAACCCCGGGTCGAATCATTTTTTTTAAATATCCCCCCCCCCCTGGTCTCTTGTATCAAAATGCCGATCAATTATATTCAATTTGAATTACATTACAAAAATATCAAATTTTGTCATCTTACATAAGTCAAATCAATTTTTTTTGAATACCCCTCCCAAAAATTAAAAATTTGATAATTGAACTCCAGTATCCATACCAGTATAAAACGTATATACGTCGATTTCCGTCCGAAGGACGGGTTAAAAGTTAGTTTTAAATAAAAATTTACCAAATTTTTGCGATTTGATGAATACTATAAATATTATTAACGGTTTCGTAGAATTGAGACTGAGCAGGGCTGTGGCGCGCTAGTGTCGAAATCACTAATAAGAAAGGGAAACGGTAAAATTCACGAATAAAATGAAGTGAAGTGATAGTTTTTTCACGAAACGGTCACATTTAAAAAGGAAAAACAATACATTAAATGAATGAAATTTCGGCTGTGATGAGTCATTCGAAAGGTAATTTCACGGGGAATAAGAAAATTCAAATAAACGTTCTTAAAAATGTGTACTTTTCTAGCATTTATCAAAAAATGTTCAAAAAATGAGATTCTCCCATAAGAACCAATGTTAAATTTAAAACTGTTTGACCGTTTCACTTTCTCCATCAGAGCGCGACTCTTGTACGAGCTCGGTCCGAATTGTTGGTTTTAACTTCTCGTATTCTTGGAAAAAGTTGTAGCTCATCAGGTAAAACTTAATTGTCATTGGTGTTAAACTACCTATATGTACCTTTTTTTAATGAGCTTTTGGCAACTTATCAGCAAAATTCTCAACTTTATCAAGTTTTTGACTTTTTTTTTGTCATTTTTATTTGAGTTTTCTTCTGTTTACTTATTCAATTTGTATATAACATTTTTTCTGGTCAAACATATAAAATCGATAGATTGTCATATTTATTTGATTTTTCTTCTATGTGTTTGTCTAGTTCGTAATTTTTTTGGTCAAATATAATTATATGAAATTGATAGATATTTGCATTTGGAAAATATTTTAAACTGCACCAATTTTGTGCCATTTCTTGGCGAAATTTTTTCAGTCTGATTTAATCTTGATAAATGTTGTGGTTAAATAGTTTGAATAAAGTCTAGTTTTTAAAAAAAATTAATTTCTGAAGTGAAATTGTTACTTGCGAAAATTAATTTTCAAGTTTTCTTAATGTCTCTGACAAAATGGTAGAAAATGTCACAGAAATTTCAAATAATCATCACGTCTTAATCGTTTGAAATTGTTTAGCAATTTTGAAAATGGGACCAAAAATCTTGAGTATCTGACATTTTAACAAAAAGTAGATAATTTTCGTAGTTTTAATTAAAGGCTCATTCCATGTCAATTCGAGCAGGTTTTGAGCTTGAGTCTTCCGATTGCGCTCAATTTTTTTTTACGGGTTCCCCTCGATGGTCTAATGAAGGAATCACCGTCATTTTGATCCCAATCCATCAGTGGGTGGGGGGTGGCCCCCGTAATTTTCGCACAATTGGGATTTTTCGCAAAACGGCTCAACTTTGAAGGCTCATATCTCCAGATTGGTTCAGTCAAAAATAAATCTGTTGGCGCAGTTTTGTAGAGAATTGAAAGGAGATTCCAAATTCGTAATCATATTTTGAAAAGTTCAAAACTGAGCTTTTGTGATGAAAGCTCAACTTTCATGATTACAAAAGCTAAAGGCTACCATTTAAAAATCTGATAAAATTATTGTAAGGAAAACTTTTTATGTATTTTTCAACTAATTACTTTTCAAGATGGGATCTCAACACCCCTAGGGGGCACAGGGGTCCTCAATTTTGGTCAAAATTTTAAAAAAAATGCAAAAATGAAGTAGCACATCGATTTTTACTAATTTGAAGGCGCTGAGTTCGAATATGTGCTCAGTTTTTTCATTTGACCCCACTGAACCCCCCTATCAACCCCCTTGATAGGGTTAAAATTCAAAAAAATTAAAAAGAACGTGTGACATGTCGTTTGTTAGGTTTTTGGGAGCACTGAGTTCGAATATTTGCTTATCAGGGTGTCCATTCTCTGAAAAACCGGGAAAAGTCAGGGAATTTTGGAATTTTCTCTGGAATTCTTCGAAAATCCAAAAAAAGGATAAATCATGTAGAAAAGTGTTTCTTGGCTTATTTTATTCTAAATTTTTCAAAAAATTTCGCCTTCGCTCCGCTCGGGCCAAATTATCGCATCTTATATCTGATTTTTTTATTCATAATTTTTTGTTGATCATAATGTATAATAAATTTGATATTCAAAATGCATGTCTCTGTCCATCACTCTTTCTTTCTACAGAATATGTTCAAAAATTAAAATCTCTTGGAAACTTTTTCATGAGCTGTGATGAGAAAATGTTGAAAAAAAGAGAATGGACTGGAATGGAATGGAATTAGAATTTATTGATCATGTTTTATAAACATGAATGAGAAAAAAGTGGTGAATTTTTTTCTTTTGATGATCTTTTTTTGCAAAAATTTTCAATTATCAACTTACTTTTCCGATCTGTTCCCCCATGCCTTAAATGGACCCAGATTTCATCCTATTTGTTGTGATTTAGGGGTGAAAAACAATGAAAAATTTGAAATTTTGGTACCTACATTTCCCAAAGTCGGATAAATCATCGAAAAGCTGCGAAAATTTAAATATTCTGCAGTTGTCATTTTTCAATTTTGTCAGCAATTTTGAAAATTATTCTTGTGCTGAATTTTCATTTATTATTTTCATCAAAAACGATACTACAATCTATGATCTGGAAAATTCTCAAATAACCGAGCTCATGCTTATTTTCAGGTTTGTGAATGAATTACCAGATAACTGATTATTTAAGATAATGCATCGTAGTTTTCCACGTGCTGCCCTTTTTAAAGTATTTTTTTGCATCGGTGGTTCGGGTATTCTTTTTTGTATTCTTCAAGGTCGTCTATGTTGAAAATCGATCATATTTTTTTACAAATATCGAGCCTTTGAAATCGTCTAGCGACGTTTTTTCAAAATATTCGAACAGAAGGTCGTAATCGACTTTCTTGCTCGCTCCATCCCATCGAATATTCAAATCTTGAAAATGGAATCTGTTTATAAAAAATGTATCCAAGCTTATGACTGTAAGCCAAGTACAATATACTTGAGTAATAAATAAAAAAGTCTATACTCTGTATGCACTGTAAATAGAAGACAGAAGAGGAGAGGGGCGCGAAGAGTCTATATACTAACTTCGTGACTAAGTGAGCACCTAGAGCTACGTTTACGTCTAAAACGCGATAACGATCATTAATTTAAAGTACCATAAACGTTTGTCTGCCTTTGCCTATAGATGGTTGTGCGTGTGTGCGGGCCAGAAAACAAGTCTCGTAGCAACGTTTTAGTGGGATCTTTTTTCCACTTTGTGTTTTCGGTTTCGGTATGGTACGTATAATTTGAGAGAGAACTAGAGCCCTTGGCGAGTTATTGGAAAAGCTGAGTGGAAGACGCGAGAACTCGAGAACGTGTTGTTTCGTATGGAGCCGCGTTGCGACCAAAATACCTAAGCTGGGTAAAAGTTTATGGTTTATACGTCATAACAAATGTCTCTGGTTACGGTGTAAGCTTCAACAAAGAACGAAACCACAATATCTATGTCACCCGGTGAAAACGTTACATCATACGAATTGAGTTACAGGTCGTCTTCGACTGGTTACCGGTGTAAGAAACACAATAGCGACGTAAGAACGAAGGATGATTTTTTTATACCAAATATTTAATTTGAAAGGCACGAGAAAGCCTGAGGGATGAGAAGAGAAGCGGCGGTTTTCAGATAGTTGCGGTTATACGCGCGTATACGAGAAAGCTTATCTTTTACCTTGATATCGCGGCTGAGCGAAGCAAAAGGTGCTGGTGAGGGGAGGGGGCGAGATTTAAAATGATGCGGAGGCTGGCACAGGCATATAAGAAACCGACAACGCATCCCTTCGCGGTTTTCGGCGCGGGTGAAAATTTAATAATAGAAAAAAAAAGTTACATAACTCGTCGATGCGTTTCATAAAAGTGTACGTCATCATATTGGGTGGCGGGAGGAGCAGGGGGAAATGAAAAACACGACCTGACGAGAGTTGTTTGATATATCGGCAGAAGAGAAAAAATTGATTTAAACTTTGGGCTGTGTTGTGTTAAAATTGATGAAATTAAAAGTTACTCTTTGCCGAGTAAATAGACTCTGGTAAGGGGACGTTTGGAAGGGGAGCTTTACGTAGGTATATCCTTCTTTTGAGCTATGGCGCGTATATTGAACGTTTCGTACGTAAGAATATAGCATAAGAAGTTGGGATCTCGAGAAAGAAGTAGGTAGATAGGATGAAATATCCTATAGAAAGGTGAAATAAAAATTACGACCGGATTAGGAATGAGTGGATTTTGCGAACGCGTAGTTTTTCAATAAATGACTCCGTTGGTATGTGTACCTTATATACGTACGGATATCTATTCGAACTATACTTTTACGTACGAGGATTTTTTTTCCCTCCTCGTCCAACTTTTTCATATTTCAACGTTCGCTTGGAAAATATTTTCCATTTGTTGGCTCGGCCCGGTGTGTGTTTCTCTATTGTTCGCCCGAAACTGGAGCAAATGCTGATTGGAAAATTTACGCCAAGTTTTCGGCGCTGAGGCTCCGACGGTGGTGTTTGTCGTTCGATGGTCATTGCTGAAGGGAGGGAGTCGATTTTGATGAAAAGTGTTTTCAAGAAATAGTCTCGAGAAATATTTTTCATTTGTCGAAGTTTTTTTTGTTGGTTGGATGAAGTTTCGATTGAAAAATTGGTTCATATTTTGGATACTGAGAGGTCCAGAGGGGGAGGGATGGAAAAATTTGAAGTTTTTCTAGAAGAAGGATACAGCTTAGTGAAAAAAAGAAAAACTTTTGGGGATAGATTAAATTGCTAGTATGTGAAATGTGAATGTTGCTCGGGTGTTGTGTGATGACCTCGATTATTCTGCCAAATTTGATGGAAATTACTAATGAGATTAAAGTTTTTCAAATATACCTAGGTAAATGTTTTACTAAATAATTATGAGATTTTAGCTAATATATTGTAAAAATCTCTGAATAAAACTGTGTGAAAAGGTATCTGAAAAAAGTAAAATGATCTGAATATTACTCTCTTGAATTGAATAACTGAAAATTCTCTGATGAAGTAGCCAGAATCGAGTCCCTGCAGAAATTAATGAAAAACCATAGATTCAATTAGTGACTTTTCAATTTTGAATCAGTAATTTTCCTTCATAATTATTGATTCATTTCAGTAATTATTGAAAAAATTACTGATTCAAGAATGAAAATTTACCAATTGGATCAGTGGTTTTTACAAATTGGCAGTGTTTCACTGATTCAAATTAAGGGAGTATCTAGATCTGCCTATAAAGGAATGGCAAAAAAAGGATTGATAACAACTATTGTTGAGAAAATATTCTCAATTGTTTCGAAAGTCGTTTGAATTCAGTAACGAGCTCAAAATTGTATTTTTTTTCAATGCATGTAGAATAATTTGTTGAGATTTTCTACAATTTTAGCTTCCTTTTACCCAATTCGGGGGACATTTTAACGATTTTTTTTATCAGAAATTTTCGTGAAAATTTATAACTACATACCTAATTATCTACGTAGGTACCTAGACCTATTGCCTTCGACCATTTGGAAATTCAGATGCAGCGTGTCTACCGGTCGCGAAAGTCGCAAAAAAGTCGCGAATTCAGATGTTCGTCGCGAAAGTAGCGAAAAAGTCGCAAAATTACCCAAAATTCATCAAAAGTCGCGAATTTTTCCCAAATTACTTGATTTTTTTCGCTTTCTGCAAAACAAAAAAATTAAAGAAGTTTCAAATTTCTAAACACTTTTTTTTTAAATTTTCGCCCTCGCTTCGCTCGGGCTCATAAATTTATATACGTATATCATTCTTAGATTATAAACCTTCTTCCCTTCTATTCTAGACAATAATTGAATATTTGAAGCGGAAAAAATTCGTTCTTGTGGGAGATTTAGTAGCGATCAAGATAGGAATTTTCAAAAAATTTTCGTTTTTTTTTGGAAAAGATGACCTTGTGTCTATTCTCCAAAAAATATAGAAAAATCGAAGAATTTTGGAATTTTCACTGAAATTTTTTAAAAATTCAGAAGGGAAAATAACTTTGAGAAATTTTTTTGCTCCTTTTGTAATAAATTCTTCAAAAAAAAATTCTCTCGAGCACAACTCAACGTTCTTAAATTTTATGGTAGGGGGACGTAGGGGAAAAGTGCTAATATCGATTCGATGCTTCAAATACGTAAAAAAAAAAAATATTAAATAGTCTGCTGATATATCAACATTACGCCTTCCTTTACCTCGCGGAACCAGTCATAAGCTTAGGAACCACTTATGTTGGGACCCCCTCCCCCCTCCATAGATGGCGCTGTACACAGATAAAAAATATCAGATACAAAACCAAAAAAAAAAATTGAACAGGATGAACATGATTCTGATAGTACTCGAAAAATTGAACAAAATGACAGTTTTAAAATTTTTCCCCGCCCTCCATTTTCCCTCCAACCACCCCTCATTTTACAGATTTGAAAAATGAGGGGAGAAAATTGAAAAAAAATGAAAAAATGAAGACGATATTTAATGTACTCGACGAGAGGAGAAAAATGGCGTATGTATTCAAAAATTTTCTACCTCCCTCCATTTTCTCTCTCGCCTTTCTTCATTTTACCAATTTCATAGGGAGTTGGGAGAGAAAATGGAGAGAGTTAAAAAAATTTTGAATACGTCATTTTTCTTCTCTCGTTGAGCGCATTAACTATCGTCTTCATTTTTTCAATTTTTTCTTTTCTCCCCTCCCTTTCGAAATTGGCAAAATGTGGGGTCGTGGGAGAGAAAATGGAGGGTGGGGGAAAATTTTACAAAACCGTCATTTTGTTCAGTTTTTCGAGTACTATCAGAATCGTGTTCATCCTGTGCAATTTTTTTTTGATTTTGTATCTCATATTTTTTATCTGTTTACAGCGCCACCGGGGGGGGGGGGTTTCTTTGCTGAACTGCTACGTCCTTGATTTTCCAGTTGGGTGTGCCCTCAAATTTTCCAGGATTCCAGGTAACGTTTCTTACGATAAAATGAACTATTCTGACATCTGCTAACGAATGAATTGGCGAACTGGTTGAAAATATTGTTAAATTATTTCCAAACCCCGGTAAATACCTCGATTCGACGTTTTTTCCTCCCTTTCTCCAACGATTTATGAAGAACATCCTGTTCTGATGGGATAATATTGAAAAAAAGAGTAGTATCCTTGGGAATATTACATTTTACGTAGCAATGCGACGTCAGACACCGTAGACTGGGATCTGAACGGGGTCTATGATGCAGCGATGGTTTTATGAAGAAAAAAAAAACGTATAATGGAACTACGTATGCATAAGTACGTGGAATAGCAGATCAACTATAGTATTCGCTGCGTAACATATACAGACTTGACGCGACATTATACTATACACGAATAATTTTACAAAAAGGGTGCATTGTATATTGATACTCCTCGTATATAGTTATAAGAAGTGAGTACTAAGTACGTAGATGTCTATACGTATAGTATACTTGTGTAGTATACGCGGTTATTAAACCGAGCACGCAGCAAAGCACCCCCAACTGATTTAATGGGGTGAACTGTATACGACGGAGCGACTTTATTGTGCCAAAGTCGTCGCTGGTGAAAGCGACGACGACCAATGTACGTAAAGAGCTACAGCACACGATTCTGTGTGATCTATGAACACAATTTAGTGTGCTGAAAAGTTATCCTATTTCGTCGCGAAAATACGAGTAAAATGTTGGTAGTTTTGGGAAAGTTTTCGTGATTTTTTCTCTCTCCCATTGTAACCCCTTTCTTTTATTTTCATTTCCTCTGTTGTCAGTGCAGATGCGTTGGGTGCGTGGATAATGTCGTATCGGATTTAGTGGTCGGTATTTCGATCTTGAAGGATGAGATAGGGAGTAAAGGATCGTTGATAGGAAATGGTCGTGAAAATTGGAACGGATGTGTTGGGAAGTTCGTTTTGTAATTGAGTCAGAGCCGGAGAAAGGGGGATTTTTATGTCGGCTTTTTTTCATAAATTTATGTTTTTGAATTGTGATTAGATTCACTGGTCATCGTTGACGTGTTTCCAAAATCGATTTTTTATTTCACCTCTCGCGATCAATTTTTATTAAGTAATGTTCTTACCAAACATTTTTCATAAAAAGTGGAAATAATTTTGGGAACTTGACCAAAACAATCTAGGAAAAAATTTAAAAAACAGAAAATTATCAAGTAACAAAAAATATAAACCAAATAATTTTTAGAAAAAAAACTACATTGTAGTTGAACTTATCTTCGAAAAGAATTTAATTCAGAAAAATTATCACTAAATCATAAATTAGACTTTTTGATATCATATTTTGTGCTTTTTGCCAGAAAACTACGAGTAGATTGCACATTAGGGTGGAGTTGAAAAACATTTCTTGGAGATTTTGAGTGGGGGACTTTCCAAAAAAAAGGTTTAAGCCCTTAGACCATATACTATTAACATAGACCGCGCTACTGATAAGCGGCGAGTTCCAACAATATTTTTTAAATTATTTTGCATAAATTGGGCCCATTTCTACGGGAAAAATCAAGAGAAATTATACCACATCAGCAGTCAGACAATTTGCATCAATCATAAAAAAAAGTTGGAGCGAAATGAGAGGATACGACTTCATTTTTGGTTCGAGTTCGGTGCTTTGATCGTATTTTCCGCCCTGGACCCAGTATTTATTCGCGTGAATTGGGACCATTGCTGCAAACGAAATTCGGAAAATCGGTAGTCAAACAATTTGTACTATCAATGGAGACTCATAGAAACAATTAGAGCGAAATCAAATGACGCGAGTTCGTTTTTAGATCATTTTCCGCGTTTTCCGCCCTGGACCCAGTTTAATGTTGGAACACCGTAACAACATACGTCTTATGGACCGTAGCGCGGTCTATGTTAATACTAAATGGTCTAAGTTTAAGCCTTCTGTCAGCTCGAACGAAAATGTAACTTTACTCGAATTTAATGAAAATTGCCAACATCAAATACAGTTGGCAGCCCTGTATTGAAAAATTATTGAAAAGCTTCACCAATACTTATCATTGGTGACTAAACAAATTTTTAGCTTGACTTTTGGGTGTTTGAGAGGGGATTTTGAATTTCGAAAAATTAAAAAAAAATCTTCAAAACAATCGTCAACTTTTCAACCTTCTAAAAAAGAGTAAAAAGTGATATCCATTTCAAGATCAATGATACTGAGAGATGTAGGAACTCAAACTTTCTGAGGTTTCCAACAATTTTTTGTCCTTTTATTACTTGTTTGGAACCTTTGAAGGTGCAATTTGAGTTTCTACACCGCCTTGAATCATTGACCCAAAATGAATTTTTAATTTCTATAAAAGAGTAGAAAGTTGTCGATCGCTTTGAATTTTTTTTTGAATTTTATCAAATTTAAATGATTGCTCTCTCAAACACCTGAAAATCGAACCAAACATTTTTTTAGTTACATACTCTCTCATTCTGAATCAGTGAAAAATCGCTGATAAATAGTCAGAATTGCAGCACAGAAAAAAATCAGCGAATTTTTCAAAGATTTTCACTAATTTTTCTGCTGATTTCATAAATTTTACTGACTTTTCAGTGAATTTTCACTGATTTTTTCCTGTACTGCAATTCTGACTGTTTCTCAGTGATATTCGATCATTTTCACTGATTTATAAATGAGGAAGTAGGATAAGTACCGTATTAGTAAAGTTTTAAAGAAAATTTTAGGACAGAGGTGTGAAGTGTATTTGATTTTGGCAGTTTTCATTAAATTCGAGTTATTCATTTTAGTGAATTCACAAACTGAGGCGCACGAGGGGGGGCGCTCAGGGGGCTCGAGTCACCCCCAAGCTTGGCAAGGCGATTTTTTTATCATGAAAATATTAACGAAGAGTATGATTTAAAAAAAATTGTTTTCGCTTCGCTCGGGGAGTATTGTTGTAAATACCTATTTCTTAAATAAACATATCACTCTCAGTTGAATTTACAAAAATTCTGTCTTTTTTAAACAGTAAAATAATTTTTATTGTAAATTGGTGATTTTTCACTGATTTTTCGGTCAAAAATTGATAGTTTCTCAGTTAATGTTCAATTTATCAGAAAAAATCTGTAATTTTGACTAAAAAAAATCATTAAATCTCGTCATTTTACTCAAATCTGTGGGTATATATTATTTGCCTACTGAAAATACCCCAACTTCTGCAGCCCCACTGAAATAACAGGTTACTTCATTTTTTCATTGAATTTTGACCCCCCCATTTTTTTTCAAAATCTGTTCCCCTCCCTTTCACAATTTCTGGGTGCACCTATGTTCACGAATTAGACAAAAAATTGTTTTCGTCATTGAAATAAATCTGAATTAATATTTTGTAGCAGTATTGCGAACTGAATTTCCATGAAAAATTACTTTCCTATCTTTACAGTCATTAATTTTTAAAGGAAAAAATTGTTGAATGGTTTGTGAAAGGCACAGAGTAAAAAATTCACTCGAAAAATTAAGTTTTTGTGACAGAAAATATCAAAAATTATGAAACAAAAAATTAAATCAGAATTAGGTAAGTACATATCGAACGGATTGAAAATAATTTTCAAAAAGTTTCAAAACTCAGGCCTACGTAGTGATTGGTTAAATTGGGGCGGACCTGCCGACTATCTATTTACGTATTTATCGGAAGTTACAAATACAATATACCTATGCGTATTTATGTATGGGGAAAGAAAAATGAAACAGTGGAGCAGGGTACGAATTATAGATATATTGTGTATATGAATTTATACGGGTTAACCGTCATAGAAATATGATTTATGGCATTGGGTATAGTATTTCGTAAATTTGAATATAGTCGTATAGATACGGAGTCTCGGTGCCCGGTATTTGTACCATATATGTCTACGTAGTTATTGTACCTATGTATATGTTTCGCGTGTATATTTGTAATAATGTCTCGATACGTGTACAATACAGAGGCGATAAAAAATATGCCCATTTGTGATGTGCGAACGAGTATACAATTCGAGGAGGATTTTGGTAGGATTACTTAGTCGAGTCTCCTGTCTCTCTTGTGTTTCTATGTTTCGGCTTCGCGTGTCGCGTCGTTCGATAGTTTATTGTGAATTATTATATGAGTACCCAAGCACGGTACAGAATGCGATATCGTAAAATATGATGTATTCTCTGAACCCGAATCAGTCAAATTTGGAGTAATTCAGCCTTTTTTGAATCAGTGAAATGAATTTTACAGAATGTTAGTGGTTTTTCGCTAATTTTTCAGTCGAAATTACTGGGTTTTCATTAAATTTACAATTTGTTTTTATTTAGAAATGACCGGAAAAAAAGATCACGATTTTAAATTAAATTCATTTCACTAATTCAAAAAAGCAGAATTTCACCAAATTTGACTTATTTAGATTTTTTACTCGCTCATTTCTAAATCAGTGAAATTTATCACAAATCACTGAAAAACTGTCAGAATTGCAGCACAGTTATAAATCAGCGAAAGGAAATTACTGGAAATCAGTGAAAATTCACTGAAAACTCGGTGATATTTATGAAATTCACTAAAAAATCTGTGAAATTCTTTGAATAATCAGTGAAAAATCGCTGATAAAAATACGCTGAAAATCAGCGAGTCTCGTTGATCACTAATTTCGAATAAAGGAGTCGGAACAAATTTACAGGTGTTTTTTGTGAGCCACCAATCGCTAATTTATTTTGTTTTTTTTTTTGTTCTAGGTGAGTTACCATCGAATTTTCATGACGAGTAAATCAATTTACCTACGAATACAGAAATAAGTTCTAAGTGAGTCATTTTTAATGATTATGAACGATTTTTATCATTATGATTCATTTGAGGGAGAGAAATGAACGTGTATGAACATATATGTACTTTAACTGTCTCTCAATGGAGATTTTTTTTCTTTCGCTCCGTCTTCTCCTTTTCAATAAAGTCCAGAAGTGAATTAGTTATATTCATGACGTTTAGCAGACTGAAAGTTATTTAAAAAATGATGAATTATGTTTGAATTTGATTATGACGTACCTAGTAGTGAAAAAAAAAGTTTTGTTTTAGTACAAAATGTAAGAATTTTTGTTCTGGCATTATTAATTTTCTTTTCAGTGATGAAAAAGTTTTAAAAAAATTACCTAAGTAATAATAAGTACAAACGCCTCTAGCCTTAGTTGCTGTATATGGCGTTATAAGGAAAAAAAAAATAATAATAAGTACAATTTGTAGGTCTAGGTATCTGCAACACTTTACTTGTATTTTTCTTTTGATGGAACCGATTTAAAAAAATCAAACAACTTAGGTAGTTCAGTTTGAGTTGGAGACGTTCCCAAAAAATTTTAGCTTTGTTTGCGGGAGGTGGGTTGAAAAGTTTAAAATCACAAATTTTGGCAAAAGGGTAAGTAAGTTTAGTATAACAGAGCAAGAGGTGAATTCGACCTCCCGCTCCGATTTTCGATCTAACTTCTCCAAATGATGTCCCTTGATGGGAAAAAAATTCTGGAAATATTTTTGATCTTCCACTGCCTTCTCTTTCGGAATGTAGACCATTTTATTGCATTATTTTCAAGTATTTTTAATCTCAATGTATCTAAGTGAATGAAATTTTCAGTTCTATGGCACAAAGTTACTTTTTTTTCGTAAAAGGTTTATTTACGATAATTTTTTCATCATTTTTATTGGTGCCCTCCTGAAGCTTTTGCACGTGAAAAACGTCATATAAGTAAACAGAAACCATCTTGGAAAAATTACTAGAAAAAATTTTTACTTAGAATTTTCCTGTGCATTTGGTTTTTGGCATTTTTTTCAACAAAGGGCCGAAAATCGCAAAAAATTGTACAGAAATGTTTTTTTTTTCTTTTTAGAAGACTTTCAAATTTTTTTAGCATTTTGCGCAGAAAAAAATAACGAAATGGAGAAACTAACATCGAATTAGTATTTATTGGGTCAAAATATCCCGATAACACCCTATTCGTTATCGTTTTACTCAAAGTCTCAAAATTCACTTTTTTGTCACAGTGAGAAATAAGTGATTTTTGAGACTTACGGTAAAACGATCGCGAAAAGAGTGTTTATCGGGGTATTTTGATCTGATAAACACGAATCCAACGTTAGCATCTTCATTTGGGCATTTTTTCCGTTTAAAACGCTGAAATTTTGAAAAATCTGCCAATATACCTAACGACATTTTTGTGCGGGTTTTCGCGATTTTCCAAGGTTTCTACGGATCACGAAAAGCACGAAAATAGCACGAATTTTGATGATTTTACTTCAAGAGCACGAATTTTCAACATTTTTCTCAAGAATTTTTCAATCGAATGATTGCCTTTTGAATTATTTTGGACTTTAATTTTTTTATAAAAAATTTCCGCCCTCGCTTTGGTCGTGCAATTTTTTAATCGTTTTTTTTTTCTTTTTTAAATTTGTCACACAATGCAACTCTGATTTATTAATCAAGGTGTTCATTCTCTGGAAAACCGTGACGACTTTTAAAAATCGAAAATGCCCAAAACTTTAAAATTTAGGGAGTGGGGTAAGGGGAGACGCCCGAATTCGTGAATTTATGGACGCTCTCCCCTTACCCCACTCCCTGAATTTAAAAGTTTTGGGCATTTTCCAATTTCAAGAGTCGTCACTACTAGATATCGAACATCCCTTGAAACCGAATAAAATTATTTTTTAAACCAATTATATTATTGCTCCTTATACGAATTTAGCTCAAAAATTGATAATTTTATTTTCTTTCCTTTTGACACCGTCTCTGTCGATGCTTTGGTAGCACTTCGGAGTTGGCAGACCTACATATTCGGATTCAGCGCAAGAAATCCAGTAATTTGACACCAATTTTGACCATCAATGTTTCTGACCGAAAGTTCATGAAAATTGTGAACTTTCGAGCTTTCGCTGTACTTAACCATGTCACCCCCGGATTGGTGGACTGGTTATTTTCAAAATAAGGGTAGCTTTATACCTTCTCAAGTAAATTTCAGTACGTTCAGCTCTCATACTATGTGTCATTTGTAAAAATAATTGTGCCTATATCGGGAAAAGAAGTCAACATTTCAGTTTACAACACACGACATCAGCCGTTTTATTTCATTTCACCAAAAATACACTCCATATAGTGTCTGCGGATGTAGTGATGTTTGCCTTTTGCCAGGATCAGAGTCGTTCCTGAGAAAAAAGTACATGAACATTGAAAATGTATATTTTGAGAAGAACAGCTTTAAAGTTCGAAATTTATTTTTCACTTATGAACTTCAGTTTAGTTGTACTACGGTGTAAATGATCATTTATTTTTTAAATTTTTGTTGAAGAACAAGGCTGATCAAATAATTCTGGTTGAGAATTTTGAGTTTGTGGCTGTTTGTATCAGCATCTGATTGAATAACTTTCAGTTTACCAAAATTTTTTCCTAAATTCTAGAAAAATCTTAATCGTAATAAGGTAATTTTTCAACCTTATAGAAAACTCAATTTTGGATTTCTTCACCAAAACTGATTTTATACCCCCCTTAAGGTCTGTAATGCTGATGTTACAGTGTTTTGAACCTGAATAGTATGTGCGAGAAATAGAAAAGTTGAAAAGGCGGATGGTTGAAGAAGGGTAACGCACGATGTCGAAATTTTCAAATATGTACCTAACCTAGAATTCTCGTACTTAATACGCCCTGTTACTCTATGGCAAAAGACGCCAAGCCAGTCTTATCTAAAGTAATATTTGCGTGAGAGACTTTGGAAAACGTTAGGTATATAAGTTGTGTATTGTGTGCGTTTCGAAGCACCCCAACGCAACGTGAGAGGGATAATGGAAGATAGAAGAATGGCAGCGAGTGAGGTGAAGAAGTGTTACAGGTGTATATGTAAAGTTTGAGTAACCCTCGCCTCGCGCCGCCGCTTCGGTTATGTTTGCTAAATGAACCTGAACTTTCGTACTGTACCGAGTACGAGTATTGAGCCGGTCTCGTGTAGGAGGCTGTGTTCGGTATAATGCCGAAGTATAAACGAGAGCTTTAGCGCACACCGAGTAGCAAAAGCTCGGCTATTTTTAAAGAGAGGAAACCCTCGTAAAGATAGGCAACGTTGCGAATGCCTGTAGACATGTTCGGTAGCGATAAAGTGACGGGGGTCTTTTTTTCTCTTTTCTTTGTCGTTGCCTTTTTTTTTTGCCAGCTGCGAGGTCGTCGTCGTCGTCTTTTAGTGTAATGTACAGAGTACACGACGACGACGCGACGTTCACACACAAAAAAGAGCTTTACAATATATGTACGTAGGTGGTAAGATCGCGTATGCGTGTCAAGAAACGGACGAAAAAGAAGAAAGGAGAAGGAAAAACCAAGTGGAAATAATTTCGGACGTTGAGCCTTTTTGGATATCGCGGGAGCAATTTAACGTGGAAATGACGATCAATTTTTTACACGGTCGGAGCTTTTTATCGAAGGTGATCAGCCTTTTATATATATTTTTTATTAGGAAATGGGATTCCTGGCCGGGTTCTTTCGCTTCTTTTTTTCCAACTCGAAGCGATTTTTTTCCCGAGCCGAAAATGATGACGGTCGCTGGAGAGGAAATTCGGGATATTAAAAAGGCCTCTACTGGGGTTTCGTCTCCTATGTGTGCGTGTAGCTCTTTATATGAGATATCTTTTGTACTATGCGTATAGTATGGTGAGAGAGGGTATTGCAGTTTGGGGAGGGAGGTTTGTATGCTGATGTGTCGATTATAAACCATTGTGGTAGATTCTTCCTTCCCCATCTCCATTTTTGTCTCAAGTTGCAGAAGTAACTCTTGGTGATGTGGTTTAATTGAACCGTGTTAAATCAAAAGAGACCAAGCGACATCAAAAATTTCACCAAAAAACAAACTTGAAAGTATGATAACTTCTGAAAAAGTTGAAGAAGGGATAATAAGTATGAGAAATATGAACTCTGGTAACATTAATCTATCAGTAATTTACGTGTTCAGAAGCTTATTTTGTGTTCCCAGTGAGAAAAACGTTAAAATCTCAACACTCTCAAATTTGTCGCTTGGTCTCTTTTGATTTAACATGGTTCAATTGCAGTCTGCAAAGTGATTTTTGATCAGATGCTCAGTGATCGGGGCCAGATGGAGGTTGTAAGATATCGTCGTATAATCTTCCTTTTTTGTCGAGATCAATCCAACTCTGTGATGTGGATAGAGAAAGTATACGGTATTAAATATACCAATCTATTCAAATTATTACTGAATAATATTGATTCAAAGTTTTAAAGGATAATCTGTGGAAAGAAAGTTGAATTTTCAAGTGCAGGTATCTACTTAACGTCGTGATTACGAAGATTATTGTTTTTTTCAAAGCGCTCATAAAATCGGTTACACCGAGCCGACTGAGTTTTACAGAATAAACGAAAATCGTGTAGCAGTCAATTTTCAAATTTTTAAAAAAAATGACATCATTGGGAATAAGAGACTCTCCAGTTTCCAGAGTTGATTCATGGAAAAATATCAGATTTGCTGTATTTTTGTTCTCAAATTAGGGACAGTAATGTGAAATTTTTTGAACTTGGTACGTTTTGGAATACCTAGTGTGCTGTGTTCGGATAACCAGGTACTGGGATAAAAATTTTGGGCCGTAGATAGGCAGATACCTATCTATCTACGGGGGTTTGTCCGGCTGGAGACAACTCAGAACCGTGAGGGGGAAATACACGTGTGTACCCACATCACATAACACGAAAGCAAATGGAAACTTGGATATCAAAATCAGATTAATTTAGACGAGACAAATAGGCCACCAGAAAGTTACCTATTTGTACACGTGCTGGGATATACCAAAATACCTAGGCTAAAACCCTAAGTAACACAGCTAACTACGTAGCACAAGATTAGGCTTGGTTCCTGGATAAACTATTTACCTATCAAGATTAACGTGAGATAACTAGGCTACCGGAAAGGTTTTAGGCCGTAGATAGGCGACTACCTATTCACTTACGAATAGGCTCTACCAGCGAATATATCGGATTACCAGTCTGATATTATAGCCCCGGACACGATTGTCTCTGTGGGCGAAGCTGTAACCTGCGAAAGATTAACCTACCTACTTCAGCCCATTACCACGTTGTCGGTCCTACACCTGTCTAGGCCTAGCCAGACATCACTCTAATTATACCATGTAGAAAACTGACGATTACCTCTTTAATTAGCATTCTGAAGATACGCGAAATCAAAGAGTTAGAAAAAAGTAGTTTATTCAATAACGCGGATACACGTAGAAATCGAAAAAGAATCATCATCGTAATTTACAGTAACTCGTACAAAAACGACATAGCGTAAACTTACGACTCGACACTCATTAAGATAATACGCGTAATTAATCGGCGGAGATATTAATATATCATCTACGTAAGGCGATACATGAATTTGATTAATTAATTCGAATAACCGTTCGCGAAAATCAGACATATTACATCTTGCATACAAAATAGCACATGGCGAAAATCAAACGGACTTGGATTCGTTCCTACGAATAGAAAGCGAATGACGATAAAATGCATTGCTACGATGCAAGTCAAACCTAACGATGGCGAAAAGGGGGAAGAGAGAGTAGCTTGGGCATTGGCCAGAATCTATTCTTAAATTATCTGTTCGTAGGTATTGTATCAAAAATTCGTTACAGTACCTACTTACTCATTATATCACACTAGTTTTTTTCATTTTGGAAAATAATTAAATTATTTTGATGTAAGATTAAAAGCCAATAGGTTACTTACTTTTTATCAAATCACTTTCAGTACATTGCGGGGATGAACATGTTGAAGTCTTCCCTTGTTCATTACAGAATTGTAATCCTGTGGGTTTGTATTGAGGAATTTTGTAGGGTCAAGTGGCAAGTCAGGGAGTTAATGGATTTTCATTCTAAATTCATCGACTTTTTTTTGAGTAAAGAACTATCGAAAAGTGACAAATTTCTCAAATCTTAGGTTCTCCTCATTTTACTCGAGTATAGGTATAAAGTCTAAGACATATGGTAGAAAGAGGTAAGAGGTGGGGACTGAAATGATGAAAAGGATGATATTTCAGCTTTTGAAGCCATGGTTCCGCAAAATTTTATATCTTTGCTCCGTCCTGGTTCAATCAATTTTCATATTTGTTTGAAAAAAATGGGTTTCTGTATCCTTAAAAATTTGAATATTGTTTTTCTGGGGTCCAATCTCAGTTGGTGAAGTTTTAATAGTTTTAACCGTAACTTTAATAACTTGAAATTATTTTATTAAAAATTTTTAATGGCATTAATAATTCAAGATCAACCTTTTATGAACTATAATTAGGTATTATAATTCAATCATAAATGAAAAACAAAAACAACATTATCATTAAAAAAAAAAAAATACCTACTTGTTATAGAAATAAACGAATGAAAAGGCATTTTGATACTTTTCAAATGAACATTTTATTTGTTGAAAAAAACGTATTTAACATAAAAGACCGAAGTCTGTAAAAAATAGAAAAACGAGTTAATGACCTCGGGGTCGAGAATAAAGAAAACTTAAAAACTAGAACGTGAAATTATTGACCACAGCCACATATAACCATAGAAGACGGCCGTGTATTTTTGAGAGTCGCGTACATAAATTTCTAAAGAAAAGATCGCGGCAAATAACTTCGAATATTCTAACACTACTATTCAAAATTTTAATTTTAATAAAGTGTTTGGAAATATTAAAAGTTGTGCGTATAAATCTTGATTTGAGACTATCAGTGTTGTGAGGGGGGGAGGGGTCGTGATTTATATCATTTTCACTGGAAAAGTACTTTATTCGGGTGCTTACTTACTTTTTTAAGTACTACACAATTTCACAGAAAAATCACTATTTTTAAATTTTCAAAACTTTGTAAACAATTGAAAAAATCAATTTCGGCAATTGAATTCTTGGATACAGGCGGTTTCAGTCTTTTTCAGAAAATTTAATCAATGGTTAACTGGAGGTACTTTCGGTAGTATTTTGAGAATCACGATTATTCTCCGGTTATTTTTTCACAGTTATTTTTTTCCTCTGGTAGTCAAAACTACTGGTTATCCATATCCACACCTCTACCTAACACAGCCTTGAAGGACTGATCCTAACATGCACAAGGCATGGCGGAAGAATGAGAACAGTGGTCAACCTATTCAGGAAATGTTGGAATTACCAATTTGCCACTGGCAAGAGCACAACCGCAGGTAGTCTTGATTATCTGACTACAGTGTTACTTTTGTAGTCAGTAGGACAGTCCCTACCATGACAGAACAATAGAGACTGCAGAGTAATGATAGGTTGCAGATACCCTTGTGCCGTAAGGCCTGCTACACACTACAGTGTTGCGACGTTTTAAAATGATGCAACACAACACAAATTTATTAATACAGGAGTATATGGATGGTAATGCACTATGCGTTGCAACAGTTTTTTTGTATGCAAAATGTTTGCGACGTGTTGTGTCATCTCAGATTTTTGTCCATGAAATACAAAACTCTGTGTTGTGTTGTGTCGTTTTGTGAGTACTGCAACATGATTGCCCAAGTTCTCATCCCCACCACTGCGCATCGAATTGTGACACTTTTTTTTTTAGTGATGTGTAGTGTGTTACCAAAAATATTGGTTGTGTTGCGTCGCGTCATTTTAAAACGTTGCAACACTGTAGTGTGTAGCAGGCCTTAGTCAGCGGAATAGCCGACGGGGAACCAATGAAATTGCGAGCTTCATACTCTAGATGATGTCAAATAGACTCTAGGCAATTTCAGTTGTTTTCTGCTGGCTACTCCGCTGGCTTATGGCATAGGGGTATAGGGCAGTCTCTACAGGGTTTATAAATGAACCGGGCAACGTCTGCGCGAAAATCCCAGTTTGAAAAAATGAAATTTCAGATTTTTGTTTTTTTGTGTCTATTACACCTGAAAGAAAGTTTATTAAGTGTCAAAAATCGTAATTTTGATGAATTAAATTTTTAATGATAAATTCATCACTTATTTGTCAATAATTGTAATTAATAAAAAAATTTAATTTCGAGATTATGGCATTCTGATGTTGATAAACAAGATTTGTGTAATGTTATCATGTGGGTATTTCAACCATAGATTAAGAATACTACGTAGTATTCTTAATCTATGATTTCAACTCTGTGAAGCGCATTTCACACTTTTACCTACATATTTTATAAGATGACTCATCCCTTACATTAAACTTCGTCACTTTTTTAATCTTGCTTTCCTTTCATTGCATACTACAACAATAATATCAGTGATGCATCGCAACGAAACGGGAAAAAAGGAAAGAAAAGAATGGGAATTTTTACGCAGACGTTGCCCGGTTCATTTATAAACGGTGTATATTCAAAAAGGAGGTGGTATGGTGTTTCATTTTCTTCTTCGCAGTGACATAACAGAGATTTTACTTTGTTAATGAAATTGAACTAATGTTGAAAATTACCATAACTTGTAAAAATTTGTGCAGTGTGATAATAAAAATTAAAAAAAAATTGTAAAGTACTTACTTTTCTTTGTTATTCATGTTTTATTAAATTGAATAAGGGGATTTCAACAGGATCAACACCCATATCTTGAAGTTTTGAAAAGTTGTGGATTTTGACCCCCCCCTCCTCTTCTTGTGAGCTCAATTTGGATCCTACTCAAAAATTGTGAAAAATTTTAAATCAAACTCCTTTTTTTACCTCTTTTCCCAAGTTTTTGAATTTTTATTTCAATTGGAACTTACAAAATCAATTTTCGCAACGCTAGAATTTCCATCTGGCCCTCCGCGATATTGGATGTGCAAGGATGGTTCTCCTTACTCGTTTTATTTGAAACGGCAATAAACAATTTGAATTGTACTTGTTACGAATAGCAAACGAAAACAAATTTTTCAACTCGGAAAAACTTCAACTACTTCGAACGAAGTGAGAAAATCGCCGCAACTCGTACCATCATCGTAGCCAACCAAAAACCCAACTCGAGAGGAATTCGACGTATGGCGGCGGCGGCAACGCCGACGGTGGTGAAACTGAACTATTTCCAGTTCGGTTTTCAACTCGACCTCGCGGTTTCATTTTTTTCCTCTTCATCCTCTATCTGCGTTTCTTACTTTAGGTATATGTTTTGGAAACTATGCCTCGTAGTTATACAAGTATCCCAATGGGGTCAACTCGACTTCCTAAGATAGGACTCCGTCGATGAAATTTTTGCGGTTTGTTGAGAGGGATTGCGTCGAAGACGGTGCGAAGTTGGTCAAGAAATGTAGATGTTTTTACCTCGGTTTACCGAGTGTAAGAAAGGGTTGGAAATGTAAGGTGTGATGGTACTAGCCATGATGGCGATCGAGTCTTGCGTTGTACTTGTAGAGATAGAGAAGCAGCGTGTGTGGGAAATAGGAGGGTTGCAAATTTATAAAAGCTCGCGTTTTACGAGTTATGGCGTTTGTGTGGGTATACTTGAGGGTAGTGGTGTACGCTGCGACGCGACGTAACGTGGGTTACTGGGTACCCAGCATTGATAGTATTAACCCAAATACCCGAACGGAGCCGCCGCGCCGTTCTGTCGCATGTGCTTTAATCCGAGCTGTTTTTCTGTTTACCCTGGCCTGAGAGCTGCACCGAGGTTCTGGCTTGTAAACTGAATAACGAATGTATTTCGTAGATTTATACGATGCTGGTAGAAATATGTACAATTTTGTGACGAATCTTATTTTCAGTTCTTGTGTTATAGTCCAAGCATTTTAGTAGTTGACCCCCAAAAAATTAAAACCTGATTTTTTTTTCGCGTTTTACGTTCGTAATGGTCCACTACACAACATACTAAAATGGACACTCCCACAACCCTCCGCTACCCCCAGGGGAGGGGTAAACGTCCGCTGAAAACCGATTTTTCGTGAATATCTCCTCAATAAGCTTCAAAATTGAAAAGTAGTAATGAACAATCTTGTTCTACGTGTAATTTCCTATCGGAAGGGTTTTTTTCTTTTTCAAAAACACTCGCTTCCTTCACCAAAAATTAAGGGTGAAAAACACCTATTTTTCAACAATTTACAGCATTTTTGGAAAAAATCGAAACTTTTGGGAATATCTCCTCAAAGTGGAAAAATGGTTATGAACAATTATGTTCTACATGTAATTTCCTATCAGACAGGTTCGTTTTTTTTTCGAAAACACCCACTTTTTTGCCAAAAAATTAAGGGTGGAAAACGCCCATTTTTCCAATATTTACAATATTTTTGGAAATGATGGAAATATGAAGCTGAAAATATCGTTTTTGAATCCTTACGACGCAAAGAAATGTTTCATATCACGAATAATCAGCAATAACATCGTGTTTATAGTACTTTTTCTTTCCACAAACTCAATTTTTTAAATGCAGTATTCAATAACCTCCCTTATAATTAACGGTAGGAGTTGAAATTTTTTCGGTGACTTATTTTGGAATACTCTACCAGCATGTATAGAAAATACTCATTTTGGGTACTTTTAGCTGGAAAAATAGACGTTTTCACCCTTAATTTTCGGGCAAAAAAGCTGATGTTTTCGAAAAAAACGAACCTGTCTGATGGGAAATTACACGTAGAACATGATTGTTCATAACCATTTTTCTATTTTGAGACTTTTTTGAGGAGATATTCCCAAAAGTTTCGATTTTTTTTCAAAAATGCTGTAAATTGTTGAAAAATAGGTGTTTTTTACCCTAATTTTTTGGTGAAGGAAGTGAGTGTTTTTGAAAAAGAAAAAAAAACCTTCCGATAGAAAATTACGCGTAGAACAAGATTGTTCATAACTACTTTTCAATTTTGAGGCTTCACTGAGAGAACAGTGTGACGATATTGACTACAAATTGTGGAAATACTTATCCAGTCCAAGTTTGAGATGCTTTTTACTACTACTGTGGTACTTTTTACCGCAAATGTGGTAGGTACTTACTTTTTACCACAGTTGTGGCAAAAAAAGTACCACAACTGTGGTAAAAAGCATCACAAACTCGGACTGGATAAGTTTTTCCACAATTTGTAGTCAACATCGCCACAATTTTTTCTCTCAGTATTATTTGAGGAGATATTCACGAAAACCCGGTTTTCAGCGGACGTTTACCCCTCCCCTGGGGGTATCGGTGGGTTGTGGGGGTTGTCCATTTTAGTATGTTGTGTAGTGGACCATTACGAAAGTAAAACACGATAAAAAAATCATGCTTTAATTTTTGGGGGGTTTGGTACATTTTTTCTCTTATTTGCCTGGACTATTATGGATGTATGCTGGGCTTTTATGGTGCTGTTACATTTTACTTTTTTGGGAGAGAATTAGAGCACTAGATTTTGACAAAAATTCACCGATTAAAACAATTGATAATACCTTACCAGGGGATCATTCCATATCAGATCGTCCTATTTTAATTTTTTTATGAAATGAAAGCTTAATGTTGAGTTTTTTTTATCATAAATATGATTAATTCATTATAACCGGCGGGCGGCGTGATGACTCATGAACTTTTAAAAGAGAAGGGTCTCGTTATGGAGGAAACCTCCGAACAAGGTGGGTTAATACCGAAGTGGGAGGTTTCCTCCAGGAGGAGTCACTTCGTTTAATTTTTAAAAAATTGGGTATAATCGGAGGTTTCCTCCGTAATAAGATCTAAGGTAGGTTAAAATAATATTTTTCGACTCCAAAGCGCAATAAAATTTCTGTTGATAATTTTCTCGATCCTAGTATTGAAAAAGAGGTCACTTATTTTTGATACCTATCTTATTCCGATTTTTAGAAAAACTTCTTGTTGGTTTCTAGTTTTTCATGGTTTTTACTTTGGAGTAAAACATTTTTGGCTTGTAGATTGGTTTCCATTTACGAGATTAGTTTCTCCAAATTCTTTATTGATTATTATTATTTTCTCGAGTTGAAAAATATTTTAACGAAAATTGATCATATTTTTGATGAAAAACTCAACTTACAATACAATTTTCAGACCGTTAAGAGGAGTTCAAATACTTTTATCAATTTTTCCTTAAAACATGGTATAAATCTAGGAAAAGTAAACCGATTTTAAGAAATACCAACTTTAAATTGCAAAAATTGTATTTTGTTGCGAACTTTTGGAATTTTTTAGGATGAGTTTACGAACCCAATTTTTTCAGAATTTTTGAGCGGTACTCTCATAGAAAATATGATTTTTCAACTTTAATGGAAACACTGATTTCCAATTTATTTAAACAGCTCCTTGGAGAAGCCCTATTAGATGAAGAGAGTTTCAATTTTTCACTCAACGCGACTTTATAGATATCTACGTTTGAAATTTGCGATATCCACATTTTTTTCAAAACTTTGACCCCTCATGTCTCCCTTTAGGAAGCACTTGAAAACCTCCGGTTTGCGTGGTTCATCCATGAATAAAGAAATCATTTTTAAAATTTCGAAGACCCCAAGTCCAATAAAGTGAACGATTAGACATAGTATAACATCAGGGAATCTTATGAATAGAGCTTGTTCAGAGATTTTGATCAAAATTTATCTCAATTGTAACTCTTAGTCCAAGCAACACACCACCACAATTTTGGCTTCCATCTTTGTATCTGAGTCTTCCAAAGAACAGAAAAAGATTCTGAAATTCGCAAAATTATGATTGAGATTTTTTCATCCCAAAAGTTTATGGCGTCCTTGGCTTTCTTGAGTCGAAAAAAATCAGCTTTCGCCTATCATCAATATTGAATGTGCAGAGGATAATGATTTCAAAATATTTATCAAATATTACTTTTTTCAAGAATTTATTTTGGAATGGAATTTCCCAATCTTCACGAATCTCTTCATGATTGATGGCAGGCAAAACGCCATTTAATTTTGTTTGTTTGTTTGTTTTGACTGATAAAAGCCGGAGATTTCATCAGTTTTTTTGAAGTAAAAATTTTTAACGGCAATTTTAAAAAGTTTACGCTTTTACTTGAAAGTTCATGGTTGTAGTTTATTTGTCTTGAAAAAAAAATAAAACGAGTTTATTCCACAAATTTCCTACAGTTTATTTTGTAAGTTGAAAAAATATATTGGAATCTTGAATCATTTAATATTTTCACTCTCTAAATCCGAATCAATCAAATCAAGTGTAATTCTGTCTTATTAAATCAGTGAAATATAACTTCACTGATGATCATTGATTTTCAGTAGAAAATCACTAAGTAATTTGCAATCAGTTCCCCAATTTATCCTCACAATCAGTAATTTTTGGCTGAAGAAACACTGACTTCCAATGAAAGTTCAAGTCCTCGATGTGGATTAAAATATTATCAGAAGAATGAAATTAATGACTTACTAACTACGCACGGTTGAAGTTTTTATTCTACCGTCTAGCAGGATTGACAAAAATTCATGCTCAAAGTGTATGTACATTGCTCGAATTCACTTCAAAACTATGATTATTCTATTCAAAGAGTCTTCAGGTCGTGAAAAATTTGCGAAATTTGTCCAGAAATCATCAAAAAGTTACGAATTACTCTCTTATTACTGAAATGTTGAGAAAAGTAATGAAATTTTTACCTCCGACTGACTTTTTTTTTGCCAATTTTCGCCCTCAATAACTTCTTCTGTATAGTTCAAGAAGCAAAACGAAAAATAGCATTGGAATTTGTTGATTTGAAGCACCTGTACATCATCGCAAAAAATCACAAAAGTCTATTTTTTTGTAACATTCAGAAAGCAATAAGAGCGTATCATTGATTATCTATTTACAAAATGTTTATCAAGACCTGGAAAAATATTTTTCCAGAAAAACAAAATTGATGACTTACTTCGCATTAACAAATTTGTGATTTGTCTATCTCATTACTGCTGGATGTGTCTTCTTCTTTTCAGGGTTTTCACTATTTTACCGACTTTTCTTGAAAAGTCAGGTACTAAATTTGTTGGCGCGGTGAGACTTGGGGTCGGGGGTGAGTTTTCTTTGCGTTTTGGGTCATTTGGAACACAACTGTACCATTCGTTCATTTTCACCTTTCCTTATATATATATATATATATATATATAAATATATATTTATGTATGAAATTTGTGGTCGATTAAACTCCGAAACTATGAGGTTTGAGAAAAATTTGAAAACGTCGCGCTGTTGGGGCATTGCTGAACCTGTGAGATTTTAAGTTTTATCGAAATCGGTTGAAACGTTTTTGAGAAAAATGAATTTTTGTGATCTTTTTTCATGGAATTTGCCTGAAAATAGCGTCCAAGAAGTGGTCTTCAGGGTGTCCAAAAAAAATAAATAAAAATGCGTAGGAAAAATTATTTAACCAACTTAATTGAAAAATTTCAATTCTAGTGTCATTCGTGGTCTATCACCATTCAACTGTACATGATGGTAGAATAACAAGACTCCCATGATAACTATGGCCTTCTTTAGATAATGAATTCATCATTGTTACTGGTTTCCATCAACTTTGGAGAAAAAGAGGTCTTCAGGGTATCCGAAAAAAAGCTTGCAATAAAAATGCATAGCAAAAATCATTTAACCAACTTAATTGACAAATTTTAAATCTGGCATCAGTCCTGTTCTGATACCATTCGAATGTACATGATAGTAAGAAGGATCCATTCGAGATGGGCTTCTTCAGGTTACAAATTCATCATTTCCGGTTACCATCAACTTTGAAGAAAAAAAAGAGGTCTTCAGGGTGTCCGAAAAAAATTACAATTAAAATGCTTGGCAAAAATTTTGTAACTAACTTAATTGTAAAATTTTAAATCTGTCGTCAGTCTTGGTCTATTACCATTCGAATGTACATGATGGTAGAATAACAGGACCCTCACGATAATGATGGTCTTCTTTAGGTGATGAATTCATTGTTTCTGGTTTCCATCAACGTTGGAAAAAAGGAGGTTTTCAGGGTATCCGAAAAAGCTCACAATAAAAATGCATAGCAAAAATTCTCCAATCAAATTGATCGAAAAATTTCAAGTCTGGCATCATTCGAATATACATAATCGTAGAATAACAGGACCCACTCGAGATGGACTTCTTCAAGCGACTAATTCGTCGTTTCCAGTTCTCATCAAGTTCAGAAGAAGTGCAGACAGGTCTTTGAAATTACCTGTCAATTTAGAATGTTCAGAAACTGAATTGCCAAGAAATTGACTAAATTTTGAATTCGAATATGTGCTCATGAAAAATACCGTGTGACGTGTCTATTGTTTGGTTTTGTTTTTTCATCCGATTCCTCTGAACCCCCTTATCGGCTCTCTAAAACCAGGAAATCGCATAGATGTAGGTTTATTTCGTTTTCACTCATTTTCATTGTATCAAAATTATTAACCCCAACAAATAGCTACGTATTGATTACACAGATGATAGGTATCTTTGATAGCTAATACATTTTGATGCATAAATATAAGAGAAAAGTCGGTTTATCTCACGATTTAGGCGTGAGAATTTTTTAATTTTGTTTTTGTACAATCCCTCCGGTAGTTAACAGATCGTTTCCGACGACGGTTATTTTTTTTTAATTTTGGAGATCTTACCCCTTGGAATAGCTCATCTTTCTCTAAAAATGAGATTCTTAAAATTTCAGCTCCTTGCATCAATTGGAGGCCATGCAATGAGTCCTTTTTATTGGGTAACATGCTGAAAACGAAAAAAAATTGTGGGGAAAAATATTGAAAAATTTCCAAATATTTCTTAAAAATCAGAAATTAGAACCTAATTTCGATTTTTGAATCCGAAGAATCATCCCAGAAGGAGTTCTGGGAAGAGGGGTTGAAATTTATAGTACATTTTAGTTATTTTTACTCAATTTGAAAGCACCTGAATCCTTCTAGGATGGTTCTTTGGGTCGAAATTTCTTCTCTAAAAATCAAAAATGAGTCACAATTTCAGATTTTTAAGAAGTGTTTGGACATTTTTCATTAATTTTTCTCATTTTTGTTATCCTATATTAAATTTTACAAGAAAAAGGAGGGTCCAGCGGATGGGCCCTTGGAGCCTAAAATTTTGAAAAATTTATTTTTAGAGGAAAATGAATTGCCCCAGTAGGTGAGACCTCCAAATGTGGGAAATTTAATTTAAAACGCGCTTTATTACTACGTAGGTATGTAAATATGTCTTATTTAATTTCCAACACGAGGTAAACTGCAGGAAAAGAAACCAAACGAAAGAAATAGGAAGAATGAATGAAGATATTGGAAAAGTATCCGCGGTGTAAGCATGAAAAATGATATTTTATAACGATTATGTAAACCTCCCGCACCTTTCGGCTTGCCTTTGGCCTACGTTTGCGCGCGTGTTTCAGGCACGACGATGGCGACAACTGAAACGACGCGGCGGCGATGAAGTTACATAACAAAAAGGTGGCGGTGGCGCGGCTTTGACTGCGGCATCGGTGACGTCGTCGAATAAAGCCCTTGGTAACAGGTGTTAGGCATAGTTAATTAAAGGTGTTAAATACAAGGGAAAATAAATGTTTAATCGATCGTCGTCGTCGTCGTTGGTGGTGTTCGTAGTATATAAACGTACCTTTTGGTGAAACGACTCCATATGTGTTGGTGTGTGCCATGCATGTACCATAAATAGCGTAGTTCGGCATTTTTAAAGGGTTATTCCGGCCCCTCTCCTCCTTGCTGATATATGTATACGTTGTTGTCGACGGTCGACGAAAAACGACATCGGGAGCTATAAAAGGAAAAACCGACGAAGAGGAGCGGTGTAAAAAAAATGTATAAAAAACACGAAAATATTGCGCTAATGCGTTTTTTTACATAATCTATGTGGCCTTTTCGATGTTGTCGTGGACCTTTGTTGTTTTTTTGCTCTATTCGTTCGATTTATATTTAACCGCAGCGTATAGCTTGCGTCGACAACGACGAGTAAAATTTGATTACTGCTGAAAAATTGAAAAATCGTACTGAGATGGGGGCAAGGTTGGGGGCAGGAGAAAAAATATCGTCTATATGGAAAGTACATTTCAAGGACAATGGGTTCTTTCTTTGGTCGTATCCGGTATTGGCAGACGAACGCTGGGAACTGGGAAGTAGGTTTTGCTTTGTTTATATTGCGTTTTATTTTTACATATACGATTTACAATGCAAAAGACATCTCGGAATTAAGAACGAAAATGTTGTTAACATGTCGTTATTGAGTACAGGGAAAGATTTAGTTTTTTTTTAGATGGTGGAGGGAGGGGGTGAATTGAGAGGAAGATACAACGATACAAGAGCAAAGGACGAAGGAAGAAACGGAAGAAATAGGTTTATTCTTTGTAATATGAAAGCAGTCAATATTTCTTGGAATGTCTGATGAGTGGAGTATAAAGTTCTGATGTATCTGTAATACCTACTCTCTTGAATTGAATCAGTGAACATTCTCTTACGAAATAGCCAGAATTGAGTCACTACAGAAATCAATGAAAAACTACTGATTCTCGTAGTGAATTTTTCAATTTTGAATCGGTAATTTTTTCCATAATTACTAATTTAATCGGTGAAAGTGAATTTTCACTGATTCATTTCAGTACCATAGTTATTGAAAAAATTACTGATTCAAATATGAAAATTCACTAATTGAATCAGCAGTTTTTCACTAATTGACAGCAAAATTTCACTGATTCTTTCATAACTTAATTCCGGCTATTTTTCCAGTAAATTTTTACTGATTCAAATTAAGGGTATAGGGCTGTTGAAACTGACGTCACAATTGAACTGGTGGGAAAATTTTGAATTTTCAAAGTATTTTTTTTCTTAGCTACGAATTTTATTATTTTCACAAATTGTCACAAAACTTCATTTTTTTTTTACAATAATTGATAAATTTATGAAAATTTCGTTAAATACGTACGAAATGAATGATTTTTTCTTTTTCCCACCAGCTCCTTATCACACTTTTTGATAAGGATGACGTAGTTTTAACAGCCCTACTCTCTCATTCCGAATCAGTGAAAAATCACTGATAAACAGTCAGAATTGCAGCACAGGAAAAATCAGTGAAATTCACTGATTTTCAGTGATTTTTCACTGATTATTCAAAGAATTTCACAGATTTTTCAGTGAATTTCATAAATATCGCCGAGTTTTCAGTGAATTTTCACTGATTTCCAGTGATTTTCTTTCACTGATTTGTTTTCAGTGAAAAAAATTTCACTGATTTTCTCCTGTGCTGCAATTCTGACTGTTTCTCAGTGATTTTCGGTAATTTTCACTGATTTATAATTGAGAGAGTATAGGTATAGCAAAAAAAGAATTGATGACTGTTATTGAGAAAATAATCGAAATTGTTTCGAAAGTCGTTTGAATTCAGAAACGTGCTCAAAATTGGAATTTTTTTCGATACATGGAGAATAATTTGTTGAGATTTTCTATAATTTTAGCTTTCTTTTACCCAATTTGGAAGGCATTTTATTGATTTTTTGTCAGAAACTTTCTATTGATTTTTTTGTCAGAAACTTTCGTGAAAATTCATAGCTACCTACCTACTTTTCTTGAATACTTAGGTATGTAAGTGTAAGTACATGATTTTGTTATAGTGAACATTGCGTGGCTTTTGCAGTTTCTGGTTGTTTTCGTTACTTTAGCGTAACGTCAAATAATTGTTTTTGAGATTCAATTGATTATGGAAAATTCATGCAGATTTTTTTGGAGAAAGAGATCATAATTTTTACTAATTTTTCCGCTGAAATTTAATTTTTCTTCACTGAAATAGTATATTACTGTACAGGGTGCGAAATGTTCACGTTCGTACCCTATACAGCTACGAAAATAAATAATTTTGAAATATTCAATAGGTAATTAATTAGTCATAAAAAGTAGATACAATGTTGATATCAATAACACTTTTGCAAGCAGTGACTTGAAAATCGCTTCTTTTCGTCGCACTGCGATGGAAAAGTAGAGACACTATCTAGTATCTCTATGGAAAAGAGTACTTTTCATCGCAGTGTGACGGGAAAGTACACTGTGATGAAATCGAGTATTTTCGCACCCTACGGAACGGGAGAAATCCTACGTTTTCGTAGCATGTATAAAGAAAAGGAATTTTGTCTTATTTGGAAACGAGCTTTTCCTCCTTTCAATTAGGTGTTTTACCAAATGTCTTGGATATTGTAGATTTGGAGTTGAAATTGTTTGACAAAATATTCAAAAAATTGTGTCAGAACTCAAATATGTTAAATATTGTAAAAAAGTTAATTTTTACGGGGGGAAAATGATGAAGATTTGATTAACCTAATTCAAAAATATTTTTCAAAATGAATTTTTCAAATTTTTTCATACAATTTTTGAAGTTTTTTGAGTTTTTTTGGCAACGATTTGCTTGACTTTAATTGCATATTATAATATCTTCGATTTTCACGCCATTTTTAATTGGTTTTTCGATGTTGAGTGGTAGTGGTGTAATTATTTTCAACCTTAATTAATACCTATGTAGTTTAGCGATATTTTTCGCTTATGAATTTATGAAATTTCATTGAGATTTTTATCAAGTCAAAGATTTAATAAAAAAGTTGAGCTACTTCCCACAAATACAAGATTTTTTTGTCATTTTTGAAAAAAACAAATGTGCTGCGCATACGAAAAGGGAGCATGGGTCAAAAAAACGAGTTTTGAGTTAATCATCAATCCGCAAGTAAAATTTCACGTAGAATCCGATAAAAATATCGCCGGTTCAGTTACTCGACTTTAGTGCTGAAAAACGACTTTTACGCGAGGGCAAAAAATCAAAAATGCTCTCTTTTTTTTCATACTCGGATAATAATCCGAAGCAGAATCCAGCAAAACCATCGCCAGGTCGATTATTCCCTTCGAATTAGGAAAAAAATCGATTTTGGGTTAATAAAAAAAAGAGAAAAAAATTCTAAAAATTATTTTTAAATATTTTTTCGACGCGAAATGAAATTACTGTAAAATATCTTGACGTAGTTATTCGGTCAAATGTCGCTAGAGTGTGTCATAGCTGCATACTTTTGGGGGTACCACGACTGGAATTTTTTTTATTACTTCCGTTGAGTGGTCATGCATTACATATATTTTTTTCAGATTCCGAAACTGGGTGCAACATGGTAAAAAAAATCAAAATCCCCAAAAAAACGAGTTTTCACCACTATTCACAATTAACAAGATAGGTATCTTAACTTTAAGGAAAATTTTGTGCCGAAACAAAAATAAATTGAAAGTACATCATAAAAGATGTCCATTTCCAAAATTTTCATAGGCTACCACTATTCAGCTTTTTCCCTCAATGCGTAAGCTATGAAAGAATTTTTAAATATTTTGCCGGAAAATTTTCTGCTGAAAAATATGAATTTGAACTCGCAAGTTAGGAATTTCGAAAAATCGTGTTTTAATCGATCAAATAGGTCACCAATATGGGTACTTAGCGGTTATAGATGCTGAAGTTCATATGTGGCATTTGTATGAGATTTTTTCTGTAACGTTGGGAAAATCAGAAATTTTCTTCAAGCTCTGAAACGTCTCGAAACCACTTCCAATCGATTCGGGAGGTAATAAATAGGGTATACATACTGAATTTCAGTTTTTTTCGTTAGGATTAAATCAATTTTTCATGATTTATAGGGCGATGAAGTGATTTTGAAATTTTAAAAATTCGCCAAAATTCGAGAAATGCATTACAGCACTTGAAATTTTGGGAATGGGCATATTTTATGATGTACTTTCAATTTAGTATTTTTGTTTCGGCACAAAATTTTCTTTAGAGTTGAGATACCTCTCTTGTTGATTGTAAAAAGTGGTGAAAAACACGTTTTTTTTTTGTCTGAACCCGTTAAAAGGGGGGGGATTTTTTGGACCATGTTGCTCCCAGTTTCGGAACCTGAAAAAAATATATGTAATGCATAACCACTTAACGGAAGTAATACAATAAAAATTTCCAGCCGTGGCACCCCTTAAAATTTTTTTGAATTTTTTTTTGAAAATTTCAACATGCAATTTTTTTTGAAAATTTGAACCGAAAATTTTCAAAAAATTCTCACGTATACTACTCGACAAGATGTATAATCTGTGAAAATTTCAAAATTTTTCATCCACCCCTTCCAGAGATATCGTGAGTTGAATTTTCGACATTGGGGGTGCGATCATTCCAGAATGGGAGGGTTGGGGGGGGTCTAAATTTTTTGGGGTGGGTTTAGGCTAGGAGTAACATTTTAGGTCAGGTTTGACCAATTTTGGGTTAAGGGCCGTTTTTGACCCTTATGCGGAAAGGCTCTTTCGCGATAAATATCATTTTTTTAGAATAAATTTTATTCATTTCGTGAATGGTGCACCGTTATTGTTTTATTTAGATGAAATTTTTTTTTGAAATAAAATTTATCATTTTTTAGATAAAATTCATCAATTTTTTAGATAAAATTCATCAATTTTTTAGATAAAATTTATCAATTTTTTAGATAAAATTCATCATTTTTTAGATAAAATTCGTCATTTTTTTCAATGCAAATTTTGAAGATATTTCTTATGATTTTATTCCAACTACCTATAGATTCAGCTAACGGAATGCATTCAGCATCTCATTACAATCATGTTATTTTGAACAGCACGTATCACCGACGAAAGTCGTCATCTTATAATCGCGAAAAATAACGCCCGATAAAAATATAACACGCCGGGTCGGTAAATACCCTGCGAAGGGAGCCCGGCGGGGTAGAAAGAATTATCGTACGAGGAAACGAAGAAGACAAAAAAACCTATAGGAAAGCTTCAGCATCTCACTATTCCGGCCGGAGCGCTATAAACCAAGGGTTAAAGGGGAGTGCAGAGGGATAGCTCCGAACAAACGTACTTATGTAACTACATAAATTTCCGATTGTAATTGTATTATTTTTACGAACTTTCTAAGTCGAGGCGAAAAATTATTACCGCTTTTTTCGGCGTACAAGAGCGTATTTTATACCCGAAGATGTAGTGGCGGTGGCGACGACGACGGTTGCGGAAAATGGCAAAAACTAGTGCAAGTTGGTATGAATGTGTGTGTGCGATGGAGCCGGGGACGGGAGGCATCCGTGGATGTTATTTATGGTGGTATTTGTCGAGGGTAGAGAAAATCGCTCACGATATACGCGGCGGCCTTAGACCGAAAAGATTTACTTAGGTCGATAACCACGCGATAATGATGTGTTTAGGTAAAGGCTCCATTCCGTAGCATTGTACGTAGGTACTTCGGTACTTTGGTCTATGTTTGGAAGAGCTGGAAGATGAATGCAGGCTGAAATATCGCCGGTAAAATGTTTAAACCGGCGTGAACCAATTTGCGGCCTAGATTTTGAAGCCTCGCTATTTTTTTATTGTTATTTGGCCGAAAAAAAGAACGATTCGCGAGGTATACCTTATATCTCTGCGGAAAATAAAAAAGCAGACTGGGTTTTCCTTCTTTTTTTCTCTCTCTTTCGCATAGTCGTCGTAGCGTGGAAACCGAAAAAAGAAGTATTTTTAAAAACCGTATTATCATATTTTTCTGTGGGCTATTCGCGTGCAAGATTTGATTTGTATTGATGCGAATGACGAAGCAAGGATACCGGGGAAGGGATGTTTTGAACGAGGAAAATATACAGAGCTGTGTTCGGTACGAAGGAACGAATGTATGCAACAATCTATACGGAAATATAGAGTACGAAACGAGAGTTTTCTGGATGGGTTTTCTTGTTGCCATCATTGCTGGTTCTTTTTTTTTTTTCCATCGTCGTCGTCTTCGTTTGCGGTATTTTTATTTTTTTATTATTATCGTTATATCGTTGGAAGAATGAGTGCCGGAGAGAGTAAGAGGTATATGACTGAATATTATTCATTTTTACGAAAGCATCGTCGTAGTCGTCGGTATTTGAAGGTTTTTCGAGCGCATTATACGCGATGAAAATGGCGGTATAAGAAAACGTGCTTTTTCCAAGCAGAACCCATTTATCGTTGCAATTGTACGAAGCACGTAATAGGGTTTCTAGTTTTGCCTTCAGCTGTCGAATAAACTTTGGGCGGAGGTGCTCGAAGCGGCGAGGAATATGTCTTGGAAGAAAGGAAGAGCATGATGTCGCGCGATGACGATGACGATAAAGTAAAGTAGGTACGGTATATACCTACCTATATACCGAGGCAAACAGGCGAAGTTACTTTTGTTGTCACAGTTTTCATTTCATATTCCGCTATTTATTTTAACAACGACGAGCCGAACTGAGAGCTTTGTGCGCGTTTAACGGATCGTAATATTTTTTTTCTTTCGCTCCTCTCGTCTATGGTTGTTGAAAAATTGTCGTAATACGCTAAAACTTAATAGGTCATTTTGGCTCGATTCTGTACTACAAGTGTAGGTTGTACTGGAGTGAGAAAGGGGAGCTTTCGCGTTTGTTGCTGTTGGTTTTTTTTTTCGTTCGCTTATTCGTTTTCCTTCTCGAGACTTTTGTTTAATTAGGCGTCGCAAATTGTGAAAAATATACGACGTGTACTCGACGACGATATTTTTTGTGTCGGGTTTAATGAGCGTGCCCCCTTGGCCCTTTTTTTCTGTGCTCGATTTAGCCGTGTTTTCATCTCCTTCGATTCCAACTGCTTTCAGTTTTGGTCTGTTGACCATGGCTTATACACGCTTCTGGAGATTTGTACTGGCGCGAAAAAGCGTGAAATTTCGTAAAAATGCAAAATTTCAAGTGTACGAAATTGATTACATATAGGTTGACATTTTGAAACTATAGAAATTCTGTTTCCGTTTTGATTATTGCTTTTGGTCTTTAGTTTAGCGCTGATTTCAAAAATTAAATTGGATTTTTTCCATCAATTAAGATTTCTCTTGATTTGAATTTTTCGTTGAACATTTTTTTCATAATCTTTGATAACTTTTGACATTTGAAGTGAATTTTTTGAAGAAAGGAAGGATTCTACGAAAAAAATGAATAAAGCATAAATTGTAGAGCGTAAAATTTACTTTTTGTGAAGTCCAATTCGTTTTTTCATAGGAGGCTTAGCTTTTAAGATATTTAGTTCGAAGTTCAAAGACCTTTTGCGTGTATTTTTATTGAATATATCTCAGAAAATAAGCCTCCTGAAAATAAACTTATTGGACTTTATAGAAAGGTATTTTATGCTCTATAATTTATGTTTTAATCATTTTTTCAGGGCCCTTTCTTTACTCGGAAAATCGACTCTAAGGGTCAAAAGATGTATCAAAAAATGTATCAAAAAATGTAAAACAAGTTCTCAACAATAAATTTAAATTGAAAGAAATCTTGACAAGATGGAGAAAATCTGGAATCATATTTGAACTCAACATTAAAAAGTAGGTCAGAATCAGCAATCAGAATCGATTATGTAGGAAAATCGACATTAACGGTAACATACATAAACTTACAGCCAATCAAAAGAATTCTTTATCGACGAACCGTATTCTTGAAAATCTTTAAAAAGAATTTAATGATCAAATAAAAATAATGAAAATGAAAATTTTATCAACTAAAAAAACTATAAATAAAATTAATATAAATTTATAATTAATTTAATTAATTAATTAACGAAGGCAAAAAATCTATAAAAATGAACTTATAAAAAAATGGAAATTTAAATAGTTACCAAATACAAGTTTTGAAAATTTTCAACTAGTAGGTAGCTAGGTCCTAGGTACCTAGTTTGGAAAAAAATGAAAAAAACAAAACTGAAAATGAAATTAATAAAGGCAGAAACCCCATAAAAATGAACTTATAGAAACATAAAGAAACAAAAATTTAAATATTTACTTACCAAACACTGAAAATTATTCTCAACGAGTAGGTAGGTAGTTAAAAATACTATAAAAATAAAAACTATTTTTAAAAATGGAAAAATTGAGAAGAAATTACAATTTTTAGGCATTGTGAAAAGATACATTATGCAACATCATACTAAAGCCGGGTCCTCACGATCAATTAATATTGATAAACCGTGGATTGTCAACCAACACAACAAACTTTTGGTTTGAATGTTGTGCACCTGTCATTTGTCCGTTCGATCAAACTTTAAAATGACTAGTGGTCAAACAAAATGAGAATACATGTTATCACTATTGATCATTGAAAACATTTTTTACAAATTTGCTCTGAAATTTTAAACTTTTCATGTTGATTGGGGTATTTGTCAATCAAAGAGCAAAAATTCACTGATGTGGACATCGTAACATCTAAAATGTAAAATGTGGGTCAAGAGATGATTGAATGAACCTAAGGATTGAACTATCACACATGCAATTAATCAGTTATACTTTTAAAAAGTCTGGTATAATTTGACAAATTTGATTGTCTACTGTTCTTTATGCGACATTATTTCGGAAAAATTCAATGATTTTCTAATTCATTTTTTTCATAAAGTATCAAATGTAACGGGAAAACCATGCGTACGATTGTAGATATCTTGAAAATGTCAGAATTCCAAATTTGAGTCGATTTCATCCATCTCGTTACCCGCAAACTAATATTTCATAACGGCCCATAAGATTAATGTAAAAGTCAGGAAAACGAGTAGGCAAAATATTATGGGAACTATGCCCTTAAGTTTTTTGGAAACTTACTTTTTAAGGAGCTGTAATGAGAAAGAAATGTCATGATGCCCTTGACCACGATGTTGAAAAAAAAGGGAGGGAATGGAACAAAAATCGAAATTATTGGCCATGTTTTGGAAAACATAAATGCGGGAAAAGTGGTGAATTTTCATCTTTTGAAGATTTTTTTTCGCAAAAATGTTCGCCCTCGCTTCGCTCGGGCTCAACACATTTATATAGGTATTTTCATAAAAGGATTTATATTTTACCTTCTCATTCACTTTTTCATTTATTGGTACAATACAAAAATTGCAAGGGGTTCCGTGAATTTATAAATTTGAGACAAGTGTTTTTCATTTTGGAGGGGAAGGGGGGAATGGAATGCGAAGAAAATTTTGAATTTTTAGCCCGGAAAAATCCGAATTTTTATTCACTCAATTTGGTAAGCACCCTGGCATAATTTTTTTCATTATTCAAATCTTAATTTTGCGTGGGAATACTTGGTTTTTCCTTTTTATTAAAATTTTTTTCTGTAGGTAATAAATTCAAATTTTTTAATTTTTGCGGCGAGGAGGAGTTGGACGGGCGGAAAAATTTTCAGAATTGAATTTGAATATTTTTTTTGACCCGAAGAAGGGCATCTAAAGATCTCGTAAAAAGTACGAGTATCTAGTGATTTTGAAAAAAAAATCGCAAGACCCTATGCATTTTATATCATTTTTATACAAAATTTCGGGATGTAAGTACATCACGCGAAAAAAGTACCCCCCTCTCCTCCCTGGTTTACGAATATCATATTTATAAGGTCTGGAAAAATTCGAAAAATTGGTCTGGAAAACCTGGAAAAGTCAGGGAAAATCATTTCTGAAATATAGTGGACACCATGGGTTAGTAAGGTCTTAAAACGCACAGTTTCTTCAGATGTGTTTGTACCTTCTTATTTGGAATAGACTATAGAATTAATCACAACATTCAGGTACCAGACAGTCAACCAATGTCAGGGATACGCAGCAATAACATAAATTAGGACAAAAAAGACTTACGTGTGCCAGAATACTCATCCAAATTTATGTAGTGAACGTTTTTTTGTTTGTTTGGGACTGAGTTTATAACCCCAAAACTACCCCTCCACTCCAAAATAAAACCATTGTTTATAATTTAGATAGAATTTCCAAGTAGGTAATGAAGTTACTTCAAAAGTAATTGAAAATCATGTTTTCATTCAAACCGAATGGAACACCTTGAGAGGGTTTCTTACTAGCACCAAGCATTTTAGGCAATTTTAAAAGTTGTAAAAAGATTATGCGAATTTATTCAAGCATCGGTAATAAAAAGAACATTTTTTTTCATTTTTAACCCCAAAATATTCTTACTGGTAGTAAAACTGAGAATCACATTTTTTCAACATTTCATCCTCAATCCATGCATTTTTCAGAACTGCGGTAATTCTGAGAATCCCAGATCCTTTGAATCATGAAATTCGATCATTTGAGCCAATCATCAGACGTTTTGAAATATTTCATTGAACTATCGTGCTCCTGATGCATGAACTCGCACGAACCAGCAATCAATCAATTTAGTGGCGTTGTCGTTTTTCAACTTTTCCCACTCTCCAATCATGTCTTAAGTTTGACTATCATCGCATGCTGAAAAGTCGACCATTTGTAAATACGTAATAGGTATAAAGCAGTCAATTAAAGAATTTGTTTTGTTTGTTTGGCGTGCGTTATATTTAATCGAACTATAATACGCGATCCAGTTCGTAGAAATGATAATTCTTTTAACGATAGTAACGAGCTTGGGAAATTATACATGCTCGGTCGATATGTCGATGAGTTGTCTTTAACGGGTGATTTGAGGGGGTTTCTGTAATTAATTGTGAGTGAAGAATGAGGGGAACGCTGCTTAAAAACAGTAGGTGTTTTTCTAACTCATCGATTTCGTGTATTTTATAAATTCTTGCGTTTTTGACGTTGCTTTTTAATGGGTAGGGGAATAAGGAAATGATTTATTTACAAAGTGTATATTGTTCATAAATTTACACTGGCAAGTTGAATTTGTTATGCGTAGGTGTTAAGTAATTTGAAAAATTATAAGAGTACTTACTTATTTAATAGATGGGCGAAAATATATGGATGATCGGCTCTTGATTATGACGATTCCCTTGTAAAATTCATCCATGCTTCTATATTCCTTTAATTTTTTCAATGATATTCAGATTTAATTGCAGCAATGAGATTATACTTTAATACTGAGTGAAGTTGTAACGTAATCGAAGAGATGCAATTTTCTCCAACCGCAGCACTTCTAGATACGTATTACATTCAGTTGATAAATGCCTTTGGAATATCGTCGACAGTCGTGAAAAATGAACGTAGATTATTAAACAATAATAGACGCTTTTGCGCGCGTCATTTTTTCCCATTATTCTTGGAATTTTTCATTTCGTTGTTTCGACGTCGTACTCTCTCCTTCTCCTTTCTCAATCCGAGTGGAGTCTAGAAGAGGTGAGTTAGGGAGGTCGGACGAATGTTTGGATTTTCTTCTGTTTTGCCTTCGTTATTCATGGGCATGTAGTTTTAAAGGAAAGACTACTGTGTACGGATACTTTAAATTAGCACATGCAGGTATCGTACCTATGTTTTTAAAGACATTTACGAGTAATGAGGCCTTACTGGTTAATTTTTCGCTGTAACAGTATTTTTAAATGTATTTAGTTTATCCCCCTCCTTAGAGGTAGGAATAAATTTCGTCGAAGGATAAGATGACCTCGTCTAAAGGTATGATTTCAAAGCTATTTAAAAAACCCTCAAAATGAAAAAAAAAAAACAAAAAATTGACGTTTTGATTGTTTTGAGAATTGGAAGTCTTAAGCTTAATTTGAGTTATTAGATTTTAACCAAATGGGATCTAAACAAGATGTTTACTGGTAAGAAAAACCAGAAATTAGCAATAATTTTACTTTTGTTGTCAGAAAATCAAGAAACTGCCGGAATACAATTTTATTGTGAAGCACAAGAATTTTCAACATTTTGTTTTTCCTGGCTTCCTTGAATTTTTTAATCGAAGGATAAAGGGAGGGTTATTTTTTAAGGTAAATTTGAAACAAGAAAAATGTTACAAAAATGGAAAGAAAAATACAGAAAATGGCTAAAATTTTCATTTTTCAGATCTAGTACCTAGACATTAGACAACATGTAAAATTTTTACCTCTTTTTTTGATGTTATTTCGCCCCTTTTTCAACCTGTTCGTCTTGTATTTTTAAAAAAAGAACGACCCTTCGTACAATTAGAATTAGTCCAGAGGTAACTCTAGAACTCGAACAAAAGATATGTAGGTATAGTATACTCGACATTAATGGTTTAGTATTTTGGTTGTGTGGCGTATCAGAAACATTCCAGGTTTTTTGTTTTTCGATTCTGATTCTTCGAGAGAAAAGTAGTATTCTATCCTATCCTCCACTGGAGTGACAATAATTTTGGAAATTGTTTATTTTTCACATGCTCATCGCTCATTGTGCTGTGAACAAAAAAATTACGACGATTGATCGTTTCCATCTCAAGATATGTATGTTGTAGTTCAATATGTATGAAAATTTGCCAAGTTTGGCTTGATTTCGTCACTTTTACCGATTAGTAAAATTATGTAGTTAGGGAGTCCAACGTGGGTATTCGAAATGTACCGCAAGAATTGAAGTTTGTAAAATTAAACACGATATCTTTTAAAACACTTACTTACTTACTAATTCACAATATAAATCCCCAAAAAATTTTGGTGATTTGTAATTGTGAATATGTACATTTATACAGGGTGTTTCAAAGTTGACCGCGCTCCTTCCAACCAGGGAGTGGGCCACTCATCCTGAGTCGAAGTATGTATGTTTGCCTAACCTTCAAACTGCAGGGGCTGAGTTATGCTCTTTGAAATTTTTTTTTTTGAATTTTGTTTCGCATTTTCTACCGAGCGTTACTCGACAACCAAGATAGGTAGAAAGTTGCGCTTTGCGGCAACGGATAGCCCACTTTCTCTAGAATTTTTCTATGCGGTTGATAATTTTTGCAGGTGAACTAGGGTGGGTGTACCGCATCAAATATTCGAAAAAAACGTGTAAAAAAGTTGACGATTTTTTCTATTTTTGTAAATATTTAAAAAAGTTGTCCTCTATTGAGTGTATGATTATTAATGTTTCTAGTAGAAAAAACTTTGATCTTTCCAATGGAGCAAACCCCACTCCTCTATCTTGCTTGAACCAAAAGTTATGAGCGTTTGATTTTGTGAAAAATACAAGAAAATTCTCACTTTTTTGATTTTTCAAATTTCAAAAATTTTTATATTCGTAACTAAATGAGACCGGGATATGGGGTTTGCAGCATTCAATTAACCAAGTATTGCACTACATAAAATCGAGATAATATCTTCAAGTTCTTCATTAAAAAAAAATTTTGTCAAAAAAAATTCGAAAAATTTTGTCAAAAAAAATTCGAAAAATTTTGTCAAAAAAAATTCGAAAAATTTTTCATTAAAAATTTTTATTTGAAAAATTAAAGTATATCATTCCTATGCTGTGTGGTGTTATACTTGGTTAATTCAATGCTGCAAACCCCACCTCCCTATCTCAATTAGTCTCAAAGATAAAAATGTTTGAAATTTGAAAAATCAAAGAAGTGAGGATTTTCTTGTATATTTCACAAAATTAGACGCTCATAACTTTTGATTCGAGCAAGACAGAGGAGTGGGGTTTGCTCCATTGGAAATATCAAAGTTTTTTCTTCGAGAAACATTAGTAATCATTCACTCAATAGAGGACAACTTTTTTAAATATTTACAAAAATAGAAAAAATCGTCAACTTTTTACACGTTTTTTTTTCGAATATTTGATGCGGTACACCCACCCTAGTTCACCTGCAAAAATTATCAACCGCATAGAAAAATTCTAGAGAAAGTGGGCTATCCGTTGCCGCAAAGCGCAACTTTCTACCTATCTTGGTTGTCGAGTAACGCTCGGTAGAAAATGCGAAACAAAATTCAAAAAAAAAAATTTTTCAAAGAGCATAACTCAGCCTCTGCAGTTTGAAGGTTAGGCAAACATACATACTTCAACTCAGGATGAGTGGCCCACTCACTGGTTGGAAGGAGCGCGGTCAACTTTGAAACACCCTGTATAAGTATATAACCAAATAACCGATGCACTCTTCAATTTCAGTCTTCAGGGTGCTTACGATGGAATTCCCTGTTTTGAAAAATAAAAATGCTTGTAAAATGTTCAAAAGTGGTTATTTTTGCTTTTTAAATGTGATTTTTCATTGTCTTCATTTGCATAAAATATTTCTGTGTACCATATTTTGAAAAATTTCTTTGAAAATCGAGCCAATTTTCCATTTTTAATCCCTCAAACGTCGTTTTTCCCCTCCTTTTATCCCAAAAATAAAACCCCTACAGAAATATTTCAAAATATCATTACTCCTGCCAATGTTTATATACATCTGTGCCTGATGAATAAAAATGGATTTATTTTATTTTTTTTCACAAATAGTCAATTTCAATTCATTTTAGTCCTAAAATTTTTGTGAAATGAAATGATGTGTGAGGAGAGAGTGGCGAATATTGCTGCGAGGTAAGATAATCATGATCTAAAATATTGAATAGGGTGGGCCAAAAAATAAAAAATTTTCGATTTTTGAGTTACAATACGGCGCAAAAGACCAAGACTGAGGAGACTAGAAAAAAATCAAAATCGATTAATACCTTCCGATCGTATAATAGCCGTCAATTCTTTAAAAATTGTCAAAAATTCAGTATTTTCGAAAATTCCCAAAAAATTTAAATCGATTAAAATCAATTTTGGAGCTTATTTGGCGACTGTCGAAGTCTTAACCAAAAAGCACAATATTTTTGAAAAATTGGTGTTTATAACATTTTTCAATTTTTCTTCGTACTTGAGGTGTCATTTTAAGAGAAATAATTAAAAATGTCATAAAACATGCAATTTTTCAAAAAAGGTGCCTTTTGGTTAGATAAACACTAAAATCAATTTTAATCAATTTTGAATTTTTTCAAATTGAATTTTTTTTTGAAAGTATTGATTTTATGACCCCCTTCCCCCACACACCTGAATTAAAATTTTTTTCCACCTAAAATTTTTTAGGCTTCATTTGACCCACCTATTCATTATTTTTCGATTGCATCCCTGATTAGTGCTGTGATACCTATTTTTCAACTTGGTATATGCGAGCCTGGATACAGAAACCCTTATAGGTGTCAAAAATTGGTTTTTGAGTTGACACTGATTTTGGACTTTCAGGAGTAGAATGAAGGGGGAACCTCAACTCAAAAACCAATTTTTGACATCTAAGAGTGATTTCTATATCCAGGCTCACATTTATGTCTTTCGATTATTTTTAGCGCTGTTGTCGAATTGATTCCCATCTCGATTTTATTTAGCGAATTAGTTTCCAAAAAACAAAACCCGAACTGGTTCCCGCACAATCGCATTTTCCTTCCCATTTTGAACAAACTTAGGACTGTCTACTCGGAAGCCGGAGTACTCTCATTCTGAATCAGTGAAAAGTCACTAATAAACAGTCAGAATTGCAGCACAGGAAAAAATCAGCAAAATTCACTGATTTTCAGCGAATTTTCGCTGCGTTTTCAAAGATTTTCACTGTTTTTTCTGCTAATTTCAAAAATTTTACTGACTTTCGTGAATATTTACCGATTTTTCTCACTGATTTGTTTTCATTGAAAATTATTTCGCTGATTTTCCCCTGTGCTGGAATTCTGACTTTCTTTTAATGATTTTCGATAATTTTCACTGATTTATAAATAAGAGAGTAGGTATGGTTAAAAATGTGTGTGACTTTCGAGGTGAAATTATGAGCCGAAACAAAAATGAATCGATGATAGGTACATCATAAGAGATCTCCATATTCAAAATTTCAGGTTCTGAAGTTCATTTCTTTAATTTTGGCAAATTTTTGATTTTTTGAAATTTTCAAAATTACCTCATCGTCCTGCAGAATATGAAAATTCAATCAAATCAACGAAAAAAGCTGAAATTTAGTAGACACCCTATTTTCGACCTCTCAAACCGCCTCCAGTGATGGAAAATCACAAAATTTTCTGGACGCTCTGATACGCCTTGAAATAACTTTCGAGAGGTCAAAAATAGGGTATGTGCCAAATTTCACCTTTTTTTGAAAATTCCAAAAATGACTTTCGGCCCTAAAAATTGAAATTTTGCTCAAGTATGAAATTAACAACATTTTAAAGAAGTTGAGTAAGTATTAGAATATGGGCTCGAGCAAAGCAAGGGCGAAATTTTGCAAATTTCCACAATACAAAATAAGGCACTTTGAACTGATTTGTCTTGATTTTTGGACAACTTTTTTTCAATTTTCCAAACTTTTTTGATTTTCTAACGTTTCGTAGAATATTCTACAATGAGTTGAAAAACTCAAGTTGAGAGAAATATTTCGCAATTTCTTACCTTAATTTTTTACTTCACCCCAAAATCTTCAATTATTTGTCGAAATTCCCAAATTTGAAGTCACTTGGGGTGAGGCACTCCCCCTCCCCCGTCGGTGTTATACTTCACACGTGTAGATGCGTATTATCATTACGCCCACGTAGCTGATTATTGATGAGATTTAAAGCTAAGATGTTGCGGAAACCAATCCGGACAAGCTGTTGATACACTTACGGGAACCAATTCGGTACCAGCCTTTCAAACAATTGTATGATTTTTCTTCGAGTTGGAGAAATATTTGGGTGAACTTACCAGAATACCGAAAGGCCCGGAGGGTGGCGAGTATCAGACAAAGGGTAATATGTAATATATCAAAACATACGTCCCCTGGTTAGCCCCTAGAGACATTCCGCTACCGCAAAACACATTGTTTTTGGTTAAGGAATCAGAAAGTACGAAGCAAGAAAGAGCTTTTCGTCTTCATTAAAAAGGACGTTAATTGATTTAGGAAAAAAGCAAAAGAAAAGAAGTAAAACGCAGCACCGGTATAAAAACCAAGCTCGTAACATTGAAATTTTCAAAAATAACCTTATCGAGAGTGGAAAATGCCTCGCCCTCGTTTCAAATACATTTTCCGGGTGCGAAACTCTATTGTTTTTTCATCCTTAAAAATAGGGATTTTTCAGTCCCGAAGTAAAAATCTCTGCTGTGCGGTGATTTTCTCACAGACGCAGCGAAGGAACCGCGATAAAAGGATGGGAACAGCCTCCCTTCTTCGTTCTCGCAGGATCATCTTCGAACGTAACGCGCGCTATTTTATACACGCGGCCGGAATCTGATCGCGCGTATTTAGGAATGTGACACGACGACGCTCATAAAGGGAATTAAAATGAATATTTATCGTCGAACATTATCCGGTCGGTTTGAGCGCGGCAGGCGCGCGAATAAAAACGAAACGACGAGTAAATGCTGGTCGCGGTGCGGCGCTGAGGTCAGTTTATAGGTTGAAAATGTTAGTGTAATTTTGGCGGGTCGACGGAATCAGGGGGCTGCGAAAGAGCCCATTAAAGCCGGTAGCTTTTAAAATTTGAATTTATTAATGAAAATACAATTGAATATCGGCGTAATGATTATTTTCGGGTACGCGGTGCGTGCTCGTGTGCCAATTCGGCAGCCTGGCTTGGTATTTTAGCATTTTAACGTTTAATAAGGCAGGGGAGGCGTTTAAATCATACGCAGGTCGTAGATAAATCGACGAACGGGTTAGGGCCCCGAAAAAGGTACAGGTACGGGGTCCAATGTTATCGAATTTATTTTTGCTGATGCTACAGACCTCGCGAGTTACCATTCCAAAGAATTATTATTGAGATTAGCGTTCGACCGCGAATAGCCTCGGATGTTGTTTAAAAAGCTCGCAAAAGCGTAGCTTTCTCGTACTCGTGTATTTACTCTTAATGCTGTGTATCTAATGACGGAGTCGGGATGCGCGTCGTAGCCTTTAGCTTCGTCCCTGTTGCCTTTTTCAAATGCCTACCTCGTCTGTAAGTTTTTAAGGCTCGCGGGTGTACTGGATACGAATGCATATACCTACATTATATTGTGTGTTGTTGTCGTAAGTAGAAAATCTAATTAAGCTTTAGAATGCGAAACGCCTCGTCCCGCTTCGCGTCGTAATTTTACTTGTATTTCTTGTAATATTTCCCTTGCCCTGCCGGCGTTCTCGTCGTCGTCGCTGCCAGTAAATAGCATTACACTGTATCTAATCTTTCTTCTTTTAAACATTTCGTTAAAAGGAAAAAACGCAGTGTCTGCGGAACCCTTCGTCTACTTGTTTTGAGCCTCGAAGGAGAAGTCTTGCGGGGTGAATATTTTAACGTCTGCAGTACTGGTGGCGTGGTATTGAATTTTCCACCATGTTTGGGAGTTGCTGCGTCGTGGGCTGAACTGCATTCGGTGTTTTTGCAACTCTGGGCGGTAGAAAAATTGACATTTTTAACCCCCCCCCCCCCTTGGTGTAGATCACGAAATTGAAGGTTTCTTGAGTTTTTACCTACTGAATTCAAATTCCTCAAAATTCATTCTGAAAATTTTTTGAATCCTGCGAATAAATTTTTGGAAAATATTTCGCACCAGTGTTGCTAACTGCATTCTAAACTATGTAATTTTCATCAACTTTCAATTGGCAACCCTGGTACAAAAATTGATTAAAATTGATTTTAAAAACTTGAAATTTTTTATTTACTTTTCAAGCTATTAAATGAAGTGTTTGAATTCTTGTGAAAATTAGGTCACATAGCGGATCAAACAGTCAAAAACGCATGTACATTGTACCTATAGCAAAAAATCAAATGGTAACCCCATTTCTCTACTTAACGTTATTTTCGATATGAAAAATGTTCAAGTCTGTGTTCATTTTCATTTGAAAATTTTGAGACGATTAGTTGAGCAAAAATTTTTTAGGCCAAGGTGGTCCAAAAAAAAAGTGAAAAAAGTGTATTGTAACTTTCAAGGTATTTAGTACAATTACGGTCATTTTCCTCCGTAAACTTGCGTAATTTTTACTATTATAATGATTTCCTTTTTATTTTTGAACAATAAGTGAAGAGCTGAGAGTCAAAACTCACATTATCCTCCATAAGCGATTTCGAGAAATGCGTAAAAAACTGTTTTAGTGCACTCGCCGATTGTCTGCGCTGAAATTATTTTACATTGTCAAGTGGGACCTAGGAATAGGATTCCCAGGAAAATAATTTTTTCGATCTCTTGGCTATGTTTAAAATCATGGGAGGAGACGAATGGCAAAAAATGTGAGTTTTGCCTCTAACATACACTTTTTCAGCACTTACAGAAAAATTTTGTGGGACCAAAGTTTTAGAGCTTGAAAAAAGAAATATTTTTTGTCTCTTGACATTTTTGTCCTAGTACAATCGTTTTCGAGTTATGAACCAGTTTCGAAATGGATTAATTTTGGAATGCATCTCTAAACTGGTTCATAATTCGAAAACGATTGAACTAGGTCAAAAATATCAAGAGACAAAAAATATTTATTTTTCAAACTCTGCAACTTCGGTTCTACGAAATTTTTTGTAGCTGCTAAATATGAATTTAAATTCCAATCCCATGACTTTTAGTGCGATTTTCTCCCTGAAAAGGGTGATACGAAAAAAAAACAATACGAGATTGTAGAGTGTATAGCACTCCTTCAGAATCCGTCATAAAAACGAACATTTTTTTGGGGATAATGTGAGTTTTGAATCTCAGCTCTTCGAGTACGTTTATATATTTTGGAATTTTTCTTGCAGTTTTCTTCGCAAGTCAAAATTCATAGGAAACCTGAAATGAATTCTTTGATATCACTTTCACCTCCCACTCGGAGGCGGGAGAATGCAAACATCAGAAAATGACCAAGAAAACGGTGTGTCATATCGAAACATAGGGTTTTGATACCCAGAAATTCGATTTTTGGGTCATTTTCACCCTTCGACTCTCACGGGGGGGGGGGGGGGGGGTACTATTCTAAAATTTTGGACAGCGATCAAAAAATGGTGTATGACATGTCGAAATGCTGGTTTTTGATACCCGCATCCAATTTACCCTTCAGTTCTCTGGGGGGGGGGGGGGATGAAAGAATGAAATTGAAATTTTGTAAAATAACCACACACGGTTTTTTTTTGGTCATTTTCCAAAATTTGAGTTCGGTACTACCCTCCTGAAGGGTCGAGGGGAGGGGGCGCACTTGAAAATTAAACTCCCTACCATCAAAAACCTACATTTAGATATATCATATCATTTTTTTTGTCGTTGTCCGAAATTTGAATTTGGTTCCAACTCACTTAGGTGGTAAAGATGTGAAATGGTTTTGAAATTTGAATTCTAGGGTATCGAAAACCTACATTTTGACATATCAACCGGTTTTACGGTTATCTTTCAAAATTTGAATTTAGTACCACCTCTCTCGAGGATCAAAGGTGAAAATTATATCAAAATCGGATTTTACGTTGAAAATTATGGAAAGACCTTCAATTTTTTTCTTTTGGACTAGATATTAGTTTTTTCAATGTAACACATGCGGATATTTTTTGACTAAGTATTTGGTCCACTGTACGTCAGTCAAAATGCCAGTGACAGCAGTCATAAACTTTTTTTTTTTAATTTTCATCGAAATCGATTTTTAGGAATTAAAAATATTAGATTTTGAGGTGTTTGAAAATTGAAAGAGCCATTTGAATTGAATTCAAGTCAAAAAAATCTGTTGAGTGATCTTCATTCTTTTAATGTCATTGCAGATGTATGGCGTGAAGTGGTGTCCGATTTTAATTGAATGCCAAATTGCACTTTTTCTTGAGTGACCTGGGTTCCTTGTAGATAGGGCAACCAAATATATTTTTTTGAATGTTTTTTTGTAGTATTCTAATTACAAAAGTAACGAAATAATTTTCCGTTATAGAAAATTTCCTTTAAAATAAGTCCAACTTCATTTCGAATATTTTGCTTAAAAACGTAAGTATACCTATTTTCGTCCAAAATTACCTCATATTTCATATTTTTTGGAATATTGTAGGATCTTTTGTGCTTGGCAATACTCATTTTCAGTGGTAAAAAAATCTCAAGTTTACTTTCTACTAAAAATTTGGGTATTCTATAGAAATTCATTGCTTTATCCAGCCTACCCTAATATTTAATGTGTGATCAAGACCTCGAAATATTTTATTTCCTTGGAAGTATTTTAGATATTTTTTTCTGATCGATTGTGAACTCAATCAAGTCAATTTCTTTGTAATTGGTTTGGATCATGAGATCCATAAGCCCAGCTCAACGATTAACAATGTTACAGAAGTACCTAGACTAGTTTGTAATTTTTCAAACACTCGAATAATAGTTAATAATCATTTTGGAAGTAGCTAATGCTGACTCGGGAATTTGTTTATTTCACTGATTGAATGACCGCGTAAAAAGTTGCATCGCTTCCCGAAGTGGTTCTGTTTATTCATTAATTCATAGGACTGAGCCTATTGAGCCTGCGAAGTCAGAAATTTAGGCTTTTTATTTATTAATTAGGATGTCCTCCTTATTGGCTACAATGGGAACATAAGCAGGCTCAAATAAATACTCACTGATGTATGTTTATATCGTCTTTCGTGTGTTGAAAATTACGAGAAATAGGCATACAAATAATTTACGAACCAGGAAGCTATACGAAAAATTAAATGAAATACATAATACAAAAATTAAAGATACGAACACCTTTACCAGCATTTTGCCATTGTATGTACTTATTATAAGTAAAAATACGAGGAAAAAATTTTTATATACGTACAAAAGGGTATTACAAATTCCGAGCATGTTTCTAATAACCTCATCTCTTATATCTAATTTGAAAAGTTACCCGCGTATAACTGATCTGCGGCGAGCTACAGCTTTAAAAAGGATGTGAGGTACTCTGCGAGCCTCTGCCGGAGATATCTTTACAACGCTGGTACAATAGTACATTGATAATCTCGGTAAATCTTGGTCTACGGAGGGGTGTTTTTCCTTCAATGTTATTTCCGCCGTGACCATTCTGAGATTTGGTGTTGCTTCGATTTTTATACGCGAGTGATCGTGAGCTCGGTCGATCGAAGTTTGCGGTCGTTGTGTCGTTTCGACGAATCGTATGCTAATTGTGTTTGTTTTTTGTGTGTTTTCAGAATTATCGGTATTGGAAATTTTTGAAAAGCAGTTGTTGGCTGAAAATCCGGTAAGATTTTGACGCATGTTTTTATTTTTTTTTAAATCATTTTTTGATCGCGACGTATTGAATATTGAGCTGCATTGGCCATGAGCTATTGACTTCATTTGCCAATTTTTCTACTCGAGGTTCTTTTTCTGCTTTGAGGAGTTGATGAATTTTGAATTTTTCAGAAAATTGGGTAGAAAATTTGACCGAAAGTGAAGTTGAAATGAAGTGAAATAAAGTAAAATGGATACGAGTTTTAATGAATCTACGATTATTTTGAATGAAGGGTCGTTATTTTTCTCATGATTATTTCAAATTATAGAAGAAAAAGGGTAGTAACTGAAAATATTCGAGTACAGCGAGTTTCTTCGAATTATTTTGCAATTTTTCGTGTACATGAGTACCTATATTTTTCAAGGAGTTTGAAAGTGTGAATATTCTTGGCATTTCTGGAATTTTCTGAACTAATTGGATCAAGTATCTTTGAGCTTGGTAAATTAATAACTTACTTCTAATGGTTTTATTCATTTTTTTTTTCATCGTCTGTAAGAGGGGTACGCTAACTTCACTTTTTGAACACTGGTTGAAATGTGGTTTTTATTTTAGTATGACCTCTAACAAAATTTTCCAGAAGAGGACCCATCAAAAATTTCCCTTAGGGGAGGAGTGAGGGGGTTTATAGGGGAGGTTTCACCCCTATTTCTCCACATAAAGGGGTGGAGGTAAATTTGATGTCATTTTCACATAATTCGGCCCTCCTGAACTCGAATCTGCGATTAGTTTTCCGATCAAAAGTATAGAACTCGCACAATCGTACAATTAGTGTCGCAAAAAGTGGCCAATTTTGAGAGAAAAGAGGTAAAATTACGATTTTTTCAATCTGGAGACCAGTAATGTTGATCAATTGGGGTTTGAAACAAGTTTTCTATCTAATTCGAACCTCCTAAATCCGAATTTGTTATTGGTTTCCAGATAGGAAGTGAAATACCTTCTTGATCGTCGAATTTCGGTAGCGAAAAACAGTCAATTTTCGCTAAAATCGACTCGAATCCGCAATTTCTCATTTTCTGAGCCCCATACCTCGAACCAATACCGGTATGAAACCTTTTTTATATATAATTTGAACCTGCTGAACACGAATTTTCGGTTAATTTCCCGATTGGAAGTGGAGAATTCTGTCAATCGCGAAATTGGTGCAGCGCAAAATGCCCTATTTTTGCTAAATTTGACGTGAAATTGCAATTTTTTTTCATTCTCAACTCCATATCTCGAACCAATACTGATATGAAACTATTTTTATAAGTAACTTGAACCTCCTGAACGCGAATTTTCGGTTATGTTTCCTGGTTGGAATTGGAGAAGTTTCTCAATCGCGAAATCGGTGCAGCGTATACCTAATGTCCTATTTTTGCGAAATTTGACATGAAATTGCAATTTTTTTTATTGTCAACCCCATACCTCGAACCAATACTGGTATGAAACCATTTTTATACATAATTTGAACCTCCTGAACACGAATTTTCATTTGATTTCCCGATTGGAAGTGGAGAATTCTCTCAATTGTGAAATTGACGTAGCGTAAAACGCCCAATTCTCTCTAAAATTGACTCGAATCCGGAATTTCTTTTTTTTTTCAATTTCATACTTCGAACCAATACTGGTATGAAACCATTTTAATACATAATTTGAACCTCCTAAATACGAATTTTCAGTTGGTTTCTTTCCCGGGTGAACGTGGAGAATTCTCTCAATTGTGAAATTGGTTTAGCGTAAAACACCCAAATTTTGCTCAATTTTCATAAAATTGCGATTTTCAATCTTCCCAAACCCTAGGTGTCCTGCAAATTACGTTATAAAATTTCTTTTCACCCAATTTTCCAACAAAAGCTGACATTAGAAATACATCTGGTAATCAATTAAATTAGCTAGGGAAATTTTTGATGGGTCCCCTACTGGAAAATTTTCTTAGAGGTCATACTAAAGTAAAAACCACATTTCAACCCGTGTTCAAAAAGTGAAGTATTCCTGTGCTAACCGCAGCGACTACTTGTGAGCCAACTCTTGACCAATTTCTAAAAATATTTCAAAATGATCACTTCTCGTTAGTCTTACCATCAACCCTGGATAGCTATCGATACACTTCGATGGGTTCATTCACGTCTTAAACGTGCCCTTTCTTCGTTGCGATTTTCTCATTTTTTCCACCCCTCGTACGAATAATGAAATTTAAGCTCGCGCTGGCGTTGTTTTTCGCGTGTCACTTGTTAGAGCGCCACCACTGTTATGAATAAGCGACGGTATAGAATAGTAGATTGTGTAGAACGAGGCGCGAGGGCGCGAGCAGGGTTAAATTTTACGTCAGTTTTGCAGCTATACGAAGCTCTCCCGGTACCAGATCGTGGGTACAAGTACGACAGGGATGGAATTGCTTGGCAGGGACGCGGCGGCGTGGCGTGACGTATCATAAATTACCGCAACAATGGCATCGTCGTTTATTTTTCAAAACAGCCTTGAAAATTCTTTTTGCTAAAAACTTCGTCATCGTTGTTTCGCCCTGCCGTCTACTTAGAGTTTCCCTTACCCCTGCCCGGCACCCCCAGCTGGTTTTCATTTCGCTCGCCGATGTTATCTAATTTGTTTCCTCTTCGTACTTACTACTTATTATCATTTTCATTGTTGTTTTAAATAAAGTACTCGAGAGAGGTCGAGGGTGCAAGGGTGAGAGTTTTCTAAGTAATTTTTTATGGTGTAGATGCAGCCTTTTTTTTCGTGATTTTTTACTCCTCGTTGGTGATGAGAAATGCAGAATTTGACGTGTTAATATGCGAGTAGAGGAACTGAAGAATTTGATATGTAATTTTAAAATCTACACACGATGAAATCAAATCGTGGAGATCTTCATTTCAAGATCTTTGATTATTTTGACATTATTATGCCGGATGTTCTATTGAAAATTGGGAATATTTTGCTTGGTAATGCAGCAACTCGAGCTAAACGAGTGAACGAGTGTATGGATTGACAACCTTTCTAACTAAAGATAGAATAAAATGCGAAAAGTTGCAAGGATCGTTCAAGTTCCTTCATAAGAAGGGGATCGGCTGTCCAAAAATTATGAGGCTGCAAGTCGTTCAGTGAACGATTCTTTTTTCTTATTTTCCACTCTATTTTTGATTTTGATAATCGAGTGAATTTTTTGATTTTTTTATTTCCTTAAAAATGAATCATAATACTAGATACATTTTCATTTTTGAACATTTATGTCTTTTCCAAAATCACCAAGTTTATGACTTCTAAATCTAATTTTAATGCAGAAAAACGAGCAAAAAATTGAAAATCACAAAGTTTATGACTTTTAAACCTAATTTTAATTTTAAAAAAAACGATCGAAAAATAGAAAATTTTAAAGTTCATGATTTTTTAAATGTTGAACCTATGAATGCAGCTTAAAAATAAATAGGTTTTCTGGCAATGTGCACTGCACACTCCATTTTTTAAATAATTTACCAAAAATAAATTTATACCAAGTTACAAATTTATAGATATCAGAATTTTATTTTACTTTGACCTCTTTTCATCTGTGAACTAAAATTTCTGTTTTAAAATAAAATTAAGTTTGAAAGTCACGAACTTTGTGATTTTGTATTTTTCGTTTGTTTTTGGTACCTATTAAAATTGAATTCAGAAGTCATGAACTTCGTGATTTTCGATTTTTCGTTCGTTTATCCGTATTAAAATCATAATTTAGTTTCAGTTTTGTTATCAACAATGGAAAATGAGATGAAAACAAGAAAAAGATTCGTTCAGCGAACGATTTTGCAACCTCATAATTTTTGGGCATCCGATCCGCTCCTAGATCATATTTGATGGAAAACCAAAAATGCTTACAAAATCGATCCGTTAAAAATTGAATTCAATTTCAAAATTGAGGAAACTACGAAATTTCGAAAATTTTGTCAATTTGATAGCGTTTTTGGTTTTGAATTTGGGACAGGCAAGAAAAAATATTAATATTGAAATAATCAACTAGGATAGAATTTTTTCTTCGGTGTGATGAATAGACCTAGATTTAAGAGGAGGAAAATGGGAGTTTTCTTTTTCTAATAGGTGGAAAAGGGACTTGTGAAATGCTGTTAAATGGGAATTTTTAGGTTTTCAAAAATGATTTCCTCAAAAATTTTTGATTTATTGATTTCTTATCCCGCAAGCTTTGTTTTTTTAAATTGTCTTCGTTGTTCGCTGACAAGGGCTGCGATCTTTTTCAAAATAATTTTTTGTGAGTTTTTTTTTTGGTTTCCTTGGCTACTTTGTTCGAGTTTTTTTTTTAAATTTTTAACGTAAAGTCGTTCTGCATAGATCAAAATGCAGCGATGGTAAAGGCAGGGAGTGAGATTTTTTCGCTTCAAAATATTTCTATTTTTAAAAGCTTACAATTTTTTGAAAATTTTCCGCTTCGAAACTGCAAACTTGGTTCTTGAAAGAATTCCGAATTATAATAAATTATCTTACGTAGGTAACGTGCCTCTTTTTGAAGATATTCAGTGTTCATACCGGTTCATACTTCGTAGCTCTTCACCTCAAGTAATCCAAACGAGTTTTATGCACATTGAACATATTGTGAACATACATTACCTCATTCCTATAGGAAATGGAATAAGTCAGTTACGTTCATAATGGCCATTATTGATTTTGTATTCTATATGGATATCCAATGTTAAGCTCAAAGTGAAGCTAAGGGAAAATCAATCTACCTAGGCCATGCCACGTCATTTTTCCACAGGCAAAAATATTTCAAAAATCGACGAGTGATCGATAAAATAAATACCTTGTAAAGGACCAAAATTTAACCATATTTTTGAATAATTGCTATTGATAATATGCAGGCATGCCACAGAGTCACTTTTTTTAGTGACTTGTCCCCTATTTTCAGGGTTGGTCACTAAAAGTCCTTTTTTGGCCAAAAGTCACTATTAGTCCGTTTTTTCACTCCAAAGTCACTTTTTTCATTCAAACGGCCTTCCGTTCTTACATAAAATTTAAAAAAAATACTAGTTTATTTTTTAGAACTCGTGATTTTTAGATGCAGAATATTACGATTTTTTTCAGTAAAAACTTATTTTAGACGGAAGTTATATTAATTATGACTGTATTATTATAAAAAAAGTTTATTCTTTTTTTCAGTTATTTGAAGCATATTTTTAAACTCGTAGCTTCAATTAAAGATTTATTAAGGGTAAAATGCCCTAATCTCGACCGCTTTCTAATTTCGACCACCGGCTGATTTCGGCCGCTATAGACGCAATCTACCGAAAAAAAAAATTCATGCTCCTTTTTCACAGATAAACAATTTGAGACCAAAATGACAACCCTACTGGCAAAACTAGCGGAGAAAATTGAAAAAAAAAACGAAATAGCATAGTAGTACAGTCATTTTAGGTTTTGACCCCAAAAAAATTAGTAGAAAGGGAAGTTTTGTAGTAGGGTATGTATTTTAAGATTCCTGAACTTTACTAAAATTGGTGCATATAATTTAGTCCTCCTTTTGGGGAGTAAGGGAGTTCAAATTTTGTTTTTTCGTCGATAATTTTCGAAATTACGCACTAATAAAAAAAATAGTTGAAACAAAAGTTATAGAGCATTAAAAAACGAATAATTTTGTCATTTACCATTTTCTCTCAGGATGTCATGGGGAGGAGCTAGGGCCTTCAGAAAAAAATCAATTTTGAAAATTTTCCATTACCTACCTCAAATAATTACCAGTAATCGGGTTAATCGAGTTTTAGGAGCGGTTTTTTTTACATCCTATTACTAAGTAGAATAAGAAAAATGTACAACCAACCCCTCATCTCAAATTGGGAGGGGGGCTGGTGGTCGAAATTAGGAACCCAAAATTTCGATAATCAATTTTTGAATTCCCTCAGAAAAAGAATCACAAAAAATGATCGTATCGGCTTAGAATTTCAGGGGGTGGTGGAGGAAGGATCAATGTATTTTTTAAGCCATTTCTGACGTTTTTACCTCCATAAGTCTTTGATTGGTGGAAGTTTGAAAAAAAGTGGTCGAAATATTGCACCCTTACCCTTGATGAAAAAATTTTTCAGAAAAAAAAGTATTTTCAGCACTATTGCAGAGAGAAATACAGTTTGAATTATGATTTTTTTTTTTTTTTTGGGGGGGGGGTGTATTTATTTATGAAAAAAAATGAAAAATAGGCCACTTTTTGCCTCATAAAAAGTCACTAAAGTCACTATTTTTCCCCAAAATCTGTGTGGCATGCCTGTATGTGAGAGTTGTATGTGCCTTAGCTACCTGGCTACGTATACCTTGCTTTAGCTTCAAAAAAAATAACACGAGGAGTAATACAGGTTGAGCATTCATATACTTAAAATATAATATCGATGGATCAGATTTTGAAAAATACATTCATGCTCGTAGGTCGTCGACCTTCATATTTTTCAAATCAATGCTCAGAAATTTATAGAATTCCGCGTAAACTGTATGTATGAAATTTCCAACCCCGAAACAGAATTCATCTGAAAGCTTAACGAGAAGCATCGACCAAGCCGCATTATGTAAACGTATAAAGCTCGGAAAAATAACACATCAGGACGATAGACGTCGGTCGAGGACCCCGAACGAATGAAAAACTACGTCGCTGGAAACATCCAGCGGAGAAAAAGAGATAGAAGGATTAAAAATAGAAACGGGAATAGTTGGAAAAAAACGTTAAACGATTCGGGCACCTTATTTCCTGATGCGCGCTGCCGAGTCTGACTCCGGGGCAAGGCGGGAAACGCGTCGCAGCTACAAAAGAAAACGCCGACAGTGATTAATTCGGAATAATTAAATATTTTCATCAGCTCGAGCTGCTCTTGGGCTTCGGGCTCGGTCGTCGTCGTCGTGGAAATTGTGTGTGTGTAGGTTACTTTTGGCCAGGCTGCTTTGCTATGCCTTGGGGCGGCCGGGGCGGGGAGCGTGTTTGTTAAACTTCCAATTACTGCGCCTTAACAAAGTTTAAACGCAGGACGGTGGTTTACTGTGGGTTCTCATTTCCATTATTTTCATGAAAGTTTAATTTTCCGTTTGTTTTGTTGCGTCGCTCGGCTTTTTTTTCCCATCCGAGTCGACTTCTTCCCGCAGGAAGATTTCTTTTTGTTCGTGCGGGTTTTTTTTCCAGCGGAGGTGGCACTGGCGGTAATTACCTGCGACGATGGTGTGTGAAAAATCATCTAGCTGGAAGTGGCGCGAGCGGAGCAGCTCCCGACCACTGTATGAGAGATAAGCCCGGTAATGAATACGTTATTATGTATAAATAATGAGCCTTATTGTACGGTTTGGCAGAGGGAAAAAAAGCTTCATTGGCGTAGAATAGCTAGTCGCGGTAATAAACGTTGCTACAACGTGTGTGTTTTGTATGGCGGAAAAAAAATGGTAGAAAAAGTCGATTCTTCAGACATATACGTAGGTGTAGCTCGAGGTACCTCTATGCCACCGCCGCAGAGCGGAGACTGTTGGTGACATTTTTGTATAGTGTTTGGCGGACCTTTACGTGCACCTAGCTAGGCTACGTCGCAAAATATCGTTCTATTCGTGGTTTTGTCATCGTAGTTGTCAACCTGTGTAACTTTGTTTAAATTATATTTCTAAAGAGGAGTGGACGGGCGAGGGGGTCGCGATGTGGGGAAATGAACGAAAGATTTGTGGCGAGGTTGTTTGAATTATATTTCTGAATAGATGACGGGTTAAGTACGTCGAAAGGGTTGTATTGTGGAAAAGAGAGTACCCTACGTACGTATACTTTGAATTACAAGAGAATATTGAAAATGGATTGTAATGAGGTGAGGTTTCTTATTCGACTGCATGTGTAGATCGATCGTCGAAATGTTATTTCCTATAAAAGATGTCCCAATACGAAGTAAATCTAATATAAAAAATTATTTTAAATTAAATTACCTATATGTAGTTTATAAATTGAATTAATTAATTTATAAACAATTTTTAATCAATTGATTATATTCGTTATTTAAATATAATAAGATTTATAATTTATATTATTGATAATTTTAATTGAAAATTTAGTATAGTTTTTCATGAATTTATAATTTAAAAATTGATTCATTCATTTCCAAATTACGCTGGATTTTCTTCAATTCTAAGTTGCTTCCTAATATCTGCTTCTTTTCCAAAGTCACGAAGATCGAATTTAATAACATGTGGTGAATTTGCATCATTTGGAAGAAAAAAAATATTTTTGCCTAGCAAAGTTTTATTTTAGAAAATTGTCGAGAGTGTTCCCCTGTATAACCTCAAAGAGTTACCATCCCACAGACCTCAGGCTAACTTTTTTAGAGGGACTAACCCCTCCAAAACCCAGTTTTTTCACATTATCTCCTCGGAGGTTGATTTTAGGATAAAAATAGCTCAGTACTTTTTTGTTCTACACTCAATTTCCAATATTTTTTGTATGAAAATTTTTTTCAGTAGGACCGTAAGCAGAGGAGATAGAAGAGTCCTGAATGAAGGGGGGTTGGGGAAATATACTATTATTTGAAAATGTGATAATACATTATAAAATCGCACTAAACTGTATGTTTTTGGCATGAAAATAGAAGTATTATGTAAATGGGTGGTATTAATACAACTTTACCCCCCCTTTCCCTCCCTATGTGCCCACCCTACCTTACCACTTGTTTTTATTTAGCAGTAGTAATATGATTGTGGGAGGGGTAGGGTAGACACATAGGAGGGGGAAGAGGGTAAAAATGCTTCTTGACCATCTTCCCACTCCCATGTGTCCATCCCACCCCACCCCTCAGTCATATTACTGATGCTAAATAAAAACAAGTGGCTAAGGCGGGGTAGATACATAGCGAGGGGGGGGTCAAATTAACACCATCAATTTACATAATACTACTATTTTTATGCCAAAAACATACAGTTAAGTACATACGATTTTATACCTACATGTATTCTCACGTTTTCAAATAATAGTATATTTCCCCAACCACCCTTCATTCAGAACTCTCTATCTCCTCTGCTTACGGTCCTACTGAAAAATTTTTCATACAAAAAATGTTGGAAATTGAGTGTAAAACAAAAAAGTACTGAGCTATTTTTATTCTAAAATCAACCCCCGAGGAGGTGATGTGAAAAACGAGGTTTTGGAGGGGTTAATCTTCTCTAAAAAAAAGTTAGCCTGAGGTCCTGTATGGAATGGTAATTCTTTGAGGTTATTCAGGGGACCACTCTCGACAATTCTTCGAAATATGAGCTTTGCTAGGCAAAAATGTTTTTTTATTTTCCAATTTGCCTCCACTGTAAAAGATTCCGTGTTTCTATTTCTACACATAGTATAAGGTGTTCATTGATGAATTTGAATTTTTCCGCTGCTTTGCCCCTTTTTTTAAGCTCCAGTTAGTAGGCTCCCTGTTTGCCCCCATCGCTTCCTAGCAACCAAATGACACTAGATTTTGAAAATTCAGTCCTTTTTCTCTAATATGGAATTTTTTTGGTTCGATTGACCCAAATGATAGGGGGTAGGAAGGGGTTTCAAAAAGTTCATATGAGCTTGACCCTAAGTGTTTTTTAAAAAATTATCAAAACATTTTTGAGTAGGTTATACATTTTTTTCAATCAAAACCATCAATATTGGAACCTACTAAACAGATCCTGAAAATTTCGCCTTGATTTGAAAGATCCTTCCGCTGTGTTGGATTATTATTTTGTTAGTATGTTTTTGCAGATTTTGCAAAATTTTGACCAAAAGTCCGCCTCTTCTGACATCTAATTCTCAGTAATTTAGCGCGTCTCTTTCAAATAATAATCCTTTTATATAAAAAATTCTATGAAAAAAAGTTATTAAAAAAATTTTCAAATGCGCTAATATCGAATTTCAACTTAGTTTTGGGATTTGATTCTCTCAGCCCCGTTACACTTCAATTTTAGTAGAAATTTTCAAATATTTCTAGCGGTCTTAATGAGATAGTTAGACCTGAGGAGATGCTTCTGCCCATTAAAGCCGAAATCGAGAGAATAACACAGTCGGGTCAAATATGTATTATTAACTTACTTTTATAATCTTCAGCTTGAAAATGTTCATTATACTATACAGTAACATCCAACCTTGGTAACTTTTTCCATTTTGAGTTTTCTTCCATTCTTTCCATAATTGTGGAAATTTTCCGTGTCAAGGAATTTATGGAAACTAAATTCCTCGTTTGCTCTGTGAAATATGTATATAGAAATAGATTTAATCAATCTATACATAATTTAGTACATACAAATGATTTTCTCTTACCTATTTTTGTACATTTGAATACAGAACAAATATAATTACTTTTAAGTTAATAATTTTGTTTTAACTTAAGAGGTCCATTACAAGGACTGCTCTTCTGGCCAGCAGAAGAGTTAGAATCATAGTTGATTTTTTAATCGAGCACTCTAGATAAAAAAAAGTCACTGAAAGATTCACTGAGCCTTCTTGACTTAGAATAAACCACAAGAGTCTTTGAAATATATGTACAATGCTTGACCACAGTAAATGAAAATATTTATAAATTCCATCATCACAATCATTTTATCATCAAAATTTAAGAACCTCACTTTTCATTACAGTATAGCTAATGAACTCACCACATCGTCAAAAGCGTGGGAAAATTTTTCTCTAAATTACAATGTTGTCAGCTGATTATTCTGGTGATGAGTCATTGGTTACCTGCACCTAAGCATAAAATACACACAATTCACAAAGTATCATGTCTCATTAACATAGAAAACATTGTATCTGAATATTAACATACTTTTCTAATTCTTCAGCTAATCCATAACTGTTGAAAACTTCCAATTAAGGTTCATTTTATGGAAACTAACACCCCCATATCGAACGTGATAATGTATCTATAATTGCTCAATTCATTACCTAATGGGAGCATTTCTTTTATCACCATTATTTCTTCCTAAAATAATAACTGAACTAGACCACCAGACGTTCAAACTATTTATTAAATCAAGATATGAAGTATTTTTGAATAATTATTTCTTACATGTATCGTAATCATCCTTCCTATCACTACGTTGTTTTCTTTTTGAAAACATGAAAAAAGTACCTCCGTTAATTCCAATTTTTTACAATAAATAAGTCGTGTAAAAGAGAAGAAAAAATTCTTTAAAAGAGGAAGATTTACCCTTTCATTTATAATAAAAATGGGCACTTTACGTTCATTACACAATTTTTAATTAATTTTCAAAATTCGCAAATTTCCCGTAAGAATATCCCTCTACTGAACCTATCAACTGTGAATTTCAAATCACGAAAATTGAACTCAGCGTCTTCTAAAACATTGCAAATTATATGTTACTCAGTATTGTTGGTAGTTTTTAAAAAATCTGACCAAAAGAAAGAGAGACTGAGGGATCAAATCCCACAACTGAGCGGAAATTTGAACTTGGTGTATATAAAAACATTACGAACGATGGCGTTTTTATTCTTGTCGAATGATCAATCATCGTGTTGAAAGAATTTCTTTCTAACGATCTCACTGTCTCATCTGGAGACAGATACCATCCTTGATTCGATTTAATAGCGATGTTTAAAAGTCCATCATTCGATTTTTGGACATGGCAAAAAATTGCAATTGAACAATTTAAAAAACTGGTAATACAGGAAAAATCGGTAAAAAATTTCTTTAGATGGAAAAAAGGATGGAAAATTTTATAAAAATCAATTAAAATATCGAAAAATTAATAACAGTAATTTAATCTAAATAATTCTAATCAATTTTAAAATATGTAATTTCAAATTAAAATAACACAAGGAAATTTAATAATGTTTTAATAAAAAACAAATTTAATCGATCTTTAAAAAATGTTTTATATTTATTATATTCACTAAAAAATTAACTTACTTACTTACTTACCAATAAAAAAAAAATCTAAAATGAAAAAAAATTGCTTACTTCTGGGGATTCGACTATACTCGATTATTGAAGGTGATAGTTGAAGGGCCTAAATTGAAAAATGGAGTTGAAATTTGAATTCAGCACCTTCAAAAACGTCATTAATAAAAATATGCGTGCAATCATCATCTGCAACTAGGTGCCTGAAGTTGAAGCCTTCATGGTTCGGATTCTTCTGCTTTCGTTTTAGTCAAGGCAAATAAGAAAAAAAGTGGAAAAAATTTAGAACAAAGGTTTTTTTGCGGGAATGTGTTCAGAAGGGTCCCAGTAGTTACCAAAAAAAAACCAAGAGCCCCAAGTGTGAGGGAAATTTTTTGGGGGGTGAAACAACCCCCAAAAATGTTTTTTTTTTTACATTATTTCAAAATGTATCAATTTTGAATAAAAAATAACCACAGATCTGAAATCTACGTCAAATTTCCGATCTAATGATACCTAACACAACCCTTTTCGAATGAAACATGAGCTCTTGAGGGGGGATCAAAATTACCCATTTTTGAAAATCTCAGATTTTTCAAATCAAAGAGTTGAAATCTGCACCTAAATGATACTTTATCGTGCCTCAACGACTGTCCACGAGTACGTAAAGGATTGCTGTATGTATTTTGACACAGTCGCACCCATATGGGAAGGGGGGGAGACCCTCTCGCCTCTTCATGATACATTTACCCTATTGGAACAAGCAGACTCGCCGAGCCTTAACCTGGCGGGGTAGTTTACTTTGAGTGAGAGACCTCCCCAAAAAAGTTTGAATCCCCCAGGGGCAAGGGGGGAGCAGGAGGTGCTCAAAATGCACCTCCTTTTGAAAAAAATTGACTAAAAAACACAAAAAACATCGTTTTTTTCAAAAGGAGATGCATTTTGAGCACCTCCTCTTCCCCCTCCCCTTGCCCCTGGGGGGTTCAAACTTTTCTTGGCAGATCTCTCACTCAAAGTAAACTACCCCGCCCAAATTTAGTCAAAATCCAAGATATGTTTTTTTTTTTTCACTCCATCCTATTATGTGCGACATCGATCGATAATAGTTTCTTAATTCGACGCATCATCTGCTACTAAATTAATCGAGCCAGCATCCAAGTAGAGGAAAAAAAATAGGTAGTCTATGCTCGTACCAGAAACGAACAACATAATCGGAATCGACAGTCTATGTGGTCTAAAATAAAAAGCGACTTACAAGGGAGCTACCCGAGATCGGACACGCGGAATGAAAAAAAATTTTCACAGGCTTGTAGAGCATTACCAAAAACTTCCACAGCCAATATTTTAGCCCCTAAAGTTAACATAGGGGAGAGCTATGGGGTTTGAATTTAGAAAAATCCCCTAATACACCGAAAAATTACAAAAACCTAAATAATGTAATTCGCGTTCTTACAGCGTTTAGGAGATGGATTTTATACCAGGAAGGTCATCTGAAGATGGAATAGTCGCCTAGGTTCGCGTGTAACATCAGGAGGGGGAAGGGGTATTATCACTCGTACCTTTTATGCACGATGTAGAAAAATTGTAATAACGACCAATGTATGAGTGAAAATCCCCCCCACCCCCTGATGTTACACGCGAACCTAGGTGACTATTCCGTCTTCAGATGGCCTATACCGAGAGCAATTCGTGGTATAAAATCCATCTCCTAAACGCCATAAGAACGCGAGTTATTTTGATTTTTGTATTTTTTCGGTGTATTAGCCGATTTCTCGAAATTCAAACCCCCATTGCTTCCCCCATATCAACTTTAGAGGCTGAAATTTTGGCTGTAGAAGGTTTTGGTAATGCTCTACAAGCCTATGAAACATTTTTTTCATTCCGCATGTCCGACCTCGGGTAGCTCCCTTGTTAGATTGGGTAAAATATTTTAAGAGACCGAAAAAAAACACAACGTTGAAGTCCACGATGACGTACACAACCGTGCTAATGAGAAAAGTTGAAAAAAAAACGGCTAAGTTCAAACCTCACCATTTTTCAACAAAATGGTCAAAACAGGGGTACGTTAAGAACGCTTCTCACACAATTTTGATTGACTAAAAAACACAAAAAACAGCGTTTTTTTCAAAAGGAGATGCATTTTGAGCACCTCCTGCTCCCCCTTGCCCGGGGGGGGTGTCAAACTTTTTTTGGGAGGTCTCTCACTCAAAGTAAACTACCCCGCCAAATTTAGTCAAAATCCAAGATATGTTTTTTTTTCACTTTATTGTATATTGTACATGTGAACGCTTTGATAACATCAAAAGGGTCCACCCCCCCCCCCCACCTCCATATGGGTGCGGATGTGTCAAAATACATACAGCAATCCTTCACGTACTCGTGGGCAGTCGTTAAGGCACGATAAAGTGTCATTTAGGTGCAGATTTCAACTCTTAAATTTGAAAAATCTGAGATTTTCAAAAATGGGTAATTTTGATCCCCCCCTCAAGAGTTCATGCTTCATTTGAAATGGGTTGTGTTAGGTATCGTTAGATCGGAAATTTGACGTAGATTTCAAATCTGTGGTTATTTTTTATTCAAAATTGATACATTTTGAAATAATGTAGAAAAACCCATTTTTTGGGGGTGTTTCACCCCCCCAAAAAAATTTCCCTCACACTTGGGGCTCTTGGGTTTTTTTTGGTAACTACTGGGACCCTTCTGAACACATTCCCGCAAAAAAACCTTTGTTCTAAATTTTTTCCACTTTCACCTCTTTTGAAGATCAATTTGCCTGGACTATTTGCAAGAAATATGAGATAAATTTATACCGTCTCATAAAACTACAATGTATTGGAGCAGTTTGAAATGAATCTTGGATCAGTTGTCTGCCGTAATTTTATTGAAGTTTTTTTTGGAAAATTTTCACTCCCTTCTCCCAATGGACTTCTGGGGGGGGGGGAGGTATTTGGTATCTAGCTACCTACTTAGTTTTTCAGCCGTTGAGACGAGAATGATGTGGAGCATTTTAAATATAAAACGTAGATGAAGGTCAACTTTTAGAAGGCATATTCTCAAAATAATCCAAAAAATGGGAAGGATCTTTCAAATCGGGGTGATATTTTCAGGATCTGTTGAGTAGGTTCCAATAATGATGTGTTTGATGGAAAAAGTTTTTCAAGCACCCACAAATTTTTTAGGTGATTTTAAAAAAACCTCGTCGAGTCGAATTCCATGATTTTTTTGAGACCCCTTACATCCCCTACCCTTATTTAGGCCGAATAATCTCTAAGAAGTTCCATTCAAGGAGACCGGATTTTCAGAATCCAGTGTCAATGACACTGGATTTTGAAAATCCGGTCACTTTCTAGTGACCAAATGACACTGTGTCATTTGGTCACTAGAAAGTAACAGGGATGAACAGAAGGCCTACTGACAGTTGTATTGCGACACCTTTGGTATTTTGAAACGCAAGTAAAATTCGTATCAATACGAATTACTGGTACGTTGCGAACTCTTCCATCACGTAGATAGAGGTACACGAATGTTATCCATTTTAATGTTGCTCACATTGTGTGTATAAACTACAAAGTCAAAGGTACCATGGAAAGGCGGTAACACCGACGACGAAATGCTACGTTGCTTTTTTTCTACTCCGCTGCGAGTCGGACACGACGAAAACGGCAAGCTCGTGGCAGGAGATGGGCGAATTTTATTGTCGTAGCGTTTCAGGGGTTTTCGTATACAGCTAAATACGTTCTAGGTATCGTAAGCTGAAGCGAGGGAGGAAAAAGCAGCGAGGATGAGAGAAAGAGACACTAATGTAATTATATAAACACACTTATCTTCTCGATGTAATCCACGAGGCCGGCCAATGATAATCAGCTGACCATAAAATTAAATCTGTAATCAAGAAGAGGGATTTTAATTGTTTATTTTAATTGAGAGAATAGTACTGGGACCTTTTATTTTTACTCTTTTATACGGCGAATATCTGATTCGAATGGGGCGACGAAGAAGGCGGTACTGTGTACTTTTTCACGTGAACGTGAAGTGGAAAAATTATAAAACCGAATTTTTTCCTTTCCGAGTATTTTTATAAAAAAGGATTACCTTTTGTACATAGTGCGACGTAATTTTTTGTGTATTTCGGTTACGCTTGAAAAAATATGCTGGAACCCTCCCTACCTTATGTTATGGTTGAAAAAACCAACGAATGGGTGGAAAAAGAGGTCCGGAGAGGTGTGAAAATTTGTGTGAATTTTTCTCATTCGAAATGAAATTCGCCCTTGCAAAATTTTTCTTCCTCGGACCTTTGAGAATGGAAATATGGGTCTCCAAAGTGGCATTCATTTTCGAAAAATACACGTTTTGTCGTTCTTTTTTGTTGAACGATTCAAAAAAATAATATATCACGAAAAATTTTCAATTTTTTTGAACTTCGTCTAAAATTGAAATGGGAATAAGACCGTCGTTATTATTTTCAGCTGATTTCAATGAGGTTCTTTTAGTTTTTTGAAATGTTTGAAAGCTGAGCTTTTCGTGAAAAATCTTAAATTTGAGCTTTGAAAAAAGTTAGCTTTGGACCTACTTTCCAACAGCGCGCAGTGAAACCAATTTCAAGTAATACCAGTTATGAGAATAAGATTCTAAAGCTGGGGAAATTCATCGGAAACTGCGAAAATGAATAAAGAATCCCCCTTCCCATTTGACGGCTAGAGAGGAAATTATTGAAATTTTGTAGATTGTAAACGAACAAAGTTTATTAAATTTTTCTTATAGCAAAATTGTAACTTTGAAAAATCAAAACCATTTTTTATCATTATAAATTTCATCGTAAGTCCCTTAGTTCTTGCGTTACTGAGCAAAATATGAAATTTGAGCCGAACTGTTTATCAAAATGACCGCCATTTTGTATCTAAGTCCGACTTTTGGGGGGGCATTCGTGCTTGAAATTTTCCTTGGGATGTTCCCTTTGAGAAAAAATATGTCCCAGACGATCGGCAGAGGGATGCAAGATATCCTGCATATACTGGATTAATAGTAAAGAACTGTTTTTATTTTCAAAATTGATCAAATAATTTAAGGAAATTTTATTTGGTGCTGATGGAAAAGTTTGAAAAAATTATTTATAAAACTTAATCGAGTTTCAAGTCGAAGAAAAAATGGGAAATGTGATTTTCGTAAATTGTGTGGTTTGAACTTCAATTTTTATTCTTTTGGGTGTAACTTTTTAGAGATTTGTAATTATTAAACAAGAAAATTTACCTTTGTATTTTGCACAAACAGAACTCTAATTGTATGCAGAATTTCATTGCGCATGTCTTGTTTTATTTTGTTATTTTTTTCAAACTCGATAGTTTTATTTGCTTTGTTCAGATGACGAAAAAATCCATCAATATGTTTAATTTTTCAAATAAGTAAACATTTAATAATTATTTTAATAAAATAATTTATCTATTTGTTTGTACACAGAATTGGATACTTTGTTTAGCACTCTCTTTAATAAAAATTATTTGACTTTGATGCGATGGATAGTGAATAGCGACGCCATGATACAAAACCAGCTGTAAATAAAACAGCATTAGAAAGACGATTTGCATTTCGTTAAGACTTCCACTCAATTTTTCTTAAGGTTTCAAAGTATGGTGTCTATTCTAATATTTAGCCTCCCTTGTAGGGGACAAGGAGGTTAATTTTGGGTTTTCAGCTATAATTTTCGAAATTACACACTTGGGGAAAAAAATTCGAAACAAAAGTTGCAAAGTATTAAAAAACGAACAATTTTGTTGCTTATAATTTTTCTCTAGGACGTCAGGGGAAGGAGCTAGGGCCTTCGGAAAAAATAAATTTTAAAAATTTCCGATTAACAGAAATAATCACGAAAAATCGGATTAATCGACTTTTAGAAGCAGTTCTTTTGCATAATATATCCTATTACTATGTAGAATAATACAAATATATAGCCGACCCCTCATCTTAAGGGGGGGGGGACCTTCCGCAGAAAAAGTCGCATTTTTCCCCGAGCGTAGCTCAGCTACAGTGAAAAATTCGAAAAATTAGTTCGAACAAACGTTATAGAGCGTTAAAAGACGAACATTTTATTTTTTTACTTTTTTCTACGTGGTCTTGGGGACGAGCCATTGCAAAAAGAAAAAAAACAGCGTTTGAAAATTTTTCATTAGGTACCTCAATAGGTAAATTACGCATGTGTCAGTCTGGTACATTTAAAATCTAGCGAACCAATAGTCGAACAAGTAAAGTTCTGAGGTTTTCGTGGGCGCTGAACTCGATTTTCTTAATAATTTGACCCCTGGACCCGAATCGGACCCTAAAAGTGGAGGGCTCAAAATTCGGATTTTCGAACACTACTTTTTTTTCTTTCTGGAATAGCGCGCTCCTAAATTACGCAGAAAAAAGTAGAAAAAGGAAGGTGTTCGTCTTTTAATGCTCTACAACGTTTGTTGGAACCAATTTTTCGAATTTTCCACTATAGTTGAGCTACGCTTGGGGGAAATGCAACTTTTTCTGCGGAAGGTTCCCCTCCCCTCCCTCACTTGAGATGAGGGGTCGGTTGTACATTTTTATTCTTCTACATAGTTATACGATGTACTATGTAAAAGAACCGCTCCTAAAAGATGATTAACCCGATTTTAGGTGATTAATTCTATTAATGGGAAATTTTCACAATTGATTTTTTTCTGAAGTTCCTACATAGTTCCTCTGCATGACGTCCTAGGAAAAAATTGCAAGTAACAGAATTGTTTCAACATTTTCCCCTCTAAATGCGTAATTTTGAATGTTACAGCCGAAAACCCCAAAATTTGACCCCCTTGTCCTTCAAAAAGGGAATAAAATACGCACCAATTTTTAAAAAAAATGTGAAAATCTTAAAATACGTACCCTACTGAGCTAAAATGCGAAACTACCCTTTTCTGCTAATTTTTTTGGGGTCATGGCTTTATTTTAGCCAAATTGACTATACTATTGGTCCAGATGGTTTTTCGAGATTAAACTAATAATGTACGTTATACATCTCAGTCCATTATTTGATGCACAGAACTGGTTTCAAGGTGAAAAAAAAATTTACCTGCGAGGTTTTTGAACTGTTTTACCGACTCTGTTAACTGTCTCGTATCTAATCCGACTACGAGTACATCCATATTTCCTTTGAACCATTGATATCCACTACAGCCAAGCCGACTTTTTTAGGGTACTCCGGAAGACAGGATGTCAGCAACTTGATATCTTTGAGTATACCTTCATCAATGATAATGTGAGCAATTTGGAATGTCTACGCGCAAATAATCATTAGTCAGGTTTCAATCATACATCCGCGCGCTATTCCTGTTAAAATTGATTTTATGATTGACTCTTGTTCTGGACCAAAACAAAGAAATTAAGCCCCTATGCCCCTTTTATCCCCCCTTTCCCCAAGGTCCACCCCAAAATTTCAAACGTGTGTATCGCCTTATCTATGGGTCGTAATGAAAAAATTTTCAAACAAAAGTTGTTCCTCAGCACCTAATGTACATTTTCATTTCTCATCAAAATCCATTTTGGGGCAACTCCTGCTCCCCAAAGTTGTAAACAAAATATATTATTGAGAAAACATCAAAATCAGGTTTTCTTCATCTTAAACAAATAGTTTCGGAGATACGACAAAATTTGTAATCTCAAAAAGTATTCAGAATTGAATTTCCTTTCCAATGAGTTCTATCACGACTATTTTCATCTATTTTTTCCGACAGAGTAGACCTCTCCCCTTCGTTTTCACAAAAGTTGGACCCACGAACAAAATTTGCTCCAAAATGAATTTCGATAATGAATGAAATTATACATTAAATATCGAAGAACAAAAATCGTTCAATTTTTTTTCGTGAGCCCAACTTTTGAGATAAGGGGGAGGGGGAGGGATCCACCCTGTCTGGGAAAATTGGTGAAAATGGTCGTGATAGAGCTCATTGGAAAGGAAATTCAATTCTGAATACTTTTTGTGGTTACAAATTTTGCCGTATCTCTGAAACTTTTCGCTTAAAATGAAGAAAACGTGATTTTGAAGTTTTCTGAAAACTGTTTCATTTTCAAATTTGGGGGTAGGAGTTGCTCCAAATTGGATTTTTATGAGAAATAAAAAAGTACATTAGGTGCTGAGGAACAACTTTTGTTTGAAAATTTTTTCGTTACAACCCATAGATAAGGCAATACACGCGTTTGAAATGTTGAAGGGTGGACCCTGGAGAAAGGGAGAGGGGAAAAAAGGCGTACGGGCTTAATTTCTTTGTTTTAGTGTCCAGAACAAGAATCAATCATGAAATCAATTTTAACAGGAATTTCGCGCGGAAGCCTTTTTTTGTACGATTGAGACCTGACTACATGGCAACATAACCATTTCGGAGGAAGTAATTTTCTCTCTGCTCAAAAATTTTTATATGATCACTTCGTATGATTTTCAATGGATGAAAAATCGGTTAAAATTAACGATTGCGGATCAAAATTGACCAGCATACCTATCTTGGAGATCAGCCTTCTACCGAAGCTTTCCATCAATTTATTTAATTATTACCACGAAAAATAAAACCAAGTCGGATCAAAGAATACGAGCGACCGAAATTTGCGAGAAAAAAGAGCGAACAAAAAGATCAAAAGTATATTGTTTGTCTTTTCCGCAGTCATAACACTAACACACCCTTAAGGTCTTGTTTCTAAGTAATATTAAACGAAATAATGAAAGAAGAGAAAGAGACGAAAAAGCTAAAAAGGTACTCGCTGCAAATACCCATTGCCATCAAATAAGAGAAACCCATGCACAAAAAATAAAACCGTTTAATATAGAAAAGAATAGCAAAAAAGAGAGAAAAGTTGATTCTGGTTCGGGCGAGGAGGTGAAAAAAGGGTTAAATAAGGCGCATTTATTTTTCCATTGTATTATGGCCGAATTGCAATAGGTCGTACAAAGAATTTAACTACCCATTGGCAATGCCATTTACTGCGAAACTTTTTTTCCCTTTTTCGTTTCGCAGTTGTTTAAGAATTTCTTCGTTTTGCCTCGTTCGTTAGGCTCATTTCGCTAGGAGAAGCAGAAACGATCGAAAGGGTTTTATTTTCGTATCAATATTTTCGCAAAAGTTCTCTTGTTAACGGCTTTGTGTGTCGCACAAGTTGATACCGACGGTGTACTTTTAAAGGCTGATGGAAAGTAACGTGATTTTTGTGTCGGAGTTTTGATTGGAAGCTTTGTGCGAAAGAAATCCGAGATACGGAGCGAGAAAGAATCAGGGTGTCACATTGTACGCGTGTATCGAAATTCTACGTGGTTTTTTTCCCTCTCGCTTCTTCTTTGGAAAATGCGAATGTAGGTATCTAGGTAAGTAGGTGTATGGTATACGTGTCGAGCTTCGACAAAATTGGAAATATATTATTAAGGTGACGATGTAATTATGTGTAGAATGTGTACCTATGTGTACTGGTAGTTGGGTGAGAAACGACATCGACGACCCGTACCCATAAATATATCGCCATTGTACGCGGTATAAAAGCTCGTACGAATACGACGATCGCGCGCGCAAAGGTATTAAACGTTAATTTTTCATTTAAAATTAGAAATCTTTCTCGTCTAAAGGAGGAGGGTTTTCCGTACTCTCGTCGTCATCAAATATGGAAGATGGTTTGAATGGTGAAAAAGTTATTTCCGTTTATTTGTAAATAGCTTTTCTGTGTTTTTGTTTTCGCCAACCGAGAGAACCGACCGAGGCACAGAGCTGAAGATGGAGAGACAAATGCGACATTCAAGAATGTGTCGAGGTGTTAGGGTATGGTATACTATGTATGGGTAATACGGGTCTCTTGTGTGTGTCGTCTGTGTTTCCACCTTTCTCTGTCGAGCTCGTTTTGCGGTGCGAGTCTTTCTCTATCGAATGAGAAAGCATCGCGTTTGCTGCGGTTGAATGTGAAAAATGAGCTCTTTTGTGAGACGACTTTTCTCGTCGATTTACCGATTTTAGACGTTCTACAGAAACCTTCTCCGATGCTATGTGCGGTCGAGGTGACGTAATCCTGCAGTCTATATCGGAGGTGGCTTTGGGTGGAGTGGATGTTCGACGAGATGGTTTCGAATCGATGGTCGAGATGGATTTTTTGAGGGTATTTTTTATCGTCAGTTCTGTACAATGAATTTGAATTGATTATAAGAAGTATTTTGTAGGTGAGTGGGGAGAAGGTTCGAAATTGTCGAATTTTTCGGTATTATTTTTAATAAAGTTTAAAATTTTCTGAGGACAATTTTTAAGTATGCTATTTTTGATGACTCGACGTTACAACAATTTTTGTGATATGTTGGAAAATATTTTACTTTGAAACGGAAATGCCAGTGGCATTGGAAGCTTTTTTTGGGAGGGTTCAAAGTGGATATGGATACTTGTAATACACAAGTATCAGAAGGATTTTAAGGCGGAGGAGGAGGAGGTGAAGATAGGAAATCGTGAAATTCTCGTTGGAAAAGTCGATTTAAATGATATGAAAAATCATCAATTTTCCCCTATTTCCATTCAGTCAATTCACACTATTTTAAAAGTTTTTCACTTTTTCGATCAATTTTGAATTTTCGGAAAAGTGGTTCCTAAAAACTTGAAATCTTTTATTAGAATTTCAGGTAATTTTATGATTTTTTGAAAAGAAAAATTGTAATTTTATTGGAAATATTTTAAAAGGATCAATTCACTTCGCTTGAATTCGATCACGAATTGTGTCAATTTAAAATAATTTTTTTTCCACGATTTAAATCGTGCCAATTCTGGTACAATATATCTCTGGTATTCCGTTTTCCGACTCCACTGAGAAATGCTGTCTACTTTTGCAACGAAATAAATGACCCGGATGGTGGGGGGGGGGGGGGAATAAAATATCGTCAAGTCATCAAAAGATCGCAGAAATGGTTGTCAGAAACTCGTAAAAATTATTCAAAATAATATTGAACAATTTTCAATTTTCAAAATTGAAAAAAAAAAACTTACCTATGAAAAAGCAAGCTCTAGGTACCTAACCCAACGTTGAAAAAGTGTTTCTGGGTGTCCATTCTCTGGAAAACTGGAAAAAGTCAGGGAATTTTAGTGGTCTTGAAAAGTCAGAGAATTTTGAAATTTTCTCTGAATATTTTTCGAAAATCCAAAAATAGGATACATTATTTACATAGAAAAGTATTTCTTTACTTATTTTATTACAAATTTTTCAAAAAATTTCGTTCTCGCTCCGCTTGGGCCAAATTATTACATAATTATTTTAGGTATCTGATATTTTTATTCATTATTTTTTGTTGACCGTAATGTACAGATATTCAAAAAAAATTTCCCTCCCTATGCTCGGGGTAATTTACACTCTTTCGTTCTACAGAATTTATTTAAAATCTTAAGTTTTTGAAAACTAACTTTTTAAAGAGCTATGATGAGAAAGAAATGCCATAATGCACTTGACCATAACATTGACAAAAAAGAGGAGGGAATGGAACAGAATTCGAAATTATTGGTCACGTTTTGGAAAACATGAATGAGGGAAAGTGGTGAATTTTCATCTTTTGAAGATCATTTTCGCCCTACCTTCGCTCGGGCTCAACACCTTTGTATATTTCCATAAAATGATTTATATTTTACTTCCCCGTTGACTTTTTTATTTATTGGTACAAATTAAAAAAATTGCAGAAGATTTCGTACATTTATAAATTTGCGGCGTGTATTTTTCATTGGGGGGGGGGAGGAGGAGGCATGGAATGTGAAGAAATTCTTGAAGTTTCAACCCGGATAAATCCGAATTTTCATTCGTTTGATTTGGTAGACACCATAGCATAATTTGTTTCATTTTTCAAAACCCAATTTTGCGTCGTCCTTTTTATTTGAATTTTTTTCTGTAGGTAATAAATTCAAATTTTCACATTTTTGCAGTGAGGTGGAGTTGGGTGAGCTCAAAAATTTTCAAAATTGAATTTAAATCTTTGTTTTTTGGTGGTCTGGAGAAGAACATCTAAAAATCTCATAAAAAGTATCTAGTGATTTTGAAAAAAAAATCGTTAGACCCCTTACATTTTATATCATTCGTATGCAAAATTTCGGGATGTAAGTACATCGCGTGAAAAATTATCTCCCCTCCCACTCTTGGTTTACAAATTTACAAATATCATATTTAAAATGTTTGGAAAAATTCGAAAAATTGGTCTGGAAAACCTGGAAAAATCAGGCGAAATCATTTCTGAAATATAGTGGACACCCTGATTTTGCCTGGGGGGGGGGGGGGGGGCTGAATCAATTTCAGTCTAAGTTGCACGCCAATTACGAATTTGGAGGTTGCTTTTTTCATGAAATAGGACAAGAGCAGGTGAAGAATTAAATCGTGAATTACTTTATTGGAATTCTCAAATCAGAATTTGTTTTAGAAAATTGAATTCTTTTGCATTTGTATAGGTAAATAACACCAAAATTTAGAAAATATGGTGCGTTGGTTATTTTTTTGGATGTAACTCATCCAAATTGGGAGTTTTCAAAAATCTCTGCATACAAATGCTCCCCAAATGAGAAAAAAATTCTTCCTCTGAAGACTTCCAATATGTGTTCGCCCTTACCAAAATCAAAAGCGTGGACTTGTCTTGTTGATTGTAACACTTTTTATTTGAAAATTAAAAAATAAACTGTTGAAATAGTGCCTTACCTGTGACATTTTTTTTTCATTTTCTTTCAATGGATTTATTGGATCTGCCAAAAAATGGACTTTTATGCGCTGTTGAAAAAATGCTCCATAATTGCTTCTATATTTTTCAAATTTTTACCTCAAAAGTCTCTGAATCACAATGATGATAGCATTTTTTAAATTTCTCAGAACTTTTAATCTTCTATCAGACCAAAATATCAACTTGTGTTTTTTTGTCGAACGCGCGATAAAATGCACCCAACACACGATCTGTGCAAAGAAAAGAAAACTTTCGCTTTCGTTAACTCGCTTTTCGTTTCAAGAAAAAAAAGTGGGTTGAAATTCACTATTTCGTGGAAAATCTCGCGTACCGTCGGATTACGGTGTAGAACTTTTTTTTTTGTGGGAAAGAAGAGCTTATCAGAGACACTCGAACCGACATAAATATCAATTCGCAGCTTTCCATCTTAATTTGACTTTGTAAACGCCACTTGGCCCAGACAACGAATGGTGCGGCGCGCACAGAAAAAAAAAGGGTACTACACCTACATTCGTGTCCCCTAAATATAGGTATATACCTAATGCCCCACAAAATAAATCCAACGACATTTATCACTTTACCGAGAGAGATGGGGGAAGGGATAAAAAGGGAAGAAAAAAAGAGCTGAACAAGCCAAAAGAGAAAGACGACTACGACGACGAAAAATAAGCAAAAGAAAAGCAGTAAAAGAAAACGGACGCTAGTTAAAAAGCTGTTTTGTATGGCATGCGATGAAGGGCGAAGTAGAGGAGGAGACGGCCGGTAGCGGTGGGAAAACTCGTCGGAGTAAAATCGATTCGCGGCAAAGAAATACTATAAAACAGTCTTACGCAGAGTACGAGCGGTATGATATAGTATTGGAGTATGTGTCGTATATGTGGCGAGGCGGTGGTGGTATGTGCGAGTGGAAAGGGGACGGGGAGGAGGAACGTGGATATAAAAACTCGAGAGCTATATAAATTTAATAAAATCATAAAAAAAATCGAAATTTCCCCAAATGACGTTTGCATGGTGGCACGCATTTTTCGTTATTTAATTTCACCTCTCTTTTTGTTTTTATGTGGAGTATTTCTTCTCTCTTTTTTGGCCGTTCTGTGTGCTAGGGGTATATCTGAGTTTGCCAACTTTTTTAACGGACGTTGAGGTGTGGTCGGGGCGGGCTTTGGTCGCGAGCTCATTTCATTGCTGTGATGCGAGGATACTGCGATGAATTCGAGGGAGAAATTTTATTATCGCGATGTTGATGATTGCGAGAGAAAGGTCGCGTTGCGAAGTGGCGAGATTTTTAGACGAATTTCGTTCCGCGAATAGGGGAAAAGATATTGCGGTGATTCGAACTGCGATAGAAGGGTGAACAGGGTCAGAATATGGGTAAAATTGATCTTTTGTTGGGGTTTAAAACTTATTTATGGTATTTTTGGCCATTTTCAATTTCTATAGATTTTCTACGTGTTTTTTTGTGGAACTTATTTTAAATTCGGTCAATATGTTGATTTTATCCAAAAGTTCAGACATTTAGGTTGAATTGACTTTCATACGAGGTATTTTTCATGCCTATGTTTCATAATGAACCAGAGTCGGGAATAAGAAGCAACTACTTACATTAGTTTTTCGATCAAAAGTGTAGAATTCGTACAATAGCAGGTACAGTATTTGTCGCGAAAAATGACTAATTTTGAGAAAAAAATAGGCTTATTTTAAAAATCGCATGAATTACCATGGAATGGAGCGTATTTCACAATTATATAAATTGAGTTTCACCCGAAAGTGGTCTAGTAATTCATCAGAAAATTTGAATTTTGTGACGTATTGGAATAGTATAGCAGAATATTTTTAGAAAAAAATCAGTATCTTGATAAATTCGAACATTTGCGCAATCAAGATTTTTTCGAAGAAGGGCCAAATTATTGAAAAGAATGGAAATGGCTTCGGAAGCTTTTTTTGAGAGGGTACAAAGTAAGTACAAGACTTAGACTATCAGAAGGGTTTTCGGAGAGAAGGGACAAAAAAGAGCCTTCTTTCGCAGTTTTACCTCAAATAGTTCATAAAATTGAGATTTTGTTCATTTCCGAGCAATGCAAGGAAGAAGCTTTGAAAAAATTGGGCGTTTAATGCCCAAAAAGGCATTTTTTCATGTTTCAATTCCTATCTGATGTTCGAGGAGGAGGTGCAGTGCACCCATTGTATCTCATTTTTCAACGCCACTGAAGAATGGCAATATTTTTGAAAAATTTGTGAAGTGTTTTTGCTATTTCAAAAGAAGTAATCTCTTCCTTAGCCCTCTGGCTGCATCTTTGACACAGGAAGTATCCGAATTGGCAGAAAAAAAGGGATAAGATCCCTGAATCCAGAATTTCAGTTACTGAAATTAGTGGTTTCAATTTTTGTAATTTTTTTAGAATGATTTGTTTGAAATCGGTTTTGAAGGATTTGAAGCTTTCCTAATTTTAAGAGAAGCAGGTTAGTAAGGTTCTGATGAACTTTAGAACTTACGAATTCATATTGAACCCTTCAATGGATTTTATTGAAGCAAATTTTGCGAAATCCGTTGCTGTTATTAGGTATAAGAATCTATGTTTTTTTTTCAAACAAACAATTTAATGGATTTTTTCAAAAACTAGATAATGCTGAAATTTGCTGGAAGCTTTAGATACGCTTGAAACTGTTTTTAATTGATTTTGGAGGTCGAAAATGTTATGTATCGATTTTCAGCTTTCTACCTTGATAGAATCATATTTTGATATGCCTATGTTTCATATTGAGATAAAGATAAAAAGGGTCGTGAATAAGAAGCAGCTGCTTACAAACTGTGAAAAGATGTATAATTGATTATTTTTGTGGATCAGGGTTGTCATTCTGCACGCAGAATATTTATTATTCGCATTTTGTGCAGAATACAAACCAGAATGCATAATAAACGCAGATTACGTAGAATAGCCGCAGAATACGCAAAATGATGCATAATGAGAAATTAATAGCTGAAATTTGAGATTTTTAGCTCAAAATTTTTTCATTTCCAGTCAGATACTTTGCACTGAGAATAAAACTGAAATCTGAAAAGGTAAAAGGTTTCACAATAATATTTAAAAAAAACTGGATCAATTTTTCATACACCTGAGTCAGAATGGAAAATTTAGGAAAAAAACAATGAAAAATACTTGAATGTAACTGTAAATACCGTAATTACCGCCTATTCTGCATATTCTGCATTATTCTGCATTCTGTGCAGAATATCAAGTTATTCTGCATGAGCTATTCTGCGCGAAGAATAAAAAATATTCTGCAACGTTTATTCTGCTTAACAACCCTGATTTTTCTGCAGTATATTGTGATTGACGTGAGCATTGTGGTGAAATTTCCAAAAATTCCCACGGTGTAAAAAATGTGAAAATCCTTATTTTAAATATCGCGTGAATTACTATAAATGGGGTGATTCACCGGAATATAAATTTAGTTCCTTTTAGAAGTTAGTCTAGTAATTCACTAGAAAATTTGAATTTCATGGCGTAATGAAATAATATTGCAGAATATTTTTAGAAAAAAATGGATATTTTGAAAATTTTGATCATTTGCGCAATCAATATTTTTTCGAAAAAGGGGCAAATTATGAAAACAGGGTTTTTAAAAATTTACCTAGTGTTTTTGATGCATCAAGAGAGGCTATCTCTTCCTTAGCTTTTTGACTGCGTCATTGACTGGAGATGAGGTATCCATATTATCAAAAAAAATTGCTGGGGAAAAAATACCACAATCCAAAATTTCAGTTATTGAAATTCATGTTCTCAATTTTGGTGAATTTTTTAGAATAATTCGTTTCAAATCGGTTTAGATTTTGAGCGGATTTGAAAGTTATTTTCAAATTTTAAGAGGGCTCTGATGAACTTAAGAATTTACGAATTCATATTGACCTCATCGATAGATTTCATTGAAGCAAATTTTACGAAATCTGTTGTTGTTATTACCAGAATCTGTTTTTTTCAAACGAACATTTTCAAGGATTTTTTCAAAAACTAGAAAATGCTGAAATTTTCTGGAAGCTTTAGATCGGCTCGAAACTGTATTTTATTTATTTTGGAGGTCGAAAATTATAGTACCAGTTTTCAGCTTTTTGATAAAATCATATTTTAATATTTTCAACATTATTGTTAATTTTTAAAAATTTTCCAAAATTTTAAAATGGAATTTTTAATACCTGAAGTTTTGGATTAAAATGTTTTTAGATACTCGTTTGATCTATCTCTTTTTTGTTTTCAAAGTTTCCGCATCGTAGAAAAATCTCCATGAATTGGAAACATTTGTGTCTTATGTACTAAAATGTTCAAAATTTTTTCTTATTCATTTCTGTCGAAAAAGAAATTTGAACCTTTTTCAGTAGTTTTAGTTTAATGTCATCTTCAAAGCTCGTTCAAATGAGCTTGAAAAACTAAATTTTCGGCTGTCTTGAATCTCTAAAAGATATTTTTCTGTTCATCTGTTCGAAATTCTGCGAAAACTGTTTTTCAGTTTTGATTCTTCGATCCTTCGATCATTACTTTCGATCTCTGAAGAAGTTCGAGTAGTCATCTCAAGAAAATTTTCTGTATAGTCCAGTCAATGGAGAATTTTTAGAGGGTAAACCCAAACATACCCAACAGCGATTTTTTTGCTGAATTTTGTCGAAAATGGTCCCCTAATCAACATACTACGACCCGCCCCACCCGCCCCCATTGGTTACAGGTCTTTTTCCCGAATCGAGATTCCCGAACGGACATTTTCCCGAATGGATTATTTCACGAATATTTTTTTCACGAATACTTTTTCCCGAATGCAATTTTCCCGAATAGAAATCACGAATGGCCGATTTCACGAATGGCCGATTTCACGAATGGTCGATTTCACGAATGGTCGATTCCCCGAATGATTGATTTTTCGAATGTGCAACTCAGCCTTGGCAGGCGGGTAAAAGCTTCGCCAAGGCGAAACTGGATCGAGCTACATAATCGTATCCAAGGAATCGTCAGCAGCTACCCGGAGTATAAACAAAACGGAACTGAAATTGTGTACCTACGAACTCTGGCGCATACTATTGTGTTATAAATTTAAGTAGTTTTGTAAATAAATCTTGAAAAAATTTCCAATGTTGATGACTGAACAGAAAGGCAAAAAAAAAATTTTAAAAATATTGTAACATATTCGTTTTCTAATAGCATTCGGAAAAATAGCATTCGGGAAAAAATGAGATTCGGAAAAATAGCATTCGGGAAAGAATAGCATTCGGGAAAATTGCATTCGGGAAAAAGTATTCGTGAAATAATCCATTCGGGAAAATGTCCGTTCGGGAATCTCGATTCGGGAAAACGGGCGGTTACCGCCCCCATTGCTAACCCCCTACGGTGGATTAAAGCCCCCCAAAACCAGTTTTTGGCTTCTGTTTCATTTTCTTTGCATTTTTATGAAAAAATACATCACAGATATTTTATTCTACATCAAATTCCCTACAAAATGAGCTATCAACCATTTCTGTACCTTGAATAGAAGTGGAGTATCGGCGTCCTGAAAAATGGGGGTTTTGGAGGTAGACTTAAATTTAATAAAAAAATGATCATAAATCAACGTAATCGAATTTCTGTCAGCTTATGTTGAAATATGTAGTAATAACCTATCTGCACATCTCACCTTTCTCCCTCTCGATAAAAAGCCTCACCCCCACCCCCTCCTATTACTCAGATAGGCACTTGAAATTGGCCGATAAAATGATCAATAATTAACACAATTGCAGTTGTGGGAGCTTAGATTTATACCAAGTAGTATAAGTAACTGCATCCTTGCCCATGTTGATCCACCCTTACCCTCCTTGAACGCAACCTCACCCCCTTATATCACAAAATACCCCCCCCCCCCCGTTCACTAATATTATATTTAAATGATCTGGGAAATTTCAAAAAATTGGTCTGAAAAACCTGGAAAAGTCGAGGAAAATCGAAATAACGAGAACACCCCGAATTCGCCTTTTCTTGGATTCATTTCAAAGAAAACATAAACACTTCGTCGATTGATTTTGTATCCCTCGATAAACCTCGATACTGGGTCATCATCGAGACAAAAAATACCAAAAACGATTCCAAAGACGCGGTAACGACAATGGCGAATCCTACCGCAGAGAATCCATCTGCTGGGTCCGATGGGAGAAATCGCGTATTGTATGACGAAGGAAATATGAAAATTTGAGCGAAAAGAATCGACGTATACGGGTCTGCTAAGCTGACTCCGGGGAGTGGTTGTACACGTCACTCGGCTCGCCCGCTGTCCACTACGTGTTTTTATTATCCGGCTATGGCCCCGTCGCTGTATCGTATCCTTTTCAATGGTCAGCCAACTTATCATTTTAGGCTGCTTGGGTGTTGTAAGTACACATATCGACGCGATGGCCAACGGTCTCCTGCGAACACGCGTATAGGCAACTCGTGAACCGAGACGTCGCTTCGTATCGCAGATAATACGATAGGCGAACGGTGCTGCGACGTGGATGTGTCGGATAAGTTGCATAATTGACAGGGTTCGTGTTGATGGGGCATTCGACCGAATACACGGTATGAATAGTTATTTTTTTGAATTATTTATCAACCTCGGAGCGTTTTTTTCAACGCTCGAGATGCCAGTTTGGTGGCTTTTTTTCCCCCCTCCGTTGGTATGTCACGTGCGAATATTTTAACATCTTTATCGTCACCATTGCTCCGGAGCTCGTGTGTTATTACACGGTTATAAGCGGTAGCTTGTATCAACAGATGAGAATGACTGGTATTGTAATTAAGTTAGTATAGAGATTTGAGTACGGTATAAGGAGCAGATGAAGCGAACGAGAAAAAGAGGCTGGGAAGAGCGGAACGAGATATGGGAAACGATGACGACAAGGACGAAGCAGCGAGAGAAGGAATTCTTTGATACGATATTAAATGACGACGACAACGACGATGGTATTTGAAATATACGACTAGCGACGACGACGAACGAGATAATATAAATTTCCTTTTTCGAGCAACAGTTTTTACGTCGACGATTAAAATTATACGTGTACGAGCGACCGAGAGAGGAGCTCGCAACTGAAAATATTTCCGTATTAATTGGATTTCACCCGAGATAAAATTGTCGTCTTCGTCGTCGTCTAGTGAAAAATAACGCGAATATATTTTGGTCCGTTTTACGAGTACCTACGTTTTGTTATTGTTGGCTTTTGCCTCCGCCTTTGCTGGCTGCTCCGAAGAAAAGGTCGGCCAGCGAGGTTGATTTGTTTGATTGCGGTGGCGGTTGTCACGGAAATGCGCGGATGTCTCGCGGAACAAGAAAAAATAAGTGAATTTCATCTGGAAAAAATAAACTTTTAGTGTTTTACATGTTCGAGAGGAGCAGAGAGGTGGAAAAACACGAAATGTATAACGTCTCTTATTACTTTTATTTGGGCGTGTATATTTATAAGAAAAAAAAATAGCGAGCATTTTACGATTGATTACATTGCACCCCTTTTTCCTTTACTCGTCGTGTATTTGGCGTATCTGGAATTTTTTTCCACGACGGTGGAAAAATGTACGAGTGGAATTCGCCTGAAACATGGAAGTATAATTTTGAAACGGCGAGGCCGAGGGGGAAGAAATGTCAAGAGAAGGAAATAAGAGATACAAGAAGGAGACGGGGAGAAAAAAAGGAAGGATGTAAATTTCAAGCAAGTCGAGTTGCAAAACTGTAAACGTAAATTTTTAGCTGGAAAATAAAAGCAGCGAATACGGTTCTCGTGTGGGATGTAAATACGGTTAAATGCGACGCGTTGATTTATAATGAGAATGAGGACGGGGTGCAGAGAGCTTTTTTCATTCAATTTTTATATTTGTAGATGTGATTTTTTTTTTGTTTTTTTATGCGAGGAATTAATGAGACTTGAAAATTGAAGTAAAAGGGAAATTTTGTTTGTCGTTGGTGTGGGTAGGTGGTGGAAACCACAAGTCACAACTGTGGCTGTTCTTGCTGCTTGCCATTTGTCACGTTCTGTGCGTCTTATTGTGAAGAAATGTTGGTATATGTTACCTTCCGACTTTACTCACCGAGGATAAGGATTAAGGTTGAATTTTGAGATTACACGACGTGCTTTTAGAAAGCTATCCAGTATCCGTGGTAGAAAGCTGAGCTTTAAAGGTGAACTTGAGAGGTCAACGAACGCAGGTTTAGAAGTACGACTGCTCGGCTGAAATATTTCGTATGAAAATGTACCTGCGTCCGCTGTGTATAATGCTGTTTGTCGCATGTGAATTGCGTTTGTTTGAGGTGAAATTTTACCTGCGTAATGGAATGTCGCAGTCGTGCCGAGTGTTTTCCGTTTTGACGTTGAGTGATACCTACGAATTTGTGACGTGCTGTTTCTCTCGGTGTCGTCGTTTCTTAGACCCGTAGTTTTAGGTAAATGAGAATTTAATTGGAAAATGGCTATGGCTGGCTCCTTCGGATGGATTAATCGATGTGTAAAGGTGTGTTTCGGTTTCGAATGGAGTAGTGTAATTTTGTAGCGGAAAGTTGAAATGAGGCGAGGGATAGATTGAGAGGAAAGGGAGGATCAGATTTTTGCGTGATTCTGATGAGGAATATTTTTTGTATGAACTGAAATTTTCCTCTCTAAAAATCTCGTCGGAATGAAAATGAAAAATTTCCAGAAAGAGGTAAATTTTTGTACAATTTGACCAATTCAGGATGATTCGAAGCTGATTTAAACTGCAAATGAAGCAGTGGTGTAATTCAAAGAATAAAATTTTACTTCTAGATTCAATTCGAATAAATTACCTACGTATAGATATGTGGTACCTTTTGAGATAAAATTTAGTACGAGTCTTGAAAAATTTGGGCAATGGGTCTAAATTTTTGAGGAATCGATTTTTTTTGTATACCCTTTCTCTCCTATCGTACTCCATCCACCGATGAAAAAAAATCATTTATACTTACTATATTTTGTCAGTCTGCCTCTTTGTGCGACTGTGGTTTTTCCTTAGACCGGTTTTTCAGTCTAGGGTCTATCTTACAGGAGAGCTTCCCGAGGTCTGACACACCAAATGAAAATTTTTTTATATGCTTTTAGAGTATCACAAGAAACTTCCATAGCAAAAATTTCAGCCCCTAAAGTTGACATGGAGGAAAGTAACGAAAGTTATGGGGTTTGAATTTCAAAAAATCGCCTAATACACAGTAAAATTACAAAAATCTATTTTTTTTTACCATGAACTAATTTCGCCATATGCCATTTGGAGTTTGTTTGTAACAGTCTTAATGTAATTTTGTAAAAATTGCTTCCTGACGTATCAGAAAGACCTATTTCTCACCTACAAAGATTCACTCCAAGGTGTTACAATTTTTTTATTTCTCTCACGTATAAGGCGTGAGAGCGAAAATCTCCTTCCCCCCTCTCCCCATGGTTTTACACGCAGATCCAAGCAACTACCCCATCTATAGATGATAAAGAACCGAGGGTAGTTCCAGTTCGTGGCATAAATTTCATTTCCTAAATTCCATATGGGGGGGGGGGGCGAGTTATTTAAATTTTTGTAATCTTTTGGTATGTATTAGGTGATTTTTTGAAATTAAAACCCCATAACTCCCCCCATGTCAACTTTGGGGGCTAAAATCTTGACTGTGGAAATTTCTTGTGATGCTCTACAAGACTGTGTAATGAATTCTCATTCGGCGTGGCAGACCTCGGGTAGCTCCCTGTCCCTACTTAGCCTTACTCTTTAACTCGAATCAGTCAAATTTGGCGAAATTTTGTTTTTTTGAATTGGTGAAATAAATTTCACTGTCAAATAGTGATTTTTCACTGATTTTTTTGTCATAAAAATTTTTCTGATGAATTATAAATCAACAGAGAAATCAGCGATTTTGGTCTGAAAAATCAATTTTAAAAAAATCACTTTCCGAGAAATTTATTTCACTGATCAAAAAAGTCAGAATTTCGCCAAATTTAACTGATTCAGATAATGGCGAATTTTCCGGGAAAAAATCACCAAATGAAAAAACCAATCCCATATTTGTGTTTAGCAGGTCAAAATACCCCGATAACACCCTTTTCGGCATCGTTTTACTTGAAGCCTCGAAATTCACTTTTTTCGTCATGAAAAATCAGTGAAAAAAGTAAATTTTGAAACTTGAAGTTGAACTATCGCGAAAAGGGTGTTTATCGGAGTATTTTGACCTGCTGAACACGAATATGGGGTTGATTTTTTCATTTAGTCATTTATTTCTGCATAAAACGCTCAAAATTTGAAAAATCTGCTAAAATGACAACATTTCTGCACGGGATTTCGCAATTTTTAGCCCTTAGTTCAAATAAATGGCCAAAACCAAATACACAGTAAACTTCCGCATAAAAACCCGTATATTTTAGTTATTTTTCCAGGGTGATCGCTCTTCGCGTATGTGGTGTTTTTTACAATTGAAAACTTCTAATGCCCAGAAAAACGTGAAGGAGTGCACCAAAATTGTTGAAAAAAATTATAAATACACCTTCACGAGATATAATTTTGTGCCAAAGAACAAAAAATTTCCTTAATTTCCATTGAAATTAAAAATTCTTGAAAATAATGCAATAAAATGGCCATAACTCCGATAGGGAGGAGGGTAGGGGTCCAAAATTTTGCGAAAATTTTTTCTAGTCAATATACCCCATTTGAGGCGTTTAGAAGCCCAAACGCACCTGAGGCCAAATTCACCCCTTATCCGGCCATATTCTTTTATACGTAGATTTTGTAAGAAGTGGAATGAAGAGGTTTAAACTTTTAGAGCTTTTGTAGTGACTATCTAGACCAAAAAGCACATTTTTTTGAAAAAATCAGTGTTTTACAACTTTTTTCAATTTTTTCCAGAGGTGAAGAAGTACCTATGAGAAATTTAAAAAAAACTATACAACATTGATTTTTTCAAAAAAGTTGTGCTTTTTGCTTCAAATAGGCCCTAAATAAGCTGTAAAATTGATTTTAATCAATTTTTTTTTTTTTTGAAATGTTTTAAAATTTCTAAAAATTGTAGTGGAAAATCGATATTTCAGCCAAAAGAGAGCGAGTTTTCTTTTCAGGGAGGTGCGTGGAATTTTTACAGCGAGGTGCGAGTTGAAAACGACGATTTAAAAAAATAGCTTTTCCGATTCGTCGGAAAAGCCGTTTGTCGAATTTTCCGACCGAGAAAATTCTTTCGCGCGTTCTGATTGGTCGGACGAATTTTCTTCTCGTAAAATCGCGACTTCACGTTCGTATCGACGTTTTTTGAGTCGCGGTAGTACTAGCTACGTTTAGTATCGTCTACGATCGTTTCCGGGTAATTTTCGCGATGGCGCTTTCCCGAAGTCTCGAAAAATTCACGTAGGTTTTCCGAGCTTTTCGAATTTCGATTTTTCGGTCGCGAAAACGTATCGTACCTTTTTCGTATTTCGTAAGAACATTAAGTTCCAAGTTCAATTTTCCATTTCGATGGAAATAACCAATAGAAAATCAGGTACACGTAAAAAGAAAAAACGAAGATTTTGATTTCAAGATTTATTGAAATCAATTTACTTTTAACAATCGCGTATCGATTATTAAACTTCTGTTGAAGTTTAAAACCGTAGAAAAAGGTTACAAAAATACCTCACTTGACGAGGATAAAACGAATATTAAACTAAGGTTTAATAACCTCGCGAATTTACAAAATAAAAAGCGAATTTTGGCTGTAGCCAGTAAATATTAGTTAAAGCTAACCGCGTATAATCGAAACGAATTTTTTAAAAGCGATATATTTACAACAAAAATATTGAATTTTTGACAATTTCCGAAGAATTGAAGGTTCTTGTGCTCTTGTGCAATCGGAAGATATGAATCGATTTTGAAATTTTTATTTTATTTTTCTAGTCTATCCAACCAACAACTTTTGGCGGGGGTAACTTTTCAAAAATCAAGATTTTTGGTTTTTCGGCCCACCCTAATTTACAGTGCTTATAAAGGGCTGGATTTACATAACGGGGATAATCTGTTTACAATTGGGCGTTTGTCTAATCTTGTCGTTCTTTGAGATCTATCATTCTCAGAACCTAAACTGTCGTTTAAATACTCAATTTCGACGTTGGATTTATTGGTCGTGGAATGTATTATTTCATCGTGCAATTATATTTTTCCCATTTTTTTCAGTGATGAATTGTGAACAATCGAATTTACCATCGATAAATATCATGAAATTTAATACCCAAAAAATAATATAACTAGTAAGTGGATCATCCAAGATATAAATTTTCAAGGTATTATGAGAATTGAATACCTATCTATTTCTCTTCTCAAAGTCTAGAAAACAAAAAACTGAAATGATGTCATACCTAGATCAGGCTACTGAAGGTTCGTTTCATTTTCTTGTATAGTAGGTACATCCCAGCTCTTGCGAAAGAATTTCCCCTCTAAATTTCACACCTCGTTGAAAACATGCCAATAACTAATGCACATTTTAACTCTTACAAGAATGAGAAATTCCTCAATGTAAATTCTGCTGCAGCTACCTACGTGTACATAAAAGTGTTGAATGTGGAATACAGATTCACCTTCCTACGTTTAAGAATGTGTTTGCATACGCCAGCAAAATGCTGTCGTTATCTCTTATGTGCTTAGTAATTGGTTACCGGTGGTACACGAAAGCTTAGCTGTGGAGTGGGCACGGCTGGTCGGGTTATTTGGTAAACAATCCATATACTTACTTGGTATACACAACAACTACGCAGCATACGAGTACTTTCCAGCTCGAAGAGATTAATGGAATATACATAACACACAAAGATGCGATGCGGTCTTCTAAAAATACTCTATTAACCTCCGCGTACCGCTTATTAATAGTCTTTAATTAGAGCGAATTTTTGAAATAATGTAAATAGTGCAGGGGCGATACGATATACGATGCTGCGATGGCCTATATCTCGTCCTTGGCATGTTTTGTACATTGTGGAAGGGCCTCGACGCGCTATTAATCGTAACCCGAAGATGTACACGGGTCTATGTGCTATGTACTTTCGATGTATACATACGGAGGAGATAAAAATAAACAAATTTCAATGTTGGGTTGGCTCGGGTCGTCTTTTTTTCTCCGGTCCTCTTTTTTACTCCATTTATAGTACGACATTTTTATTGTATATGTTGTTTACATTGGTGTTTTTGTTTATGCGCCAATGTTACCAGAGAGGTAGGGTTTTTTTCATACCCTTCGTTGATCTCCGGTATTGCGCTGGTCGACGTATAAAAAAAATAATAGCGAAATGGTTTTTCCATTAAAATTAAAAAAAAAACAGCACCGTGATCTTTTGGCGTTGCGCTGGTGTGCTCTCGATGGCGAGAAAGAGCGAGGAGAGAATACTTGTAAAAAAAAAAAAGGTAGTCGAGTACCGCGGTACCGAGTAAAGGAAGCGAAAAAAAAGAAATGTTAACAATCTTTTGATGTGATATTTCTATTTTCATTTGGTTAAAAGGAGTTCACACGGCGATTCGAGCCGTGCTTTTGCCTTTGTTTGGCGCGCACGAGGATTACGAAAGGTGAAGAAGAGGGGGTGTAAATGGGTGTTTTTACGTTACTTTTTTTCTGTATTATTAACGGCGTCGGCTTTTACAACGCTGTGTAGTGTTTTTTAAAATTATTATCGACGCTTTTTTTTCGCCGAGTGGTGTCGAGTGAGGGGTTCTGGAAGGTGGAGGGGGAGGGGGGTGATTTTTTGATCGAGTGATGTGTGATGATGATGATGATGATGAGTTTTCGATGTGAAGTAGTTGTTTAAGTCGTTTTTGGTGTGAAATTTCTGCGTTCTCTTCGTTTACTATTGTGAGGCGTTGTGCGATAAGGGACCATGTGGTGAAAAAAAGTCGAATTCTGATTTTGCATAATTTGTATAGAAAATATGTTTTCTAGACAAATTGGGCAAATTTCACGTCCGAATTTTTTTTATCACCAGGTCCTTTATCACACAACGCCTCACATTTTTGCCATTTTAGGGTGTCTAACGGTCCTGATAAGTCAAGCCGGTCCTGATTAGTCAAGATTTTTTCAAAAAAGTTATACGGATACTGAAAAGTCAAGCTTTTTGACTGATTTACTCAAATTAACTAAAGGTCAAGCTTTTTTTCAAAAATCAAAAAAAACTTCCATTTACCCGTGATAATAAAAAGTTTTAAAGTAGAAAATTTTTAGTAGCCCTCGCTTTGCTCGGTCCCTTTCTTAAAAATGCGCGTATCTCCTTTTCTATTCGTTCAACAAAAAAAATTCAGGTAAAAGTTCTTCCTTGAAAGCTTTTCTACATTTTTGGTTATTACAAAAATTCCTCTAAAAAGTCATCTACCCATGGGGATCAAAAATCGTAATAAAGGTGTGATTGGATAGTCGGTAGGTTGTGCCATGTTGAAAAAAATGAAATAAGGTCATCTACCCATGGGGATCAAAAATCGTAATAAAGGTGTGATTGGATAGTCGGCAGGTTGTGCCATGTTGAAAAAAATGAAATTTTCGAACATTTCTGAGAAAAAATATGAAAAACTGAGTTTGAAATATCAAATTTGAGGGACATTTCTCAATCTAATCTTGAAAGTAAAGACATTTTTCAACTCAGCGGGATTCAATCACATGTAAAATAACACCAAAAAAAGGGCTGATAACCCAATTTCGAAAAATTAAGGGCTTAACCTCTCAATGAACCTTACCCTGCCCCTCCTACGGGGTTTGGTGATGACCTTCCAGACTCAAAAAATTCCTTATAGTGTCCTGATTCACCATACCAATTTCATTCCTCGATCATGATTTGTCGTTAATTAGTTAATTACCAAAAAAACGCACTTCTCATCACTGGACTATCAGAACAAAAGCAGTTTTTGAAGAGGGACGAACCCTAGAGGCGAGGAGTCTGTGATGAACCTTCTGGATGTGAAATTTTATTCTAAATACTTTTTGTTATTACAGATTTTGCGCTATCGTTGATATTTTTCATAATAAATGAAAATAACTTGATTTTGAGTAAATCTGTAAGTACATTTTTGAAATTTGGGGTGCAAGGGTGGCTCCAAACCAAATTTTTGTAATAACCAAAAATGTAGAGAAGCTTTCAAGAAAGAATTTTTACTTGAAATTTTTTTTTTGTAGCACGAATAGAAAAGGAGATTCGTGCATTTTTAAGAAAAGGGGTGGATCCTCGGAAGGGGAGGGGCCGGAAAAAATGGCATCCAAGCTTATTTTTTTCTAAAAACATTCTAGATTAAGAATCAATCGCCAAATTGCTTTTTACATTTGGTGCGAGCGGAAGCATTTTTTTGACAAAATCCGACCGAGAATTTGACGCTGTTTCGAAATTACAGCGTAATTTGGAAAACGTATGGTTTTTCCTAAAGCTGAATTTCTTCTTGCTACGGTTTTATGTTCAAATGAATTTGTTCATTGAAATTGGAATTCTAATTTCTCGCACCAGTAGAACGTTATTTGTGAACTGGAAGTTAAGTAAATTAATTATGAATTTTAAAACTTGGATCATTGATGTAAATTTACATCGAAGCTCGGAAGAATGCATTTTTTCAGGCTTTAGAGAATCTATATGTGAATTATTGTCGTAATTTTCCTCTATTTTAAAACTTTTCTGCATGGGGAGAGCACAAAAATAGTTTTGTTCAGTTAAATTTTGAAGTGTGGGGCAATGTGTCCGAACGTTCCGGGGTTTTAAACAAATATTCTAAACAGACTGCCCTGGATACTTTGATAATCTTCCTAATTGTCTGCATGAAAAATTGAAATATTATTTACTTGCTTCTTTAAATTTTCTGAAACGTAAATTTTGAGCAACTATATAGGTTTTCAGGTAAAAGTCAAAATTGAGTGAAAATTACGGAATGAAATCGTCAGAATCATGTTACTGTCAAATTCACTTTGAAAAAAATAACTTTACGGATTCATTCAGTATAAAAAAAATTACTTCTGAATCAGTTGGATAACTACAAAAATTTCAGTAATTTTCACTAATTCAGTAGTAATTTTTATCATTTAACGGACTCTGCTGGTATTTTTTTCCTCTGTAAATGTTTTTCAGTCAATTTTCACTGATTTGTAGTTAAAACTGACTGATTGAAATATACAAAATTGAGTTAATGCCGATTCAGCAGAACTTCACTGATTAATTCATTCAATAAAAATGAAAAATAATATCTGAATCAGTTGAAAAACTAACAAAACTTCAATAATTTTTCACTGATTCATCCAGTGAAAAAAAAACCTTTTGAATCTTTCTGTAAAGGGCACTTGGTTTTTTTCTAGAAAGCTAAGCTTTTGAGATAGTTCAGTCGAAAGATCAAAATTTAACTTTGCTTTCATTAAATGCGCTTTTCTCGAAAAGTTGATGTTGGTCTCCGGTCCCTTTTCGTAGGCGAGGTCACATATGTGAATTATTGTCGTAATTGGCTCATTCCATGTCAACTCGACCAGGTTTTGACCTTGTGTCTTCCGATTTCGCTCAAAATTTTTTTACGAGTTCCCCTCGATGGTCTAATGAAGGAATCACCGTCATTTCGATCCTAATCCTTCAGGGGGGCGGGGGGTGGCTCTTGTAATTTTTGTATAATTGGGATTTTTTGCGATATGGCTCAACTTTGAAGGCGCATATCTCAAGTTCGGTCATGTCCAAGATGAATCTGTTCATGCGGTTTTGTAGAGAATTGAAAGCAGATTCAAAATTGATAATCATATTTTGAAAAGTTTAAAGTTGAACTTTTAGGATGAAAGCTCAACTTTCATGATGAGTACAAAACATGAGGGCCCCCATTTAAAAATCTGAAAAAATTACTATGGAGAGAACTTTTTACGTACTTTTCAACTAACAACTTTTCAAGATGGGATCTTAATACCCCTGGGGGCACAGGGGTCCTCAATTTTGGTCAAAATTCAAGAAAATGTAAAACGTGAAGTAATATATCGATTTCTACTAATTCGAAGGCGCTGAGTTCGAATATGAGCTCAGTTTTTTCATCCGACTCCTCTGAACCCCCCCTATCAGTCCCCCTCATGGGGTTAAAATTCAAAAAAATGAAAAATAACATGTGACGTGTCGTTTGTCAGGTTTTTGAGAGTGCTGAGTTCGAATATTTGCTCATTTTCCGGATTCGACCCTTCGGTGCACCCCTAGCCCCCAATTTTGAGAAAACACATGATAAAAAAAAGAAATAGCATGTGTTATATCGATTTCTACTAATTCGGGGGTGCTGAGCTTGATTATCAATTTACTTTATTGACCGGCCATCCCCATCCCCCATTTTGACTCCCAAACTGCTAAAAAATTTAAAAAAAACGATGTTTTTTTCAAAAATGGGTGCTAGGGGTGCACCCGAGGGTCGAATCCGGAAAATAAGCAAATATTCGAACTCAGCACTCTCAAAAACCTGACAAACGACAGGTCACACGTTATTTTTCATTTTTTGAATTTTAATCCCATCAGGGGGGCTGATAGGGGGGTTCTGAGGAGTCGGATGAAAAAACTGAGCTCATATTCGAACTCAGCGCCTTCGAATTAGTAGAAATCGATATATTACTTCACGTTTTACATTTTCTTGAATTTTGACCAAAATTGAGGACCCCTGTGCCCCCAGGGGTATTAAGATCCCATCTTGAAAAGTTGTTAGTTGAAAAGTACGTAAAAAGTTCTCTCCATAGTAATTTTTTCAGATTTTTAAATGGGGGCCCTCATGTTTTGTACTTATCATGAAAGTTGAGCTTTCATCTTAAAAGTTCAACTTTAAACTTTTCAAAATATGATTATCAATTTTGAATCTGCTTTCAATTCTCTACAAAACCGCATGAACAGATTCATCTTGGACATGACCGAACTTGAGATATGCGCCTTCAAAGTTGAGCCATATCGCAAAAAATCCCAATTATACGAAAATTACGAGGGCCACCCCCCGCCCCCTGAATGACGGTGATTCCTTCATTAGACCATCGGAACTCGTAAAAAAATTTTGAGCGAAATCGGAAGACACAAGGTCAAAACCTGGTTGAGTTGACATGGAATGAGCCAATTGTCCTCTATTTTCAAACTTTTTTGCATGAGGAGAGCACAAAAATAGGTTTGTTCAGTTGAATTGTGTGATGTAATGTATTAGGACAATGTGTCCGAACGTTATGGGGTCTCAAACAAATATTCTAAACAGACTGCCCCCTGAGTAAGTACATTGATAATCTTTATAATTTTCTGAATGAAAAAATTAAATCTTATTTATTTATTTCTTTAGATTTTCTGAAACGTTTAGGCTTTAACGTTTCTTGGGAAATCAGCTTTGGGGAGTCCTACACCCCCTCTCGTCGCGCCTTCGAGACTTTTTTTTCTTGAAGAGAGGATCCTAGAGAACATTTTTGAATAATGACAATAAATATTCTGCGTGAAATTTAGAATATTTTATGCTATTATGTTGAACGCGTGAAGATAGGCTTACTTTTTGGATTGAAGTTATCAATATAAATTTGGAAAATTTTTGTAACCAATAAATCATATTTTTGAAAGTGAGAATTTTTTTGAGGAAAGAGGTCTCAGGCATACCAATGCCGTTTTGTTAACAGACCATTTTTTTTAGGACAATCGCTAGAAATGTTTCCTAAAATCCTCCCTTCAAGAAAAAGTGTACTGGCGGATTTGGGGGGGGGGTGCAGGACTCCTCTATGTTGGTTCCCCGAATAACTGGAACTTGAGTAGGGCCCATTTTGAAGTTGGAGAGTAAAATGACCATCAGAATGAAAATCAGTGCCTTAGAAAACCACTCACCTGTTTTTGATCTTCTAAATTGAAAAAAAAGACAAAGTGGGTTTTGGGTAATTTTTTGGTATTTGCTTTATATGGGTGATTTAGACTAGGGTGAGTCTCGAAAATTGTATTTTAAAAAATTGCACTTCATACTTTTACATAGAAGTGTGCTGTGTGCTTCCAGTGATGTAAATCGTGTGATTGATCGATTTTATGTAATTTTTAAAATGAGTTCTGTAAAATTTTAAAACAAAGTGGAAATGAGGCGATAAGAAATCTTACCCCGCTATGCTGTGTAATCATTTTCTGTTCGGATAAGCACTTAATTTCTTGTTTTGAGAAGTTCTGGTGAGAATTTTATTATAGCTTACGATTTGCAATAGAATTGGACTTTTTATTCCTTGGTATAACAAGGGATTTAATCTAAGATCTCTTATTTAATCAGTTTTCTTCCAAAATTACTAATTTTCCAAAAATTCCACTTTTCTTGATAAAGGGCTATGTAAATTATAAATAATAATTGCAAAGTTTCTTTTAGAAGGAAAATACGTTGGAAAAATTCACTCTCCTTGATGAGATCGAAATGTGGCTGAAGAGTTTCATGTAAGATTGATTGAAAAGTTAGGTATTTTACAATTATTGAGCCAATTACTACAAACGTTTTTTCTTCAATAAAATTTATAAATAAGTTGTCTAACAAAATTATAATTTTTTCTTATTAAAAAATTAAAAAATCGATGCATTTTGAGAAATTTTCGTGGTTTTGGCGAATTTTTCTTGAACAATTTTAACAAATCGGTAAAATGTTGGAAAATTATGCATTATGATTTTGTATGGAGAAAATATACTTACTTACTTATACGTGGAACAAAACTTCAAATGTACATTAGCTATTTATGGTGATTATTATGAATTCCTCTTTCGAATGGTGTAAACAGTTTTTCGATGGGTTAATTCGTTTTTTAGTTACGGCGTCTGGAACAATACAAAGTTGGTACTAAAAAAGTTCAAAAGTTCAAGTTTTCATTTTTGAACAACTGAAATTATGACTTCACTTAAAAAACTTGATTCAATTAATGGAAACAATTTTTTAAAAGAAGGCATAATTTTTGTTGTTCAAAAATAAAAAAATTCAACTTCTCAACCTTTTTAGTAAGGACTTTGTACTGTTCCAGACACCGCACCGTAACCAGAAAACGAATTTCGTTGTTAAAATAGAAAATTATTCAGCACGCTTTTATAAAAAAAGTTGAGTATTTTGTTTCAAAAAATGACACTTCTTCAAATATAGTCCACTTTTCATTCGGAATAATAAGAATAATGCAATAGCATTCTCAAAACCATAAGAGCACCCAGAAATTATTCAGGGGAGGGGCTGAGAATTCGAGGAAAAATAGGAAGGAGGAAAGAGTAAAATTTCAATGAAAAAATTGTGTACCAGTTATTTCAGTGGCGCTGGCATGGTCAAGTTATTTTCAGTAGGCTTGAACGAAGAAAAATTGAAAAATTGTGGAATTGTTTGGAACAAACAATCAATACACTCCTTAAATCTGAATTAATGAAATTTACCTGTTTGAATCAGTGAAATTAATTCAACTAAAAATCAGTGCTCTTTCAGTTAAAATTATTGATTTTATCGAATAAATTGGCAATTCATTGAGAAATCAGTGATTTTTTGCTGAAAGATTGGTAAAAAATCATTAATTTTCAATGAAAATCATTTCACTGATTCTCAAAGGCAGAATTTCATCAAAGACTTATTCAGATTTTGATATTTATTCATGAAATATGTAGAATGACTGGAATACTGCTCGACTCGAGCGAGGTGAGGGCGAAATTTTCTTGAAAAATTGTCGTGTTTGAAGAACAAGCACTTTTTTCACATTCTTGTACCTAATAAAAAAATCATCCTCCCCTGTCGGATGCGTTTCTCCCAAAACAAACTGAAAAGTTTTTTTTTGTTTTTTCAAAGCGACTTTTCGAAAAAAATTTCGCTCTTGTTTCACTCGTGCAATAAATGATTCCATGATTTCTTTTCCTTTTTTGCTGAAAAAAATCTCCGAAATTCTTTCGAAAATGTTGGTAAATTTTTTGGAACAGAAGATTTCCAGGAATGTTTCCTCGAGGACTTTACTTGAAAGGCTTGGATTATTTGAAAAAAAATTACCCGAAAAATTTGGAAAACACTCAAATTTATTTTTGGAAAACACACAAATTAATGTTGAAAAAAGTTTGTATCCCTGGTCAGAGAACAAGGTCATTCGGAGATTACGATTTTCATTTTTTTTACTTAGTGTGAATCATGATTTTAGAAAATTTTTTCAAATAAACACATTGTTTTCGATTCTTTAAAGTTCAAACGATCAAGAAAATCCAAAAAATCAACATGACTTACGTTACCCTCTTTTTAAAATCGTTATGGGGAGGTCATAGGTACTTACTAAAAATAGAAATTTTGTCGTACAAAAGAAAAGTCATACTTTTTAGTTTAACAATTTTGTGAGACATGGCACCTTGAAAATTCATTAAAATTTTTTTTTGAAAACGTACGGATGCCCTAGATCTTTATCACGTGACAGACTTTAAAATCCTCCCTTCATGTTTCATATATCACGTATAAAAGGTCTAGAAAACTTGAAAAAATTAGTCTGGAAACCCTGGAGAAGTCGGGGAAAATAAATTCTGAATATTGCGGACATCCTGTTAGTAACCTTATAAGCAGGATGTTTTTTCAAATCCATCGCAGTAATCGTACTCAACCAAAAAGTAATATCAATTAAGTGTATTATTCAATCGAGTTAATGAAACGAAAAAAGAGCGAAAAAAAGAGCGAAAAAAAGAGGAAAAAAGACAGCAATGGCAACGAATCAGTCACGATATCGCGTCAGTATCTGGTGCGCTAGAAAACAGACAGAATTCGCACGTAATGGAATTACATAATAGCATTTTAGCAAACAGAAGGAAGACAGAGAGAGTCCTAGGGCCATGGAGAGGCAAAGAGAAACACGAGCATTTTAAAAGAATACAAAAAAGTACGTATTTACCTCGCACTGCGTGTATTTCGAGTCGACGCGACGCTGGTGGAAAAAATGTTATGTAGTATTTATTTTTATTGTAGTATTATTGTATAGACAGAGAAAAAGAGAAAACGATACACACAGTTTAGGAAATTAAAGAGGGTAAAAGGCTCGTTGTACTGTGAAAACGGAGGTGTTTATTTTTGCGATGGCGATGGCGGGCGGGAGATCGTGGGAAAGGGTTGGAGATAGCTGGGGCAAGGGGGCGCATTCGTAACGGAAATATGATGCTCGGTAAATGTAAGCAGTTCACTTGTTGACGTTGATTTTCGTATGCCTCGCCTTTGAGTAGGTATTTTTCGCTCTCTCTCGCTCGTAGGAAGTGTATTCGGTCTAGCGCGCGATTGTGTTGTGTCGATCTTGCTAGACATTTTTTTTCCTTTAGATACGCCACGTCTTTCCGCAAAATGCCACTGTACCGGGCGACGAGGTAATGTTTAATTCATATTATTCAAGAAAATCAGCGAACCGTAGCGAGGGGTTTCTTTTTATTGGCCGTGGGCGTAAACCGGGGAGAAAATACCTTTGTTTTTTTCCTCCGGTGGAACTCGAGGTAACTTCGGCTGTTCACGTTTGGGTGAGTTTGTGCATGGTGAATGAGATGCGAGGGTGAGGGGATAAGGTGGCGGATTAATTATCGAGAATGTATGGTAACAAGTGGCGAATGGGTCAATGTCGTTGGTGGTCGTAATGAGATGATGTTTTCAATTCACGAAGACTTACATGTTCAAGTGTTTGGTATGCTTGCTTTTATAAAATAAAATTTGTCATACCTAATGGAGTTGGTGGGCGCACATAATACTATTTATTTATTGTTTCGAGGGTGGTATTTTGATTTAAGATGTTCAATAATGATGGAATTTATGGCATCAGTGTATACTTACGTTGTTTCGCTATGGTAACCGTTCAACTTATTAGAAATGGTGACATCGAGGGCGTTTGTTTGTCTGCTTTTATAAATATTTTATTCTGTATTACGTGTATATTTTGTGTGCTTTTTATTACGAAACACGAGTCGACGATGAGGCGAAGGAATGAATCGGAAGTCGATGAATTTTGATTAAGTTCGAGTGAATTTTAGATGAGAAAGTGTAATACTTGATAAAACAATAGGAATAGGCGAACTGATCTAAATTGGAATTTATGATCAAGCTGTTACTTAATAGGTCAATTCAAGTCTACTGAGATAAATCCAAAAAAAAATTGCCTTGGATTTTGACGAAAATTAGAGAGGTAATTTACTTTAAGTGGAAGATCTCACAAAAAAGTTTAAAACCTCCAGCTCAAATGGGGATGAAACTTGGAATCTCAAAATGACGTATGTACTTGACTTGAATCAAACACCACGTTTTGTTCTTTTGAAGGAAGATTGAAAAGTTACCAATCGTGAATTTGAAGATTACACAGGTCGACACGATTTTTGTGCCTGGGTCATGGTTGCCAAATTTTGATTGCTTTTATGTTACTAATGAAGAAAAAAAAAATTTTTTGACCAAAGTTTGCTTGGGAGGCAGGGGATCGAAAAATAAGGAGTTTCAAGAGCAATAAACAGGGGCTTGAGAAAAAATTGATTTTTTTTATCCAGCCTTACAGGAAATTTTACGGTAAATCGAATGGAACAACCCGCAGACCTCTATCTTTTTTAGAAAAAAAGTTACAGACAAAACTTTCCTAAATTATGTGAAAAAATTGAATTTTTTTGGGCCTTGGTTACCAAAAAGTTAATTTTTGAGAAAATTCAGCTAGGACAAAAATGATACGAACCAAAAATGTAGAAAATTAAATTTCCTATCTGGTATAAATGATTCGATTTTTCGGGGGGGGGGAGGCATAGTTTTCAAGATATTCTCGAGTAAAGTTGAACATTTGTGGAGCCAATTAAGAATAATTAAATAATTAAATAAATTTTTGGCTGCCTAAACTCCACTAATGTTTAACTTTATTCGAGAATATCTTGAAAACTATTCTCCCCCCCCCCCCCAGAAAAATCGAATCATTTCTACCAGATAGGAAATTTAATTCTCCACATTTTTGGTTCTCATCATTTTTGTACTAGGACGCTTAGTTTTTTCAGAAATTCACTTTTTAGTAGCCAAGGCCCAAACATTTAAAAAAAAATTTTCTCAACCTCTTCCTGTTTATTGTTCTTGAAAAACTATATTTTTCGACCCCCTGCCCCTAGCAAACTTTGGTCAAAAAAATTATTTTCCCCTTCATTAGTGGTACATAAAAGCAACCAAAATTTGGCAATTGGAACCGAGACACAGAGCAAACGATTTTTTTGTCGACTAGTGTTATTGATTGTTATCAAATTCAAAAATTGAGCTATTTTTTTTGGTCGCCTGAAATGATTTTTGATGAAATTTTTCAATAATTTTTATAGCAGTGCTGCCAAATTTCGTTTTGATTTACATAGTTTTCATAAAATATCAGTTGGTAGCACTGCTACAAAAAAATTAAAGAAAAACTGTGAAAAATTGTTTCAGTGAATGTTAATAGATCAATAAGAAAATTCCGAAGTTCATTTTTCTCTTTATTTTAATTTATAAAAATCTTAAAGATCGCGAATTTTACATAATAAGTTCACATTGGTAGTAATTAGAAAATAAACAAAAAGATTAGAAAATCAAAAAAAACGTCTTGGCTTGTAACAGTATGAAGAGAAAGCACTAAATTACCTACTAACTAAAGATAGGATTAAATTTTTACTCATCATTCACTACTCTTGACAGTGATCGAAAAAAAATGACTCGACTTTTTTTATAGTCACTGAATGAATGACTTGAACTTTATGAAAATTGCTTAAATCAAACTGCAGTTTACAGCACTGCCATGATTTTTTTTTCTGAAAAATAGTTCCAGATGATCCCGTTTGATATTATAAAAAATTGATTTAAATATTTGAAATTGATCATTAGTATCGAAAAATTGTGAAAACTCATTTTTTTCAAGCAAAAAGGTTTCGTAGTACCTAGGTATATAAATAATTATGTAAAAAAATATAATTAAAATAAAATTTAAAAAATTAATTTGATTAAATTTGTGAAATTTATTATTAAGGGTATGCTCTCGCTTGTTATTATATTGAAAAATTTAGGATCATTGATGATTGACGAATAAAATACTCTGTAGTTGTAATATATTGTGCTTTAGAAAAACTTCGTATTTTGAGATAGTTTCAAAATTTTTCTTCAATTTTTTTAAAAATTTGGACAAAAATTTGTGTTGTTGGTTCAATCTTTTTCGATTTTTTTTTCAAAGATGGAAGTGAAATTTTGAAAATATCTCAAATACCTCAAAAGATAATGCTTTTTCAAAGCACATATTAAATTTTCAGTCACAATCTTAAATTTCTCCTCTGATAACAAGCTAGTGCATACCCTTAATATTCTAATTTAAATTATAAATAAAAGTTTATTTGAAAATCACAATTTTTTCAAATGTTGGAGTCAGGGGTTGAAGACTGTTGAAGAAAATTATGAAATTTAAGCTCTTGGACACCGTTTATTTATATCGGTTTCCGGATTGTTCGAAAAAAGTGGACGAAAAATTCGATCTTGAAATAATATACGAACTTTCCTTCCCTCCTCTCCAGAAAATTTAAATATTTCGAAGCAGAAAAAATGGGTTCCTCCTCGTTTAGAAACTTGATTCCTGTGAATTTGAAGTGCTGCCTCTAATGTCTCAGCATGGGTGTTTCATTATCTAGAAATCTGGAAAATTGTACTTTTTTTAAATCACAAAAAATTGGAAAAAATCAAACTTGAGAATTAGTTGCTACCATCAGGTGAAATATTCAATTTTTTAAGGAAGAGGAGAAGGAGAAGAAGGGGGTAAAAGTATGAGATTTTTTTGAAAAATCGAAAAAATATCATAAAAATGCACGAAAACATGATTTATATAAGTGCAAAATTTGATTTGTGCATTTTCAATTTTTTCACGAATTTTTCTCATCATACCGACGGAATGTTTAAAAAAAAAAATGTTTTCTTGCTGTACAAAACACACTTACCTACAATTTAAATTTTTGGACCAGTGCAGCGTAAATATGTACATCGTGATGCAATGAAAGACTCTATCTACTTCCCTGGACTCCCTTTCCTTAGCGGTGTTGCCAGTATTAAGTAATATAACTCTCTTTCAACTTCTTTGAATGAGGCGTTACTTGATCTACGAGAAAACAATCATTATTACATTTTTGTAAAACCTTTTTCTCATCAGGCAAACATTTTATTTACTTGTCATCTTTTTTGATCATTTTTTCAAAAATAGTTGCAATTTTTTGTCAACTTGTTCTCAAATTTTAATAGGAAAATACTTTTTTAAATGCTAACTAGCGACGCGACGTACTGATGAAAAATTATAAAAATGTGAGTTAATAATTTTCATCGAGTTGAACAACCTAATTTTACCAGGAGACCCTCCTTCCAAATTATCTTCTCAAAAATATCAGAAAATATCAACACAAAATTTTTCAAAATTTTTTCTTACCAAAGTTTTGCATTCCCCTCCCCCCATTTCAAGAATGAATTAATTTTTTATATCATCAAAAATGGATTCAGTTTACGAACATCATCACACGAATGAACTTTACCATTGGCTTTTTGGATACAAACGAGTGGACTCAGTGGCGTAGCCAGGATTTTGTCAAGGGGGGGGGGGCAAGAACGAGATTTTATGTCAAATTTTCTGTGGTTGTTTTGAAACATAGCAAGTATTTTTTCACTACATATTTTCAGTAGCGTAGCCAGTCTCATTGGGGGGGGGGGGAGGTCAAAGCTTTCAAAATTTTTTGAGAAATTTTAAGTAAATTTTTAAAAAATTTCAAGTTTGGCCCTCCCTCCCTCCCTCCCTCGCCACAAAATTTCTTTAAATTTGGAATCATTTTCATAAATATTTAAGTAAAAGTTGCAGAAAAATACTTAAATTTTGGAGCAAACAACTTCCATGCCAATTATTTTGACTTTGAAAACCAAAAATAATGACAAATTTATGCAGTGGCATTGGAAGCTTATATTTCAGAAGGGTACAAAAAGGGTATGAAGACTTGGATAACTAGAAGGTTTTAGGGGAAGGGGTTAAAAGGGAGCATTTTTTGGCAATATTGCCTCAATTAGTTGATATAATTATGATTTTGTTCATGCCCGAGCGAAGCGAGGGCGAAGCTTTGAAAAAATTGAATTTGTAATGTTCAAAACAGACGTTTTTTTGCCCAAAATTTTTTTTAAAAAAAGGCCATGGGGGGCGATCGCCCCAGTCGTCCCCCTTGGCTACGCCACTGAGTGGACTCATGTCGACGACGCGACGCGACGCTTTGGTTAGGTACCAAATCTTCTTTTTTCCAATTCTCGATTTCGTTATTAATAACTTCTTAGTAACGATGAAAAACTTCAGGGCACGACTTGAGAACAGTTTTTAAGCTTCTTTTGATTGTCCTTCTAAGGATTCTCTGATTTAATGATCGTGAGTCAATTCTCCTTCAAATGTAGAGCATAAAGATGAAAATTTTGAGTCTCTAAATTAACACAATAATATTAACAAATTCAAATAAAATTAATTTTAATATTCAAAATTGAATAAAACAATTACTTATATAAAAAATCATTAAAATTAATGTAAGTAATGAATTTTTAATTTAAATAATCTTGACATAAACGTATTAAATTTTAAAAACAAATAAAAAAATTATTAAATAATTTATGTGTAATTATTAATCAATTAAATTTAAGTAAAAAAACAAAAAGTACAAAAATTTATTATTCAATAACTTTTATTATTGAATAATCATTCAATTTTAACCTCGATTATTCTTCCATGAAATTTTCAACTATTCTCCATCTTGGTAAATTTCAAAGACTCATAAATCGGCCAAAAAAAATCCCAGAGACCTTCGTTTGCACCATTCGTCATCGTTCGATGACCTCTGCTAACTTACAAAATTTGAAGACAATTGATGATCCATCGTGGAATTTTCGGTTGCGTTAGCATTGAACGGCTCATTAGTCTTTCCAAATGCTTTTTCCTACCTCCTCTCTCACTCTCCTCAAGAAAAACTATTTATGAATACTTCTTGCAAACTTAAACTTTACCAAAATTACCTACAAAACAAGAAACAAAAGAGATATAAAGAAAGATCCAGAATTATTGTGCCTGCGAAGCGAAAATGTAACAGATTAAATGCAAAGGCGCAGTAATGTAGTAATACGAGCAATAGCGATACATACGTGTATCGTGTATGTGGAAAGAAAACACGATGTAATCGTATAATATGGGCGAAGAGTGTGGCCGCTTCTATATACCATATCGTGCTTTATTGGGGAAGGGTGTCGAAGGGGTATTATTGTTATCGAAGATATAAACTGGGAACACGACTAAGTCTAAATGGATTTGCGGTGAAAAGTTTTGCTATGGTAGGTTCGACTTCGGCAGTATAATTCGGTGTGACTTATTGTGAAGCGGAGGATAAATTACAAAAGCCGAGATGGCAGTACGAGGAAGACGCGACGTGATTCGTTATATTTGAAATTATTATGCGGAAATATTGGCAACGTGATGCAGTTGTAAAAAGCACAACCCCGGATACGGGGTGCTTTTGGGAATACAACTGTGCGGTCTATGCTCTGCGTCGTCTACGTGTAGCGAACAACTTGGCAAAATTTTGTTCGGGCTGGTTGCGGTGTGGTTGTGGTTTGTTTAGCTTTATCACTTTTTTTTATCGAGAAAGGTATTGATACGAGATAGTTGGAGATTTGAGGAAGGTTAAGGGTAGCTCCAGATTGCTATCGGTGAAAAATTTAGAATTTTGATATCTTGATGAATGATGATTGACGAATAAAATACTCTATAGTTGTAGTATGTACTTTAGAGCAACTTCATCTTTTGAGAAGTTTTGAAATATTTTCAAATTTTTTCTTCAATTTCAAAAAAAAAAAGAATTGAAAAAAATACTTTGGACAAAAAAGGCTCTGGTGTGATTTGGGGGTCATTTGGCCCTTGGTGGAACTTTGACAAAATTTTTATGCCATTCGACTTGCCTATGTAGAAGATGATTTTAGAGCGCAAAAACGAATTTTTACCACACCCCCCGGGGGCGGGGGCCTCAAAATACGTGATTTTCACTCTAAAAATTCTATCTCCGCGAGTTTTTAACCGATTTTTTTCAAATTTGGCATGTAGGCAGAGGTACTTGAGGGGAGTACCCTGAAATTTTTTCAGATTTTTTCGACCACTACAATGACCTTAAATTTGACGTTGAAAGTTTAAAATCGCCCTGGGGGCACCGTTTTGGCGTGTGGTATAAAGAAAAAAATATTTTCATGTTTCTCACTCTATTTTACACTACTTAGAATTTTTTTCAATTTTTTTTGAGTGGTGGCCTATGCGTGACGTTCAAAAAACCGATAAATCGGTCGTTTTACCTAGTACTTGAGAAATACACTTTGAAAAAAGACAAACATGTTAATCGCAATTTTATAGCTGGAAAAGCTTCTATATGATGTCCAGAGTCTTTGATAAAGTCGCATCGCCCCAGCCCCTATTGCTTTTTGAGGGGGGGGGGGGGGGGGGGGGGAAAGAAAAAATTGTTTTGCACCGATTTCGCTCAAATTCACGTAAATGGTTCTGTAGGTGTAGAAGTACTCCCCAAAAATTTTTAGCCCCCCTCGACCTCAGGGGGCTGAGCGATCGTTTCCCAAAGTTGGACATTTTTGGTTAAGATGACAAAAAAATCGAGTTTTTCGACTATAAAACCGCTCCAAAATTCTAATTTTGAAAAACTTTGTATTTTCTGTGCACATTTTGAGGTAACGAATCCGACTAGCCCATCAAATTTTTCATTCGAATGGTTTACACCCCCTTCTCATCATTGCCCGTTTGAAAGTGTACAGATCGTGGGGTTTTCAGAAAAAAATGACCTCGTAATATTTTTTTTACAAAATTCAGTTCGCGACACATCAGGGGGCAAGTGGAATTGTATCAACCTACTTAAATTTTCAATTAGGTGAATGAAAAATATTCAGATACTAACCTGAAATTTTAGGAAGCAATGGCTAAACCTTTCTCCTAAGTCGCGGGAGCCTAAAATTTTTTGGGGAATATTTCTATGTAATTTTTCAAAAAACTGCTCAGATTTGAGAAATAATGGCTCAGCCTCCTGATGTGTCGGGAGCTGATGTTCGTAAACAAATATTTTTGTACCTTAATAAGTTGACATGTAAAGTTGACCAAAATCGATGCGAAAAAAAAAACATTTTTTGAAACGGGCTCCCTCACTCCCCCCCCCCCCAGCAAAAAGAACGAGGAGTAGGTGAGGTGCTTTTTTACCACACACTCGAGACATCATAATTGAACATTTTGAATCAAAAAATTTTCACTTTCTCGCGAAATGTCATTTTTGGGTCACCTATGTAACAAAGTTATTTTTTTTGAAAAGCCCACGATCTGTACACTTTCAAACGGGCCGTGATGGGGAGGGGATGTAAACCATTCGAATGAAAAATTTGATGGGCTAGTCGGATTCGTCACCTCAAAATGTGCACAGAAAATACCAAGTTTTTCAAAATTAGAATTTTGGAGCGGTTTTATAGTCGAAAAACTCGATTTTTTTGTCATCTTAACCAAAAATGTCCAACTTTGGGAAACGATCGCTCAGCCCCCTGAGGTCGAGGGGGGCTAAAAATTTTTGGGGAGTACTTATACACCTACAGAACCATTTACGTGAATTTGAGCGAAATCGGTGCAAAACAATTTTTTCTTTCATAAGCCCCCCCCCCCCCCCTCAAAAAGCAATAGGGGCTGGGGCGATGCGACTTTATCAAAGACTCTGGACATCATATAGAAGCTTTTCCAGCTATAAAATTGCGATTAACATGTTTGTCTTTTTTCAAAGTGTATTTCTCAAGTACTAGGTAAAACGACCGATTTATCGGTTTTTTGAACGTCACGCATAGGCCACCACTCAAAAAAAATTGAAAAAAATTCTAAGTAGTGTAAAATAGAGTGAGAAACATGAAAATATTTTTTTCTTTATACCACACGCCAAAACGGTGCCCCCAGGGCGATTTTAAACTTTCAAGGTCAAATTTAAGGTCATTGTAGTGGTCGAAAAAATCTGAAAAAATTTCAGGGTACTCCCCTCAAGTACCTCTGCCTACATGCCAAATTTGAAAAAAATCGGTTGAAAACTCGCGGAGATAGAATTTTTAGAGTGAAAATCACGTATTTTGAGGCCCCCGCCCCCGGGGGGTGTGGTAAAAATTCGTTTTTGCGCTCTAAAATCATCTTCTACATAGGCAAGTCGAATGGCATAAAAATGTTGTCAAAGTTCCACCAAGGGCCAAATGACCCCCAAATCACACCAGAGCCTTTTGTTGTTTGTCCTATTTTTCCCAAAAATGGAAGAGAAATCTTGAAAATATCTCAAAGTCATCAAAAGATAATGTTGTTCCAAAGCACATATTAAATTTTAAGAACATTTTATTTAATAATGTTTAAGATATCGCGATCTTAAATTTTTCCATTGATAACAAGCTACAGCATGCCCTTAATAAAAAAAAAAAAAGTGCGATGAAGAATTATGACATGAAAGAGGAAATATGTTCTAAGAACTATTTTCAAGAGCTCGAATGTATTGAAATTTATGAAATGCAGGTAAATTAAATGATATAAAAATCGATGATAAATGATGCAGAGCTGACAAGAATAAGAATGAGCGCTATCTCCAATGCGTAAATTTTACGAATTCCCAGTTTCTCCTGAGTAGTTCAAGATGAAATTTTGAAGGTTTTTCCATCTCCCCACTCTTTACTTTAAAAAAATCACAAATGATATCCAATTTTATGGATTTGATAAATGAATATGAAAAATTATGAAAATTGACAACTTACCTTTTAAAAAAAGAACTTATTCGCGACGCGACGTGTAAAATAGGATATTTTTGATTTTGTTTGATAATCTTGATTTATTTGATTTCCAAGATTTCATGGATCCTGGTTTTGCTGTCATTGTAGTTTTTCCACTATACACCTCTCTCCTTCTTGCCAGGCTTATTTTAATGGGGGGGGGGGATTCAGGTTTTGATGGTAAATCAGTAAAACACGTTGTTTAAAATGATTTCAAATTGCCTAAATTGTTGAAATATTAAAACAATTTCAGATAAGAATCATTTTGAAAATTGGAAAATAGTTGGAAAATAAATTTTTGAAAGGTCATTTAAAACAGTGCAAACATTTTCGAAATTCATTAAAATTGTTCCATGTACCAAAATTGTTCTTAAATATTGCAAAATTCTTCTGATTTTCATTAAAACTGTTTGAAGTGTTGAACAATTTGTCGAAATTGCTTGAAATACCATATTTTTTCAACACGTTTTAAACATTTATTAACATCAAAATTATCAGAAATTTTTTTCTACGTATAGATATAAGTATATTAAAATTTTACCATTATTATTTTTATTGGGGGGGGGGGGGAGAACTAAAGTGATTCGATTTTTGCATCGTTTTAAAAAACATCAACTCGATGAATTTGCATAATAAAGGACCAGTGCCACTACAGATCCTCCCCTTTCATTGAAAAAAAAAATGTTATTTTTGACGTATTTCTTCTTACAATTTTATCTTCTATTTTTTTGAATTTTGACAATTTTCATGAAATTTGAACGGTATATATTTGCATTTTGCCAAATTTATAGCCTATTTCTCAACATTTCAGACAATTTTCAATTTCATTATTTTTATTTTCGTCATTTCCATACATTTTCATGGACCTGTAACAACTTTTTTCAATAATTTAAAAATTTTAATTAATATTGTAATTTTAACCATTTTTACTTCATTTCTTTTGATTTTGAAAAAACTAATGGAGTACTTACTTTTTTCACATCTTTGAGGATAATACATTCATCGATTTCTTTTAGTATTATATCACGATTCCAACGATTTTTATCACCTTTTTGCTTACATTTAATCAATCTTTACGTTACTTTTGATTGATTTTCTTAAAATTAGACAATTTTTTTCATATTTTGAAAATGGTTGAAAATTTTAAAACAATTTTTACGGTCTGTTGAATTTTGTCGTACTTTTACTTGGTTTTTGCAAAAAATTGAGAATATTTCTTGCTTCTTGGGATGTCTGACGAGTTCGTTTAATTTTTTGATATTTTTTGATGTAAATTTTTGTAATATTTTGTCAAAATGTACGATTTCATTTTTACTTTCATGATTAAGGAAGAGTATGGGGTTAAAAAGTAAACAGAAATATCAACAGACAGGCAACCTTGCTTGTACCTACATTAAGGTGGATCGAAAAAAACAAGTATTTTAAATTTTGATGAAAATTGGCGAGATAGTTTACATTGATTGAGAGACCTCTCAAAGAACTTTTGAGCCCTCCAGTCCAATGAGGAATGGAGCTGAAAGACTTTGAAGTGGGATTACCTATTTTCGAAAAAAAACGTGGGTTGTTTGCAACTTTTTGGTAGTGCTACCTGCTGGGAATCTCGGCCACTCTTTGAAATGGAGCGATTTGAGTTTCTACATTTTTTATCTGAAACATCAACTTTGAATTTGGATGCCACTTTTGCCCTCCGCAAAAGGGTTGAAAATTTGCAAATGGTAGTTTAAAAATCGTTTGGTTTTTACCAAATTCAAGTTGTTCACACCCAACTCGAAATCAAGCCGAAAATTTTTTGGTCCCTTGGAATAATTTTCGACGACATGACAGTGCTGCCAACTGCGTTTCGATCATAAAATTTCAGTTGGCAGCACTGCTGTAAAAAATTTCAAAAACATTTATTCAAGTTTATTTTAACAATAAAAAAATCGGCTCATTATTCTAGCCAGTGTACGAACAACTTGAATTTTATGATAACATTGATAACACAGGTCGACATAGAAAATGCTGTTTGACGTTTGATGGGTTATTTTCATAGTATTTTTCGCGCTGATCATGAGAAAAATAGTGAAAAAATTTCATCACCCAAGGATTTTTTCCAATTTGAATTTTTCGTTCAACGGTTTTTCTTTTTTTGATAACTTTCTACACTTCAAGTAGATTTTCTGAGAAAAGGAAGGGTTCTACGAAAAAAATAAATAGAACATGAATTGTAGAGCGTCAAATTTCCTATCTGTAAAGTCCAATTCGTTTTTTCTTAGAAGGCTTAGCTTTCGAGATACTTCAGCTCAAAGTTCAATTTTTTTTAAAATTGAAAATATTTCAGAAACTAAGCCTTCTAAGAAAAAAACTAATTGGACTCTATAGGTAGGAAATTTAACGCTCTACAATTTATGTTCTATTCATTTTTTCGTAGGACCCTTTCTTTCCCCAGAAAATCGACTTTGCGGGTCAAAAATTACATCAAATAATGTAAAACAAATTTTCAGCGGAAAGTCTTCCAATTATGAAATATCCTGACGTCCTGGAATTTTTTCACCATTTTTTTCGTGATCAGCGTGAAAAATAATATAATAATTATCCATTCAATTTGAAACAGCATTTTCTTTTTTTTGTTTTAATTACTGTTTTTAGTCTAAAATGTAGCTCTGATTTTAAAATTTCTCCATCACTCAAGTTTCGCTGGTAGGTGATTCTAATCTATTTTTTAGTTCCGAGTTCGAATTGTGATTACCGTTTTCAAGATTTTTTATAATTGGAAGGTTTTTTGTTAAAAATTTGTTTTCTATTTTTCTATGTAACTTTTGACCCTTAAAGTCGATTTTCTGGGGAAAGAAAGGGTCCTACGAAAAAAATGAATGGGACATAAATTGTAGAGCGTCAAATTTCCTTCGTGTAGTGTCCGATTAGTTTTTGAGATAATTTCAATTTTAAAAAAAGTGGAACTTCAAACTAAAATATGTACCTCGAAAGATAAGCTTCCTAAGAAAAAACTAATTGAACTTCACAGGTAGGAAATTTGACGCTCTACAATTTATGTTCAATTCATTTTTTTTGTAGAGCCCTTTCTTTTTTCAGAAAAGTGACTTGAAGTGTCAAAAGTCATCAAAAAAATATATATAAAACCCGTTAAACGAAAAATTTAGATTGTGAAAAATCCTTGAGTGAGGAAATTTTTTCATTGCTTTTTTTGTGATCAGCGCGAAAAATACTACTTATAAAAATCACCCATAAAATCTCAAGCAGCATTTCAAAAGTTTTAAAATGTCGACCTGTGTAATTGCTTGAATCAAAATGCAGCTGGCAGCGCTGTCATGAAGATTTTTTCAAGTACGTTTCTTCAAAAATCATTCTAGGTGATCAAAAAATGTTTGGTTTAGTTTCGAGGTATTGGAATGGGCAATTTGAATTCAATGAATCAAAAATAAGATCTATTAGTCCCTTGTCCTTTTAGGTTTAGTGGCTCAAAATTTTTCCAAGACATCTCCCACTCCAAGTAAACTTCCTCCCCAATTTTCGTCCAATTCCAGAATACGTTTTCTTTTTCAATCCACCCTAACCTATATTTTTCGCGTCGACATTTCGAAAATACCTCCATAAGTGAAAGTTGTCGGAGTAAAATATCATAGGTACCCATTAAACGAAGTTAATCTTTTCGCCACACCCTGTGTAGTGATTTTTTTCGCGGGTTTTTCGGTATACGCGCCAAGCCGCTATTTTCTTTCTATTTGCGGGTAATTTATTGTTGTAGATTGTTCACGATGTTCCATTTTTCACGTTATTTTCCAGCGACGACGACGACGATTGGTACCGCGGGAAGAGCACAAAAGTGGCCGGGGTTGGGGGAGGGGGCGCAAGCAAGCGCGTATACGAGTATAAAGAAACGAAAAAAATATAGAGGTGTTTGTCGTCTGTGTGTATGTGTGACTGCGATGTTTCTACGAGTATGGTACTTCTTATACTATAACGCGAGTTGTATGTTTGTTCTCGGAATATCACGGGGGGGGGGGTGCCGAGGAGTTCGAAAAAAGAAACCGATTTACCGTTCACAATTAAATTCGCGTTGGCGTATGAATCAAAACGTGTACTGTACGAAGCTGTTGCCAAAGGAAAAGGGATGCTGGAGGAAAAAAATGATTTGTACGGCGTTGAAATGAATTCTGGGCTGGAAAAAAATGACGATAGGAGAAAAAAATAGGGAGGGTAAATCGTAGCACGTGCTGGTCTCGCTTAATGTGACCTATATCGTTACGACGATGACGCTGGCGCTCGGTAAATTTAATTAATTCGATATAATTGCGCGTCTTTGTACAACATGTAAAGGTCAAGGTTGCCAACGGATGCAATAGCGAAAAAAATTTTTTTCGCACGAATACGTAATGTGTTTCGGTGTGTCTCGGGTCTCGGGTGTATAAGAGAGAAACGAACCGTCGACTGGGAGGTGTTTTCGGTACGGTGTATAATTGCACCCTTCGACGGGTTTTTAAAACGACGTATTCCCTCTCGCTCGGTCTACGTTGTAATATCGCCGCGCCAGTAAATGGAAAAGTGAAATAAATTTTTAGTATGAGCGATAATCAAGCTTTGAAATCTTACCGCGAACCATTAAAATATACACGACGATGGCAGAACTCACGATACGTAAATTAATAGTGGCGTAAAAAAATCACGGTGTTACGAAACACATGCACAAAGGGGTTGCAAAGGCGAAGCGGAGGGTTCGTATAAAAGAAACGCTTTAAATATATCGAAGAAATTACACCAGCGCACGCACATAGCCTCTCTTTTTACTCGGCTATGATCCATAAATGCGGCAAATATTACAAAATCGACGACCGATAGGGAGGCCGAGTCGGTTTAGGTGTAGTTTTGCTTCTAAGTGCTGCTTCGAATGTAAGGGGCTCTTTTCTTTTTAACGAAGAGTAATTTTTATTGTGTGAGGTGTAGTTGAAAGCTCAGGTGATGAGAGCTTCGAGTGTCTACAGAAATGTATCGAATTTCAAGATGAGAGGTGCTGGAGTTGGAAGATGGGCGAGATTGTTTTATTGTAATTGAAGAGTGTTTTTAAAAAGTGCTTTTGAAAGGGTCGAGGTGATTTTTAATTGGTATTTATGAAAGAAAAAGGTATCGGAGTGGAATAAAAAACCGTGTGGTTGGAAAAGTCAGAATTGAGAGTGAATTTTCACGAAAAGTGAAGGAAAAATGATGAAAAATGTAGTATATTTCGATTGAAGTTTTTGAAGTTGGTCGTATTTTTTGGGGTGATCTGCTGGATCGAATTGGGATGCCTTAAATTCACAAGGATCGAACACCACATGTTTCCAAATATCCACATAATGATCGCTCCTGAGCGTTTGTCAAACTACATGGAAACCGTCATTAATTTTAACGCAAATGGAATTTCGACAATCTAAGTCCAATTACAAGTTCAAAAATTTTTAACTCCGAATTTTTTAAGTTTTTTTTTCAACTTTTTTATTATGTATACTGGGCGTGTATAATTACCAAGACTTTCACGCCCAGTGTAAGTTATCTTTACATTTTTTTATAGCTGTATCAAATAAATATTTTTTCTATCAGTAAAATTTTTGAGAATCATGAAGTTGAAAAATTTTGAAAAAAAATCATTGTTGGAAAAAAACTTGTCAAAAAATTTTTTAGCCAGAAAAAATCTTGATTTTTTTGAAAAATCTGAATTGAAAAAAATTCAGGTAAGTACAGTTGAAAAATTTTTAAAATAGGGGAATTTTCGACTTGGATTTTTCATTCAAATTTTTCTAACTTCATTTTTTTGAATTGTTTCCAATAATTTTGAATTTTTTTCCAACTGTAAAATTTTTCCAGTACCTAGAAAATGTCTTACAATTGTTTTCAACTTGATGGGTTTCAAAATTTCTTTTTGTATTTGTATGTTTGTCACAAAATTATACGTTTTTGTTGTGATTTTGTGGAAGTGATAGAAAACGAAAAATAATAAATTGATAACTTGCTCAATGTTATGAGCTCATAAGTTCTCGATTAAGCGCATGGCATTTTTCTGTCTTTAAATCTTTTACTACCTATACCTATGTGCATGGAAACCAGGTTTTTAAATTTGGTAATATTTAATTAAAATGCGGAGGAGTTGGAGGGAGTGTGAAATATCAATGTTTTGAATGTTTGACTCTTGAATGGAAAACTTGCATTTGTGTACTAAATTGGATGTGATTTTGAGATTCTGAATAAATAAAAAAAACGCTGATGAATAGTTATAATTGCAGTGGGTATATAGAAAACTATCACCTAAATAGACTGATTTCCTGTGAATTTCTTTTCATTTCACCTACGAGGGGCAGTCATTAAGTAAGTTTCACATCGCTATAAAAAAAAAAGAGATATCACAAAAAAAAATTTTTATTAAAAAGATTATAGTTTTCTTCATTTTTTGACATAATCGCCAAGTTTCTCGAGACATTTTTCGTAGCGTGACACAAGTTTTTCGATACCTTGTGCGAAAAAAATCCGTCAGGTGGAACCCATTGTGCGCAAATTTTTTGGGAATTTCAAGTCATCAGTAATAATTTTGTGGACAGTACCTTTCAAAATATTAAGTTTTTTGGCAATTTGATCGAGAGAGATCCGGCGATTTTCCTGAATGAGTCTGTTAACACATTCAGCAGTCTTCTCAGTCGAGACTGTTTTCGGTCTCTTAGAGTGAAGTTTGTCGGTGACACTTTCACGGCCTTCTGAAAATTTTGCACACCATTTCCCGACAGCTTGGCGTGATATAACGTTAAAACCATATGTTGTTAACAATTCACGATGAATTTCGGTCGTTTTTGCTTTTAACCAAAAAAAATGAACAACTCCGCGAAGTTCTTCCTTGGACGGCATTTTTACAGAGGCACTATCTTTAAACAGCTATTATCACAAAACCATCTATCGAAATGCAAAAACAACCATGTCTAGGTCGGGCCGAATGTTTAAAGAGTGTTACCTCCAAGTTTCATAAAAAAATACACACCCGTTCAAAATCTAGAGCGATGTGAAACTTACTTAATGACCGCGCCTCGTATATGTGCTGATGGTGTTTTAGTGATTTTTATTGATTTTCAGTGAGTCAGAAATGAGACAAAAGTTGAAAAAAACATGATAGATATTCAGTAAATGGAATAAGGCTGATGAATCGCCGAGTTGATAATTTTTTCTCTCGTAGTGGAATCATTAAATTCACTGACAAGCAGAGAGAAAATCACTTTAAAAATCATTGAAATTTACTGAGAAATTGGCCACGCTCCTTCTAACAATCAGAAAATTTGGCTTATTTTTCAGTTTATGTCTCTGTTTTTTTCTGTGTCGCTGTTTTCACTTTTCCCGTATCTGTAATAGCTGTGTTTTCAATTTTGAGTGAAGGGTGCTTACCTTATGTTGATGTGTTGGATCTACTCAAAAGCAATTCAAAGTCTAAATTAAAAAATTATTTGATAATTTTAGTAGGATATTTGGGGAAGTATCGAGAAAATTGAGATAAAGAGAATCTCCCTGATTGGAATTTTCTTCAAAAAATTAACAAGTTTTGAAAACAATAGACAAGCTTTTTTGTCATAAATTATGGCCAAGTAATTTAATGATGAAAATTACATTTTGATGTTTGAAAAATTCTAGATATTTTATCAACAACGTTAGACAATATTTTTGAAATTTTGATGAAATTAAGTTTAGAAAATGAGAGGAAAACTCTGAATCATGAGGTCGAACTGGTTTTCATTTTCCATAATAACAAGATGATACAACGTTGGTTTTTATTATCTAGGATAACTTATTACTTTTAATTTAATAAGTAGTTTGGAATTTTTAAAAAGAAAAATACACTAAAAATATCTAAAACCTGAAACACATTGACAAAATTGAAATTTTTAAACAATAACTTACCTAGTTATTGAAGGAGTGAGAGAAATAATGATATTCTAAATTATTTGATGTTCCTGTCCAACAATTAATTTAAAAATTCAATTTTAATCGATGAACAAACTACCCACAAACACAGCTGAACAGACTAAAGATGGCTGCGAATGGGCACTCGCAGGATTTTCTGATGAAGTAGCAAGAGAAAATGCTGAAGAGCATAATTCAACTTTGAGAGCATTTTGGAAAGCTTCACCCCCCCCCCTCCAACGCCCCATTACTTCCCCACGATTTCATTTAGACATTTATTTAATGTAAATTTGGTGATTACATAATTCATAATATAATATAACGAACCCCGATACTAAATTTTAGGTAATTGGGGACTGGAATCCTTCCACATAACATTGGTATTAATATAAATAAATGAATAATTCAATACATAAATAAATTTTGACAGAAAAAAACCCACCAGGATGAATAAAAACCAAAAGTAATGGAAAAAAAAACACAAAAAAAATTGATATAGAATATTAAAAAACAATTTCAGTCATGAGGTAACAAGTGGAAAGAGAGGCTTGTGGTGGCACAACTGCAAAAAAGTAGGCTCAGCTACAAATCACAATCATTCAACATTCACTCAAATTTTTCAATCACATAGGTACATACACCAGTCTTTTAAACAAATTAACGCTAGAACATTTTGTACGCATACACAGCAACATAACTAGGGCCCTATAGTTTCACTCAGGTGAAATTGTCCGCCATTTTTACTATTAGGAGAAAATTTTTTAAAAATGTATCATTTGCATATAATTATAAAATTTTTGAATGAAAATGAAAACAGGTGTTGAATAATACACTTATTTTTAAATTTCACATCATTTTGTTCAATTTTAACATTTTTATGGAAAGAAAAAAAATACGAAAATTGGGAATATTAAATTTAATGAAATTGAAAAAAGTAGTTATACCATTCGAAAGCTATTTTAATTCTCTTTCGAAACTGTTATTACAAAAAATTCCAAAAATTCAGTACTTTTCAAGTTATTTACAGAGAAAACTAGTGTTATTGCCATATACGTCTATAGTAAACTGCTTCTTCTTACAGTAAAAATGGCGGACAATTTCACCCATGTAAATTATAGTGCCTTAACATAACAAAACTGTGATCATGCCATTGATTTGCGCCAGTTAGGGAGAGGAACAATACCAGACATAGAGCGTGATGGAAAATTGCAAAAAACATGTAAAAAGCATTAATTTTTTGGAAAATTGAAATAGGTACTAGGTCCAAAATATTGGAACTTCATTTTTTCTTGAATTTATTGAAATCTGGAATTTACTCTCTCATTTTACCATTCTGAACAACTTTTATTATATATGTAATAAGTTTCTTGTACTCGTTTCCTAATTTTATGAAAATTGAAAAAAAAAATTGAACACTATGACTGTTTTTGGAAATTTGACGATCCGGTAATTGGTTTTTCGAAATTTTTGTAATAACAAAAAATGTGCAGAACTCTTTCAGCTGTTATTAGAGTCGAAAAAAAATCGAAATCGGATGAAATCATCCGGAGTTACAACGATTTCAAGAAAAGGAGGTGGATCCTCGGGAGCGGAGGGGAGGGGGTTAAATAATGGAACACAGGCTAAATTCGTTCATTATATAGTCTAGATTAAGGATCAATCATCAGATTGCTTTTAACATTCCGATCCTGTGAATTTAATTCAAATTATCTCGTTGAGGAAGAAAAATGTTAGTTTTATTGCCAAGGGATCAAAAATTTGAAAAATTCTCATTTTATTGCATAGATAATTAGATATTTCTTCTTCTTCTTCTTCTAAAAAAATATTTTTATGAATTTGAATCACATTATTTCTTACTGAAGTGCAGTTGTGCAGTTTTTTAAAGTTGGAAGAAAATGGCTAAGATGCTCTTGGCGTCTTGGCTCTGCTTTATATAGCTTCAAATTTCTTTTTTTTTGTAGCATACATTTTCCAAAATTGATTAAAATTTCTCTGGAATTACAACACAGTTTCGTATGTTTAGAATTTTTGAAAATTTTTAGAAATTCAAAAAAGCGGATCCAAACGAATATTTCAAGAGGGGATGAAATAATTTTTCTCTAATTTACTTGAATTTCCTGAAGCAAGCGCGAAATACGTATTGGCAGCACTGGTAATTAAAAAATGAAAAAAAAATGAGGTTTAGGTCATATAAAATTGATAAATCGTGTGTATTTAGACTAATTTTTCAAAATTTAGAGTATGTTATGTAAAGAAAGATGAAAATGATTCTCTAATGAAGAGAGCGATGCATTTGACCATTGGCGAACTCTTTTGAGACTCTTACGAGGGGGAAATCCCTTCCCATTTCAAGTGATATCCACACCTGAAGACTTTCAAACAAAAATTTCCCATTTCCACCACTTTTATTAAATTTTGCTTTCTATCGCCTAAAAATTAGGTATTTTTTTTGACAAATGGTAAGTCTTAATTATGCACAAAAAAAAACCGAAAAGTTTATGAGGTAGCGATCGCTACTTCCGCTACCCTCTGTAGGCGGGCATGTGGCCGAGTGAACATTTAATGATGTTGAACTTTCAGCAGACATCCTTTTACCGCACTGGATAAATTTATCGGCGATCCAAAAGGTATTTCCAGACTTCGTAGGTGGCATTGAATCTCACCACTACGGAGTGTAGGTGTTGCAAATTCAGACTGGGACCCACGCCACGTAATAAAAAAAAGGATAGACTAGCCCAAAGATAAGGCTAAATCTGGCCGACGTGTCAGATGAAGCATATTAGAAGGGGATTCCGGCAGTCGATATCGCCGGATGGTAGGCCAACATTGGCTTGCTGTGGTGTGGATTTTGATGTGAGAAAAGCTCTTTTAGCGCTCTGGCGAATATTGCGGGAGCAGGTCGCGGTGTACTTTGTCAAATATCGAAACGACCTTTACAAAAGGCAACTTCGATTCGGGTTAACATCGGTGTGAAATTAGAATTTGATTTTAAAGGTAAACGAGCGACTTTATAAACGCTATTAAACTGTCAGCATTTGATGTCTCCCCGGAGGTAGACCCGATGACGATAAATAGCTCGCTATAGCGATATAATACCTCGGTACGTCTTCTCGGCTGCGTCGTCCTCGGCAACGGAAATATTATCGAGAAACGATTGCCAATGTTGGTGCGAAAAACACTCGCGTATGGTTTGAAACAAAAAATCTACATGGAAAATATCGCTATATTTGATATCATCATGGTGTTGGAAAAGCAGGGGGTGTCTTTTTTGTAGAGCCAAAAAATTGAGGTAATTTTTACCTCTGGTTTATTCGTGATTTGCCATCGTATAAAGAATATAATCTATCCAGAGAGAGCTTTTATTGAAATAAAACGATTGAAATTATTCTTTCGAATGTTTTTGTGTAAGTAAATGGACGAAGAAGAGCGAAGAGGAAAATCAATACGGCCAAGTTGGCCGCTTTAGCTTTACGCTGGCTGGCGGCGTGTCGCAGTCGAATAAAAAAATATAAAAGTTACGAATTAAGTTTTTAATTTCGGCCAAGTTTTTTTCTCTGCTCTTCTCTTCGTCTTCAGCATCTCCACCTTGCTACATTTTCAGCTTCTATGATCAATATTGTATAATTAGTTTTGTTTTGTTTGTTGTTTGTTAGTTCGCTTCTCTTCTCCAAACGAGTATAATTTTTAAATGGAAAATAATTTATTAAATGTTTTCCATAGTGAATTTGAAAGCGGTTAGTCCGGGTTGTTTGAAACATTATATAATCGTGTCGCCAGATGTTCCAGTCGGTATAATGTTGCGGAGATGGGTCGAATTTCGGATGATTAGACTATCTACGGGTAGGAGCATGGTGGTATGAGTGGTGCCAATTGAAGGTGGTTGGATGGTTCACCTGTTACTGTTTGTGTGATGTTGGGCGCAGGCAAAGGTGGATGTATTAAGAAGTGTTAAGGTGGAATGGTGAAGTGTGGGTAATTGACGATTAAACTATAATTATTCGTGTAATTCTTAAACTGGATAAATTGATCATTTTCAAAATGTCAACTGAGTATGAAAAGTAATAGGTACCCTTAATTTTCTTAATTGAGTCTAAAAGTATGAAAAGGTCCGGAAATAGTACTACTTTTTGGAAAAAATAAACTTACTTTCTAAAATATGTTTTCTTGAAACATTTTTCTACTCTAATGTAAAATTTCGACTCTACAATGTATTATTTTCAACTCTGAAATTTCTTTTCAAAAATGTTTTTCTACTTTGTTTGATATTTTGTTTTTTTGCTCAAAAATTTTCTCTCAAAATATTTTCAAACTCGAAAAATAATTTGAATAAAAAAATGTTGAAAAACTCAAGATGAAAAAATTGTAAGAGAATATTTCAAGTTTTTGAAAATTCTCAAGATCAATGAAAAACATTTTACAGTAGATAATTGGGAAAGAATCCCAGTAAATGTGAAAATTTCAGAGCTGAAAAAATTTTCAGTAGATAAATGAAACAAGTTTAAAAGAAAATTATTAGAGTCAAAAAATTAAAGTTTTGAGAAAAAACATTTAACAGTTGAAAAAAATAGGAGAAAAATTTTTGTGTTGGAAAATACGTTGAGAAAAAATTTTTAGTGTAGAAAAATATGTATGTAGGTCTTGAGAAAAAGTACCAGAGCTTAAAAAAAATTTTGACCTGCGAAAAAAATTTGAAAAAAAATTTCATTGCAGTGGGAAAAATGTTTAGAGTTGAAAAATACCTTGAGAAAAAGATACTAATGTTGAAAAAATTCAGAGAAACGAGAAAAAATTCTGTTGGAGCTGAAAAAGTGTTGAAAATAATATTGACTTGAAAATATCAAGTTGTATGGTTACTGATAGATTCCGTGTAATTAGTTGTGGATGCCTTAATATTGGCGTTCCTAGTTTGTAGACAGAATAAGAATTTTTTTTTATTGAAATGATTAATATTATAGCTGATAACCGCAGGGTTAGATTGGTTATTTTTTTTTCTCCATGTCTAGTGGAATTTGCAGGATCGGACGTGGATAGGAACTATAATATAGTGACTTTACAAGTTTTTTAATTTATTTTTTGGATATATCCACTGAAGATCGTATGGAAATTTAAAATTAATTTCCCCTAATGAGAAGACAGACCTGGAATAGTTGCAAATTCAACTGTTGTTCATAAACAGGTTCCCCATCTTGACTCTGATTTTTAATTCCATCATGAAAATACATGTACGTATTTTGATGAAGGATGCATGAACGAACCTTCATTATCCATTTTTTCTGAAAGAGCTGTGAAAGTGGTGATTCAATACCTATTTGAATATTTTCGGTTGCGCTGATGATTTTATTAAAGCAAACATTTTCGTATTCATGTTTTTGAAGTTTTGGAATTCAAGATTTTTAAAATAACTTGAAACGGTTTTACAAAATAGTTTTGAAAAAAATTATCAAAAAATGAAAAAATTTCGAATTCTAACCCACTTTCTTCCCGTTTTAATTGATAAGTTCTGAGTTCTTAATAACTCAAAATACCGAATGTAAATGTATCTATTATTGTGTTCGTTTGTGAATCTTATTTAATGAACGATTATCTTATAAAATGATCGGAAGATGAACGACTGATTATTAATTATTTTGTTGTTTTTTTTGTTTTAGGTGAGTTGTCAAAATTTTTATCATATGAATGAATCGATATTCACATACTTAGTGGGTACCTACAGAAATCACTGAAATAAGTCATAAGTGAGTTATATTTTAAATGATTTATGAAAAATTTTCATCATTTGATAAGTTCAATTCGAGGGATGAAATAGGAGCGTGTACGAAAAGATGTTTATTTAACTGACTTTTGCAGCGGAGATTTCTCCTCTTTTTACATCTCTTCCGCCTTTATGTTGGCTCAAGCTGAAAGAAAATTTTCAAGGATTTAATCCAGTAAAGTTATTTTGGGCAATTTGAAAAATTTGCGATCAAAAATTGCATTTTGTGGCTATAAAAAAGATTCAAGATTTTCCCTGAAAATTGCGTGAAAATATGTTCTATGGACAATTTTTTTTCATCCATTGATCATGATTTTTAAAAAATAAATTATTCCTCTCGATTGTTTGGGCAATTGTAACTTTCTGCTGCCGTAGAATGTTCATAATGCACTACCAATGTATCATTTCTTGCGATATTTTTAAATAACAACTTATCCGGGAAATCTTAGGAGAAATGCGAAAAATTTTTTGATTTGTCTGAGATCTTTCTAGCTGATTTCTATGGATTATTCCTTTAAATATACTTACCAACATCATTTTAGAAAAAAATCGACCTTTTTTAAAGTGATTTTTTAAATGAATCCCTGAAAACTAAGGTACCGAATGAGAATGGTATTTTTGCTAAAAACATTTATGTTTGAATCATTTTTAGCCAAAAAATTTTCAAAATTTTTTGAAGATGGCGAGATTTTAAGAACGAGCGTGTAGGGATAAAATTGATTCATTTGGGGATGACATTTCTACCAGATCGTTTTGAAGTGTAGACAATTGGTCATCTTTTGTGCCTCTCTTTTCTCTCCTTCAAAGTTTTTTTTGGCATTTTATTCCACTCGGCAGCTCTCTTAGTCCAGTCCTTTTAGGATTCAACTCCCAAAAATTCAATTCTGATTTTTTTTCGCTGTTAACGTTCGTAATGGTTCACTACACAACATACTAATATGGACACACCATAACTCTCCGCTATCCCAGAGGAGGAGTAAATGTCTGCTGAAAACCGGGTTTTCGTGAATATCTTCTCAAATAAGCCTCAAAATTGAAAAATAGTTATGAACAATCTTATTTTACGTGTAATTTCCTTTAGAAGGTTCTTGTTTTATTTTTCAAAAACACTCACTTCCTGGACCAAAAATTAAGGGTAAAAACACCTATTTTTCAACAATTTACAGCATTTTCTGAAAAAATCGAAACTTTTGTGAATATTTTCTCACATAAGCCTCAAAATGGAAAAATGGTTATGAACAATCATGTTCTACGTGTAATTTCCTATCAGACAGGTCCGTTTTTTTTTCGAAAACACACACTTCTTTGCCCGAAAATTAAGGATGAAAAACGCCTATTTTTCCTATATTTACTGTATTTTTGGAAATGATGGAAAAACGAAATTGAAAGTACCCAAAATTATACCAGTGAAGGTTTATTTTATACATGCTGGTAGGGTATTCGAAAAAATCACTGCTAGAATTTCAACCCCTACCGTTAATTAAGTATTCTAAAACGATATGTCAGTCAAGGGGGTTAAGGCATGAGGGGTGAAATTCAAAATTTTTAAAATTTTCATGTTTGGTGTCAAAAATTGGGTTTTTTGGCATGCCAATTACAAATTTGAGATTGTTTTTTTATGAAAAATCAAAAGTAGTTGTATGACTATGACCCAGAAGATATCGAATAAGTTATTTTTAAAGGTTTGAAATGAATAAAAACATTGACGTTGAAAAAAAGTTAAAGAAGTCGGAACAAAAAAAGTTACCAACTCTCCGAGTCACTAAAAATTTTGAACCAAAATTATGTAAATCGAAATTATGACTTTCGCCTATGCCTTTCCGAGGCTTCTTTTGATTTTTCATGAAAAACAATCTCAAAATTGTAATTGTCATGCCAAAAAACCTAATTTTTGACACCAAACATGAAAATTTTAAAAATTTTGAATTTCACCCCTCAACCCCTTACCCCCCTTGACTGACATCAGGCCTCAATAGACTTAAAACCAATCAATGTTGGCGCGTTATCAAGTTCTATTTCATTCTTTTGTACGAATTTATCCAATGCAAAATATGTGGGTCTTGTTTGATGTTGATTCAAACCATTACTCGCCCAGCGATCAATTTCATGGATATCTCAATTAAATTTCTGTACAGATTTAAAGCAGTAGTAAGCCTAAGTACATATAATAGGTACATTAGATCATAAAAATTGGTGACTGAGTTAGAGAGGGGTCACGATATTCACCCTAGAAGAAATTCAAAGAGCTGAGGAAAATGATGTAGTGAGGAGAACAGTTCCTTGTATAAGAAGTACGAGATATAGTGCATAATAAATTACGCAGCATGGGTTGTCTGTGTGTCTATGTGGTGTACTGTGCGAATACAGTATCGTGTAATCAGCACGGTCGAGGTTGGCGTAGAGTTGAGGAAGAAGGAGAGGCGAAGGCGTACCGTATTAATTATTGTTTTTCACACTATTCATTAATTTACACCATTGTCAAAGGAGCATTATTTGTGGTACTTGCTCGTGTTAAGAAAAATCCATATATCTGATCCAGCGTTGTGAACGGAAAATTGCTGGTGGTTGGTGTTGTATAAGACGAACGTATTGTGTATTTTGAGCGATAGTTCAACTACCCTTTGTAGTTTTCTTTTGAATTTTTTATATTCGAGGTTGTTTCTGAAAATGTTTCGTGTTTTTGTGATACGATGTCTTGAGAATTCGTCAACCTCTAAGTAGGTAGATATTAATAATGCAGTGAGACTTCGATGACTACTGATAGTCTATAAAATACCATAAATGAGTCTTGAAAATGTCATAGACAAGTTTCTAAGGTTGAAGGACAGTTTGACTCCTTCTTACAGGTCTCATGGAAATGAAAGTTTATAATTTAAAGTACAATTTGAAGTCATAAATTGGGGAAATTTGTGTAAGTAAAATGAAAATAAGAAAATGAATTTGCTACTGGGTTAGTTTTGAAATCCCGAGGCTGTTTGGTTTAAATATTCATATCAATATCGTTTTAGTAAGTAGGTTTTTACTCAATACCTAAAAAAAACTGCAAAAAAGTGACATTTCTTAAGAACGATTAAAAAATTGGGTAAAAGTGAAAAATAGATGTCAGTGGTATTTTGGACGAAAAATATTCATACGTTCATACTAAGACCAATTAAAAAAAAAAAAAAAAAAAAAACAGCATTTTTTAAACGTAGTTACACTCAAAAAAATAAAAAATAAATTTTATTAAACGTAATAATAAAAAGGCACCATTCACAAAACTAGTAAAATTTATTCAAAAAATAATAATATTTATCGCAAAATTGACAAACTTTATTTTCTATGCAATAAACTTTACCAAATTTCGTGATAAATTTTATTTTTTTTTTTGATAAAAATTGCTAATTTTGCGAATGGTGTCCCATTATTATTTTTTTTGGATAAACTTTTTTTTTGATAAAATTTATTATTTTTGGATAAAATTTATTTTTTTTTGATAAAATTTATTTATTTTTTGAATAAAATTTATAATTTTTTGCAACACTTTCTATTCATTTTTCATTCTCCATTTTTCTCAGTGCAGATTTTTAGTAAAGCCGAATGGAAAGAGGTAGATAATATTCAAAGAATGTAACTTTTACGGGGTCGTTTCGAAGTCTAGGCACAAATCCCTATCTACCCCCCTTCTTCAACTTTTGTTTGAGGGAAATCGTGTTTTTCAAAAAAGTGAGAAGTTCAGAATTTTTGTGGGACTTTTTCAAAAGTGGTGAAAAAGTTAAGAAATTAATTCCGAAAAAAGGCACAATTTGGAGAAATAAGAAATTAATTCCGAAAAAAAGCACAATTTGGAGAAATGAGAACAAAAAGTTTGCCTTACCTTTCATAGAAACGTTGAAGTCTTGCATACGAGTAGTGAGTAATTTTTCTTCAGAAATGTTTCTCAGTACTGACAAGAAAAACGAGAAACTCCAGAACATAGCAAGAGTTTTCAACATTTTATTGTGAAAAGTAAGATTTTCCAACATTTGGCTTGTTCTATGTCAACTCAACCAGATTCTGACCGTTAGGTCTTACGATTTTGCTCAAAATTTGTTTACGGGTTCCCCTCGATGATTTGAGGAACTTATCACCGTCATTTCGATCCTAATTCTTAAGGGGGCGGTAGGTGGCTTTCGTGAATTGCGTACAATTGGGATTTTTTGGGAAATGGGTCAACTTTGAAGACTCATATCTCGAGTTGGGTTGGGCTCAAGATGAATCTCTTGGCATGGTTTTGCGAAGAATTAAAAGAAGATTCAACATTGATAATCACATCTTGAAAAGTTCCAAGTTAAACTTTTGTGATGAAAGCTCAACTTTCATTATAGGTACAAAATATGGAGACTACCATTTAAAAATCGGAAAAAATCGGAGCGAGGAGAACTTTTTATGTGTTTTTCAACTAATTACTTTTCAACTTCTAGATGAGATTTAACACTCCTAGGGTGCACAGGGGTCCTCAATTTTGGTCAAAATAAAAAAAGGAAAAATTGAAGTAACATATCGATTTCTACTAATTCGAAGGCGTTGAGTTCAAATATTTGGTTATTTTTGACATGGATATGTCTTTAGGCCTGGGGGGTAAAATTTTGAAATTGTTACGCTAGAAAATTCTTACGGTTGAAAATGGTTACGCTTGAAAATTCTTACGGTTACGGTGGATCAAGACATTATGACATTATGTTAGACTTAAAAAAACTTATAAATAAAATTAAATATTATATTTGAACATAATAATTTGCTGATATTATGTTAGACTTGGACGGGTTACGGGTTATGTGTAATGATCACAGTGGATCAAGACATAATGACATTATGTTGTTATGGTGGATCAAGACATTATGACATTATGTTAGACTTAAAAAAACTTATAAATAAAATTAAATATTATATTTGAACATAATAATTTGTTGATATCATGTTAGACTACGTAATGCTGGAGGTGTAATGTAACGTAATGTTTTTAGGTCCAGACATAATGACATTATGTTAGACTTGAAAAACTTGGAAAAAATCTATTTCAGATGAGGAAATGATGATATGTTATATTAAGTAGTTCGCGTAACATTTTTGTGTAACATTTTCGAATTGAGTTGGTTGAAAAGTCGGTCAAAAAGTTGGTCGAAAAGTCGGTCAACAAGTCGGTTGAAAAGAAAGTTGGAAATCAGAAAGATGGTTGGAAAGCTGTCAAAAGGAGTTGGAAATTTGATCGGAAATTTGGTCGGAAATTCAATTGGAAATTCAAATGGAAATTCGATCGGAAATTTGATCGGAAATTTGATCAGAAATTCAATTCGATCGGAAATTCGATTCAATCAGAAATTCGATTCGATCGGAAATTCGATCGGAAATTTGATCGGTAATTCGATCGGAAATAGACGGATTATTAGACTGAAAGTTAGATGGAAAGTTAGATGGAGAGTTATATGGAGTTTTAGACAGTTACATTTTTAGATTATGTCTTAATGACATTATGTTAGACTGGAAGAAGTTAGACGGAACATTAGATGGAAAGTTAGATGGAGCATTATATAGAGCGTTAGACAGTAACATTTTTAAATTAAGACATAATGACATTATGTTAGACTCAAAGACGTTAGATGGAATGTTAGATGGAAAGTTGGACAGAATGTCAGACAGAAAATTGGGAAAGATTGCCGGGAAAATGATTGTCCGAGAGATAGAAGTTGGGAAGGTATGCGCTAGTTTGGTAGAGGCACAGCACTAGAAGCTGAGTATATGGTGCATCCCTCTCCTTGATGGTAATCAAAAGTGTCTTTAGACCTGTGTAATGGCGGTAACACAGTAACTAAATGAAGCTGCCATACCTTAAGGGCATTGAAAGAAGTACATCCCATGTTGAATATAAGTTGATGAAAATCCTGAAGAATTATATTAAATTTGAGAGTATGGTATATCTTACTGACATATCCATGTTCTAAGATTTTTGCTTTAAAGCAAAAAACGCGTTCATTTTTTTTACTTCTATTCTTTAGTACCCCCCTAGCCCTCCTATTTTGAGGAAATGCATCCAAAAAAATGAAAATAGAGTGTGGCATATTGATTTCTACTAATTCAAGGATGCTGAGCTCGACAGGGTGTCTAATGGTCCTGATAAGTCAAGATTTTCTCACAAAAGTCATGCGGTACTGAAAAGTCAAGCTTTTTGACCAATTTACCCTAATTTACTCAAAAGGTCAAGTTTTTTTTTCAAAAATTAAAAAAAAAACTTCCATTTAGGTACCCTTGATGAATATTTTTTTTAAAAGTGAAAAAATACAAATTTTTCAGCTAATACTCGTTTTGGGGCTCTATTTTTTTTTTGAAAATCACCATTTAAATGCCTTTTTCTTCAAAAATTTTCGCCCTCGTTTCGCTCGGGCTTAATAAATTTACACAATTTTTTTTCAGAATTATGGTATGAACCTTTTTTTTTTCCCATCCCAGACAATTAATATTTTCAAATGAAAAAAATTGTCTTTCTCATTTATAAAAAGACTCTGTAACGATCTCGATTGAAAGTTTCAAAAATGTTTCGATGGAGATGAGTCCATAGATATCGTTTTTTTTGAAGTCAAAACATAACACGAAAAAAAACATGAATTTTAATGAAAGAATTTCAGATTTTGGGTGCTCTTTTTTCAAAAAATTTTACTATCGCTTCCCTCGGGCTGAGTAATTTTACACAATTCTTCATAAAAGTTATGAAAATGATCTCTTCTCTTCCATCTCAGACAATGGAATATTTTAAAACGAAAAAATGTATTCTAATTTTATTGGAAGGCTTGAAGGCGATCTGAAATGAAATTTTCAAGTTTTTCCGGGGGGGGGGGGGGTATGAAGGAATTGATTATAGTTTTTTTTTTCAAAAAGTAGCACATAAAAAGCAAGAATTTTTGTTTTCTATAGTTTCAGTATTACTTTACCCTCCTCCCTGAGATTTTTGCCCAAGTTTCGTGTGGTAGCCCCCAAAAAATTCATGCAAAAAGTCATTCCAAAAGGTCAAGCTAAGTCAAGCTTTTTGCTCTACAAATTTTGTTAGACACCCTGCTCGATTATCAATTTACCTTCTTGATTCTCCTCCTCATACCCCACACTGATCTCAAAATTACCAGAAAATTGAAAAAAATAGGCTAGGTGAGCAATAAAAGGTCTAATCCAAAAAATAATCACATAAATTGGAACTCACTGCTCTCAAAAATTTAACAAGGGGCATGTCAAACGTTATTTTTCATTTGTTTTTTTGGATTTTGACTTTATCAAGGGGCTGATAGGGAGGCTTCAGAGGGGTCTAGTGAAAAAACTGAGCGCATATTCGACCTCAGCGTTTTCGAATTAGTAGGAATCGATGTGTTACTTCAGTTTTTACATTTTTTTGAATTTTGACCTAAATTAAGGACCCCGGTGCCCCTTAGGGGTGTTCAAATCCCATCTTGAAAAGTAATTAGTTAAAAAAAACATGAAAAGTTCACTTCATTGTAATTTTTTCAGATTTTCAAATTGTAGCCTTCATCTTTTGTACTTATCATGAAAGTTGAGCTTTCATCACCATAGTTCAACTTTCAACTTTTCAAAATTTGAATAGGTATCAATTTTGAATCTTCTTTCAATTCTGTACAAAGTCGTGCCAACAGATTCATCTTGAACCTAACCTAACTCGAGATATGAGTCTTCAAAGTTGACCCGTTTCGCAAAAAATCCCAATTGTACGAAAATTACGAGCCTCCTCTCCCCCCCCCCGGATTAGGATCAAAATATGGGTGATTCATTCATTAGACCATCGACGGAAATCTGTGAAAATTTTTTGAGCAAAATCGTAAGACCTACGGTCAGAATCTGCTCGAGTTGACATGGAATGCCTTCTGCTATTTCCTGAATTTTTAAATTGAATTATGAAAAAGAAGGGTTCTCTTTTGGATACATTTGAAGCAGGAAAAATGGTACGAAAATGGCTTGAAAAATCCAGAAAATAGCGAAAATTTTCATTTTCCAAATCTAATACACATGTACCACAGGTACAAAAAATCCTCACCATCGCTCGGTAGATCTCTAATCGAGCATTCGAAAATTAAATCATCGTAGACCATCGACTAATCGTCGCAATGAGCATTCACCGGTACGCCTACCTCTACCTGCCACACACCTAGATCTGTATAGCTGCCAAGTACCCGGCATAATATAAGTAATCAAATGAAGGCGATTATATCGATCTGCTAAATAGATTAATTGAGCAAAATAAAGCCGGGTTATTTTAGCTAATGAGCAGTGCCAGCTGCCGCGGTGAAATAACTCCGGCGGAGGCGGCGGGCCGAGGACCGACGCGAAGGAGGCATCGTTCTCGACTGTACACGGCGGCGCGGCGGCACCCTGCCTCCTCCTGCCGGGTCGTTTCAATGTGTATATGTACGTGCGGTGGCGTGTATAAGTATAAGAGCGCGATGGGGGAGCAGACGAAAGTGGAGAAAGGATACGGAGGGCGTAGAGGGATGCGAAAAACGCGTGCGAAGGAAAAGGAAAGCGCGACGCAATCGAGAAAGAAAGAATATAGAGTAAGCGAGCGCGAGAGCCGGAGCTGGCGGTGGCGAAAAGCTGTGTACTCGGGAAGCGGCGCAGAGCAGAGAGAGAGCTTTTCGGGTAAACGTGTTTTGTGAAAACGGGTATAGAATCGTTCGCGAACGATGTCGTCACGACGTGTATAGTATACGCATGTTCTTTAAAATGACGCCCCTGTGTTTGGCCGGGATCTCGGACGGCTTTCCAGTATATTTTGTCAGTTGTGGGCTTTTCAGCCGTGACATATGAAGCTGCAGATTTTGCGAAATCGCGCCGAACGAGTCCGTCCGTCTATACGGCTATTGCTATAGTGAGTTAGCCCCACCCAAGTGAGAAGTACCGAAAAAAAATCACATATTTCGGCCTGGTGTTCGGTTCGTATGCACGCGCCAGGGTGCATTTTTCCTAATTATCTCGATTATCGATGTACGTAATCGAATCGGCGTGTCGTGCGGATCCGCATACTCATTTATTGGTCGACTGGTGAAAAAAATACCGAATACGAGATCGCGAGAAAACGTGTGACGTGCCGTCGCGCGAGATCGAAAAGTGGATTCGGAGTGTGACCAAGACGTGATTTGATTTTAGATTTTTCTTTGGTAAGTTTCGCTTATTTTCAGTATTTAGGGATATCTGCCCAGATGGCGGTTTCTTAGGTAGCCTCGAAGTTATATGGAGACCGGCATTTGGTGGCAGCTTTGTGGCTATGTCGATGTCGACTTTTTCGCGAAATTCGCACGCATGATCGAATTCTTGGCATCGTTCGTATGTATAAATTAACCTCCCTCGCGGATTTTTCCTTCGCATAATTTCTAGTCGAGGTTTTCGAATGGGCAGCAGAAGGTGTTCGGTTTTGGTCTCGTAGATAGTTTGATATTTGACCATGAGACTTGAAAATGGCCTTTGAATAAGGGATCTGTGTAGATAAGACTTTGATAGTGAAGAAAAATTAACCTCCTTTCAATTTTTGCTTTGCATAATTTCTCGATGAGGTTCTCGAATGGGCGAGAACCGATTTTCGATTTCGGCTTCGTAGATAGAGTGCAATATGTGACCATGAGCCTTATAAATTGGCCTTTGAATGAAGGATCTGTGAATATAGGACATTGGTGGTGAAGAAAAATTAACCTCCCTCAGATTTTTGCTTCGCAAAATTGCTCGCTGAGGTTCTGGAATGGGCGAGAGAAGATTTTCGGTTTTGGCTTCGCTGATAGAGTCAGATGTGTGATCATGAATCCTATGAATTGGCCTTTAAATGAAGAATCTGTGTAGGTGAGACTTTAGTGGTAAAGAAAAAATAACCTCCCTCGAATTTTTCCTTCGTATTATTTCTTGCTGAGCTTCTCGAATGGGGGAGAGGCGATTGTTGATTGTGGCTTTGCAGATAGAGTCCAATATTTGACCATGCGCCATATAAATTGGCCTTTGAATGAAGGATCTGGGCACCTGAGCCATTGATAGTGAAGAAAAATTAACTTACCTTGGATTTTTCCCCCGCATAATTCCTTCCTGATGTTCTCAAATGGCCGAGAAAAGATTTTCGATTTTAGCCTCGCAAATAGAATCCAATATGTGACTATGAGCCTTATAAATTGACCTTTGAATGGAGGATTTGTGTACGTGAGACTTCGATGATGCAGAAAAATTAATCTCCCTCGGATTTTTCTTCGCATAATTCCTCCCTGAGGTTCTCGAATGGCCGAGAAATTATTTTTGATTTTGGCCTCGAAGTTAGAATCCAATATGTGACCATGAGCTTTATTAATTGGCCTTTGAATGAAGGATCTGGGCACCCAAGACATTGGCAGTGAAGAAAAATTAACCTCTCTTGGATTTTTCCCTCGCATAATTCCTCCCTGAGGTTCTCGAACGGCCCAGAAAATATTTTCGATTTTGGCCTCGCAGATACAATTGAAATATGTGATCATGAGCCTTATCAATTGGCTTTTGAATGAAGGATCTGGGCACCTAAGACATTGGCAGTGAAGAAAAATTAACCTCCCTTGGATTTTTCCCTCGCATAATTCTTCCCTGATGTTCTCGAATGGCCGAGAAAAGATTTTCGATTTTGGCCTCCCAGATAGAATCCAATATGTGACTATGAGCCTTATAAATTGGCCTTTGAATAGAGGATCTGTGTACGTAACACTTCGATGATGCAAAAAAATTGACCTCCCTCGGATTTTTCCTTCGCATAATTCCTTCCTGAGATTCTCAAATGGCCGATAAAATATTTTCTATTTCGGCCTCGCAGATAGAATCCAATATGTGACTATGAACCTTATAAATCGGCCTTTGAATGGAGAATTTGTGTACGTGAGACTTCGATGATGCAAAAAAATCAACCTCCCTCGGATTTTTCCTTCGCATAATTCCTCGCTGAGGTTTTCGAATGGACAACAGAATATGTTCGGTTTTGGCCTCGCAGGTTGAATCCAATATGTGACCGTGAGCCTTATAAATTGGCCTTTAAACGAAGGATCTTTGTACGTAAGGCATCAGTGGTGAAGAAATGATTGTGTGGAAGTATGTCGACGATACGAGGCGAAAGTTTGACAAGTTTAGACGTTTTACTTTTGATGGTGTTCGTGTGAACGTCATGTTACATTGATAACGTTCGCGTACCTTTTTCGGATGACCTGTGAGACGTGTGCAAAGGTTACGTATGACCGAAATAATGGGCTGGGGGTAAAAACCACCCAGTGTAATAGGAATTCTTCTCTCGGTGGTAATTGAATTACGCGCGTTGAGAGGGGGTTTTATCACGAGATACAAGAAAGAGAACCAATGTATAGGCAGGGTATTTCTATTATAAGGCTAGGTATAGAAAATGATGCGGGTACGTAGGGTAAGTTACACACTTATCACTCGCCCAAAAGCTGGATGACGTTTACGTATAAGGTGTCATCGTTTTATCTCTCCGCCTTGGTTGTTTCTATCGTTTCGAAAGGGTTTTTTGCTCGAGGGTTTTTTTTCTGCGTAGTGCATCGATTAACTGTAAGGAAAATGACCATTTCGTGGAAAATTCGTGTCCGCTTTGGCGAACTACACAAAAAATCGCCGGCGAGGAAGGGTGGATACCCTGGAACTTGGAAGTTTATGTTTTGTTTGTGCATGCGGGGGAGAAAGCGAAGAGAAAACGCCGAGTAGAGGCGACGTAGACGGTTAAATATGCTTGTAAATTAAGCCCTAAGTACCGGTAATTTAACAGAAGGGAAGACCCTTATAATACTGATTGCTGACACTTTAAAAAGAAGAAAATACGTTGCGTGATTGCACGATGACCGGTGTACGCCGTATCTGTGGCGAGTAGACGATGACTTCGAGGCGGGTTTTTTATCCGTTTGTTGCCAGCGTTACTTATTGTAGTGGGAATTCGACCGAGAGTTCGTGTAGGAGTTGATGAGCGATTGTGGTGCTCAAAATTTTCAAAACTCGCTGTTTTTGAGCTTAGAGGTGCAAAATTAGGTGCCTAAATTGATACGGATGTATGTGGGGAGTAATGATTCCGATTCGATTTGGAAATTTTTATTCGCGAAGTGTAATTTTTCAATTATTTAGGGAAAAGAAGGTTCGAAGAAGGTTCAGATTGCATTTTTCATGATCTGTGGTTCATAATTCATTTTTAAACTGTAGTGAAATATACATTTGGGTTTCGAATTAGGTGACTTAACAGTGTTTCAACCTTTGCAAGTTCTGCTCATGCTCTCCTTTTTCGTTAAAAATGTCAAAATGCCTGGTTTTTTCTTTTTTTATATACAAGGCATCTACAGGTAATGAAAGCAGTGAAAAAGTAGTGAATTTAGTTTAAATTTCAAGAAAAAGTAGTGAAAAAAATGAAAAAACGACTATCTGATTTCATAAGTATTTCAGTTAATTGTTTTCAGTTTCGAATTTTTTTCTGTAATAAATTTGATCTCGTTAATTTTTTTGGTGTGGGTGTGGGAAGGAGGGGGGAGGGGGTGAGTTGAAAGGTTTGTGAAAATTTGGTAAAAGGGTAGTGAAAAGGTAATGATTTTTCAAAAAAATCTGTCAGATACCTTAATTGAATAAAATTTTGAAATTTTCGATTTATTCTCCTTTCTTTTCCATGTAATTTGAAAATTTTTTCATTGATTTTTTCACCTAATAAAAATATTGTGTGAAAAGGAAATTGTTGTCCTCCCTTCCCCCGCAAGCTGTTTGAAAAATGCATGCTAATGTCTTGCTTTTTCATTATGAAATTTTGGTAAACATTTTGTCAAAGCATATGAGCAGTTGAGCACTACGAATAAAACTGAATAAAAACATGTTTAATCGGAGAAAATTTCTTCCGAAAACTGAATTTCCTATTGAAAAATAAATAAATTATTGTGTTTTCGTAATTTCATGATTCGAAAACAAATCGTGAGGTCTGTGATTCAGAGAGATCTGAATTTTCAAAACTTGAAATGATTCGTGATTCGGATCAGGTGATTCTTCCCAATAGTATATTGTGAAAACAATTTTTTAATCAGAACAACGTGGTAGCCATGTAGATAAGAGTAAAATAATTGTTTCAAAAAATGGAAAACAGTTGAGAAAAAATATTCGAAATTTTTTTCTTTTGATGTATGTACTTACCTATTTACAGTCGTCATTTTTATTAGAATTTTGGCAAAAATTGTCCAAATAAGCTGAAAATTGTCAAAAATAACCAGAAAATATCTCTAAGCTTGAAATATTTTTGCAAACCTTGTAAAATGAAACTGAGATCCAGATCCTTTGTGTATTTTTTGGAATTTCGTAGGGTCAGGTATACCAGATGTGCCATTTTTAACTGAAAGGATAGCACCTGGCGATAGTATTCTGACAGTAACAACAATCTCGTCAATTCTTAGAATTGAAAGGGCTACAATTTCTTAAACCACAAAAATTAGCATGATTCCCAAGCTATTTTAATTCGATTTTAAATGTTTGATTTCCTCATTCGCGAAAAATCAAAAAATTGACTCCAAAGATCTATTTTTATTTTGTACATACTTGCATGTTACGAGAGAATACAACCAGTAATAGTGATTTCAAATTTCATAAAATTAAATACATAGGTACTTATAAATTAATTAAATTATTATTAACAAAAAAAAATTTTTAAAAAAATTAATTCTGTTACATATTATCTACATAAATGAATAAAAATGATTTATAAAACTTTTAAAGTTTATTTTTAATTTCACAAATTAATTTTTCAACTTCGATTTCACAACTTTGAATAGGTACTTATTAAAAAATTGACATCAAATATCTGCTTGTACTTGTACATTTTTCCTTCGCTAGTGGAAAAGATACAGTTTGGAAATTTGTTATGTGGAGAATGAGCTTTAAATTCGTCCGATTTTCAAAAAATTTGTAATTTCAAACCCCGTCGAATCGAACTAAAATCGAATAATAGAATATACTCTTCCCTGAATCTGTATTAATAATTTTTGTGCTGTGTTGGAGCTACTGGAAAGTAATTTTTATTCTGCAGTTTGCTGAAATGCCTACAGAACATCTTGAGTAGGTGAAAATTTTATTGCGGAAGTTTTTTTCATGATTTTTCCAAAAATCAAAGTTCTGTGTAAATTGGAGCTAAAGGGTGTGGCGAGGTCTACCATGTTGAAGAGCTGAAAAAGAGAAAAAAATTGCTTTTGAGTTGACTTGAGAGTTGAAAGTGACGCAATCTTACAACATGAGTTTTTTTTGTACTGAGAACTGTAGAGCCCTGAATTTGTTCGATTTTCAAAAAACTTCAAAGTTTTAAAATTAAAAAAAGCAAATTATTTTTCTGAGCTTACATTTATATTCACTTTCACTACGAAGCCATGTACTTTATTTTGGATTTTTGACATAGATATATCTTAGGGCTTGGGGGAGGGGGGGTAAAATTTGAAAAGATGTAATGTTTTTGTGTAACGTAACGTTTTTAGATGACATTAGGTATGTTAGACTTGAAAAAAAAGAAAATATTTTAAAAAATGAGAAAAAAGCTGGAAAAAGTATTTAAAAATGTTGAAAAAATGAGAAAAATTTTTGAAAAATTGAGTTTATTGATATTTTAATAAAAGGTAATAAAGTAGAATATATTTTCACAAATGAAAAGAAAACTAGAAAAAGTATTTTAAAATGTTGAAAAAATAGGAAAAAAATTGAAAAATATATTTAGGTGCATCAACATTATTAATAAAAAGTTATGAAGTTTTGTCTCTATTGCCTCATCTCGAAAATAAGTAGGCTCATTCCATGTCAATTCGAGCAGGTTTTGAGCTTGGGTCTTCCGATTACGCTCAAAATTTTTTTACAGGTTCCCCTCGATGGTCTAATGAAGGAATCACGTCATTTTGATCCTAATCCTTCAAGGGGGGGAGGGTAACCCCGTAATTTTCGCACAATTGGGATTTTTTACAAAACGGCTCAACTTTGAAGGCTCATATCTCCAGATTGGTTCAGTCAAAAATGAATCTGTTGGTGCAGTTGTAGAGAATTGAAAGGAGATTCAAAATTGGTAATCACATTTTGAAAAGCTCAAAACTGAGCTTTTGTGATGAAAGCTCAACTTTCATGATAATTACAAAAGCTAAGGGCTACCATTTAAAAATCTGAAAAAAATTACTGTAAGAAACACTTTTTATGTATTTTTCAATTAATTACGTTTCAAGATGGGATCTCAACACCCCTACGGAGCACAGAGGTCCTCAATTTTGCTCAAAATTCAAAAAAATCGTAAAAATGAAGTAACACATTGATTTCTACTGATTCGAAAGCGCTGAGTTCGATTATGTGCACAGTTTTTTCATCCAACCCCACTGAACCCCCTTATCAACCCCCTTGATAAGGTCAAAATTCAAAAAAAATGAAAAATAACGTGTGACATGTCGTTTGTTAGGGTTTTGGGAGCACTGAGTTCGGCTCAACACCCTCAAATTAGTAGAAATCGATATGCCGCACGATATTTTCATTTTTTTGCAAAGGGTTTCTCAAAATTAGGAGGGTTAGGGGGCGGTAAGGGGTCGAATCCAAAAAATAAGCTAAAATTTGAACTCAGTGCTCCCAAAAACCTAACAAACGACATGTCACACGTTATTTTTCATTTTTTTGAATTTTGGCCTTATCAAGGAGGTTGATAGGGGGGTTCAGTGGGGTCGGATGAAAAAACTGTGCACATATTCGAACTCAGCGCCTTCGAATCAGTAGAAATCGATGTGTTACTTCATTTTTGCAATTTTTTTGAATTTTGACCAAAATTGAGGACCTCTGTGCCCTGTAGGGGTGTTGAGAACCCATCTTGAAACGTAATTAATTGAAAAATACATGAAAAGTTTTCCTTACAGTAATTTTTTCAGATTTTTAAATGGTAGCCCTTTAGCTTTTGTAATTATCATGGAAGTTGAGCTTTCATCACAAAAGCTCAGTTTTGAGATTTTCAAAATGTGATTACCAATTTTGAATCTCCTTTCAATTCTCTACAAAACTGCACCAACAGATTCATTTTTGACTGAACCAATCTGGAGATATGAGCCTTCAAAGTTGACCCGTTTTGTAAAAAATCCCTATTGTGCGAAAATTACGGGGGCCACTCCCCCACCCCTTTGAAGGATTAGGATTGAAATGACGGTGATTCCTTCATTAGACTATCGAGGGGAACCCGTGAAAAAAAATTGAGCGCAATCGGAAGACCCAAGCTCAAAACCTGCTCGAATTGACATGGATTGAGTCAGTACATTTGAACATATCTATGATCTAAGGTTTTTACCCTAAAAAAAAGTGCGTTAATTTTTGTGTTATGCAAAAGCCTCTGACCGGAAATTGGTTTTCTACAGTCTGCTGAAATATTTTCTAAACACTAGAGTAAATGAAAAAAATTTACTGTGGAGTATCAACTTCGAATTTAATTCATTATTTTTTAGCTTCTTATATTTTCTCCCCTGAAACTGGACTTACGAAACCTCAAAATGGAATCATTTTCGAAAAAAACACATCTTTTGAGTTTTCAACTGTCACAATTCCCCAAATTGAAAATTCCTAATAGCTCACGACGTTTGCTTCGTGATGATTTTTCCCCAAGACAGGACACCTTGTATACCTTGCTCGAAGACGAAACCAAAATGGTGTACGATGCGTCGGCGGCGAATTTGACACGAACGAAAATATTCCGTAATCCGCTGTCCGGCCCAAGCCAAACAATAGCTATTCTTCGGCGGCCGAGAAAAGTTCACATAGTTGTAGGTCGTTAACGAGCGGCAGGCCATCGAACTGCGGCGATGTTTATAAATGGGCGAAATTTGCGCTGCTCGGCGTGGCGCGGCGCTCGCTCACGTCGCATCCTTCTCAGCCTTAGCTCGAGCTACAGAGACGTTTTTCGAATCGGATGCGGAACCGAGGAGGGGAAAAAAGAACCCGGAATGTTTTAGCAATTAAAATATATAGGTACCGAGTTGGGCTGCGTGTGTACGGCGTACGGTAAACGGGTTTTCTTGAAAATTAACCTTTTCTTTGAGCAGCTTATATTTTGTTATTAGCTCGGAATTGTTCACGCTACGACGCCGTATCTCGTTCAAACGAAAGGTTCGCGACGTTAATAAGTCCTCCTGGTCTCTCCTCGCTCCTTTCCAAGGCTGCAGAATTTACAGGTAACAATACCGAGGTGTGTTTATTAGGGATTAGATGGAGGGCACCTCCTCTTATGATTTTGTAAAAGCGATCCCTAAAGCGGAAGATATTATTACGCTCGAAGGATCGAAGATGGTTTCTCGAAGGTTCGAATCAAAGGTCGTATGCGACGATGATGACGCCAGGTTACTTAGGAAATTTTTTCCCGAAACCGTACAGACTCGATCGAGGTTTTTAAGGTTTCGGTTGGATTTTTTCGTCCGTGGCGATAAATCGATCTTCGTTGGTGGAGTGGCGCGTTCGGAAGGTGAATTTTGGTTCCGTTTTGGCCCGACTGGATTGCGGCGTTTCCGGTATTGGATTATGTAAGGATTCGAAGGTAATGTAGCGACGTACGAAGGTGGTCTGGAATTAATATTGTCATTGTGACGAGATATTTCCACTCGGATGAGTTTTCGTGTTACATGTACGAATAACTCGATACGATAGAAGCTGGAAAATGGGGTGTTTGCTGGATGGCTGGATGGATCGCCGAATCAGCCATGTGAGGTGATTCGTGCTGGGCCGAAAGGATAACATGGTTTGAATGATTTTTTTTCTGTTTTGCCAAGTTTCACTTTAACTGTTGCCATTATTATGCTGAATCATTCAAATGATTTGAATAGTTTCTTTCGAAGTTTTTTTGTTTTCTAATGTTGTACCAAGATAGTGGTCAACAGTGACAAAAAGATGAAAAAAAGGGTATGGTAGGATGAAGGGGGTCGAATCTGCCCTGGAAAGCTTTTTGAACGACTTCAAGGCCAAAAGGTGGCTTCTTTCGAGAAAAAATGTTGATGAAATTTTTAGCTGAAATTTTTATGGTATATTTCTATTATAAAAATACATTTCTCCAAAAAAAAATTCGGGATTGAAATATTTCCCAATTTTGATATCTTGATAGCGATTTGAAAATTTCAAACTCACCCAACTCAAAGAGTAATGATTGAAAAAAAATCCTGTTAATACTTCTTATTGATAAGAAGTCACAGAAAAAATTTCAGCTTTTTATCTTGAAAACAACGCGAGGAAAAAAACGAAACCTGAAAACACGTTTTTGCCTACATCTCGGAAAGTATAGGTTGGGTAGGGTTCCAAAAATTTTGTCAAATTTTTTTCTCGATAGGGTTCACCTTTTGACTTTGGAATCGTTCAAATAACTTTCCAGGGCAGATTGGACACCCTTATCCTACCATACCCTTCGATGAAAACTCTCTCCAATAATGCTCTCACGTTCGCGTAATTCCGAGGGGATTCCCTGCCTATAACTTTCGAAATTACGCATTTACGAAGAAAAAAGTCGAAACAAAAATTGTAGAATTTTAAAAAACAAACAATTTTGTTACTCACAACATTTCTCTGGGACGTCATGGGGAAGAGCTAGGATTTTTGAAAAACAATTTTTTTGAAAATTTCCCATTCACATACCTGTACTTACTTACCTATAATCGTCAAAAATCAGGTAAATCGACTTATAGGAGTAACTTTTTTTCATAGTACATCCTATTACTGTGTAGAATAAGAAAAATGTATAATTGACCCTTCGTCTCAAAATGGGGAGGGAGAAGTGGATCCTCCGTAGAAAAAGTCGCATTTTCCCCCAAGCGTAGCTCAGCTTAAGTGAAAAATTCAAAAAATTGGTTCAAACAAACATTGTAGAGCGTTAAAAGACGAACATTTTACTTTTTTACTTGTTTTCTACCTGGTCTTAGGGACGAGGTATTGCAAAAAAAGGCGGCGTTCGAGAATTCGAATTTTGAATCCCTTCTTTTTGGGTCCAATTCGAGTCCAGGAGTCAAATTATTATAAAAATCGAGTTCAGCGCCCAAGAAAACCTCACAACTCCACTTGTTCGACTACTGGTTCGCTAGATTTTAAATGTACCAGGCTTACACGTGCATATAATTTATTGAGGTAATGAAAAATTTTCGAACCTCGCTTTTTTTTCTTTTTGTAATAGCTCGCCCCCAAGACCACATACGAAAAAAGTAAAAAAAAGTAAAATGTTGGTCTTTGAATCAATTTTTCGAATTCTTCACTGCAGCTAAGCTACGCTTGGGGAAAATGCGAGTTTTTCTACGGAGGATTCACCTCTCCACTTTGAGATGGGGTCAGTTTTACATTTTTTTTCACTCTACATAGTAATAGGATGTTACTATATGAAAGAACCGCTCCTAAAAGTTGATTAACCCGACTTTTGGCAATTATTTGTGTTAATGGGAAATTTTCAAAATTGATTTTTTTTCGAAAATCTTTGCTTCTTCTCATGACGTTCCTGGGAAAAATTGTAAATAACAAAAATTTTCGCTTTTTAATGCTCTACAATTTTTATTTCAACCTTTTTTTTTCGTAAGTGCTGTAATTTCAAAAGTTATAGCCGAAAAACCAAAATTTGAACCCCTCACCTTAAAAAGGGGTGGTCAAAATATTCACAAATTATAGGGAAGTTCGAAAATATTAAAACACATACCTTACTCATCTTATATGTATACGAAATTTCTCTTTCCTGCTAATTTTTTTTGTGTTAGGGCCTTTTTTTTAAACTAAAACTTTCGTATCATTCTAAAAAAAAAAGTATTGAATTTAGTTCACGTAACGATTTTCGAAACACCCAGTAAGGTCGACCTGAAATTAGCCAAAGTAGGCGCGCGAGAAAAGAGCTGCGGTATAATTTTCGTTGAATCTTCCGCCCAAGTAGGGTAATTTTCAATTCGTTGGTTCGACGAGCGCTGCTTCGGAAAATCGGACCCGGTACACAACCTGTAAATGTATGCAGATATATTCGCATTTCTTATCGAATCAATATTTGTAAATATTTGAAGTAGGAATATTGGAAAAAAAGGGGGATAAAAAGAATAACTCAGCTCGAGAAGCGTTACTTAAGAGGTTACGGCGACGGCGATGGGCCAGCGGTACGTGGAGGAAACGATACTTTGGAAATTACCCTCGAGAAATCATTAATAAATATTTGCCGTTCCGAGTACGATTTAATATTTTAGCCTTAAAAAGTTCCATAACAATATAAAACTTGATTCGAGCGGGGGCAGGATGAAGAGCAGATGCTGAGTCGAGGAATATACGAGGTGATTGGTTTTATTCGTCGAGAGATTGAGGGAACGATGTGGGGTATTATTTTTGGAAAATGGTTTTTTATTGTTGGAGGAGTGATTTGGATGCGATTTCCTCGAAGAGGAAGGTCTAGATTCATTGAATTATTTAATGTTTGAGGGTTGGCAGAAGTAAGAGAGTTTTGTGATACAAAATTTCGATTGTGGTGATGAATACAGTTGGTTGTAGGCTGTTGATGAGTGTAATGAGCTGATTTGCATAATAATGATATTTTATCAGAAATATAGGTAAGTATTAGTTATTTGGAGTTTTTTGCCTCGAAAAATGAATTATTAATTTACTAACGAGAGAAAATGCGAAAAAATAAATAGCATTAGATGATAAGTAGGTATGCAAAAATTATGAATAAAGAAATGAAAAACATTTGACGTCAATTACGTAAAATTTTCCCAGCTCTGAATGTAAATTCATTTTTAAAAAGGTTTTTGATTTTTCATTCTGTTTCTATTTGAACCGAATTTTTCGACTAGAAATGCAATTTAGTCACTGTTAAGGAGAGATCTTTCATTTACCAATCCCCCTCTTTCTCTTCATTTATATATTATTTGGTCTGGCCTTGCCTCAGTTATTGAATTTTTTTCGAGTAACACAACCGACAAAGCGGAGTTTACGATGAATTGTCCAATTTAGCCAAATGATGACAATTTGTATTTTTTTTGAAATTGAATATGAAGGTAGTTCAGTGACATTCATGTTCAAACTCCAAAATAACCTGGTGAAAATTTCAGCTCCGACTTGACCCTTATGCCTCTACACTTTCACTTAGAATTCAACCATGCTCAAAAAAATAAAATTGAAAAGATTTTACCAAAAATGGTTTTAATATGAATTTTGTCACCTCCAAAAATACATTTTCCAACTATTTTTCATTCTAATCTGTTATCTTTTTTTTCAGAAGTACTTGAAAAAGCCATTTTTTTCATTTCTCTGCTCAAAATAAAGAAAAAATATTTTGGAAAAAAATTCGATAGAAAGATTTTGGTGTGGCTATCTCTACCCAAAATTATCATTGGTGGACATTTTCCGTCAATTTCCCCTCCTCTCTACAGAGTTTCGAGATAATTGGAAAAATTCCCCCCTGACAATAGGGTAACTTATGGTAAATTTCTAGTAGTTATAATTTTTGGTGCAAATAATCACACTTCGGCTGTATTATTGAGAATTTTCTCAAAATCAGTTTTTTTCACATTGAGCAAAAAATCGATAGGTACACGTGAAAAAAGTGACCTTTTTTAAATACACCTGGAAAATTGGTAAACGTGAAAAGTGATCAAAAATGGTGTTTTTTTAGGTAACGACGTGTATGTTAGGACAATTTATGAGGAAATTTTTTCAATTTTTCAATTTTGTAAACGTAAATTTTGAAAAGTAAGTGGGAGGGGTTATGGGTCAAGCTGCGAAGCTGATATTTTAACCAGTTTGTTTTCGGGACTGGATACTACAATTTTGTTACTTTCATGGTCAACTAATGCTGACTTCCAACATTTTCTGTCCATACGTTTATGCAGAAAGTTCCCTTATCACGAGCCTATAAAATGGTTCCTTGCGAATCATCGAATGTAATATTTAAGGCTAGGATTTTCAAGCAAATGGTTTTGTATCCGCTGTACCCTATACGGCATAAAACATTTGTCTTTACAAATCAGGACATTTTGAATCGAATGGAGAAATTTTTTAGTGCTTTTTTAATGATTTTTTTTTCATAAATGCTTGAAAATATTTATTTTGTCCAGAAAGTTGCAAAATGTTGCTTGAATCAAGTTTTTTTTCTCTAGTCGTTAGGACTCTTTTTGAAAAAAAAAGGTCAGAAAGGCCAAAAATATATTTTTTTGCAATTTTCTTTGTGCAAAAAAAAATTGGAGTTGACAAACTTTTTTCAAACTTTCTAATACATTACATTTAATTTTTAAAAAAATAATTTGTTTCAAGTATTTTTTTCTTGTTTACCTACTTCAATATCTGCTGTTAAATTCCAACCATTCTTCGGTAAGGGGTTTCATTCTCTGTTTCAACGACCTTTGCTTTAATACGACCTATGATGGTATAGTTTTTTAGTGCATTTTAATTGCTTGTTTAAGCGCTTATTTCGTGTTTTTAGTGCTTGAAAATTCTAGCTCTAGTAATGTTTAAAGAGTTTGGAGGGAGATGGTTAGTCCCTTACTTAGGGTTTAGTCCTTGGGACTTATTTTTTTGAAAAAAAAAACCTTTCCTTGGTCTTGAAATTCTTTAGGAAAATTGTGAATATTGCTGAATTCAGCTGATCCAACGAAATAAACCTTCTACTTTTTTAGATCGATTTTTTCAGTATCGATAGTCTGGTATCGATATTCCGGAGATGAATCAAAAACACTTACTTACAGAAAAGGTATGTTCTAAACTCTAAGAGTATAGCGAAATGAATTTTTTTCACTCAGTTATTTTGGCTCCACAATGTCTACAACCAATATCACATTGGTGTTAGTAGGTTGCCTATATATATTTTAAGGTGCTGGAAATTGATACCTGTTGTCAATTAGATTGTCTGATGCTGTCGTCTTGAGGTGCTAGAATTTGTTTCTTACTGATTCAAAAATGGTATTTATACTTATATTAATATTATGACAGATATTTTACTTGATTTTATCCAAATGGTATTTCTTGAGAATAAGAGAATGCATTTTGTGTGATGTGGATGCTAAGTGGATTGCATGAATTTTGTTCCAAAGTACTGAAAATTACTGTCTACATTTGACAAATGCAAACATTTGTCGCAGGGTGAATTGTGTAGTTCTGTTTTCTTAATTATAGGTCGAGTGTGCTTTTTATGTTGTGAAAATGAGACTGGCTCTCACAGATAATTTTTGTGTTAAAAATTGTATGTTGGCAATACATAATTATTGATGAAACATATCAAACAAAGTATTGCCAACTTACAATTTTCAACATGAAAAGTATCAGGTGGCGCCAGAATTAATCGAGCAATGATTTAGTTTGGTTAACAATTTGATTAAGAGTTCTTTCAGGTTTTCAATTTGATTAATTAGCTTTTTAGTCAGTGTAGTCTGTTCAAGTATCGTGGATTCTAATTTTGTTTTCATCGGTTTAGTAACCTGTACCATGAACCACTTCTGCATATATTCCATTCACAGTATTTGAAAAATGTCTGGCATCTTTTGAGCTGTGTGTGGGAGTGTCGATAAATACATACATTTTCTTTAGTTTTGGAATCTCTTATGATTTTTTTACTCTGTCGTAGACTTTTCTTTTGATTCTTCTTATTTTGGATGTTTTTGTAAATGTCATAACCGTTATAATTGGATGTAGGAGCACCTCCACAGAGTATACATTTAGCAAAAGTAACTTTTTCACTTTTAAATGTATTTGTGGGTGTTGTTAACCATAGGTATTTTACACATTGTGAAGGATGGTGACAGTAACTTTTTGTATGGCCATGCAGTTGACAGTTTTTGCATTGTGGAATGCTGTTGGTTTTACACAGAAAAAAGGAGTCAGCCAAAAAAGTTGACACCGGACTCCTGGAGTCAAGAGAGAAAGTTGACTCCTGACTCGACTTTGACTCCGGAGTCACTTTCAGCCCTAGACTTCAGACTCCACTTTCACTCCGGAGTAAAACTCACTCCTGACGCCACCTTGATTCTTGAATCAAACTCACACCCTGACTCTACCTTTACTCCGAAGTCAATTTCAGACTTTTACTCCTGACTCCTGCTTGACCCTGGAGTCAATCTGTGACCTTGACCCTGGAGTCAATATGTGATGTTGACCCTGGAGTCAATATGTGATGTTGACCCTGGAGTCAATATGTGATGTTGACCCTGGAGTCAATATGTGACCTTGACCCTGGAGTCAATATGTGATGTTGACCCTGGAGTCAATATGTGACCTTGACCCTGAAGTCAATATGTGACCTTGACCCTGAAGTTAATATGTGACCTTGACCCTGGAGTCAATATGTGACCTTGACTCCAGAGTCAATTTTTGCAATTGACTCCCTGACTTCGGTTTGACTCCGAAGTCAACTCCTATTCCCTAGTTTTACGCGGAGCTTCGACTTTGATTTCTGTGTGTAAAAGAGTATTTATGAAGATTTATCCAGAAATTGGAGCGAAATTTTCTATAAAATTGAGATTTTAATTTTAACCAGAAAAATTATCATTTTTTATTTTTTGGTGCTAAAAAGACGACTTTTTTGTTTTGGAAAAATTTGGAAGTGGAAAATACCTCAAGTATGGTACCTATGAAAATCAACAACCTTCGCAAATTATAATTACCAAAATTTCCTCTTCGAACTCACTCTTATAATCTTCTACAGTTGCTACTCTGTTGTGAAATGAAATTTGTCGAGAACAAAAACATCACAGTATTTTCATTCCCAATGTGAAAACTTTTACGACCTTGTTCGATGTGGTTCGAAAAACGAAGAAATTTTTTCTCTATCTTTTTCTTCGAGAGATACCCATAAGGTAACACATTTTGAATTTACGAACGACTGAATTATTGCATGAAAAGAGAAAAGGAATGGAGCCTGGCTTGACCATCTACGTGATTTCATTTTGCTGGTTATCTCGACGAAACGATCTTGGAAAACTAGGACTGGAAAACGTTGAACGAAGGTACATCATAAGCAGGATAAGGGAGGCAGGGTGCACTGTTGCTCGAAAGGGATGAATTTCGGTTGTGCGTGCATAATGCGTGTGTGCGTCTACAACGACGACCAAAACGGTAGCTAGAAAGAAAATACAGGAGTAATTCGCTTTAGGCCGTTTAAACCGCCGAATACGTGTGCGGTGAGCTTGAGCGAAGATCAAAAGTGCTGACGACGCCCCGCTTCACCGTCCCAACTTCCATGCTCCGGTAAAAAAATCAAATTCGGATTGACACGTTTGCCGGAGGCTGCGTTGGGTTGTGTGAGCATCAACCTTGCGAAGGATTAGGGTAAAGGAAAGAAAGAGCAGGAATTTTTGTACAGGGTGCCGATGACGATGTACAAACGGTATCACCATCGCATCGTCGAGCCCTCCTGCATGCATAACAGATTCGACACACGCCTAAGAAACTGCTCCCTTTTCTTGGAATTAGGTACGTAATAGCGACGTTGCCGGTGCTCGTTTGCGTATATAATATTTAAAATTCTATCGAAGTTGCTCCAGCGACGTGTGCGTGTAACGCAGCGGAAGAAGCCACCGTGCCGAGAAAACGGTGAAGAGGGAAACATCCCAGTGAAAATAAGAAATAATTAATCGGACGAATCTACGACGAACGTGTGCCAACGCTCCCAGCTATAGCGTTTATAGCGAGTTTAAAGCTGCGAAGAGGTTTTGCCAGAGTGAAGGTGTATTGTAGCATCATTCGTTTGAATACGAGATGAATTTCGGGGCTGTAAATTGGAAAAGAATACGTGAAATAATTATCAGATGAGTGCGGAATTGTGTCCGTCGGACTGGCGATACTTTGGCGTGATTTTTTGCCCGTGGATGAGGACAGGGGGCTTGGAACTTTGAAAGGTGTTTGGTAGGATTTGTCATCAGTTCAAATTTTTCGAGTCTTCCTGGTTGTGAAGGAGGTTTCTCAAATCTTTATTGGGAGTTTTTTTTCAATTATTCATCACTTTCGATCTCATTTCTGGTTTTTTTCTTCATTTTACAGGCTTTCTAATCCGCGTCCATACTTTCTATGCACTTATGCAGGCATGTCCTGCCGTTGATTTCCGAATTTGAGCAAATTGCCTACTTTTTCATTTGAAGGGGCAAATAATTTTGTAAGAAAATTTTGACCGTTATGCATTTCAATTTTTTTGCTCCTAAATCAAACGGCTAGGCGGATTGTTGAGCACGAATTAGTAGGGAATTGATACACAAGTTTCTGTCAGGTGGAAATTTATCCCCTCCACTTTTGATTCAATACAAAAAATATATCAATAAAATACAAAAAATACAATTTAAAAAAAATTGTCCTTTCAAATAGGGAAGTAGGTAATAAATATCCAACAGGGAAAATAAAAGGTTGAACATTCGTAAAACCCCCGAGAAAATAATTGGCGAATAACATTTTTTTTTTTTTTTAGTTATGATGGACCAGGGTGAAAAAGTTGAATTTTCCAAGTCCATCCTCACCCTTGCCAATTGCTCTTAAAAATTAATCGTTTGCGAATAAAATTGAAAAATTATAATTTTTATCCAACAATGGTACATAATGTTGATAAAGATATTTTTATCTAAAAATATCATTGGATCCCATCTTTTATTGCATAATTTTTTCAGAGGTACTTGTGATGTGTAATATTTGCTTGTTTTTTCAATTTTCTATGAAAAAAAAAGATGGAACCATTTTAGAAGAAATTTTCCTTGAAATGGTCTTACAATATAAATACTTACTTTTATTGGAAAAAATCATCAACAGTGGTTTTCCATGATTTTCTCAAACTCGGAAAAAATGCATATTTTAGATTGTGCATTTTACTTCTATTTGAAAAAAATTGTCGATAGGTGGGAAGGAGTGGTAATGGTAAATTACACTTGACGTGTCCGCCTAAAAATCGAGCCAAACGTGATTTTTAAAAAATAATCTAAAGAAGAGTATGAGAACTCGATTTGGAGCTGGCCAAGTTGATTTAGACATATTCTGGAGAAATTTTAAAATGAGCTGGAGACTCCGGAAAGAATACGAGAACTCGATTTTGAGCTGTCCAAGTTGATTCAGACGTATTTTGGAGAAATTTTAAAATGAGCTGGAGACTTCGGAAGGGGTAAGAGTGGTCAAATTTGTGTTTAAAAGGTCGATATTTAGGCAGAAGTAGGGTCCTAAATTTCATCAAGTTTGTCAGATATCGAGATATTAATTTTAACTGCTGAAATTTTGGCTTCGAGGATGCAGAATATGCTCTTTCATAAGATTCTAGTTTCGTTCCAACCGCGGAAGAGGCACCTCGAGCAGTTCCCTTGTTATAATCAGTGGTTGATATTGTTTGTTTTGATTTTGAGCGAAACAAATTTAGTGTAGGCGAATAAGCACAATTTTTAAGAAAAAAAAACATTTTTAGCTAGCCAAGATTTTATCGCCAAAAATTGTCGAGGGTGGTCCCCTGACTAACCTCTAAAAAGTCCGCACCCCCTAGACCCCGTGCTAAATTTTTTATGGAGGCTCCACCCCCCTCAAAAATGGGTTTTCCCGAATAACTTCTCAGGATTTAGTTTTACGGCAAAAGTAGCTCAGTACTTTTTTGTTCTACACTCAATTTCCAACATTTTTTGTATGAAATTTTTTTTTGTACGACCAACAGCAGAGGAGATAGAGAGTCCGGAAGGAAGGGGGTTTTGGAAAATATGATATCATTTGAAAACGCGATAATAGGTATAAAATCGTACTAAACTGTATATTTTGGGTAAGAAAATAGTAGTATTACGTAAATTGATGGTATTAATACAACTTGACCCCCCCTTTCCCTCCCTATGTACTCAGCCCACCTTACCCACTTGTTTTTATTTAGCCTTAGTAATATGACTGAAGGGTGGGGAGGGGTGGGCATATAGGAGGGGGAAAGATGATCAAGAAGCATTTTTACCCTGTCCCCCTCCCATGTGTCCACCCCTCCCCACCCTTCTGTCATATTACTAAGGCTAAATAAAAAAAAAAGTGGGGAAGGTGGGGTAGGCACATAGGGAGGGGAAGGTGGGTCAAGTTGTATTAATACCATCAATTTACATAACACTACTATTTTCATACCCAAAATATACAGTTTAGTACGATTTTATACCTATTATCGCGTTTTCAAATGATATCATATTTTCCAAAACCCCCTTCCTTCCGGACTCTCTATCTCCTCTGCTGTTGGTCGTACAAAAAAAAATTTCATACAAAAAATGTTGGAAATTGAGTGTAGAACAAAAAAGTACTGAGCTACTTTTGCCGTAAAACTAAATCCTGAGGAGTTATTCGGGAAAAACCGTTTTTTAGGGGGGTGGAGCCTCCATAAAAAATTTAGCACGGGGTCTAGGGGGTGCGGACTTTCTGGTGGTTAGTCAGCGGACCGCCCTCGACAATTTTTCGCAATAAAAGCTTGGCTAGCTAAAAATGTTTTTTTTTTTTTCTTATTCGCCTACACTAATTCCCAGAAGTTGAAAACTGCAAATTTTTCAATGTTCAACGACTTTTTTCCAAAATAACGTGAACAAAAGTATGATAACTAATTTTCGTATCAAATTTTCTCCTCTACAGCTCTGGTAATTGGAAATTTCTTCGTAAGAGGCTTCAGTCTTACGCAAATCTGCCAAAATCGGCTTAAAACGAAAGAAAAACAAATTGCTTAGGGAGAATCAAAATTTCAAGTGCTTCATGTCTACTGCTAAATTGTGTCATAGGTTAAAATTTAAAAAAAAATGAAAAATTGCAGATTTTTAAAATTTATTTTATTTGAAATTGTGCTGTTCCTTGGCAGTCAGAATAAACGTTGATGTTTTTCAAAGTCATTCCTCATTAGAATCGTTTACATTCAAAAAAACTTACATCAAAAAATTCTTGCAGATCAGTTTTTTTACGATTAACTTTATTGTACAAAAACTTATCCGCATGAATTTATTCAATAAATTCATGCGGATAAGTTTTTGTTTTCTGTTCATACGTGTGTCTTATCAAAAAAGAGTGTTCAAAGTAGCCTCAGATATGGGGCTACTTTGAACACTACTTTTTATCATAGGCTGACGTTTTCGAACCTGAGGTTACCTAAAAGAGCATCTCTTAATTGGTAAATCTAAAAATTAAAAAAAAATTGCCCATAAATATGCGATTTAATAAATTGAAAAAAAAATGAGAGAGAAAACGTTTTTTTTTTTCAATTTGTCAAAATTATGACCATTAAAAAGCTTGAAACATAAGAAACCCCCAGTTTATCAAAATTTTGATCGTTGAAAAGCTTATAACATTGGTAAAAATTGTGGAATCATTACAAAAAATAAATTTTTTCGAATTATATACTTACTTATTAAAAATTAGAACCGTTCGAAAGTAGCCACATTAAATAAAAACGTCTGTAGCAGGGTTGCTATTTCATGAAAACATGAAAATGTTGAATGGTTTGATAGAGGAATGTCTAGCCTATTATTTAAAAATATTTCGGGTTCTTTAGTATGAAACTCGATTTTTGATATCAAAGTTCGTTCAGCTGAAAAGTTGAGCTTTTTAAACGCGATTTTTCAATCTATACTGCTTCGTTGACATTTGCAATGGCGGAGGGAAAACCATGAAAATAACTGAATTAGAGGTTCCTCTACCTACTAGAACTGGTTCATTCGAAAAAAAAATTCGGGCCACCACGCGGCTCTAAACTGAAAAGGAACGTCCGTTCAAAGTAGCCCCAGCTGCCCCACATTATGGTAGGAGAAATTTAAAAAAGCTATAGAACGTGGATTTAAAAAAAATTGTGCTTTTTTGGTTTATAGGTATAGTTACTATAGAAGCTATAAAATTGATTTTGATAAATTCTGTTTTTTTCGAAACTATTTTTGGCAATTTCCAAAGAATTAAAGGCTCTTGCGCGATCGGAAGACATGATCGATTTTTATTTCTTTAAAATTTTTCTCTCCATGCCTGCAACTTTTGCGTGGGGTATCTTTTCATAAATCGAAAATTTTGGTTTTTCGGCCCACACCCTTTCAATAGTTCTTTGAAAACTGAAGAAATTTCGTTCAAAAGACTTTTTGATCAACATCAAAGATGAAGGGGCTACGGGATATTCAAAATTGGGAATATGAAAATTTTTTGAAGCTCATTTATTTTAAATAACCCGTAGCCCCTTCATTTTTGATGTTAGGCTAAAAGTCTTCAGAACAATTTTTTTTAGTTTTCAACGTACTATCCATTTCCAGGATTACCTAGTTCATTTTGTGAATTTTTTATGTAGCTCCTTCAATTTTAAAGTTGAGCAAAAATTCATAAAATGATAATTGTTTGTTCAGTTTTCAAAGTACTATTCATTCCTAATATAACATGATTTTTTTTGAAGCAGAATTTCTCCCTTCAATTTTCAAGATCGGCAACATGTTTATCTCGAATTTTTTTCAGTGGTACCTTGTTATATCCAAAAAAGAAATATGGCATTCGATTCATGGAACACTCTGTATAAGTGTATAGGCACAGCGCAAAATGAAAATCACATCTCCACCTCGTACAAAGCATATAAAAAACAAAAAAAATTCAAATTCATAAAGGAATACCCATACGCACAAATGATAGCACCACCGCACCACACGCAGCAAAGCCGCAAAACGCTGAAATCCTCCACTTGCTCGGCCTTCTCGCCGCAGTCAATCCGCATACCAAATACGATAGGACGCGGAGCAGAAAAAAGCCTCTCGCGAACAATTTCCCAATCATTATAATCTCGGTCGGGCGGTATACGTTTTATCGTCACTCTCGAGTCCAAAATACCTCTCGACGAAGCTTTTAAACCCTTCTACGTGTGTACTCGTTTGCTCATTACCATATACCGATGATATTGTGTCGTCGCGGCGGCAGGGGAAGGGGCAACTCGCTCGTTTCGCATTTTGCGTAAACGGGGACGTAGGTAGGCGCAAATACATACAATTTCCATACACAAGGCGACAGAATCGGTAGCTTTTAACACGCCTAAAAGCCAACCAGCGCCAATACCATCTGTACGGGGGTCGGAGGGGAAAAGGGGTTAAAAATTACGCCAGATATCGAACTCTGTGTGACGGTTTCGACAAAATCTCAATATCAAACGATCGCAGTACCAGCCCCCAACGTCCTCTGGTTCTTTTTCCTATCGTACTCGAGTTAATGGATCGGAAAACGGCTGTAAGAATAGAAGGCATCGATTCCAATTATCGCAAAAATTCGCATTCCTCGTGCTCTTTTCTTTTACGATATCGAGACGACGCAAATACCGCCATCGCGAAAAATATACGTACAAAGGCGAAAAAAATAAGCACCGAGGAGCTCGCATACGTAAATAATAAATCCTCGCGTCGTTCATTAGCATTCAAAATTTTCCCATCGAGGAAACGAAGAAAGAAAAGAACTCTTTTGCCTTATACATTGTAAAGATGAATACCAACAATTTCCTACTCGGCCACCGGCGCTTACCCCGCATTACCGGCACAGCAGCAGCGTCAAATCAAAAGCACAACCTTAGACGTAAACATAAATTAAATCTTAGCGAGCTATTTTTTTCCCCAAATGATGACACCTTCAAGGCTGATATTTTTCCATTTTTCTGGCGTGGTTTCTTTGTCCTTTCTTGGGCTCGAGCTGTGCCATTTCGAGTGTTTTTTTCTCCCGCTCGTTGGCGGGTACAAAGAGATGCGGCGAATTTCAATATTTTAACTTCCATCAGCCTACCTCCCCTGGCCCCCGAGTGCTTTAGATCGAGCTTTTTTCTCTCCGTCGTTGGTGATATCGTTTCTAATGTTCGGTTGCGAGTATAAGAAATACAGGGTGTTCCACGAATCGTCTGCCGAACGTATTTTTCTCGATAAAACCGGGTACCGCTAAAAAAATTTAGAGGAACATGTTGCCTATTTTAAAAATTGAAGGGGCAACGCTGCTTCTAAAAAAATCACGTTAAAATTCTTTTCGAGCATGGCAATGGGTAGTACTTTGAAAGGTAAACAAATTTTCACTTCATGACTTTTTCACTATCTTCAAAATTGAAGGGGCTACAAAAAATTTGTTCAAAAAATTGTCAAAAAATGAACTGATCAAGGAATGGACAGTATGTTGAAAACTGAAAAAAATTTGTTCTGTAGACTTTTTGCCTAGCATCAAAAATTAAGGGACCAAGGGTCATTAAAAATTGAAAAAATTTGAAAATTTTTTGAAGCCCATTTATTTTGAATGACCCTTAGCCCCTTCATTTTTGATGTTAGGCAAAAAGTCTACAAACAGAATTTTTTCAGTTTTAAAGGTGCTATCCATTCCCTTGATTTTTTTAGAATTTTCTTGGACAATTTTTTTGTAGCCCCTTCAATTTTGAAATTAGGCAAAAAGTCATAAAGTGATAATTTGTTTACTTTTCAAAGTACTATCCATTGTCATGCTCGAAAAGAATTTTGACTTGATTTTTTTAGAAACAGCATTTGCCTGTTCAATTTTCAAAATAGGCAACATAGTCCAGTAGAATTAACATTTCAAAGGGAAAGACTCGGCGGCCAACCGATTTTTGGCTCTAATAGTCCAGTTTTGTTCCCTGAACATGAATCTGAGGTGTCCAGTTGCGTCTGGGGTGCGGAAGTCCTCTAAATTGTGGACCTTTGCCCCCCCATCATGGTTTTAGCCTATATCTTCCGAAATGTTGGCGCTAGAGCAAAAATGATCTCTATGAAACTTATTCTACGTCGAATTTCCCATCAGATGACTTTTGGATGGTATTCGCAAACCCAAGAGGGCTGGACCTATAGTAGATCAAAGAGAGGGAGTTCTCTCCAGAAAGTTGATTTTTGGCTTTTATGTGTCTAATTTCACAGGTCGACATGGAAAATGCTGTTTTCGGTTTGATGGGCGATTTTCTTAGTTTTTTTCGCGCTGATCACGAGAAAAATAGTGAAAAAATTCCATTACCCAAGAATTTTTACAATTTGAATTTTTCGTTCAACGATTTTTCTACTTTTTTTTGATAATTTTTGACACTTCAAGTCGATTTTCTGAGAATAGGAAGGGTTCTACGAAAAAAATGAATAGAACATAAATTGTAGAGCGTCCAATTTCCTATCTGTGAAGTCCAATTAGTTTTTTGTCAATAGGCTTAGCTTTTGAGATATTCAAGCTCAAAGTTCAATTTTTTAAAATTGAAAATATCTCAAAAACTAAACCTCCTAAGAAAAAAATAATTGGACTTTACAGGTATGAAATTTGACGCTCTACAATTTATGTTCTACTCATTTTTTTCGTAGAACCCTTTCTTTTCCCAGAAAATCGACTTGAAGGGTCAAAAATTACATCGAAAAGTGTAAAACAAATTTTCAACGAAAAATCTTCCAGTTTTTAATTTAAAATTTGGGTTACTCATAGTGATCAGATTTCAAAAGTAATGACATATTTGTGTGTGTTCCGGAAGGTCAAAATGTATGAAATCGACCCCAAGAACGCTGACTTTACTCAACCCTACTAGGTACATGGAGAGGCTGGAGCCTCAAAAGCCCACCCCCACACCTCCCATGGTAAATTTTGAGTTGCTCCCCTTCTCAAAAATTTTCTTTTGGTCTTGTTGTTTATTATTCCAACTATCGAATCAAGTTTTTTGAAAAATATAAAGTAGTTTTCGACTACGCTTTGACGCATATTATGAATCACATTAGAAACCCCTCTCCTTACTCAATTTGTAACTCTAGCCCCCTTGGGCTTGTATCATTCATAAGTCATTTAATGGGAAATTTGACGTAGACGAAGTTTTTTAGACTCCATTTTTGCACTTGGATCAATAATTAAGCAGATATAAGCCAAAAATCAAATTTCTGGAGAAAACTCTTTCTCTTTGATCGACTATAGCTCCAGCCCTCTTGGGTTTGCGAATACCATTCAAAAGTCATCTGATAGGAAATTTGACGTAGAATAAGTTTCATAGAGCTCATTTTTGCTCTAGCGCCAATATTTCGGCAGATATAGGCCAAAAACCTGATTGGGGGGCAAAGATCCACAATTTAGGGGACTTCCGCTCCCCGAGGGACACCTCAGATTCATGTTCAGGGCATAAAAATGGAGTATTGGAGCCAAAAATCGGTTGACTGCCGAGTCTTTCCCTATGACTTCCTTTTTTTGGTTAATTCTCCTTGACCAACATGTTCATCTCAAGTTTTTTCTTAGTGGTACTCGGTTATATCCAAAAAAAAAAAATACGTTTGGCAGACGATTCATGGAACACCCTGTATACGACGGTTTGAATTCGCAGGTTTCAACTTATGATTTATGATAGTCGAAGGGAGAATTTTTTTTCCAACTCGGAGACACATTTTTAGAGTACGTACAAAACGAATAGATAAAATTTACCCGTCTCGAAATAGACTATCTATCAAATACGTATTCGTGGCGAAGGAAATTTTTTATAAATGATTTTTTCCCCAAAAAAAACGCGTACTTTGTACGTATATTCGTCGTATTTAGAAAGAGAGAAACAACCCTGTTCAACCCTGTTCAACCCTGCTGGGTGGTTGATTCTGTGCGAAAGAGAAAGAGAGACGTAGGCCTGGTATAATTGAAGCGTATAATTTATATAAGCCGTCACGTGACGTCGACTTCTTTCACATACGAAAATTTTCTACTCCGTTTATAAATATTTCGTGCATCGATTATCCTCGTCTCCTCCGCGCGGCCGCGACGTTCGCGTGTTCGATATCGTACGATACGAATTCGTAATATTTTCCACCGTTTCGCCGGCGAAATACACGTACAGAGGGAATAATATACGAGGGGATGGAATATACTGCAATCCGAGCCTCGTATTGCGAACGCCGCCGGCTTTATGGCGAAAAAACGACGAGAAAAAATACCGCACCGAGTACGAGCGTACGCCTCGTCGAGCTTTTCATTATTCTACATTAATCGCCTAACCCGGTATAAATTTTGATTAAGAAAAATTATCTCGACACCGACGATGTCGAGCCTCGTATATCGCGCGCCGGTAATCTCCACGGGTATAGATTACTCGCAACACCTATAAATAAGCCATCGCCGACGCGACTCGCGCCAAAATGTGTCGCAGAATGAGAAATTTTTTTCGTCGCGGAGTCCTCGGGCCTTTTTTTTACCGAGTAGTCGAGGAGTTGAATTTTCGAACGAGTGGAATACCTAAGGTGGTATACTTACGGTATTAGGGTTACCTACGCGAACGCCTTCGTTGCTTGGAGGAATTATTTACAAAGCGAAACGAAACCGACGATAAGATGATTTTCGTCTTGCCTTTTGTACCGTTTGCGTCTCGTTTGTGAGCGAAAATGGAGTAGAAATGCTATTTTTCATTCTGTCTACTGCGATGTAATTTTTAATTCGTTTAGGAGCCCCGGTGCCGAGTCTGAATGGAAATTTCCGTCTTGGTTTCAGAGTGAGTAGGAGGGGTAAGATGTTGAAATTTTTATACGGAATGTGATGTGGTCTGACGATGGATGGGGATTGAAATGGGGTGTGAAAATTGTAAGAGTGGATTTTTGTGTGTTGAGACTTGAGATGGCATAATTATTATTGATGCTTGGTCGAATCGGTTTCCTGGGCCATAATAAGTCAGACTTCCAAAAATGAGGATAATTATGTAGGTTTAAAAATCGATGAAATTAAAAAATTACTTACTTGAAAGATTAATCATTAAAGAAATTTTGGTTTGCTTCAGATCATTTTTAATACTGTGATATGTTCATTTTTGGCGTTTTTGACTTTTCGGCGGATTTGGGTACTTGAAATGGTCCGCCACCAAATAAATGGCGTTAGTTTTAGCTAACTATCTTACCTTCCACGTCATGTGGTTTTGAGTGTTGTAAATTGTTTTTCCAAACCGTGATATCTTCCGTACTTTTACATAAAAATGAAGAATACTTGATACAAAAAAACTTTGAAGCTTTTTAATTTTTTAGATACATGAAAGCTCAAACATTAAAATCATTTTCAGGAAGAGGTTTCAACCTTTTTTCGAGATTTTTTCCCCATTTGAAAGGTAAAAGAATACTCTATAAAATGACCCTAGCAATTTTTCCGACAGACTGTAAGAGTGTCACCTGACAGGATTTTAAAGAAATGTTTAAAAATGAAAAAATTACAACAGAATTTAATTTTTTGGGTATAATGAGGAAATTTTCAGATAAAATTTTTTCATTGGTTGTAATGTGTTCATGTAATGTAGGTACAACAAAGGCCACAAAAAAATTTTCCGATGTTTATGTGGCTCTGAGCAACTCTGACAGATTGCATCAAGCAAAATTTTCTCCGTGGCACTGTTTTTTTTTTTAAATTTATAAGAAATGGCTTTTTTGAAGATATCACGGTTTGGAAAAACGGTCCTCAGACTCATATTCCAGGACATTTTAAGGAATCCTTAAACAGTTGCGGAAACAAAACAGGTACCTTAAGTATAAGGAACTGTTGGCACGCAACGCACCAATCACGTTTTAGAACAAGTTCCTAAAGGAACCCTAAGTTAAGCATTCGTTAAGAAATGTTCTAGAATATGGGCCTCAGTCTTGATTGAATTCATTGCGTAATTTTTATACCTAGTACTTTTCAATAATTATGATCACTAGAAAAATAGTGGAAAAATGCCAGCACATCAGAATTTCTCATAACTTCAATTTTTTTTTGAGCATTCTTTTTTTACATTTTCTGACGATTTTTGACTTTTAAAATCAATTTTCTGAACAAAGGAAGGGTGAAAAAAAATGAATAGATCATAAATTGTAGAGCGAAAAATTTCCTTTCTGTAGAGTCCAGTTAGTTTTTTCTTAAGAGGCAGTTGAAATTTCAAAGTTCAACTTTTATATAGGGGAAGGGGAAGAGGTTTTGAACGATAGCTTTCGCAGCCATGCAAATTTATTTCAAGATGCGATTATGATTGATCCTTGATCAGTACATATTGCCGAATCCATTAGGCCCACCCCCCCAATTTTGGGCTCCATAGGGGGCAAAATGCACCCCCCTCCCTTATTTTGAGAGGAGAGGTTTTGAACAGATGGAGGATCGGAACGTAGTAGGTGGAAAAGTTTGGAACGATAGCTTTCACAGCTGTACAGATTGATTTTTGGACAAGGTAATGATTGATCCATAATCAGCACATCAGCCTGAATACATTTAGCCCTCTTCTAAAATTCTGGATCCCATGGGGGCAAAATTACCCCCTATCCAATTTTGAGAGAGAAGCTTTGGAACGAGGTGGAGGATCAGAACGTCATGTGTGAAAATCCCTCGTTCCAAAGCTCTCCCTCCCCGCTTCATTTTCAACATTATCGCTCACCCATTAATTTCTATGGATGATATTTATAATAATCTTGGTTTCTTATGAAAGGGAAACGTTTACCTTACTTTTAGTATTTTTCTTCGTGTATTCTAACAAGCATAAGAGCAAAGCATAAAAATACGTTTTTACGAAAAATCAACTCCCAAAACTTGATATCTGTTATCACTTGACGAACTTGTAAGTAAAACTGGGTAGTACTATTTAATTTTTTTCAGTGATATACAGCCTCAATTTAAAATCATTAACAAGCCCAAAAAGTAGACTCAGTTGGTAGGATTGAATTTCGTTCACCACCCCCCCCCGTACTAAACCTCCTCCTCTTCCCCCATGTGAGCCTGGATATTGGTTTTTGAGTTGGGGTTCCTCCTTCATTTTACTTCTTCTAAAAGAACCAAAATCAGTATCAACTCAAAAACTAATTCTTGATCCCTAAGGGTGGTTTCTATATCCAGGATCATAAATAGTATTGAAAATATCTCTTAAACTGAAGAAAAAACTGGACTCTTTGAAAAGAAATTTTACGCTCCACAATTTATGTTCTAGTTCATTCTGTTTTTAGGGCCCTTTCCTTGTCCAGAAACTCGACTCTAAAGGTCAAAAGTTGTATTAAAAAATGTAAAACAAATTCTCAAAAAAGAATTCTAATTATAAAATCCTGACACCATGGAGAAAATCCCAGAATATGTAGGTCTAAAAATCTATAAAATTAAAAAATTACTTACTCGTAACATACCAAAAATAGCCATTCATTTTCTGTTCTGATACATAGGTAAATACCAATTTTACCTGATTCCTTCTCTGGTTTATCTGACGCTGGGCCTCCCTTAAAGTTCCAGGAGCCAATACTTATCCCGATTGGACGCCAGCGATAAACTTTAGCCAGACCAAATTCTTCGCTCACTTCTTGATTTTTCTGGAAAGGTGTCTCAATGACGAAGTGGTCTCTTCGATGACCAGGTTCCCCCTCGAGCTCACTGGGTATTGATACTTCGTTGATGAGATACATTCCATAATTTCGTCGAAATAAAGAGATTTCAAGTCGGCTACCATTTCAATAGTAAAATAGTTTTGTTTTTTCTAATTTTCTCCGCGAGTGTTGGCAGTAGGGTGGTCGTTTTAGTCTCATTGGTATTGTTTATCTTTGAAAGAGGAACATGGAAAAAAATCTGGTCGATTCCGCCCACAGCGGACGAAATCAAACGATGCGCTTTGGTCGAAATTGGGACCCTTTTCAAAATCGAATTTTGACTTCTTTCAGAAAAAAATTCATAAAAAATACAAAAAAATATTTTATGAGCTCAAAATTTTAGGTTGTGGTAGAAGAAGGGTCAAAATATTTTTACAGCTATTTTCAAGGTTTTTACCTAAAATAGTCTTCGATTGGTAAAAGTTTCTAAAAAGTGGTCAAAATTGGGCGCCTTGACCCTTAAATCTTCACCCCCCCTCCCCCCCCACATAAAAATTGCAAAGGAATGTCAGGAATAATCATTCGCAAGTACGTTTTTCATCATAAAATAGATTTTCGTAGGAATAAGTGTAAAAAAAACTACTTCAGCGATTTGAGAATATCCGTGTTATGAAAGTAGAGGACTATTCCTTATGAAATTTCTCTACGACAAAATGCCTTACTATCCTACCTTCCGAATCGTGAAATGTAACTACCTAGATAAGGAAAAAACGTGTACATTTTTAAAGAACGAACAAAAAAGTAAAAAAATAAAAATGGAAAACTTGCCTACTCTGTTTGGCTATTTGGTTGTTCATTTATAATAATGAATGTGATGTTGGGCCATAACAGGTCCAAAATTTCCTGCAACTTGTCCAATTTGAAACATTTTCAACATTAAAGCATGGATATCTATTTCAACAAATGAAAATACTTACCTAGGTAACCGATAATTCCACTCCTGCAAACCAACATAATTTCATCAATGTACAAACCAAAATTAATTCTCTTTAATGTAGGGAAAATTTGCGAGAAAAAAAAATGAAAAAACGAATTTCCACGAATGAAAAGTCGGTAAAATATCCATAAAAATAAATCAAGAAAAGTAGGTGTGTAAAGAATATCAGTGGAATTAACGAACTAAAATTATTCGTGGAGGAAAAGGCGTGAAAAAGACTAAGTTGAAAATTACAAACTTGAATAAAATTTTTACGAAAATAATTTTTTTTTAAAAAAACAAGAAAAGTTGATAAAATGAACCGAAAACTGTAATAAAAATTTTAAAAGTTGGTAAAAAATAGTAAAATAAAAAAAAGTTGAAATGAAACAAATAAAAATGAAAATATGTAATAGCACCTCAATTTGTGGGTAAGTAATTGAGAACATTAAAATTTTTGAACTGATTTTTTTTTTAAGAATTGAAAATTTATGAAAATATCTTCAAAATATAAAATAAATAAGCTAAGCTTCTATCTTAATTTTAATTTTTATCATTTTACATTTATATTTTTAGTTTAAATTGAACTATTATATTCTCAACTTGAAAATTTTTACTTAAAAATATAAATCAACTCTATTTTTTCAAAATAATAGGTACTATTATTTGACTATTGAAATATTTAAATTGAAAAAAATTGATAGACAATAATAAACTAACTAAAAATTAGAAATTTTATTGTAAAATCTTATTTCTAATATTGAATTACTTGCAAAATTATAAGTTGCATTCAAGTACAATTGGTTATAATTTTATTGACCCATTCGAAAACGAAAACACCTTATAAAACAGTTGAAAAAATAAATACGTACTTACTTGCCTGAATTCTTGCAGAACGACGATTTAGTAATCATTATGAGTTTTTTCGACATTTTAACTATACCTACTCTTGAAATTTTCAGAGATTCAGCGGTAAAGAGGATAAAGAACAACGTTTCGCGGTGGTAAAATTAGAATAAAAATTTTCGAAAGAAATTACTTTTTGAAAAATTTTTATTTTGAATGTATATTTCGAATTTGTAAGGTTAAAAAATGGTATCAGTTGGAATTTTTCAATATTTCGCTCTCTTCCTCCCCTTCTTTCGAAAATGCCACTTCCGTTCTTCCTTGGAAATTTGAAGAATTCAAAATGAATATAATTTCTGTCAAATTGAAATTTTCAATCAAGAAAAATATTTATCTGGGGAGCTTCGATGAATCATTAGAAAACAAGGTGATTTCTTTGAACGAATCATCAAAGAAAAATATTCCGGACTTCCATATCACAACAAGAGCTAAATTTTGAAACTTATTAACATACGCGTAGACCGGATGATTAGTGTTCGGGTTTTGGGTCAGTTAATGTATAATAACGTTTCGTCGAGCGATGCAGTTTACATTAAATGCGAATATGCGTGTACAAAATTATGAAATATGTAGGTATTACGCATGCCATGCCAGTAATGTATGCTGTGAAATAGTTTGGCTAATCTTATATACGCCAACTACAAAGGTGTGGTTGATCGGTAAAAGGCGCATATAAGGGAACATTAACGTCCCAACAGGCGAATATTTTCTTCAAAGGGTCTAATTTTCAAATTTATCTTTGGTCTTGGTATTTGGGAAACAGAAGGAAAGTGGTAATATTGAAAGGGGTGAAGAAAAGGTGAAGTTTGAGGCTGATTCATGTTATGGAATTGAAATTGTGTCAAGTTCTGTAAATAAGTCAAGGCTTTGTATTTGACTTGCATCTGTGTCCAGGCTAATTTTTCATGCACAATTTCGCAAATTATTCCAGATCACTTCGGATCTGTTCGTGTGGATTCACGAGTGTACTTCGACTTCGAATATTCATTTTTTCAATTATTTTTGTATTTTCAAATAATAGGATAGTAAGTAATTGAAAAATTATGGTTAAACACAGGTTTAAGTCAATAAATTCATTCCAACAGTCATTTTAGAACATATATTATTTAAGTCTTCTAAGTCTATGAAATTAATTCAACAGTCTTTTTATAACACTTGTCGAGTACATACTAAACAACTTTCGTTAAAATATAGGAAATGTGATCAAATTCCGTATGTATCACTTCAAATTCGGTAACCCCATTTAAATCGTTCTTCCTGGTGTACGAGGACGTACACTTTGCGCAAATAATTCGGTTTTCAGTCCCTAACTTCAATCGACATTTTGTTTCCTTCAATGTGTCGTTTTACACTTAATTTGCGCTTCGTCGAAAAATTGCAATTATGACATACAACATTTTTTGAAGAGAATAAAGAAAACCACAGCACTTATACCCGATACGTTGACTTCATCTTACCTATTACCTTTGACTATAGCCTATTATTTATCATTATCGATACCAACACCGCGGATAAATTCGAAGTACACTCATGAGTCCACACGAACAGACCCGATGTGATCCGAAAGAATTTGCGGAATTATGCATGAAAAATTAGCCTGGACACAGATGCAAGTTATTGACAATCAACATTGATGAAAAATTGAACCAGATCAAAGCTTGGTTTTTCAAGGTTTGTACTGGCACGAAAAGAACACGAAATTTCGCAAAAAAAAACTAGGTTGAGAACGTATTGCCTCTTATGAAAATTGAAGGGACAGACACTGTTTCCAAAAAAAATCACGTACAAATTTTTTCAATCATGAGAATGAAAAGTACTTTGAAAATTGAACAAATTTTTATCTTATGATTTTTTCCCCAATTTTAAAATTGAAAGGACTCCCGAAAATTTTGTTTAAAAAAATTCTGGGAAAATAAATTCATCGAAGGAGATTGTATTTTGGAAATTGAACAAATTTTGTTCTAAAGATTTTCTGCCCAACATCAAGAATAAAGGGGTGTAGGTCATTTGAAATAAATAGGATTCAACAAATTTACAAATTTTCTCAATTTTGAATGACCCGTAGCCCTTTCATTTTTGATGTTTGACAAAAAGTCATCAAAACAAAATTTATTAATTTTCCAACCTATTACCCACTCCTTTCATAAACATTTTAAAATATTTTTTTGAATAAATTTTTTGTAGCTCCTTCAATTTTAAAATTAGGCAAAAATTTACGAGAAAAAAAATTGTTCAGTTTTCGAAGTATTATCCATTCCTATGATTTTAAGAAAAATGACTTGATTTTTTTAGAAACAGAATTTGTCCCTTCAACTTTCAAGATAGGCAACAAGTTCACCTAAATTTTTTTAGTAATACCTGATTATATCCAAAAATGACGTACGGTAGATCTCTCACCAGACATCCTGTATACAAAGCAAGAGTAGGAAATTTCTCATCATCCTCGGAACTGAAATGTTGAAAAAATTATGAAATTCCAGCTATATTTGGACCCCCTTTTCTTCAAAAAGTGTCGCCCTCGCCTCCTCCTAAGAAATGTAAGGAAAAATTCATTCTCAGGGCGGTTGTATAAACCCCTTCCCCAGTGACGTACTGAAGGCATTTTCTAGGAGGGGGGGGGGGGGATTTGATGAAAATCCCAACTCAAATTCTTAAAATTCCCAACTACATTTCGCCGATATTATTGATATTTCAATTTTTTAAAAATGATCCGGTGATTATTAACATAAAATTGTCCATTTGTCCGGAGCGAAGCAAGGTATTTACCTAGATTGAAACGAGAGTAAAAAATTTCAAAATAATTATAATTTAATTTGAAAAAATTAGTAGTTTCAATGTGATGATGAGAGAAATGAATTTGGCCCGAGCGAAGAGAGAGCGAAAATTTTTGAAAACTTCTAATTCAAAGTGCAATAAAACCGTGTTTTGGATTAGCAAACTTGAATAAAAAATCAGTTAAGAATAAATACAAAGAGGGCGAGCGCAGCGAGGTCAAGCTTTTGAAAAATTGGGTTTTAAACGTCGAAAATAAGTTTTATGGAGAAAAAATATAACGAATATTAGTTGTAATAATTTTGAGGAAAAATACGAAAAAATGACTTCTGTAGGATTTTAGATTTTTTCTAAATTATGAAAAGGAAAAATATGAGTACAATCAGGTCGAGCGCAGGGAGGCCAACATTTTTGAAAAATTGGATTTGGGAGGTGATTTTACTGATGGATCGGATTTCTAAAAGGGGACGTCCTCCACCAAATTTTTTTTCGAGGACTTGGAATGAGGTTTCTCGATACCCCTGATTTTAATTTTTAAGCTTAAAATTTACCGATTTGATTTATCAAGCAGATACAATGGCGTCGGAAGCTTTTTTTCGGAGGGTGAAAAGTGATTACAAAGACTTAGAATAACATAAAGATTTTCGAGGGAGGAAAATTTTTTTTCACATTGTTGACTCAAATAATTCATACAATTGTTTCGCTCGGGAGCTAGTGAAACTAGGTGATGGGCATGGCGAAGATTTGAAAAAATTGTGTGTTTAATGCCTAAAAAAAACCTTATTCATCAGTTGAATGTGTTAAAATGTTCAATTTTCCCTACTCACAAGTAAAAAATTCCGTCATGGGGGAGCTCCCCCCTCCCTTTCGGTACGTCCCTGCCATTCCCCCTGTCTCCTTCCATCCAAAAAATTTGAATGTATCGAAGTAGAAAAAAAATGTTTTCTCTTAATGCTTCAGGATTTTGCCCCAAGTGGTGTGGAAAACTTGATAAAAATTGGCATGTAAACCCTGGAAAAGTCAGGGGAAATCATTTTTGAATTAGAAAAAAGAGCCCACCCTGATTGTGATTTTCATGAATTTTTCTGTAGGGAGAGGGAGAAGTGACATCAATTGGTGGTTTTTTTTTTTTTTTTGATATCAAAACAGTAGCGGAAAAACAAGAATTTCTGTCAAGTCTTTGGAAATTATTTATATTAATTTTATATTCGAAAAGAACCGTATTCGTGTTATTCATTTCTTATAATTTTTTCCTCCCTTCGGACTTTTCATTTCGAGTGCCTCTAAATATTCATTTAATGCTCCTTCAACGTTGAAAATTGATAAACATCCATACATTAACGTTAATTAGGTGGCCTAGTCGCCACTTTGCAGGCGTTGTGCTACTCAATGGAACACACCGTATAATACGAGTCTTTTATGTGCAATGTCGCGAACCATTGGAATAATACGATGAAAGCTGGTGCTTTCTGGGTTACCTACGTGTTGAAAAATAAAAAATACGAGATACCTCAATTTCACGAACCACGATTCGCGAACATTTTAATGAATAGGTCGAAACGGCATCGTCGTCTTCGTAGAAGAACGAGCCGTAGAAGATTGGACGAAAAGAGACCGGGGAAAAGAACCTAGAACAGCGTCGAGATTTAATTAGTAGGTACTTTCGAGAAGTACGTATACCGAAAAGATAGAAGAGCGAGAAAAAGAAATAGAGAGAGAATCGAAAGTTGAAACGTCGAGGAGCGACGAGCAGTGGAAAAAATTTCTTAACGAGCTTATTCGGCGGGAAGGGACGAGAATCTGGCGTTAGACCGGGCTCGCGAAGAACCAAGTTTGTAAAGGAAAATGAATTTTTAGTCGCGTATCAAAACTAATTAAAAGTAAAGATTGACAAGTGCGGGGGCGAGTGGCGTCGTTACAAAAGAGCGAGTATGTTTTTGTTACTTTGTTGGTGTAATTTTAGAGCAGGCTTTTATGGAGTGTCGAGAGTTTGCCGAACGTATAACGAATAAAAAAAAGGAAAAACCCGTCCGAACAATACGATACGAGAGAAAAAAGCTTCTTTAATTATTTTACGAGTGTGTGAAGACAAATGTTTTTTATGTCGCTAGCAGCGAAATTCAATATAGGAAAAAACAACTCACACATACACAGAGATCTCCATTTAAAGGAATTTCGCCTTTCGCCCGGGAAAATGGGTTTGTTTTATGTCGCGTTATACAGATTACATCTAAGTACTCATTGACGTGACGGAATTTTTTTTTACCCTTAGAAAAGAGATTCGCGAGGTAGTTTGAATAAGGTGTGCGTTTTTCGCCATTCCAAACGAATTTAATGGTAAAGAAAAATAGAATTTTTTTCGCCCAAACGACGTGACGTTTTCACGTCCTTTTTTTTAGGTATAAGAAAACTTAGATCGTATCGTTTTAATTTTTACTCGGCTGAATTTTATTTTACGTTGTTTTTTTATTATGTTCGCAGATGACAGTAAAAAAGACGAAGGCCATAGTCTAACGAAGATATGGGCAAAGAGGAATGGGCTTGCGTTTGGACTTGGATCACGCATCATCGCTAACCATAGCTTCGTTTATTATTCCTTTCATCTGTTCTACCTATACATCTTTCTTCGTTGCTTTCGTACTGGCCATATCTTCTAGTAAGTCTGAATTCGAGGCTGAAAAGCGTTTTTTTTTAGGTGGTGGTTGGTGTGGGTAGAATTAAGAAAGCTGCGTTGGATTGGCTGAGATGGATTCCGGCCTGGAATTTGTCGTTTGAGTGGATTTGGAAAAAGGTTATTTTCGTGTTACCAACATTTAGAGGTGCGTGAGGTAGCCTAGAAGATTGGAAAATTCTGAAATATGCGTGGCGTTTCTATTTTTCTCGTATTTTTTTGTTGTTGGAACTTGGAAGTGATACAAATATGTGTGATTTTTTGTGGTTTTTTTACAATATTTTTAGTTTAAAATCGATGCGAAAATTATCTGGGAATATTTTGGATTTCCTCGTGGGAGCCTGGAGAGGGGAGGGGTCTGAGATCGAGGCATCCCTGAGCTAAATTTGACCTTTTTTTTCGAAAGTTCAGATTCCAGACGTTCTTAGGTCTCCCTGAGTTTCATCATCTACATATACTTGAATATTCTACTAAATGAACTTACGTGAAAAAAAAAAATCGTGAAGTATACCTTATTGAGAGATTTATCCAGCATTTCCCTTGACGGGCGAATTGCCTACTTTCTTATTTGAAGGGGCAAAATTTTTAGAAAAAAATATCGATTTTTCGTGTTTATTGATAATTTTTTTCACCGAATGAAAAGTGGAGGGGATGAAATCGTTACCCGACAGATACTTGTGTATCTATGCCCTACTGGTTCGTGCATAACACTTTGCCTATCCTTTGGATTTAAGGGGCAAAAAAATTAAAATTGGTACCGGTCGAGATTTTTTTCAGAAACGTTTGCCCCTTCAAATGAAAAACCGATCCGTGACATTTATCACATATTGTGTGGAGTTGGCGGGTTATGGTAGACTGTTATCTAAAATATACGAAAAAATCCTATAAATTCTCAATTGACCAGAATTTATATTCATAAATTGTATTAAAAATTCTAGAATGATAGAAATAAAATAACGTTCGTGTGAAATCGTGAAGCTGTTATACTTTTTACCATCGAAGTGTGTAATATTTTATGGAAGTGTGATCTAAAATCTGTACTCTATAAATTTTTGACTTACAATATTCATTAGAATTCTGATCTAGAATAGGTAAATCAATGAAATTGTGATGGGAAATAATTTTGCAGAATTTTAATCTTAAATATTCTAGTGAGCATTTTACGGAATGTTCTTGGTCAAACGTTTTATATAAAATAAGTATTTGTCTAGAATTTTGGAGCAGGCTGATTCTATAGATTTCAGAATTGAAATATTTTGTAGAATATTCTTGTCAAGATTTCAAAGCGTTGTGCAATTTCAGAATTTAAAGGTTTATTCTAGATCACAATTTTTTGAAAATATTCTGTTAGAATTTTATAGGTTTCCTATTCTAAGTAAAAATTCCATCTGTAATATTTCTGTGAAATGAATTAGTTGTAGGTGTGTTCTGGATCAGAATTCCGATAAATATTCCAGGTAAAAATTTTATAGAATATTCAAAGTTGAAATTTCATCTAAAATATTTGTATAGAATTTAGACTTGAAATATTTCATAGAATATTCCAGATCAGAAATCTACAGCATTATTCAATATCAGAATTTTTCTTGATCAAAATTCTTACAACTATTCTAGATTTAAATTTTACAAAATATTCCGAGTCAAATTACAATTTTGAATATTTTTCATGACCTGAATGTGGATTGATTCTATAAGGAAGATTTTTTGAGCCAAGATGTTCTAGATTGGAATACTGTAGCATTAGATACTTACCTATTTTATATAAGAATTATTCTAAAAAAATAATTTCTATACAATTTTGACTTGGAATATTCGAAGTATAAAATTCTGACGTGGAATATTCCTTGAATCTATGACCGAGATAATTTTGTGTAGAATTCTGAAATTGAACAATGCTATAGAATTCTTGGTTGGATTATTCTATGAAATCAGTATTTAAGTATAGGTAGTCAGTATTATACAGGGTGTTAATTGATTCGTCTGCCAAACATATTTTTTTGGGGATAAAACCGGGTACCACTAAAAAAGAACTTGAGATGAACATGTTGCCTATTTTGAAAATTGAAGGGGCAAATGCTGTTTCTAAAAAAAATTCACGTCAAAATTTTTTTCAACCATGGGAATGGATAATACTTTGAAAACTGAACAAATTTTCACTTTATGACTTTTTGCCTATCTGTAAAATTGAAGGGGCTACAAAAAAAATTGTTCGAGAAAAATTCTCAAAAAATTGACTGATCAAGGGAATGGGTAGTACGTTGAAAACGGAAGAAATTTTGTTCTGTATACTTTTTACCTAACATCGAAAATGAATGGGCAACGGGTCACTTAAAATAAATGGGTTTCAAAAAATTTCCAAATTTTCTCAATTTTTAATGACCTTTAGCTCCTTTATTTTCGATGTTAGGCAAAAAGTCTACAGAACAAAATTTCTTCAGTTTTCAACGTACTATCCATTCCCTTGATCAGTTAATTTTTTGAGAATTTTTCTTGAACAATTTTTTTTAGAGCCCCATAAATTTTAAAGATAGGCAAGAAATCATAAAGTGAAAATTTGCTCAATTCTCAGAGTACTATCCATTCCCATAGTTGAAAAAAAATTTTGACGTGATTTGTTTAGAAACAGCATTTTCCCCTTCAATTTAAAAAATAGGCAACATGTTCGTCTCATTGGCGACAACTTTTGAAATAAAAAGTTGAAACAAAAATTGTTGTCTTTATTCCCCAGGACGTCATGAGGAGGGGAACCAGGGCCTTCAGAGACAAATCAGTTTTGAAAATTTCTCATTATTGACACAATTAATTACCAAAAATGGAGTTGATCGACTTTTAGGAGCGGTTCTTTTGCATAGCATATCCCACTACTATGTAGAATTAAAGAAAAAGTGAAACCGATCCTTCATCTTAAAAAGTAAAGGGGTGGACCCTCCGTAGGAAAAGTTGCATTTTCCTCCAAGAGTAGCTTAGCTACTATTGGTTCAAACAAACGTTGTAGATCATTAAAAAACAGACATTTAGTCTTGTTGATTACACTGAATTGTGTAAAACATTAACTTAAAAAATCGAAAAATCAATGTAATGGAAATATTTTTTCAACGATGGATAACGGAACATGTCAAACTATAGGTGTTCTTTTTGGCACCAGTCGCAAATAAATCATCTTACTTTGTAGTTGTACATATTTTTTGAACAGTTGGAAAATATATGATTGTGATGAATTTGTCAATCACACTTGAATTTTATAAATTTTCCACAAAGTGTATAAAATTTGAAAACTCGGTTGTTCGTAAATGTTCACCTTGTACCTACATAACAAAATGAAGTGAAAAAATTCTCAGAGATGGAAAAATAGAAAAACGTAATCATAATTTATTTCAAATTTTTTCGAATATATTTTTTTTTGAAACTTAACTTACTTACAACTAAATAGGTGCTAATTATTATTTTTTTTTTGGAATGCCTCAATAATTTGATATTTGTATTTTTTGGCTGCGATTAAAAATAATTCTTTCACATCCGCATGATTTTCGTCTTCGCTCTGTAAGGCGGAAATAAATTATTATTGTTTAATGTTTTTAAAAAGAAATTTAAAAGAAATTAAAACTTACTTCCCAACGATATCGTCTAGTCCAGTAGGAAAATTTGTGTAATAGACGCACGGCATTGCTCACGTCTTTTTCCTCGATATTGGTGAGAATTCCGGACAAAAATTTGACATCCTCATCATCAAACCATTTTGCCTGCATCTAAAAAAATAAAATTGTAATTTCCATCTTTTTACCTCTCTTCGCATATTTTTTTCATCATTTTTTGTTGAACGTGATGTACAAAAAATTGATATTTAAATGCATGTCTTTGTCCATTAACTTACAAATTTTTAAAGAAAATTTTCCCTTCGAGAGTAATTTACATTCTTTCTCTGTACAGAATGTATTTAAAATAAAGTATATAATTTTTTTTGGAAACGTACTTTTTGATAATCTGCAATGAGAAAGGAATTCCATGATACCTTTTGACCACGATGTTGAAAAAAAAAGGAGAGAATGGAAGAGAATTCGAAATTGTTGGTCGCGTTTTGGAAAATCTGAATGAGGGAAAAGTTATGAATTTTCAACTTTTTAAAAAGTATTTTGTCGTTTTCGGCGTTTTTGTGCGGGGAGGGGCGGTAAAATTTTTAGTAAATAAATACAAAAAATTGTTTATTTTTGATATATGGTATAAAATACGTTCCTTTTTTATACTTTTGATTTTAAATACAGATTTTCTTCCAATTTGAAATGTTTTTTGTAATAAATTTAATCTCGTTGATTTTTTCGCCAAGGGGAGGGGACATATATCAAAAAATTCAAGTGCAACTGTAAGAAATATGAAGTATGATTTACTCCTTTATCGGTAATAAAATTGAAAATTATAAGTATTAGTACTTACTACATGTACAAAATCTGCTTTTGCTTTATTGAAAGTTGATCTTTTTCGTTTAAACGCCATAATGGTTGAACTTGAAATATTGGACGCAGAACGATTTATGCGACAATTTAAAAGATTTGATTCCATGTTAAACATTCAATTGCTATCCAATGGTTTGCCACTTGTACATAATTATTTGCAGCCGAATATTTCTGGGTCACGAAGCTGGCTAAATTTTTCATATAATTCCTCTGTCGCGAGAGCGAAATTTGGCCTTGAATATGGTTTAATTTAATTTTCATTATTTAAAATTTTTCAATTGATTAATGAGCAAAAAGAAATTTTGAAAAACAAGGTTAATTTTTTTGAAAAATTCGAAGTTGGGGAAAAATATAGAAAATTTTCAATTGGAAAAATTTTCAAGTTGAAAGAAAATTGAAGAAAGGTTTCAAAATTATTGGAAAAAATTCTTTCAAATATCAAATTGAAAAAAAATTTAATATCTAAATACTGAAATTAGTGAAATTTTTTTCAGTTGTAAAATTTCTAAAAATTTCTTCTAACTCAATAATGTTCATTTTCCCTCAATTTTTTCCCTACCCAGATTTTTTTAAAGGTTTAAACCAACCTTGTTTTCCAAAATTCTTTGAACTCATATTGTCGAATTCGCATTTTTTGATAATGATATTAAGAGTTAGTAAAGTATAGGAACGTATTAAATCTATATTCAATGCAAATTGCATTAACATTTGACAATAATTGCTCATTTTGCCATTAGACTTGGAGACGTTTGAAAGACCATAAATTTCTTGTATTTTGGGATTTTTGTTTTGAATTTTTAGGATACATTTTTAATTTCAATAATTTTTTACGTAAACTGAAAAATAAAGGCGAAAGAAAATGATGAAAACATTGAAAACGTAAATTTTTATAAACACATTTTTATAGGGTGGGCAAGATCGTTCACTCTTACGATCATTCTTCACGACCGAAGTGGTAAATAGCAACTCCCCGGATTATAGTATAATAAGAAGATAGGTTCGCGTCAATGTACAGATTAATTCCAAATAAAAATTTTGTTGAATAGATCTTCCAGGTTAGAAAATAACTAAAAACATTTTCCAGATCCAACTTTCATAGAATATTTTTCACTTCGGTGATGAATTGTGTCAGATTCACGTAGGTTAAGATCTTAAGTTTACCTATTCTAGCTCTGTTTCAATTTAAAATTAATTTCATATCAAAATAACAAAAACTTGATAAATTTCTAACAAGAAATCAATTAATTTAATTTAAAAATACACACATTATTATTATCTTCACAAAAAAAAGTCTTGTCAAAAAAATCAATTTAAAAAAATTATTCTAAAATTTATTTCACAATTTCACAATTTTAGAATATTGAATTGTGATCGATATTTTCGAATTTCTCAAAAATTTCGATCTGTTAGAAAATTTCAAAGTGAAATTTTTCGTTTCTATCCAAACTATTTATCAGAAAATAACAGAAAGTGTCTTGAGAATTTTCAAGAAATTTTTAGAGAAAATTTCGAAGGCATGCAATTTATTATGAATTTTTTTGAAAAATTCTGTGGTCAGTTGATTTCATTCATAGACGAAAAATAAAGAATCATTGAGAATCCAGGATTAATTGCATAATTTGATGAAAAATAAGTATTATGGAAAAATAGTCGGATTCTTGTTGAATAATTTCCATATGGAGAAAAAATTGACCCAGATCAACTCTCTCGAAAATTACATCGATAAACCTTTGGCAAAACAAAAAACAGAACCAGGAGGAAAAGTCGTAAGCAAACAATACGCTTATACTCCGCATCGAAGTTTAGTATATCGGCTAAAAATAAAATGAACAACGGAACAGAACACAAAACGAGTAGAGCCGGGGAAAGAAGAAATACGTACGTACGTAAACCCGGTAGAAAAATAAGACCAGCGAGGTAGAGGAGAAAAGTAAAAATCGATTAAATTAAAAGTTTTTCCAACTGGTACGCTTAAATTTAGCAATTATTTTTGAAAATTTAAACTTTAAAGGCGTACTCGGTAGGGTTTTTTTCTCCATCGCGGTAATTTCACTCTACGTTTGTACCTTGGTCGTATCGTTCGGACGGGGCAGCGGCGGTATTATGGAAAAAACTTTATTCGGCTGGAACGTTTCGTCTTTTGGCCGTTTTTGCGAAGCCGAGTTTATAACTGGGATAAAATAAAGCGATCGTGACGGTATCGCTCCGCCTTTGCCGGTCCGACCGTCCCTCAATGATAGAAAATTATTGTCTCCGGGGTTTTTTGGCCGGTAGCGGTTGTTTTATTAAAAAAAAAGAGGAAAAGAAGAAAATCTACAGTGCGTTTGGAATTGACAATTGACTTAATTGTCTGTGGAAGAAAATCCTCGGTAGTTGCAGCGAGCAGGAGCAAGTATCAGCTGATCTGGTAATTTCGGTCCGGAACAAGATGAAAACCGAGCTAAAGGGTGTGACAGGTGAATGAGATGTTGAGCGAGATTTTTCATTAATTCGATCTCGTTTTCAACACGGTGACGCGACGTTTACCGTAATTTTACGACAGATTTTTACGTAGGTACGATCTTATTTAAGAGAGATGTGGTTTTATTTTTTCGATAGTCTTCGCGCCGGGTCTTTTATTGTGCGACGTTCGAAAGCAATAAGGATGGATATTTTTGAGTAGGATGAATTGGACGCGACGATCGAAAATAAAGCGTAGAGTGATTCGGCGGTACTCTGTCGCCTTCGGATGTACCGATAGGCAATTTATAGTGCAGCGTTGTATAATTTGCCTATCGATCAAGCTTAAGGCGAATTAGCGTCGGCGTGGAAAAAATTAGAAAATAAGGGTCGCTGTGTCCGGTTCACTGACCTGTATCAAAGTAGATTCGATCGTGTGGGTTTTATGAAAAAAAAAAAGGGTTAGTTGGCTATTCGTTGTTACAACTTTACAGAGGATAGGGAGGGGAGAAGGGAGTGAGATTTGCTGAGTCGTTCTGACGAAGATTTTAAAGTTGCGGTGCTGATAGGCAAGAAATTTTTTCAATTTCGTCTTCCCCCTCCTCTCTTATCTTTCTTCTTCCTCTGTGAATGATTGATTTATTGGAGGAATTTGTAAGGGAATGTAAAATATGTGGATTTGTTCGATGAAAATGCGGTACTCAAAATTTCCTATTTTGTGGGAGGGTGGAAGGGGAGGGATGTCCACTTGCAATGATAATTGGAGCTGAATCATCGTGTTGAAGATTTCAGGTGCTTAAGTCTAATTAAATTCCAAACTGCAGTAAAAAACAATGAAAAAAGTTCAAAAATGTAATACATTTTTTTAAATATAAGGAGATTTTCGAAACTCCTGAATTCATTTTTGAGGTCGAGGTTATTTTTATCGCAAACTCTAAAATCAATCTTGGAAGGAGAAGGGGTGGGAAGAGAAGGGGAAGGAGAGGGGAGAGACCAAAATTGAAAAGTTTTCATTTTTATCTAATGAGATATCTAAATCGATATTTTTGACTCCCTGAATCATTTTTGGGGTATTTCAATTCCAGCCCCTGAAGTGGACTCTTGGACTCTTGGGGAGAGGAGTGAGGACAAAGTTGAAAATTTTTTATTTCTATCGAGTAGGTAAGGTATCGAAATCCATGTTTTTTGGCCCCTTAAATCCATTTTAGAGGTATTTCAATTCCAGTCACTGAAATGCACTCAGACTAGAGTTGAACATTTTTCATTTTTATCGAGTAAGGTTTCCAAACCTATGTTTTTTGGTCCCCTGAATCCATTTTTGAGGTATTTCGATGAATCAGTTGAATTTGCAGAAATTCAGTCTTTTTTAATCGGTGAAATAATTTTCATTGAAAATTGGTGATTTTTCAGCGATTTTTCAGTCAAAAATTACTAATTTTTCAGTTAATGTCCCATTTATCAGAAATAATCAGTAATTTTGATCAATAAAAATTAGAAAATCTCGTCTTTTTAGATTTTTTTCGCTCAAATCTGTAGAACATCCCTTAAACCTAGGTTTAGCCGAAAGTGGTTTTAAATGTTACCTACTCTTGATGTAGAAACTCGCCACACTCAAAAAAAAATAATAACGGGACGCCATTTACAAAATTGGTAAAATTCACTCTGAAAAAATAATATTTGTCGCAAAATTATGTAAAATTTATTTTTATGCATTAAATTTTGCTAAATTTCGCGATAAATATTATTTTGTTTTTAGAATAAATTTTTCTTACCTACCAATTTTGTAAATGGTGCCCCGTTATTATTTTTTTGGATAAAATTTATCATTTTTTGTAACACGTTCTATTTTTCATTTCTTTAGGTGTTTTTTCAGTGCACCAAAATTTTTGATCCCCCCCACCACCTCTTTCCCATCCTGAGATATTACGTCCTATGTGTCGAAAATTCAATGATTTCTGTCTTTCAAAATTTTCGATTCACATACATTTTCTTGTTTTTTTGTGCTTTGAAATTTTCAAAATTTTTCTTAACAACTTACCTATTTTGAGAGGATACGTGGTTGAATTTTTTCCTAATACAGTACTCCACTCATTTTTGAGTTCTGAAAAATGTATTATGTGAGGAACTAAAATGGACTAGATTTTTTGTAAAATTTTCCTTGCTGTAGCAACTAGGTAAAAATAATTGCAGAATTCGTGTGAAAATCTTACTAAAATTCTAATTTTCAGTAATGGAATTTTAGAAAAAATGATCTGAAAAAAATATCAAGAATTCTTATTTTTCAGCTTCAACTTTTCAGAAGTCAGTGATGAAGAAAAACTGCTCTCCCCCTGGTTTCTCTAATGAAAGCTCCTTTAGTTGGAATACTTCTCTTTTGAGGACATTTTTTTCGTAGTTTCGCGTTTTCACGAAGCAGTTTCTCCTAACCTCAGATGAGGTTTTTTTGTTTCCACGAAATTGATGATACACATTATTTAACAGCCGTTTTCCCCTACCTCGCTGCTTCACCGTTCCCTAACTCAAAAGTATTCACGTTGAAATTATTTCATTCCTCGATTCGTCGTCAGATTAAATTGGAACCCTTGTGCAACACTTGTTGCCTACATTGGTTCTAAAAGGGGTGCAAATTTCCACCCTATTTGATCTTCACAAAGCTAAGAAAACACTTGGCGATCGATTTAGAAAATCACAATCGCCTTTGATTTACCCAAACACCATACAAAATAATCTGAAATTCGTCAAGTTGCCTACTATGATCTTATAAGGAATAAGATCGTTTCGAATCACCCTGTATGTATTGAAATGAAACAACAATAAAGGATTATTATTAATTAAGGAATTTTGAAAAAGAAAAGACGGATCGAATTTCTAGCATTGGTGTCTTACCTCCCCTCTATATTTTCCACTACCCTTCGTATCAATTATGTTATTTTTCTCATTAATAAATCGAAAAGAGTTGAAGAGCGTACTCGAGGTGGAAAATTCTCGAGACTAAATTGAAGTAAATAATTTCATTGTGTTGGAAGATAGGGTTGCGTTTTTTTTTTCTTTTCGAAGGACGAGGGAATCACGGGGTAGTTTTTCTTTTTTTTCCAAGAAGACGACGCGATTTCGAGGTGGGATAAGCGTACGCGACGCAGCAGAGGGTCGTGTGTTTTTCGACGAAAAATACGAACCGTAAGAAAAAAATTAATATCGTTCGAATTAGGTAAGTGCACTCGAGACCCGGTGAGTTGATCGGGAGGGGTGCAGGTGGTTCCGCGACGAACGTCTTTTATGTTGAACGACGCGAAATGGGTAAAATAAGAAATGAAGTGGCTGGAAATCGTTGAAAATATTTTACAAAGAAAGTTTTTTCTCTCTCTGTTCGGCAGAACCAAGTCGAAGAATATAATTCGAAGGAGAGAGTGAAAAAAAATAAATATAAAATGAACAGCAGCGACGAACTCTCGAGTATATAGAGGAAGTTTTTTTTCTTGCTTTAACGTTTTTGGTGTCTGGGGTGGTGGGGGATGAAGAGGGTTAAAAATTTAACGAACATTGATTTTCTTTTATTTTAATTTTCGTATTTTTCTTTTCCCTCGTCGTCGTTGGACGATGGCGGTCCGAGGCAGAGCACGAGGGGTTGTAAAAAAAATAACTCGAGCGGCTTGTGTACGTATAAAGATGTCGTTTTCGCCTCTCGCCTCGCCGTACTGTTATCTCTCGGTAGTAAATCGAGTAAAAGGCGAACGATTTTAGGAGATAGATGAGATGGGTACGAAGGTAGGAAGGTGTAGAGGAAACATGTCGAGGAAAATAGTTAAACGAAAGGAATGAAAGTATTCACGTGAAAAACTTATTAAAGCGAGGGTTTTAAATCCTGATTAGAATGTGGTACAGTGAAATTTCCGGCTCAGTAACGAAGTATTAATTCGTTTGTACGAGTGTGTACCTTAAACGTGTACTTGTGTGAGCCAAGAGTGGTATATTTATGTGTATAGACTACACAGACTCGTAAAAGAGAACCGAGTATTTGTTTTTCGTTTAAACGTCGGTACATCTTGCGATAAATACGAGGGCGAGCCACTTATTTGAATATTTTTACGTTCGAGTTGATTTGCGTGTTGTTTTTGAGGATTACACGAAATACTAATTAAGACGAGTGCGATTGCTGTTGTTCGAGTGGCAATTGATGGTGTTGCGGAAGGCGAAAAGAAGAGAATTCCGTTTTCGGGTTCTCTCTCCGGAGATAATAATAAGTTGACGATGATACGAGCCGAGAAAAACAAAGCGATGGGAGGAGCAGGGGAGTACGATGGATTATCTTGACAGCGTGCGAGTGTAGCTTTTCCGTTTGGTCATTTTGTTTTTCGGGCCTTTTACATACCGTGAAAGTGGAGCTGGTGGCCGAATTTCAGGGATGGATTTACGAGCAGTCGGAATGTGGGGCGAGGGGGTGGGTTTTTATTCGGCCGGGTTTATGTTTCTACACGGTTGCGGTTTTTCTTGCCTTTGAAGAGGAAGGGATACGATGGCCGGAGCTTTGAGCTTTTTTCGTTCTGTGCGAGATCGTGTTCGGAGGAGACACCCGAATGAAGTTTCATTAGACGAGTTCTTTGCGGAATGGCATCGTAAATGGGTTTAATTGTCGAATGGCGGAGTAGTGAAAGGATCCGGAGTGCGAGTGGTGCAGGAAAAAATAAAGGAGTGAAGTACCTTCGTATACGTATAAAGACTGGCGAGAGAACTTTATGATGATTTTTATTACGAAAGGGTGAGTTTTTATATGGGCAAGTGAGAGGGAAAAGCAAACGTCGTGTTATGTAGGAGTAGAAAGCTAGGGTGTGCAAAGAGGCGTCGAGAGCGACGAATCGGGGTCATTTTAAAGTAAGATTTTCTTTATTTTTTGTAATCTCATTCCTTTTGAATTACGTAGCGGGTACGTTAACGTCACAGGCGTATCTGGTAGGTATACCGTATTCTCGTATAGGTTCGTGATGTAGTTTTCAAACAAATCGAACGTAATTGCGAGTGAAAAGAAGCAGGTTGTTGACCTAAAGGATAAAAGAGAATACGTGTACGAAGGATGAAAAACCTACGGTGGAAATTTCACCGTTATATCGTCGCAGCAGCTTTGGCAATTGGCTGAAAACTTGGATAAATTTCAAATTGAAAATTTCTCTCGGGTTTCGCTGATTCACGTTCCGTTTCATTTGGCCCGAATGGTGGCGGATTTTCGAGCAGGTTGAGGTTTTGAGTTGTGGTGGGAGGGGGTGAATTTTTGGTAGTTTTAAGGTCCTGTGGGGGTTTGAAAGTTGGAGATTTTTTAATATTTTTTAGGACTCTGGTGTGTTTTTTTTGGAAAAAATGGGACGTGTGTGATGACGTTTTGATTGAGAAGCAAGCGCGGCAACTTGAAATTTTTCCATGTGGTGCCCAAAATTTTTCTGAACACGTAGTAAAATAATGTTCAAACCTAGCTCTATTATAATGTAGGTACTTGATGTGATACTTTTCATTTTTCAACTTCTACATAAAATACAATACAAATACGAGTAGGAAAATCGATAGAAGTATAAGTATGTATGTAGTGCTGAGCACTACATGAAACAAATTTCATGTCGTGCTCTAAACAATTCATGTAGTGCTCGAGCCCAAGAGTACCACAATACTTGCCGCCAGTGTTGAGAAGTGATAAAAAGTACTGATCTTGAAATGACGTTAATTTAAAATCGGCGAAGATAACGATTTTGTATAATATCCTAGATTCACGTTTCATTAACTCTTGATTGCGGACACTGCGGAAATCAATGAAAAACTACTGATTCAATTAGTGAATTTTCATTTTGAATTAGTAATTATTTCCATAATTACTGATTCAATCAGTAAAATGTGAATTTTTACTGATTCATTTCAGCAGTTATTGAAAAAATTACTGATTCAAAAATGATTAATTCACTAATTGAATCAGTAGTTTTTCACTAATTATTGGTAGTGAAATTTCACTGATTCAATTTACTGTCACGGAGTGAAAAAGTCCCGTCTGTAGTATAGAAATTCGCGAAATTTTTTTTTGGCAATTTTTGATCAATTTTTACTAAAACACCTATATCTCCGAAACTAAGAAATCGTCAACATAATGTTTATATGTATTACAGAAAGGTTTTGTTTTTACAAAATTTCTTGAAAACGACATCTGTGTAATTTTTTGTCCGAATAACATTTAAAGATAATTTAATTTACTTCAAATTCAGTTTTTATAAAAAATTACGCATCTGCCACAGTTTTTGAGAAATTTGTAAAATATAGTACGCACCGCTTATTACTTATTAGGTATAATCACTTTGGGATGGAGTCGTTTCTATGCTATTAAGCAAATTATAATAATAAACAAAGAATTTAGAAAACGTGATTTCATTAAAAGTGCACATTTTTTTCAAGAATAACTACCTCTCAACTACACTTTTTGAATGATTGGGAAAATTTTTTCAAATTTTGATGAAAATTGTACAAGAATGCCAAAACCTATTGAAAACTATGAAAATAATGACAAAATATTTTGAAAAATGTAAAAATTACATCAAAATTACTCAAAATGTTACCAAAATTCAATGAAATATCGGAAAAATTGCCTATTTTGATGTTTTTGGAAGAATATTCTATAACATTAACCAAATTCTTTCATGCTCAGTTATCACATTAGGCGGCGTACTTTATATGTAAAAAGAAAGAACCGTTTAGTCTCAGGGACTCTCTATGTCATTAAACAAATTTTAACATTAAGCACAAATATAATAAACGGTACATACTGTAATAGAACGTTCCCATATAAACGATTTGTAAAACTTCTTTTCTACGCTGTTTTCAATTTGACCCCTGTTCACTCCGCACACCACACTTCGTTTCACATGTCAACCCTGAATTAAATAATCTGGGTGATCTTAATTAATTTAATGTCTGCAATAAAATGAATAGGTAGCCAGATCTAGATTTGTGCTGATAGTACTAAAATATCAGAGATGTATGATATCAGCTGAAGTCAATGAAATAAATAAATGAATAACTTACTTCCTCAAGAAGCAATTGGTTAGAAATGATGAAGATTTCAAGGTCTTTAACCGGATTCTCCGCTCTCCCCTCCCGGAATTATGGAAAGGGTCTGTTCTCCTTCTACCTTCCTCCTGCTCCCTCATTTGCTAATTTTTTCAAACTATAAAATTTTACCCCGAAAGCCGAATATTTTTGAATTGCATTTCTTGAAAAAGTAGGCATTTTTCAAACTTTTGAAAATTTGATTTTTCCAATCAACCGTGGATGTAATGGGAGATGGGGGTATTTAGGCAAGGTTAGGAATTGTTGTAGAAATGACTGGAATTAAAATATACTTTTTTATAAATTTTGCTCTGAAGGAAAATTCCTCCTCCCTTTTGATGTAGGTGCCTATTATGAAAAATCTGGAAGAAAGAGACATTTGAAATTCAATAAGTCGTTTTTTTATTTGCCCGCCAGGCAAATTCCTCTCCCTAGTGTAATGTGTTTGAATTTGAAAAGCTGGAACTAGTTGAATTCTACTAGAATTCTGCTTTTTTAATTTTGAGATCTTGTCAGACGCATTCGTAAAGGCCCATAAGGGTCTGGAAAATCTGGAAAAATTGATTTGAAAAGGCCAAGTAAAATTATTTCTGAATAAAGTTCACCTGTTGGAGAAAAGAGTTGGAAAAAATTCACCAGTTTTTTGGTGGCGTCTCTAATTAAAGTTCTTTTTAATTTTCAAAGATCAAAGAAGTACAACTTGGGTTTCCTTTCCATATGTGGTCAGGTCTCAGTCGTACAAAAAAAGGCTTCCGCACGATATTCCTGTTAAAATTGATTTTATGATTGATTCGTGTTCAGGACACTAAAACGAAGGAAGTAAGCCCGTAGGCCCTTTTTCCCCTTTCTCCTTTCCCTAGGGTTCATCTCCCAACATTTCAAACGTGTGTATCGCCTTATCTATGGATCATGATGTAAAACATTTTCAAACAAAAGTTGTTCCTCAGCACCTAATGTACATTTTTATTTCTCATCAAAATCCGTTTTGGAGCAACACCTGCTCCTCAAATTTGGAAATGAAACATGTTTTAAGAAAACTTGAAAATCACGTTTTCTTCATTTTCAACGAAAAGTTTCAGATATACGGCGAAATGTGTAATCACCAAAAGTACTCAGAATTGAATTTCCTTTCCAATGAGCTTTATCACGACAATTTTCACCAACTTTTCTTGATAGAATGGACCCCTCCCCCTCCCCGTTATCTCAAAAGTAAGACTCCCGAAAAAAAAATTGAACTAATTTTATTCTTCGATATCCAATGCATAATTTCATCCCTTATCGGAGTTCATTTTGGAGCAAATATTGTTCATATGGGTCCAACTTTTGTGATACCGGGGAAGGGGGAGAGGTCCACTCTGTTGGGAAAAGTTGCAGGCATGCCACAGAGTCACCCTTTTTTTTTAGTGACTTGTCCCCTATTTTCAGGGTTTGTCACTAAAAGTCCCTTTTTTGGCCAAAAGTCACTATTAGTCCCTTTTTCACTTCAAAGTCACTTTTTTCATTCAAACGCTATTACTAAGTAGAATAAGAAAAATGTACATTCGAAAAATTGGTCCAAACAAACGTTGTAGAGAGTTAAAAGACGAACATTTTTACTTTTTTACTCTTTTTCTGCGTGGTCTTGGGAGCGAGTTATTGCTGAAAGAAAAAAAATCGGCGCAGCGTTCGGAAATATTTCCCGAATTTTGAACCACCTCTTTTGGGACCCAATTTGGGTCCACGGTTTAAATTATTATAAAAATCGAGTTCAGCGACAAAGAAAACCCAAGAAAACAACTTGTTGGGCAATAGGTTCACTAGATTTTTTACCAGACCTACATTTATGCGTAATCTATTGAGTTGATAAAAAATTTTTGAACATCGTGATACTTTTTTTCTTTTTGCAATAACTCGCCCCCAAAACCACGTAGAAAAAAAGGAAAATGTTCGTCTTTGAACGCTCTGCAACGTTTGTTTGGAGCAATTTTTCGAATTATTCACTGTACCTGATCAAAATATGGCACCCTTACCCTTGATAAAAAAAATTTTCTGAAAAAAAAAAGTATTTTCAGCACCATCGCAGAGAGAAATACAGTTTGAGTTATGATTTTTTTGGGGGGCGATGTGTTTATTTATGAAAAAAATTGAAAAATTGATCACTTTTTTCGAAAAATAGGTCACTTTTTGCCTCATAAAAAGTCACTAAAGTCACTATTTTGGTGAAAATGGCCGTGATGAAAATCATTGGAAAGGAAATTCAATTCTGAATACTTTTGATGATTACAAATTTTTCCGTATCCTCAAAACTTTTCATTTAATTTGAAGAAAACGTGATTTTGATGATTTTTATTTCCAAATTTGAGGGGCAAGAGTTGCTCTAAAATTGATTTTGATGAGAAATGAAAATGTACATTAGGTGCTGAGGAACAACTTTTATTTGGAAATTTTTTCATTAGGCGATACACACTTTTGAAATGTGGGGGGCGGACCCAGGAGAACGGGGGAATGGGAGAAAAGGACATACGGGCTTAATTTCTTTTTTTTTTAGTGTCCAGAACAGGAATCAATCATAAAATCAATTTTTAAAGGAATGGGGATGTACGATTGAGACCTGACTAATAATTTTCTCATACTAAGATTTTTTCCCCTTTTTTAGTTTTTTTCAGTCGTTTTTTTTCATTGGCAACGTGCTGTAACATGAAAAAATGGCGAGGAAATGCTTTTTTCATGCTAATAACTAATAAGTTGTAATTTTGTCATGGAAATTCGTGAAGGGGAGTAGATAACGAATTAAAATCATCAAAATTTTGTGTTTTATAAGTACAAAATTTGAATTTTATTTATCATATTAGTCCGGGAGCCCGAATAGGACATGGATTGCACCCCCCCGCCGATCCTCTGAAACATGATTTTTCTTGAAGGGGGCATCCTAGGCAATATTTTAAGCGGTTGTATTCAAAAAAAAAGTTGGCCCTACTAACAAAATGGCGGCCATTTTGATTGACAGATTCGCCCAGAATCGGAATTTTCACGTCTAACTCATTAATTGTGGTACTTACGAAAAAATGTATAATAACAAAAAGTGTTCTACATAAAATTTAGAACATTTTTTATCATAACATCGAACCCGTGAAGTGGTCGCGTTCGCGAGATACACGCGCGCGAAGTTGCGCGCGGCAAATTTTTCCATGTTCACTTGTTACCTATTCTGACTACGAGTTTACTTTCATCGCGGAAACGTGGTTTAAACCTTCGTTGATTGCAATTTATAAATACTTCTCACATTTTCAAAATACCCACGTGTGCAGTGGTCCACCCAGGGGGCTAGGGAGCTATAAACCCCCTCCCCAGGTTAGGAAAGGGGATTTTTTTAATCACAAAAATGTGGAGAAAGGGCAATTTTTTGCTCCTTAAACATGATTTTTCTAAAAAAAAATTGTCCTCTCTTCGCTCGCGTAGTATTTTAATCATTTTATTTCTTGAATAAACATATAAGTATGCAACTCTCTAAATCTGAATCAGTCTTTGAAAAAATTCTGCCTTTGAGAATCAGTGATTTTCATTGAAAATTAATGATTTTCCACTGATCTTCCAGGACTATTTCATACTAAAACAGACCAAAAATGAAGTCGGGTTTTCCGATTTCGCTCAAATTTTTTTCAAGAGTTACCCTTGGCGGTGCTATTTACAAAACCACAATTATTTTTTTCTAGCTCTCAACGGGGTGAAGAGGCGGGCTTTTAAATTTTTATGCAATTGCGTTTTTTAGCCGAATTACCCAAATTTGAAGGCTCATATCTCGAGATAGGTTGTACTTGAGGAAAAACTGTTTGCGGGGTCTGAAAGATAACTAATAAGAGATTTAAAAACGGTAATCACATTTCGAAAAGTTCAAAGTTGAACTTTGGTGGGAAATGCTCAACTTTCACGATAAAAACAAAAGATGACACTACCATTTAGAAATTCGAAAAAATTACAGAGAGTACCTAGCATTTTTTACCCATTTTTCAACCAAAAAATATTTAAGATGGGATCTTTAGACCCCTGGGAGGTACAGGGGTCCACAATTTTGACCGAAATTCAAAAAAATTGAAAAGTTGAAGTAACGCACCGATTACTACTAATTCAACGGCGCCGATTTTGAATATGTATTCAGTTTTTTCATTCGACCCCTCTGAACTCACCTATTAGTCTTCTTGATAGGGACAAAATTCAAAAAACTGAAAAATAATGTGTGACCTGTCGTTTGTTAGGTTTTTGAGGGCGCGAAGTTCGAAAATTTGCTTATTTTTTGGATTTGACCCTTTCGAGCCCCTCTAGCCTCTTGGGAAAAACTATATTAAAAAAAATATATCGCGTGGCATTTCGATTCTAACTAATTTGAGGGCGTAGAATTCGAATATCGACTTACTTTTTAATCTGACCTCCTCCCCGTGCTCTAACCGATCCCTTCCTCCAGGCTGATGTGATCATACGGAATTGAATATTTCAAAAAATTACGGGGAGAGGGTCGGATCAAAAAGTAAGTTGATATTTATATTTTACGCTCTCAAATTAGTTAGAATCGATACTTATGCCACACGAAATTTTAATTTTCAATGAAAATCATTGATTCTCAAAGGCAGAATTTTATCAACGACTGATTCAGATTAGAGAGTTGCATACTTATATGTTTATTCAAGAAATAAAATGATTAAAATACTACGCGAGCGAAGAGAGGACAATTTTTTTTTAGAAAAATCATGTTTAAGGAGCAAAAAATTGCCCTTTCTCCACATTTTTGTGATTAAAAAAATCCCCTTTCCTAACCTAGGGAGGGGGTTTATAGCTCCCTAGCCCCCTGGGTGGACCACTGCACACGTGGGTATTTTGAAAATGTGAGAAGTATTTATAAATTGCAATCAACGAGGGTTTAAACCACGTTTCCGCGATGAAAGTAAACTCGTAGTCAGAATAGGTAACAAGTGAACATGGAAAAATTTGCCGCGCGCAACTTCGCGCGCGTGTATCTCGCGAACGCGACCACTTCACGGGTTCGATGTTATGATAAAAAATGTTCTAAATTTTATGTAGAACACTTTTTGTTATTATACATTTTTTCGTAAGTACCACAATTAATGAGTTAGACGTGAAAATTCCGATTCTGGGCGAATCTGTCAATCAAAATGGCCGCCATTTTGTTAGTAGGGCCAACTTTTTTTTTGAATACAACCGCTTAAAATATTGCCTAGGATGCCCCCTTCAAGAAAAATCATGTTTCAGAGGATCGGCGGGGGGGTGCAATCCATGTCCTATTCGGGCTCCCGGACTATATTGGTAATTTAATATAAACGTAGAGCTCCTCCATTAGACCTAAGTATACGAGGTGATTGATCTAGTTTAATTAAAACTTTCTTCAGTACGTTTGTTTCATTCCGATGCATCACGAATTGCCTGTTACTTCATTCGTAGGGACAAGAACATTTGAGCATTCTTGCTTAATGAATCAATTATGGTACATACGGCCTATGAGAAAAAAATATTTACTTACTATCGATTATTTCTTTATGCTTACTTCCATGGTGAGATGCTGAGGATTCAGACAGCCTTCAGAATTTTTTATATAGATTTTTTTTAAAACTTCCTCTAGTAGGAAATAAGTAGAAATCTATGCCAAACAACTCAAAAAATGAAAAAATGAACGTTGGTCATAAAAAATGAAAAAAAATCAAGTGTTTATTGAAAAAATTTCCTAAATCACTGTCCCAACCATTTTTAGTCGCTGGGGTGAGAGGGTGGATCTCCTCCTCTTCCCCCTCCACCCAAAAAATCGAAACAGAAATTTCACATTACTGATCTAAGTATTTACGAGTAATTAAAGCTGTTTCTCACATTCCATAAATTATTTGATTCTTATCCCTACAATGAAATTTGAAGAAAAATGAAAATAAGATACCCCAAAAAAGTACACAGAAAGGGACACCGACAGAACCGTATCGAACATAGAAAAAGCGCCGAAGGGTGCGGTCGGTAGTCGCTACAGGGCTGAAGCTCGCGCAGAATATAAAATATGTTACACGGGGGCCAGTTGACGGCGATGTTTTTAATTCGGTACGCATCTAATATATAAATTAAAAGCGTCGACAAAAGCTCGCCTCCATTTATCATCTTTTTCACATTCTGCGTTCACTTACTATATACGTATATGTGTTGTATAGTATATAAGGTTATACAGTATACACATTTTTTGAAATGAAAATCGGCTTATATCCGAGTTATAAGCTGCACATAGAAAAGTATCAGCAGCGAGAGCCGAGGCGCGCCGAATGAAGGCGGGCGAGGCCTTAAATACGAAGGTTTTTGAAGAAAAAAGACGTATATTCTGCTTTAAACGTCTGAAGAGTAAATGATAAAATAGCGAAAAATGCGTGTCTAACGTTTACCAAGCGGAGAGTCGAGCAACGCCGCACCATACCATCGTATAAATATACGGGGGTAGCCTCGGCTAACGTAAGAGTGTTACGTCGGTTTAATAGATGAGCCATGTGAGCGAGATATGCGAAGGAGTATAAGGAAAAAAATAGAAAGAAAATCAATACGAGAGAAACGTAAGCCAAGAATTTCGGATACGATTCGGGTAATAATTATGCGATTTAGGATGATTGGTCGTACCGTCGGCCTTATGGAAATAAATGCCTTTGGAAATAGCTTCTGCTAACACGATGATCTCGGCCATGTGTTGGATCGTGTCCAGAGATATCGCCAAATTAACGCGAGTGCATTGTCGCGAAGTGGTACTAAAATTGTAAATACTCGAGTAATTACGAGATACGAAGTGAGGAAAAAAGTCGATAATATGTAAAAGGCTAAAGGGGCAACATGGAGATTAAAAAGAGAACGAGGAAGGTAGATGAGGAGGGGGTATATGGAAGAAAGTGCTGCAGTGTGTATCTAGGTAAACCTCGCGTATAATGGCGTCTAGAACTTGGTTACTATAGAGTGCTAGGTCGTAGGTATTAGGTATTTTTATACTGGTAATTTTTTACGCTAACGGCAAGATGCTGCGTCGTGTGGCCGTGGTCTGAAAAGAGGGAAATTATTTTTTAATACTTGATGCGTATTTAATTGGTTTATTGCTGTTTTTAACGAGTACGCGCTTTCTAGTGTTATACGCGGCGAATAAAAGTTAACGAGCTGTGGTAAATTTTATTTCGCGTTATCGTTGACACATGATTTATTTATTAGCCGATGCGATGCGATGCTGCGCCGAAGAAGAACACGATGCAGTGTCGCGCATATTTAAATTCAAAAAGGGTATATTTTTTAAAAACTTGGTGTCGTTGTCTTTCTCGTACGTGTGGTGTAATTTTTTTTGCAGCAGTGCACCGTGACAGCGTCGAAATATGGCAAGAAGGTGGTGGAGTGGGGGAGGGGGTAAGACGTTAGCGAGTCGCGGTGCAGTCTTGTTTCAGCAGTGGTAGGAGACGGACGTGTTTTACTCACACAATATGTACAGGGCTACGAGAACAACAAAGAACGACGAACAAAAAAAATTTAAGGGTGAGAATAGAGCGAACTAAGAGTGTTAGATAGGTAGTTTTTAGGATAACTGGTAGTTTTGACTACCTGAGGATTTTTTTTAAAACCTATCGGAGAATAACTGGTTATTCCCCAAAAATACCGCTGGCCAAAAAAAAGGGAAAAAATGCAAAATCTACAAAACTGACAAGAGTGAGGAAAAACCTCAAATTATTAAGGGAAGCGTGAACAAAAATCCAATGATGAAACATAAAAGGAATGTTGGAATTTCATTTATTCAGAATTTTTGGGCGAGCATTTGATGTGAGTTGAATTTCAGGTTTTTTAAATGCTTTATTATTCGTTTTTTTGTGCAGGTTTGGTTATGTTGATTGATGAATACTTGTGAAGTTGAAAGTTTTTTCTTATTCTGGTAATTTTTATCAAATTTAGGTAATCGGTTTTCACCGTTTTAGACTCTATTTCCCCTTTTTTAAAGAACTAGTAGGTTTCAAAAGTAACCGGTTAACCTTTGAATATCACCTAAATAAAACTACCTAAACTTCGGTAGTTTTGCAGCAAAACTACCGATTATAACTGTAGGTTATTAACTACTTACTCACAACACCAGTATTAGAACAATGGAATAGTGAAGAACAAAACAAGAAAAGAATAATGAGAATTTCCTTGTTCTTTTTTATGGTTCTCCTTCGCTGTTCTCCCTTGAATTTCTATTCAGTCCCTGCTTCTTGACTCGAATTAATCAATCATCTGTGACCTGTGAAAAATTGATGTTGAATATACCCCAGAATTGATCAATTTGAATTTTGAAATGAAAGGAATATTCAAGTTGCATTCTGAACACTGATCTCAAAAAATTTGTCATGATAATTATCTCAGTTTCTGTTTCAATTTCATAAGAATTTATTATTAAAATACAAATTTATCTTACCAAAATACAAATAGGTAAAGATCACATACGTGACCCAGTGTTCAACAAATATCCGGATATCCGGATATTGAAAAAATATTCGGATTTAGCGAATATCCGAATATCAGATCCGGATATCAGATCTTTCCCGAACGTATCGAAGGGGGCTCGAATGCGTTATCAGCAGCGAGCAAAATTCTTGGGGTACAACATTTAACCCACACGACAAGTGACACCATCGTCAATTGACCGAAAAGGGGACGTCACAAGGGTCACGACCAATCGCATTCGTAAATAAATATCCAGATATCCGAATATATTCGTCATATCCAGATTTCCGAATATATTCGTCATATCCAGATATCCGAATATATTCGTCATATCCGGATATTCCTTGAACACTGACGTGACTTCAAAACTTCTACCCATAAGGAACGGTGGATACTTGTATGCGCACATTGGGGGGGGGGGGTAGTTTTTCTGTAGGTTGGGCGTTAGGTATTATGTATAGCGTTGTCATACATATTTCAGCAGGCAGCACCGGCGCGGCGGCTGCATGATTATAGAGTTGGTCTGTGGAACAGGAAGTCTCTGGTTCAAATCCCACTGGCAGAATAATTTTTTTTTTGATTTTGACAAAAATTATTTTTGAAGTAATTTGGTAAAATTTTAATTCTTTTTCACTGTGTGATTTTTTTTTTCACAAAATAATGTATGTACTTATAATAAACTAAGAATTATTATAATCTCAAGTGATACATGGAGGAAGGTGGGTTGAAGAATAGTGTTCAACAAATATCCGGATAATCGAAATGAAGAGTTTCAACCGGAAAAAATTGAATTTTCGATTTCGATAATCGATTCTTCAATTTCAATAATTGATTTTTCAATTTTGATTTTTTGATTTCGATGTGAGGGTTTGTAAAAGAATTCGGGAACTCTCGGAAAAGTTCAACCGTTTACGGGATGTTTTCGGAGCTGTTCGGCAATTTCCATGTGATATCCGGATACTATCCGGATATTTGGATATTCATCCAAATAGTATTTGGTATTTGGATATCTGGATATTTGTTGAACACTATACGTGAAGAATGGTGAGGTGAGGTTAAGTTCTGGTTAGGTTGGAACAGCTTTTTTTCAAAATGAGCTGTAGGCGAGTGGTGAGTGGTGAGGTGACAAGTGTTGTCAGAACAAGCCAAAGGCGAGTGTAGCTAATAACAGACAAAAAGAAACAAAAATTATTTGTGGAAAAAGTTTGCAACCTCATACTTTTGTGCTCCCGATCCTGCAAGTGCTGTGATTGGTCGGAGCTTTGCAGTCACTACACGCTTAGTAATGAAATGAGTAAACAATTTTGAAGAGTGAGAGCAAGAATGAGAACAATTATTTTTGATTACTTTTTAAAAATTCTTCTAATTGCTTATTGTGTTGGAAGAAATTTTGAAAAACATCAAGTTGAAAATTTCCTTAAAAAATTTAAGTTGAAAACAATTTTTATGAATGTTTTCAATTCATAAATTTTCATTTAGTTGAAGAAAATTGAAGAAAAATTGAACTGTGTCAAGTTAGCAGCGACCAAGGGACAAATTTGGAAGTGCTGGTATTTTAAAGTACATATTTCTCAACACTGGTAAAAGAATAAGCTTCTGAACACTGATACATACCTACTAATAGATTAATGTAACCAGAGTTCATATTTCTCATACTTTTTATCCCTTCTTGAACTATTTCAGAAGTTATTGTACTTTCAAGTCTGTTTTTTCGTGAAATTTTTGATGTCGCTTAGTTGCTTTCAAGTTACGTGGTTCAATTTTGAAATATTCGAAACAATTTTAGAGTTTGAAACATTTTTAAAAATATACAGATAGAAAAGTTTTTAAGATATTGAGGTTGGAAAAATTTTTAATAATAAAATTTTTTGTTGTAAGTGGATTTTTTAAACATTTTTCCAATTTTGATTATTTGAAGTTTTTTCAACTTCTGATTTCTGAAAAATTTCAATACTTATTGGATACAATTTAGAAAAAAGTTAGCATTGAGAAATTGAAGAAATTAGAGTTGAAAAAATAATTTGAACTTGGATTAAATAATTTTGGGACTTGAATCGGTGTAATCCCATTTGCATCAAAATGATTTAGAAGCTGGTAAGCCGGAGAACCAGATAGGTAAACACCGAAATTTCGTCGTTTTCGCAGCACTGCGCTTGTACCAAATTCAAACCCTGCTACGTGATTGGTGATCGCGCGTGTGGGAGTGGGGGTAACATAATAGCGAGTCGCTTGACAGTCTCGTTTCAGCAGCGGTACAATACAGACGTGTTTTACTCGCGTGTATACCAATTACAAACGCTGCTACGTGTTTGGTGTTCGTGTCAACGTTGAGATTAGGTCGAGCGAATAAAAATCTTCATTTTTCTGGCAGCTGTATTATTTTTTCTAATTTTCAGCTTATTTTCCCCCGTTAACCGTCGAGTTGTGGTTTTTACCCCTAAACATCGCGTACTATGTAAAGAGACTGCCAGCGAATGATTACGATAGAAAAGGGAGATAGGGAGATGAATTCCCAGTCGAACTAATTGACATGACGACAACCTTTTACTTCATAAATATGCAAAAATTACCTCGGTTACAAGTTTTTGTCAGAAGGTACGGTACGGTTCATGGTTACGAGATCCCCAAGCGGAGCTAATATCTCGATATTGTTCGGTGACGTGTTTTAACCAGCGAGCTCGATGTCGACGGGCCTGCCGAGATGGAGAGGCTGGAAGAATGGCGCTGCGTCAGTTATTGAATTATTTTTACGTTCGTCGAAACGGACAACCGACTGGAACCCTATCTGTCGTTAGTAATAATTTAGATTTATTGATGAAACCGTTCGGAAGTATGGGGAAAAAATTGATTGAATTATTGGCCCCGGTTTCAGAACGATAGCGAAATTGATAGAGGGAGGATGTCGCGAAGTCGCCGTGCCTGGATTTTTAGTCGGCTGAGGCAGGTGAGAGGGATGGAATTTAGTAGCTCAGTAGGTCGATTTTTGAAAATGTATTCGTAGCTGTAGGCTAAACGTGAAAGTTGTTGTGAATTTATATTCCGAGTTTTATTTTCATTTTATTTTTTGTTTCAAATGTGTAATTCGGAGAGGAAAAAAGAACTTACCCAAAAATTATTACATGAAAAGAATAAACTTTGTAGCATCTTTTAGTAGAATTCCAATGTTTATCCCAATTTAAATATTTATTAATGTTGAAATTAAAATATCTGTCGAGAATAATTATAAAAAATAATTTGAGATGAGGAAAACAAATTTGTAGGCCCAAAAAAAATATATTTTAGTTTGAAACTTTAAAAAAAATTCCCCTTTCTAAGATATTGTAAATTATGGTAGAGGATAATTTTCCAACAATTATTTTTGTAAAAATTGGGCTGACAAATAGGAAAAAAATTTGATACGCTGACGAGAAATTGAAATTTTTTTACCCTGAAGTCCTAATTTCTTTCTTTTCCCGGTTAACTTGATTTCATAGAGTTCTGGATATGTGACCTATCATGAGAAAAAGTGGCTTAGATCCAAAAGGTGGTTTTTGCAGGAGAGCAGTTCTAAGTTTCAAATTTAAGTGTGAAAGTGGGTGATTTTTGGGACATGTTTAGTAGGTAGGAAAGGGAATTCAATCATCATTTTTTCAATTTTTTCTCTCAAATCAATGTTACCAACCAAAAAAAAATTTACCTGAAAATACTTTTTTTTTTCAATTTCAATTTTTTTTGTCGGGAAACACTGTAAAATGGAGTAGGGAGTAGGATAGCGTAAAATACGTGTCCAGTCTATATTGCTTTTTTATATCTTCTTTATGAGCGTCCAAGTGCAATTTTTTAGTGAAAAATGGGAAAATCAGGAAAATTTTATGGAAAAATGAGTTGATTTTTCCATCTCTGAAATGTTGGAAAGTGTTTTAAGAATGGAATTTTCCACTATTCGTTTGGTCTGTAATTCAGTTTTTCATTCCTCCCCTCCCCCTTCTCTTCAAAACTCTGCATTTTTCTGGAAAAAGCTCTCATTTTTGATAAATGAGTTGATTTTTCCGGGGGGAAGAGGGAAGATAGGACCGGTGTGAAAAGAAGGTTGTGTGTGGGAAATCCCCCTCCCCATCATTTTCTGCTAATTTTTTCGTAATTTCCTGAATTTTTCACCTCATTTTGAATCATTTTTGCAAAATTTTTAACAATTTTCAATAATTTTCAACAACTAAAAAAAATTGTTGAAAATTTTCATAATCTCAACAATTCTGTCCCAAAAATCAAAGTCCCTTTTCGGTGAAAGAGAGATTTCGTATTTAGACCCTCTGTTATTTTTCTCTGAGAGAAGAGAAGGGAGCTGTATTTTTTTAGTGATTTATGAAGAGAATACATCAAGAAATGATTGTAACTGTAAGATACATTATTTGGGTCAAAAATTTGAGACAAAACTTAATCATGCATGCAAATTTTCCTGTATATTCTGATGCTTTAATTCAGTATCGTCACGTTTCGAATAATTATTGTATTATTTTTTTGATGTCTTTGTCCCTCGGACTTTTTCATTTCGAGATCATTTTCGACTCATGTGATCTCTATTTTCAAACCTCTTCCTATTGAAAAATGGCTCGTAAATTTGAACAAAAAAAAAACTGGTAGGAAAAAGAAAAACCTCAATCTTTCAATTCGATTACTTACATCATCAATTGGCGGCCGTTATCATTCTACAAGGTCTACGAATACAACGATCAAAAATAATTCTTTTTCTATTTTCGTAAAGAATATAACTTATTGGAAGCCTAAGTACCTACGTATCTATATTTGCTAACCCATCTTATTTTTTGCTACCTATTCGGCGAACGAATCGCTACCACAGGAAGTTAGCCGATTCGAGAAAGAGCGAGAGAGCGAGAGAGACTCGTAGAGAAAATGGAATTAGTAATTTAATTCGAAAATAATCGATTGGACGAAGGAGACGTTTCATAGGCTGTACGCGGTGCGGTACGACCCTTTATATTATCTTTATTATTTTTTCGATCGGGTTAGCCAGACCCTTGATTGGGCTGACCGGTCCGGCTATATGACGTAGAACGAGGTAGTACGTATTAAAGAGAAGAAATGTCCTTCGCCGAAGCCAAGTCTCTAGTACACTTGACATTATTCGAGTAATAAAAGGGCTCGAGGGAGCTGCGTTGGGGGAAAACGCGAAACGAGAGGAAATCATTTTACTAGAAAAGGCCTACACAGCGACCTGCAGTTTTACCGGATTTCTAAATGGGTATTGCGAAATAGAATCGAGGGTACGGAAAAGGTGCTATGCAATCGAAATTGAATACGGATTTCTTTCGATTCGACGAGTGAAAATATTAACTCGAGACTGGAGCGAGGTAAATCAATCGATATGGCGATTGGGCCGAAGAAGCGAAAGGGTACTTCATTTATCTAACATTGGTTTTTCTTCCGGTGAGGTGTGTATAGCTACGTGTTTTCTGTGTTAAGTCGATACATGATGGGCGAGGAAAAGGAGACGATAAAGCGAAGGAAATTCTTCGCCGAGAGAAAGGTTTGGCAAAATGTCGAATGCTGTGCAAAAGCCAAAATACGTTAGTATCGCGGACAGGGGGTAACACTTTGTAGCGAGCGAAGGAGAAAAAAAACAAAAGAAACACGTACGTGGTACCATATTATAGCCGGGGTAAAAAAACACGTATGAAGGAAAGGCTCCTGCGAAGGGGGCAGGGGCGAAGGAGCCAAACCATATGTGTGATTTACCGCATCGAGTATGATTTGGGGAAAACGTATTCGAAACGGTCACACGCTCTATGTATGCCGAATGAATACCAATGTAGGAAAATAACGTGTAGGTCTGGAGTACACCTCGCCGAACCATTGTACTCGTATGTAGTTGTAGGATAGGTTGCATTACGTGTGTGCAAAGGCGCGATACGTAGGTTGGTGTAAAATTGATGTGACATTTCGTACCGACGACGACGAGACGAAGGTAAGCGTCCGTAAAAAAAAATTCTCAGTAGGGTAAAATGGCTCAGCTTTGTACGACAAACCGACATCAGAGATGGAAAATAACCTAGAGAATTTTGCGAGGGTGAAATAGCTCGCCAACTACGATAATTAAAAAAAATTAATTTGGGAAAATCTACGACAGAACGTATGGTTTTTTTTCAAACCTCCACGTCTCGAAGCAGTCGTATTCGACGCGCCTATAATTGAAAACTTGTACCATTTTCAACACGCGATACTTGTTATATTTTTGAAACTTTTAAACGTGTATGGTACGATACCCAAGTATAAAGTTATACTTATGTATGGGATAGGGCCGGTCGAAGGGGTTCTTTTTTTTGTTTTGATCGTTATAAGCGACGCTGAAACAAAATATTTTCCTTGGCTGTAGCTTTGTTATGCACAATACGTGTATTTGAATCCGTATACAGGGTGTTTCAAAGCTGACTAATCTCCTTCCAAACAAAGAGTAGGCAACTCATTCTGCGTCCGAGTAGGTATGGTTGCCTAACCTTTGAACTGCAGGGGCTGCACAGTGAGCTTGTTTAATGATATGTGAGTCTGGATATAGAAACCGCCCTTAGGTGTAAAAAATTGGTTTTTGAGTTGACACTAATTTTGGGCATTTCAGAAGGAGTAGAATCGAGGGAGAACCTCAACTTAAAAACCAATTTTTGACATTTGAGTGTGGTTTCTATATCCAGGCTCACATAAATTAAAGTGAAAATCATCCTGACATGAATTTGCGAGATAAAATCCTCAAACTTTTCGGTGTAAGGGAAGTCGCTGATTCCGATTTCGACATTACTTTCAGTTCTGACCAACTTAGAGCTGGGAGGGGAGGGGGGTGTCAAAACTAGAAATGCACTTTGAAAAGTACTTTTCACACATGAAAAAGTCATTCGAGACATATCGTTGGTCATAATCATAATGATATTTCAAACAGCAGCGGATTCAATTTTTGAAAAAAATGAAATTACGAAGAATTATCGGAATCAGTGAACGATTGGCTTAAAATTTTTTGGCAGGGTTATGGCCAGATATTTTTGGAGGTGTGGTGCCGAAAACATTTCATAATCCAATTTTTTTTCGCGTAACGAGGCCCTAACCCGACTGACAAATTTGCTGACGATTCGTTAGCGAGATTAGCGAAAATGTAGCTGACTCTCGATTTCTTGTCGAGTAAACGATTTTTAGCTGACGAATCGTTAACTACAGCTGGCGTTTATTTGGGAAAAATCGTTCACGAAACGCTAAGGTTTTCGTGACGAATTCGCCAGTGTTATAGTTGGCAATTCGTTAGTTTGAATTTGTTTCAATTGACAAGGAATTGTAAACAAAATTGTAAACTATTCTCAAGAAAAAATAAAAAAATCCAAAATACCGTTGTCAAATGCAAATTGATAAATAGCACTGGTAGCTCAATGGTTAGAGAGGTCGCCTAATATGCCGGGGGTCTCGGGTTCGAATCCGTAACGAGACTTACATTTTTCAAAAATTTTTATGAGTAATAAGGTAACAACTAACGAATTTCTAACTAACATTTGACGAATTCGTCGCGAAAACGTTAACGTTTCTTCAGCGATTTTTCCCAAATAAACGCCAGCTGTAGTTAACGATTCGTTAACGTTTTTTTAATTTTTTTTTTCAAATTTTGTCAGTCGGGAAGGAATAATAAATTTTTTGACAATAATTACCTACTACAGGTCCATCCTCTTTCATTTAAAAAAGGGTAAGGTAGACTATGTGGTCGAAGGAGGCGATCAAGGGAGTTTGAACGTCGGCGTAATCTTTTTGGTGCTTTCTGCTTCTCTGCTTTATCATCAGTACTTCGCTGATTTTTAAAATTATTTATTTTGAACTTGACAAAAACTACATAAATTAATTAAGGTAACAAATTTCGAATTAATTTTCATTTGCTAACTACAAACTAGCTTGATAGTATAAAATCACTCGCCTCAAAAGGCTGTTTAGATATGTCATATTTTTCACAATACTGTCGTGGGAAGTAAGATGTTCAAGGGGCAGAGTACTTTTCAACACTTTTCAGTCGAGTTAACTTCATCATTGTGACCCTCTCAGTAAGCCCTTTAGAGTATGTCACAAGGTGCACTTTTCACTTTTAATTTCACCAAAATAACTCTTCTAGTCGAAACTTAAAATTTTGAAAAATTTTAATATAGGTGTCAAAATGTAGGTATTCAAGGTCACCGATTCCGATTTTGACATTTATTTTTTGCACTGGCCAAATTTGAGCCCCGAGGTGGAGGGTCAAAACTCAAAATTTTGAAAAATTACTTTTTCAAAATTCAAGTTTGGTCCCCCTTTGGAGCATTAAATTTGGTCAAAGCAGAAAATAAAGGACAGAATCAGAATTAGCGACCACAAATACCCACATTTCAACTCCCATATCACCATTTTCTAAAATTTTGAGTTTTTACCCTCCTTCGTAAGGCTCAAATTTGGTCAGGGCAAAAAATAACTTCCAAAATAGGATTCAACGATTTTGAAGTCCTGAACATTGAAATTTTTGGGGCTCTGTCTCGTCAGCTCAAGTCGAAACAATTTTCAACCCCTGCAGAACCATAGGAGCTGGTGAATTTGATAGGCGAATCTGTCCCAGAGCTGAAATTTGAAACTAACCGATGGAATTTGGTCCTTATGATCTGAAAACCTCGTGGTAAAAATTTTGGTTCCCTAATCCTCCCCTACCCCTTGTTATGGGACAAAACGTTAGTTTTTTCAGCCTTTCCATTAGGAATTTTTATTTCTTCGAGTTTTCAACCGAATTTATTCAAACTTGCGTGGGTGGTACACTCAGTACACTGTACAGAGAGGTATTGGTGGTTTTTCAAATCGAGTTTTCTACGTGATGTTTCAGAGGGTAAATTCTGAAAAAAAATATATTTCAAGTACCTAGTCTCTATTTACATCGTGAAATTTTTTCAGAGTTTTCCAGATGGGGCAACACCTTGAAAAATTTAGAAAACCATCTTTTTACAACGTTTTTCTTTCATTAAATGGTTATTTTTGGTTGATTTTTTTTTTAAATTATACCTCAAAATACGTACGTATTTGTACAACACTTGACCGGTATTCATTTTATTTGAGGAGCTTGGTATCAAAGTGAGACAAACATAATGCAAATCCTATGTTTATGTCTCACTTTGATACCAAGCTCCTCATTTTCATTTCTTTTTCGTGGTTTTTGCAATTTTAAGTATGTTATTGCATAGATTTAGACTCAATATTGAACATCTCATTTTCTTTCCATACAGAATTGTCATCCATCAAATCGGTAAACATATACCTACGTAATATATTTTGAATAGATAATTCACATTTCCGCTATATGTGAATTTTATCGAATGGTTTTCCTGTTTCCAAAAACTGATACGTTACACTCCGCAGAAAACAATATTATTGAAATTTGTTCTCTTTCACTTATGGTTGATCGTTCATGTTGACGAAGATGAAATAAATTTTAAAATGTTATTCCGGAAATAACCCTATTGTGTCGAATTGTTCGATTTATTAACAAAATGAAAAAAATTATCGTGCTCCTCATTCTTTCGCAACTGGCGATGACATTGTCAGGTACGATTAAAATACTATCAGTAAATTAGCAATGTACTCTCTCAGTGATAAATCTGTGAAAATTACCGAAAATCACTGAGAAACTAGTCAGAATTGTAGCACAGGAGAAAATCAGTAAAAAAATTTTACAGAAAGCAAATCAGTGAAAAAAATTAGTGAAAATAACTGAAAAATCAGTGAAAATTTTTGAATTTGAAAAATCAGAAAAAATTCGCTGAAAATCAGTGAATTTTGCTGATTTTTCCTGTGCTGCAATTCTGACTATTTATCAGTGACTTTTCACTGATTCAGAATGAGACAGTACTTGCTTTTCTTCTTCAAGGTGTGCATTAAATTTAAACTAGACACACTGTATCATAATAGCGGACTTCCTTTGACTGATCCTTCCACTTAAACGGAAGAAATCGCGTCGGAAATCAACCAGCAGGTGGAAAGTGCCCGGACATAAATGCCTCAAAGGGGTTATAAAACCATTCGTTGTGCTGGTCTAGGAATCAGCAACTTCGAAGTCCTGGACTCGGAAATTTTAAGGGCTCTATCTCGCAAACTCAAAACAATTTTTAACCACTTTGGAAACCAAATTTTTACGCTTGTTTTCATCTCATTTAATCACAAAAGATGGAAAATTTTGAAATTTGAAAAATCAAAAAAGTGAAATTTTTCATGCCTTTTTCACAAACTTTTAATTCGAGCAAGAGAAAAAATCGTCAACTTTTTAACTTTTTTTTTTTTTTCGAATATGTGATAGAACTGCATAGAAAATTCTAGAGAAAGTGAAATATATACATTGCCACAAATGGCAACTGTCTACCTAGCTTGGTTTTCAAGCGACACACGTTGAAAAATGCCGAGCAAAATTCAGAAATTTTTTTTCGAATAGCATAACTCAGCCCCGGCAGTTTAGAGGTTAGGCAAACATACATACCTGGCTTTAGGATAAGTTGCCTATACGCTAGTTGGAAGGAAAACCGTCAGCTATGAAACACCCTGTATGTTGTACGTGTGAATATTTAACTGGGAAAAGTGTACCGACACCAAAGACTTAGTTCAAGATGATGAGAAGGAATTGGCGGGCGATATGGTGGTTTTTTTCCTACACCTTTGAAGAGAATTGGGCAAGTGGAGGTGTAATATCCACCGTGATCACGTCGTATCGTATCGTTAACCACAGTGTTACGTTTATGTGTGCTGGATATAAGTATGGTATACATATAAGCAAAGGATAAGGTTACCATTTGTGCTGCTGTGGAAAGTTTTCCATCGTTTAATGACTCCGTCATATTGGTGTGTTTTTACACCATAACACATAACGTGTGTTGTGTTTTTTGACGCGGATTTTACGTTTCGTATTGTGGTTATGGTGCGTACGATGAGCTTTGGTGTTTTTAGTATTTTATATGTGATATGAGGTGTTTAGTGAGAGAATTTTGGTTAGATGCTGAGCGTGTTTGTTTCAAAGGTGATGATTTTCTTTCACATGATGAAAGTGGTTTGGTCGAACGAGAGGTGTAAGATGATCGCGGTGGTTGGGAAATTTATGTGTTTTATTGTGATATTGGCCCAGTATGTGTTGATATGGAGTTTTCATTTGGATGTTCTTTGTTTTCGGAGTTTTCAATTTTTCATCAACTAATTTGAAATTTTTTGAGAAAGTTGGAAAAATTAGGTGATTATTTTTGTATTTTTGATTTTTTTTTCTGATAAGGAGTTGATATTTCTATTTGTGATCCAGGGATGAACTGATGTTTGTGTTATTAGAGGGACAAAAAATAAATAATTTCTTACTCAGATCACTTTTCTCGCATTCGACTTAATGGAAAAAACATTTTGACTTCATACATGCTACGAAAACGTAGGATTTCTCCCGTTCCGTAGGGTGCGAAAATACTCGATTTCATCGCAGTGTACTTTCCCGTCACACTGCGATGAAAAGTACTCTTTTCCATCTACTTTTCCATCGCAGTGCGACGAAAAGAAGCGATTTCCAAGTCACTGCTTGCAAAAGTGTTATTGATATCAACATTGTATGTCTACTTTTTATGACTAATTAATTATTGAATATTTCAAAATTCTTTATTTTCGTAGCTGTATAAAGAAAAATCTATTATTTACCACGATTTTCTTGAAATTTTCGTCTTTAATTTAATTTTTCCGACTCGAAATCACAGTAAATTGATTTTTTCGTACGAATTTAGAATAAAACCTAAAGTATACACAGCATAAGTTCAAAAAACTCATCCTTATTGAAACAAAAACTATCCTTTGGGTAGGCAGAAAAACATACAAAAAAATCGGAAATCGTATTTGGGAAAAAAGAAACCGCAGAGAGGTTAAAAACAACCAAAGTTAAGAATATATTAAAAAATGCAACTCTTATTTGCAAAAAGTCAAACCGTGTAATATTTAAGGGCTTATTTCACATTTTGTTTTGCCTAAATCTCGTATCTGCCAATTGCATTGTTCTTATGGAATTTTTTTGATTGAAGGTTTACCTAATAAGTAGTGCATGAAATAGGCTCATTTATATTTTTCAAGTTGGCTTGCAGAATCATTTGGATACTTTCTCATATTACTGAATAGTTTTTGAAAATTTCTGAAAATAGTTGAATTTTTTATGAAATCTTCAACGATTTTCAAACTCATTTCTTCCAAAAACTATTCATGAAATGAGAAAAACACTCGAAAAATTCTGCACGCTCACTTGAAAAACGTTAAATTGAAATTTGAGCGAATTTCATGCATTAGTTTTTGAGTAACCTTCTATGAAAGAAATTCTATAAGACCGATGTAATTGGCAGGTGCGAGGTTAGGTAGCAAAGTGTAGATACATATAACCGGGTACAAGCTTCAGATGAACATGATTATGTGAGCCTGGATATAGAAACCACCTTTAGGTGCCAAAAATTGGTTTTTGAGTTGACACTAATTTTGGGCCTTTCAGAAGGAGTAGAATCAAAAGAGAATCAAACTAATTTTTGATACTTAGGTGGTTTCTATATCCAGGTTCACATATTGACTATCTTGAAAATCAAAGAGGCAAATACTGTTTCTAAAAAAATCACATCAACTTTTTTTTCAATCATGAGAATGGATGGTAGTTATTTTGAAAACTGAACAAATTTTTATCTTATGACTTTTTGTCCAACTTTGAAATTGGAACGGGTACAAAAAAATTCACTGAAATGGATAGTACTTTGATAACTGAACAAATTTCGTTCTGAAAACTTTTTGCTCTACATCAAAAATGAAATGACTGGGACATTAAAAATAAGTGGTGGACTTCAAAAAATTTTCAAATTTTCTTAATTTTGAATGACCCGTGGCCCCTTTATTTTTGATGTGCGGCGAAAAGTCATAACTAAGAAGAGAATTTGTTCAGTTTTCAAAGTACTATCGATTCCCATGATTCGAAAAAAAATTTACGTGTTTTTTTGGAAATAGCAGTTATTGTTTCAATTTTCAAGATAGGCAACATGTTCATCTGAATTTTTTTAGTAGTATCCGGTTATATGTATACAAACATTGAAGTGTGATAGATCATTCACCAGACACCCAGTATAATTGGAAGAAAAAAACTTGACTCGAACTCATTGGAAAAAATCAAACCTTACTTACTGTTACAACAGGTTACAATTATTACCGTGGATGAAATTTTTCATGTTGTTTAAAGATCACGAAACTCGCGAAAAAGTTGCAAATTCAGCTTTTGGTCGCTAAAGTCGCAAAACTGCCCCAAAATTAATCAATAGTGACCAATTTGTCCCAAATTACTTGATTTTTTTCGTTTTGTACGTACTTAGGTAAAATAAAATAAAATTGCATATTTTACCAATATTTCGTTGTGTTTGTTTGGGAAAAATGAATGAATAAAGTTGAATGATGTTTGCAAATGTTTTGTTCCTAAAAAAAGGTGGCACTTTTTTTTTTTTTGGAAAATAAACATGGAAAAAGGTTTTACATTTTTTGAAAATTACGAAAAAAAAGTCGCGAATTTTGAATTTTAAAAATCTATAGACGTCCTGGTTACCCTTTTTTCATCGTTTTTCATCGAACCTCGATTTTATGTCGATTTTGACTCGAACTCATTGAAAAAAATCAAATCTTACTTACTTTGGGTAAATCAAGAGAAAAAATCACCAACTTATTCTGATCTTTAATAACACGCGTCGAACCGCGGTTACTTTAAAGTAACTTGGTTACTTTTTTCAAGCTCGGTTACTTTTGGTTACTTTTTTGGCTAAAAAGTTACTTTAGTTACTTTTTCAGCTCCAAAGTTACTTTTTTCGCTCAACTCGCAAAAAAAAAATAGCAAAACGAAATCATAAAATTTACATGCAAAATGTCTTTTTTGGATATACAAAATTAAATTTTTCAAATCTTCGCCTCCGCTTCGCTCGGGCATGAACAAAATCACAGTTTAATGAATTATTTCAGGCAATTATACGAAAAAAATGGTTTCCAATGCCTGTTTTAGGCATTGAAAATCCATTTTTTTCGAAGTTTCGCCCTCGCTTCGCTCGGGCATGAACAAAATCACGATTACATAAATTATACATGACAATTTTGTACTCTCCAAAGATAGATTTTGACGCCTACTGCTTAGATTTCTTATTATTTCGGAGTTTTGAGGCCAAAATAATTGGCATGGAAGTAGACTTAGAACTTTCCAAAAATTTATGAAAGTTCCATGAAAGTTCTGACTCACCTCATAAGAAATTCCTGGCTACGCCACTGATAAAACTCATTCTTAGATGAAATTTTTTTCTCTCTCTTCGGTAGTAAAATTACAGAGAAAAAAACAAATTTGAAAAAAAATGGGGAGGAGGGGGTATTAATAATTTTTTAAAGGCGAAAAATTGAAAAATTGTCTACTTTTTCACGAAAAATTGGTTACTTTTTCACAAAAAATTGGTTACTTTTTTCAGAAAAAAAGTTACTAAAGTTACTATTTTTTTTCGAAATTTCGGTCCGATGCCTGTTGATACGAATTTCATTCCGATAAAAATTTCAACTAACGGATTGAGGCTGAATGTTAAATGGTACCTACCAAATTTCAATTTTTTTGACGAGTTTGAAAATTAAAAAAAAATTGTTAAAAATTATGCATTTGGTCAAATATATAATTGACTAAAATTGCAGATAATATTGTCGATTTTCAAAACAACGAGTAGTTCCACTCCCCCCTCCCACTACCTGATTTGTTTCCCTCTCTCCTCCCTCTCTTTTTTCATTCATTGTTTTCAAGATGAACGTTTCTATAAAATGCACTAACTTTCTCTCAAGGTGTCCACTTGCAAGAAAATCAAGAAAACCCAGAAATAGGCAAAATTTTCATCTTAATTGTAAAAAATGAACAAAATTGCAAAAATTTCAGTAGTTTTATAACTAAAAGCAAGCATTTTCAACATTTTTATTTTCCTCAAATTTTTTAACCGAAAGGCATATAGGGAGGGTCCGTTTTGAGAAAATTTGAAGCAAGAAAAATAGCATGAAAATGGTACGAAAAATCGAGAGAATATCAAAAATTTCCATTTACCTGCTCCAGTAGACTAGATACCTTGTGAGAGGCCTGTCAGTCAGAAGATCTAGTTATCAATATGTCTTGTTGTTGGAAACACCACTCACAGCTGACGTAACCATTTCCTCGATTTTTTAATCCTCTCTCGTCCCTCCACTCATTTTCCGTCATTTTTCCTTCCAAGGGGATATTCTAGCTAATGAAAAAAACACCAAGACCAGAACGATGAGTAATGAAGCTATTAATCGAATAAATAATCAAGTATTTATCACGTGCCCCAACAGTAGGATTTTTTCTACTCCACTCGAACTCGATTGAACTGCCAAAATGCCTTCTTCGAACAGTACGATAAATGCGATTCGATTCAACCGGCGTACAACGACTCCGAGTCGAGAACGAAGCAACGTACAGACGCGATGATTTATCGAAACGTGCTACGGGTTTAGCTGGTATCCCTTTCATTAGGCTGATTTTCGAATTAAACTCGGCGTGCGTGCGCCATGTAAAATAAATCATTTCGGAGGCTAGAAAGTAGAAACGTGTAAAAGCCGGTGCTATACGACTACGACGACGATGACAGAGAAATAGCTGCCATCGTGGGAATCGGGATCCGCGAGGGGGGTCGACAGGGTGAAAAAAAACTCATCGCGTAGTTCATTTTGATAATGCGAAACATTAGCGCCGAGCGTCGCGCACAGAAAAGGAGCCAGGGAGGAAAAGCTAAAGGTAGAATTTCAGTTTGAAAATCGTTTTTGGCGCACTTGCGGGAATGACACGGTAATGTTGTTTTATCAAGTGGTTTTCACGTTTTCGCCGGCGTCATCGTGTACTCTCTTCCCTGCGTCGCTACGTCTCGTCAAACGTCGTACGTATTTCAATTCGGCTGAGTTATATTGTAAAACAATGCTGTGCTGGGCTGTTTTCAGAGGACAGGGGGAAGGGGGGAAGGAGAAAGTAAGCCGGAGGAGAGATGCTGTACAGGAGCTGGAAATGTGTAGGAAATAGGTACCTTTAACAACAACTGTAGGTATGGATGCCTGAATGGACGAAGCTGGGGTGCTCGGTGTACGTGTGCCTGTCTCCGTGCGTCTTTGTCTAGCAAACACACGAGTAGAGGGCGTACGTTGCTGGGGGAAATTAGGAAGGAATACGAATGGCCTTACAGTAGTAATAATGCTAAAAGCCGTAGTTATTTTCTTTTCTTCGTGTCTGTACGCTTTGATGCGTGTGTTATTCAACATTTAAAGGGAAGGATGTCGTAGTCGTCGTCGTACAGAAAATAGACAAAATAAGTCTCGCGAATATGAAGGCGGCGTACGACGAGGCTGTATTGTGTAAAACTTTCTCAACGCCGAAGAGCTCATTGTTGGCGTACATGATGTTGGGCGAAAGTACCTAGCGAAAAGCTGCTCGCACACCGTTGTTAAAACTTTAGCCATTTTAAAGGTGAACGAAATTCGGTATTTTATTCGTTATTGTAATAACGAAACTCATCACGTATTACGCGTCTAATAAAAGCTAACACCCTCTGCCGCGTGCTTCGGAGCCCACCGTATGCGAAATTCGCGCAGATATGGGACGAGTTTACCTATAGTTCTATCTCGGCGTTTATTATATTTTTGCAAAGCGAACATGTCGACCGGTAGCCATATTGTGATTTATAAAATTTCGCCGAAATGAAGCAGGTATCTCGCTCGTACTGTGATGGCAGCTTGTTTCGTATGAAATTTGTTTTCTTTGCGGAAATAAAAAAGTATACGAGTTTGTATGAGATGGGTACTGGGGTTGGTTGTTTTATAACTTTTTTCGAAAATTGATTTGGGGGTGGTACAGAAGTCGTATCTGGACCTCGAAATGACGTGGTAAAATCCCTGACTCCATACTTACCCCGGCCCACTGGGTCTTAAAATCTGCCTATGTTCAAAAAAATCAGAAAAATTGAAAACAATTTCCGAATATAGCCTTGCAAGGGAGGTATCCCAACTCAAAGTAAAATTTTGAGCCCAAACAAAAAAAAATCGAAAGTATATCATAACAGGACCTCGTATCCGAAATTTCAAGTGCTGAGGTTCATTTCTCGATTTTTGGCGAATTTTTGAAATTTCAAAATTATCTCCACCCTGCGAAATATGAAAATTTGATCTAATGAATGAAAAAAGCTGAAATTTGGTATACCCTATTTTCGACTTCCCGAATCGATTGGAAGCGGCTTCGAGACGTTTCGGAGCCACCAGAAAATTTTGGAATTTTTCAGCGCTGGAGAAAAGCCCATAAAAATGGTTCATATGAACATCAGCACTTTTAATCGCGGATAACCAATATTGGTGACCTATTTGATCGAATAAAGTAGAATTTTTCCAAATTCGCAACCTTGAGTTCAAATTTATATTTTTTGGCTGACAGTTTTGCTAGGAAAAAAATTAATTTTCTTCCAAAAAAAAAATAAATTTGAACTCAAAGTTTCGAATTTCAGAAAATGATGTTTTAATAGATCAAATAAGTCACCAATATGGATAACCCGCGATTGTAGGTACTGAAGTGTATATGGACCATTTTTATGGGCTTTTCTCCAGCTCTGGAAAATTTAAAAATTTTCTGATTGCTGCGAAACGTCTCGTAACCGCTTCCAATCGATTCGGAAGGTCGAAAATGGGTATCTACCAAGTTTCAATTTTTTACCTAGATGTTTGCACATTAGGCGAATTTTTAAATTTTTTCCAGAAAAATTTCTTGCCCAAAAATGCGAATTTTCTAAAAATTCTACTTTATTCTATCAAATAGGTCACCAATATTAGTTATCCGCGATTAAAAGTGCTGATGTTCATATGGACCATTTGTATGAGATTTTCTCCAGAGCTGGAAAATTCCAAAATTTTCTGGTGGCTCCGAAACGTCTCGTAACCGCTTCCAATCGATTCGGAAGGTCGAAAATAGGGTATCTACCAAGTTTCAATTTTTTACCTAGATGTTTGCACATTAGGCGAATTTTTAAATTTTTTCCAGAAAAATTTCTTGCCCAAAAATGCGAATTTTCTAAAAATTCTACTTTATTCTATCAAATAGGTCACCAATATTGGTTATCCGCGATTAAAAGTCCTGATGTTCATATGGACCATTTGTATGAGATTTTCTCCAGAGCTGGAAAATTCCAAAATTTTCTGGTGGCTTCGAAACGTCTCGTAACCGCTTCCAATCGATTCGGAAGGTCGAAAATAGGGTATTATACCAAATTTCAGCTTTTTTTGTTCATTAGATCAAATTTTCATATTTCGTAGGGCAGAGGTAATTTTGAAATTTCAAAAATTTGCCAAAAATTGAGAAATGAACTTCAGCACCTGAAATTTTGGATACGGGGTTCTGTTATGATGTACTTTGGATTTTTTTTTGTTTGGGCTCAAAATTTTACTTTGAGTTGGGATACCTTTCTTGTTAGCATGAAGTTGAACCCAAAAATATCATTGATGATAATTTTCCACTTCCATCCTTTGTTTATAGGGAGGAGGGTTGAAAAGTTGTAATTTTTCTTGGGTTTCTCATTTAGCTCTGAAAAAGTGGAAAATTCAGATACCTGGTCCAAATACCGTCATCCATAGCGTTTTTCGCCCCTACGCTCCCCCATTAGATTTTTTGAATCCAACAAAATGTGATTTGGGTACCTGAAACCTTTGGACATAGGTAATCCCCCAAATTAAAATTTCCTCAAATTTTCATCATTTTAAGCCACAGGCCAAAAACCAAAGAAATTTTGTTAAAACAGCCTGAATTTTCAAAATCACCACTTTTTCACCAATTTCTCTACTCTCTACCTGTTAGATACCTTGATTGGGGTAAATTTTTCCTCCCCACCCTCTCTCCCCACTGATATTTTGGAATCCCTGATAAAGAGGTACTCCCCCACCCCTCTCCCAAACGGTCTTTTATAGAAAAATACCATTAAATATATTTTTTTCAACAATTTCAAAAATCACAAAAAACAGAACACTGAAAATGGATTATTTTGAGGATTTGAGTACCCCCTCAAAAGAGGACGAAGAAAATTATGAATCGCTGCAAATGATTTTTTTCGAGATTAAATTATCATAATTATGGCCTTTTGAACGAAAATATTCCCGAAAATGGGGTTTCTGTAAGTGTAAAACACGGAAATATAGTAATTTTTAGAAGCTTCGAAATGGAGGTTGTAGGGGTGAAAAGTTGTCATCAATGGTTTTAATGGGTAAAATGATGTATACGACGGCCATTTTCTTGAAAGTTTACTTGAAAATAAATTTTCCCCATTTTTTTGAGCTGAATTGAAAAACTAAGAAAAAATACCACTTTTCTACCTTTCTCACCTCCCCTCCAAACAGCTGACTGGAGGGGAATCAAAAATCATCACCAATTACTTTTCTGGGCTTAATCACCTATGCTAAGACTATTCTTGGAAAAAAAATTTTTAATTTTCAAAATTTTTAAATCCTGGACAGATTTTAATACCCAATGAGAAGTAAATTTTTACCACATCGTTCTGAGATTTAGACAGATTTTTTGTGCCACTCACTCATTCAATTTTCTAAAAAAAAAAAAAAAAAAAAAAACTAAAACGATTGCTCCAAATAAGTAGGTACCCGGATATTGAGATGAAAATTCCCAAAAAAGGAAGAATTTTTCCATCCAAATAAAACCAGAATGTAAATCGATCGGTTGAAACGCTCTATGTGGTTTTTCCCCAATACCAGAAAGTACATGGCAATGCCAAAACGAGTCGAACGACTGGTACATATGTAAGCAGGGTAAACTATGTAGGTAATTGATTTAATTCGAAATTTATACTCGATGGTAAAATCGGCTCGCTTAGCCGAGCAAGAAGAGAAGACTTTCAAGCAGCGAATGATAATAACGTTAGTATTACGCTATCGTGTGGTTGAGATTACTTTAACATGCTAATTCGAACGATAATACGGCGAAATGAAAGCCAATAATTACGCGAGAAATTCGTTTAAATTCCGATGAGATTTACGTATAGTGCAGCGTACGCGTAAGCGCCGAGAAGTCGACTTTTATAACTTTTCGACTCCGTTCGTCGAGAATTATTATTAACTTCGTTCCCCGTTGTCGGCTCGGATCGCTTTAAACGCTCGGATATCTCATTTAACGCGTATAATTCATCTAATGTGTACCGTAATTGGAATAATTTCACGAGGATTATGATTTAGCGATGGTGATTCTGTAAGACGATGTAAGCAATGTGAGAAAATTGGGTTTCGATGTAAGGGTATAATGTACCTACTCTAAATAGTGAACTGACGTTGAAAAGTGAAGTGAGGTGGAAATTTGGTTTAAGTGATCTCGAAAAAGACAACATTAAAAAACTGCGATTCTTTTATTTTGTCTTGTATGAAAAAATCGTAAAAAGTACATTTTTCAAAAAATTGAATAAATAGGGAATCTCGCCAATCTGGAGAATTCAGAGAACTTTGAAATTTTTTACTCCAATGCCAGATAAATTATTTTATAATCTCAAGATTTTGTGTACTTCAAAATTCAAATCGTATAATTCTTTGAAATAGGTAAATTATTTTTTCTGTATTAAAAAATATAATTTTCGTTCTCCTTTTGTTCAGGTTTCTTTGGTTTCTTTGATTTCATCAAAGAATCGGAGATGGAGGGGGGGGGGGGCATTATTCATACAAGATGAAAAATTGGTTCAAAAATCATGAAAATCGTGGCTTGAAAATTCATTTCTTATTACAAAATAATGGATGTTTTCCAAAATTTTGTGAAATATATTTTTTTCCTCAGGAAAACCTTCTTGATTTCATCGGTTGCTTTTCTGACTACGTTACTGTTGAAAATACCTCGAATCATGACGATTTCTTCTATTTCAGTTTTCTTAAAAATAGGGATACCTGAAACGGAAATTACAATTCTTTTGGTAAATTCCTCCTGGCGCAGAATCCCCCATCAATGTAACTTGAGAAATTGGGGGAAAAATAATACTTCGAACCAAAATATATTTTTTGGTAGATTTGCTCCCAGGATGAACGTTCTCCCCTTTCCTATAGTGTAATATTTGAAAAATTTGAGAGAAAAGTCTTGCATAATTCGTATTGAAATTATTCTAAAATTTCGTCGTTTGATAAATTCCTCCTGGCGCAGAATCCCCCATCAATGTAACTTGAGAAATTTGGGGGAAAAATGATACTTCGAACCGAAATATATTTTTTCGTAGATTTGCTCCCAGGATGAACGTTCTCCCCTTTCCTATAGTGTAATATTTAAAAAATTTGAGAGAAAAGGCTTGCATAATCCGTATTGAAATTATTCTAAAATTTCGTCGTTTGCTAAATTCCTCCTGGCCCAGAATCCCCCCCCCTTAATTTAACTTGGAAAACGTGAGAAAAAAATTAATACTCCGTATCGAAATTGATTTTTTTGTAGATTTGGTCCCAGAATGAACGCCCCCCCCCCTGTAATATTTGAAAAGTATGAAAGAAAAGTCTTGCATAATTCGTATTGAAATTATTCTAAAATTACAGCATTTGCTGAATTCCTCCTGGCGCAGAATCCCCCCTCAATTTAACTTGAGAAATTTGGGAGAAAAAATTAATACTCCGAATCGAAATTGATTTTTTTGTAGATTTGGTCCCAGAATGAACATCCCTCTTTTCTGTAGTGTAATATTTGAAAAGTATGAGAGAAAAATCTTGCATAATTCGTATTGAAATTATTCTAAAATCACATCATTTGCTGAATTCCTCCTGGCGCAGAATCCCCCCTCAATTTAACTTGAGAAATTTGGGAGAAAAATTAATACTCCGAATCGAAATTGATTTTTTTGTAGATTTGGTCCCAGAATGAACGCCCCCCTGTAATATTTGAAAAGTATGAAAGAAAAGTCTTGCATAATTCGTATTGAAATTATTCTAAAATAACATAATTTGCTGAATTCCTCCTGGTGCAGAATCCTCCTCGATTTATCTTGAGAAAATTGGTGAAAAAAATAATACTTTGAATCGAAATTTATTTTTTTGTATGTAGATTTGCTCCCAGAATGAACGTCTCCCTTTTCTGTTGTGTAATATTTAAAAATTTTGAGAGGAAAGTGCTACGTTCATTTTTCAACATGGGCTTTGAGGGATGGGTCAATATACATCGATCGGGCTAAAAAAAATTGTGCGTTATTTTCTCATGAAGTAGCACCAAACTAAAGAAGGAGGGGTCTGGAAAAAAATCCAGTTTGTTTTCATAAGCTTAACATTTGGAAATGGCGAATTTGAAATTTTTAAACTCGATGAAAATTGTGCATAAGTATTTTTGAAGAAGAAATGAAAGTAGATCACTTATATAAAATACATTTGAATTGAAATAAAACTCGTAAGGAATTTTTTGCCACATAGTTAGAAAAACAGGTACAATAATATGAAAGTATAAGTGAGAAATTGTTCTATTTTTCGACACAGCAGAGAAATTTCATCTGAAAGTTCTCTCTTTCGTTCAACTGTTTCATTCTGAGATTCCAGCACGAAAAATATTTAATGACATTTTTTCCTAGAACGTTTTTAGATACATATTTGAGAAATAGATGGTGCACTAAGATGGATGGGAAGAGGAGGAAGGAATGAATATCAAATAAAGAACATTTCGACATCGTAACGTAGGTATGCAAAGTATGGAAAAACTCCCAGATCGTCACTTTTTCGCAATCGCAATAAATATTGCAGAATGAATTTTTTCTCTCATCTAAAACCTTTTTTTTTTGGAATTGAAAAATTGATTCACGTCCGTAAATCTCGAGTACAAAACGACGAGAAAAACGAAAAAAAAGTACTCTAAGTAGGAATTTCCCACAATTCGTGTCGCACGATTCGATGTTCATTTTTCTTGAAAAACTGGGGCATCCGAAGCTAAAAACACTTTGGCTGAGAGATTGGGATATGCAACTGAAAATATTTTCTCGCTTTTATTCAAATATTTGAAAACATTCGTTACGGAAGCTGGAAGTTAATTAAGACACATTTAATGTACTACGTATCGCGGATTGATTAAATGTAAAAAGTTGTAAAAAAGAACATCGCGGAGAAGATTCGATATTTTATAAAAATACAAGGAGTTGTTTGGCGAAGTCATTTTGTGCACAGAATGTCGCCGTTGGCATTGTTTAAATATCGAACTTTATCGAGGTCATTGATCGTCTCCTTTTTTTTTGCCCGTCTTTATGGTATGGTTGGAAATGTCGCGACGAACCGTATTTTCTTCGTGGTGTTTTTTATGTCTTGTTTTTCTTATAAGTAATGAAAAATTTTTGCAACGGTACAAGCGAGGACACTTGTAAGGAAATTTGTAACGAGCTGGATTTCGTGTATCGTTATGCGGTTGGTGTAAAATATAGAGATGCTGCGGTGGAAAGTCGCGGCAGAGGCGAATTTATATACGTGGCCCTTGTAAGAGGTATTTAAGTCGTTGCTGCTCGGTATACCTTTCACCGAAGGGGAGACTGTGTATATTGTAGGATGTTATCGTCATTCGAGAACAACGTCAAGTGTATAAAGAGCAGATGAAAAAGAGAGGTAGAGAACAAAGTAAAAATACAACGTGCAAGGTTTAAAATGTCGAGTACATGGATGGTAGCGATGGCGATGACGAGGACGAAGAAAAAGAGGTGTGATCTAAATTGGCGCATATTATCAGTTTAGCGAGATAGGCGGAGGGAAGACGAGGAAACGGAACGAACGAGAAAGCTCGCCGAAGCAGATGAAAGCCGTTGCAAAAGTACGGAATTTATTTACAATTTAGGAGATATCTAAATTCTAACCGTCTTTTGTGTCGGCTGCACGGGCGCCGAGGCGAGGGAACGAGCTAAATTTCATTTTGTAAAGCAACCGTACCAGTCTGGGCGTCGTCGAATAGCGATTTTATTTACAGTTCAGGGATTCCTAAGGATTTTCAGTAACGTTGTATAGTACGCACGATGGTAGGAGAATGAGAAAGAGTTAAGCTTCTCTCTGGCATAGCAAATCGGATCCGAGAGGCTTAGCAAAAAGAGTAAATATGTTGGTAAACACGAAAAGGTCTAGTGTAATCCAAACCATTACCCTGGTTTATTAACCAGTTTTTTAACCTCCCATTTGATACGAATACGATGCGGAGAGCTTATACATGTGTAGTTTGTTGTTTGCATATGGAAGTTAATGTGCTTGTCCTGGTGATGGTGATGGTTCCAAGATGGAGCGGAGGTTATAAAAGAGTGTTTTTGATTTTCTATTATAGAATTAGCTTATACCTCCTTTCAAGATGCTATGCATATTACCGCAATTCTGGGAGAATCGGTCGTATTCAACTGTCCAGTCGAATTCCCCGGCGAACATCCAGTTCCGTACGTGTTACAATGGGGCAAGAAGGTAGGAGAACCGGTATGCACAACAATTTCTCAACACGATTCATTTTTATCAACTAAGTGTAAGCCTGTAGCTTTTGTAGACCTCGTTTTCATATTAGAAGGCATCGTTTTTTTGGTTCATACATGTTTATTTTATCATTGTTTTATATCATCGTTCATCAGAATGTAGATTATTGTCGGAAGAGCAGGGTCATAGCTTCGTTGGTTTTGAAAGCTTATGTAGGATTATTATTATTATATGTGGCTTGGACTACCAAAAGCAGGCATCATAGCGTGGTTACTTTTTAGTAACTTGGTTACTTTTTTCGAGACAAGTTACTTTTGGTTACTATTTCCACTTCAAAAGTTACTTTGGTTACTTTTTACCTCTAAAAGTTACTTTTTTCCAAAATTTCTCAAAAAATTTACCTTTTTTTCACAATTTTTCTCTAAAAATTGATTTTTTCAAGCGTAAAGTGTCTGTTAGTTTCAGTTTAGTCGAGTTTTGGAGACTTTTTTTGTTTCAAAAAATTTCGCCCTCGCTCCGCTTGGGCAGTACATTGATACCTCTGTTTCTTAAATACACTATCATTCCCTAAATTTGAATCAGTCAAAATTGGTGTATTTTCATTCTCTTGGTTAAGTATAGTGAAATAATTTTCATCAAAAACTAGAGTTTTTCACCCATATTTCAGTCAAAACTCCAATCAATTTCCAATTTGTCAAATAAAAATCAGTAATTTTGATTAATATTTCAATGAAAAATCACTGATTTTCATATAAATTTACAGGGTAGGTAGGCTAGATACTCACTTTTTTTTACTGAATTTTGGCACACCCTCATTTTTTCAAATTCTTCCCCGCCCTTGCATAATGTCTGATTAAGTCCCGGAGTCGAGCAGATTCAATCCAAGCTCAATAAAAAAATGAAATTTTACCTCAAAAGTATTCAGAGAAGTGCATTTTATTACTCTTCAAAAATAATTTTTCTTATTTCTTACATTAGAATATAACTTTCTAAATCTACATCAATCAAGTTTTATAAAAACTCTGCCTTTTTGAACCAATAAAATAATTTTCATTGATATTGCCGTCAAAAGTCATTGATTTCTTAGTCGATTTTCAATTAACCAGAAAAAATCAGTAATTTTGACTAAACGATCATTGCGAATCACTGATTTTCATTTATATTCATCTCACTGATTCAGATTTAGAGAATTCTTGCAATTTTTCAGTTTTTCTTCGCTTTTATCTGTATTACATTTTTTCATCTGTCCACTGAAATTAACCTGACTTTACGAGCACTACTGTAAAAATAGATTTTGAAGTTTGTTACGAATTTTTACCCCCCTCTCACCCCATTGTTCTCCAATTCTCAGCCCCTCCCTTACATAATTTCTGGGAGTGCTTATAAGTTATAATAATTGCATTAAGAACATACATGTTTTTTGTTTTTTTTTTACAAATTTTACCATTAAAAATTGAATTTTTGGTTACTTTTTGGTAATACATTGGTTACTTTTTTTCCCAAATTGGGTTACTAAAGTTATTTTTTTCCCACCAAATTTCACTATGATGCCTGCAAAAGGGACCGCAGGCCAAAATCAACTTACCGAGGAAAACTCGGTCAAAAAAACAAGTCTTTTTGAAAGTTGAACTTTGAACTTTCGACTGAAATATCTCGAAAGCATAGCTTTCTAGAAAAAAAATGAATTGCACTTTATAGAGAGGGAATTTTATGCTCTACAATTTATGTTCTATTCATTTTTTCCGTAGAACCCTTCCTTTACTCAGAAAATTGACTTCAAGTGTCAAAAGTTATCAATTTTTTGTTGATTTTTTTTTTACATATTTTTAAAACTTTTGTCACTTGAAGTCAATTTTCTGAGAAAAGGAAGGGTTGTACGGAAAAAATGAATAGAACATAAATTGTAGAGCGTAAAATTTCCTTTCTGTAATGTGCGATTAGTTTTTTTCTAGAAAGCTATGCTTTCGGGGAATTTCAGTCGGAAGTTCAAAGTTTACTTTTATAGAAAATATGTCTAAAATCAAGCTTTTTGGCAAAAACTAATGTACTTTACAGCAAAAATAATGAAATCTGGAGTCTGCGGTTTATGTCATTGGAAGGCCCATACTTGCTTCTATAAATATTGATCAAAAACGAAAAATCGGTTTTGGTGACTATGGGTACCTTTTAGTAGTCCAGGTCACATACGTAGAGTCCTGAGGTGCAGAATGTATGATTTTTCTGGTGAAAACCAGTCGACCGGGTTATCGGTTGCAGTTTTGATCAATTTTAGTAATTGTCTTAACCAGAAAATCATTAAAGTCAATCAGGGTGTACATTCTTTGGAAAATCTGGAAAACAAGGGAAAAATCAGGGGATTTTGATGGTCTGGAAAAGTCAGGGAATTTTGGAATTTTCTCTGGAATTTTTAGAAAATCACCAAAAAAAAAAGGATAAATAATTTAGAAAAGTGTTTCTTTGCTTATTTTATTATACATTTTTCAAAAAATTTCGACCTCGCTCCGTTCGAGCTGAATTATTGATTTCTATCTTTGATGTTTTTAATCATCATTTTTTTCTGTTGACCGTAATCTACTATAAAATTGATATTTAAATGCATATCTTAATCCATTAAATTACCTGTAAATTATTCAAAAAAATTGTTTGGTATATTTACACAAAATGATTAATATTTTACCCCATCAATAATTCGTCATCTACTGAGGCGAAACGAAAAGATTGCAGGAACGCATGGAATTTATAAATTTGAGGTGTGTGCTTTTTTTCGGAGGGGAGGGGGGAATGAAATGTAAAGAAATCTTTGAATTTTCGCCTCAAAAAAATCAGAATTTATATTCGCTTGATTTGGTAGACACCCTGGCATCATTTCTTCATTTTTCAAAACTATAATTTTGATTTAAAATACTTGCTTTTCTTTTTTATCTGAAAGTTTTTTTGAAATAAATTCAAACTTTTAAATTTTTGTGGCAAGGGGGAGTTGGGTGGGTTTAAAAATTTTCAGAATTGAATTCGAATCGTTTTTTGGCCCTAGGAGGAGCATCTAAAAATTCTGTATAAAGTAGTGATTTTGAAAAAAAATTCGTTAGAACTCATGCATTTCATATCATTTTTCTGCAAAATTTTGGGATGCAAGTACGTCACGCGAAAAATTACCCCCCCCCCGCCCCCCTCTGGTTCACGAATATCATATTTAAAAGGTCTGAAAAATTTCGAAAAATTGGTCTGGAAAAACTGGAGAAGTCGGGGAAAATCATCTCTGAAATATTGTGGACAACCTGTCAATTTTTTTCAAATTGTCGTTGTAGCCAGAGAAAAAGAAGTCCTAAAGTACAAGTAGTAAAAAATTGGAATAAGAGTTCATTTTTGGGAGTTTTTAATTTTTTTGAAGTTCAATTCGAATGTGAATTTTTCTTTAATATCTCATTTCAGTTTCTTAAAATTTTTTTGGATTGTCATTCAATTTTTTTGGGAAAATGTTTGGGGTTTGGATAAAAAGTGTTTGAGTAGGTAGCTAGGTGCCTAATAGAAAAATATTGTTCGTGTTTTAAAAAATTCCCCAAGTTTCAAAACTTCTCTCTCCAATTTTGAAAAAATCTCCAGTGTTTTGAAAATTTGTTCGATTTTTGGAAAATCGACCGCATATTTCGACAACTGTATAATTTTAGGAAAAGTAATCAGGTTTTAGAAAAATTTATAAAAATTTGGAAACTCTTCCTATTTCTGGGAATTTTTTTAGTACTTTAAATGTCGTTCAAATTTACGAAAAAAAATGCTCCAGTTTTGAAAAATTTGTTCAATGTTTATCTGAAAATTTATAAAGTTTCAGAAAAAAAGACCAAAAAATTTAGAAAGCTGTCCTAGTTTTGAAAAATCCCTCATTGTTTGAAAAATCGTTCCTGTTTGATCGAATTTCGAATTTTGAAAAATTCTGAAGTTTTTGGAGAATGAAAGTTACGAAAAATTTGTCTCAATGTTGAAAAGTAGTTCTTAATTTTTTTAAAACTGTAGGTACAATTTCTTAAAAAATCATCCATTATTTGGAAAATTGTGCAATTTTTGTACTAGTTTTTCAAAAACCTTCATTTTTAAATAATTGCTCAAGTTTTGATTGATTCTCCAATTACAATTTTGAAAAAATTGGATAAATTTTTGGAAATTTTTCGATTTTTAGTAAATTGTCCATACGTTTTGCCTTGAAAACATTATTATAAATAATTCATGGAAAAGTAGGATTTTTATCAAATTTTTGGTGAAATTAGCCCACTGATGTCACTTTTTGGGGCCAATTCAGTTTGGCACAATATTATTGTGATCAGGACTGGTGAAACAGAACAGAACAGAACAGAATTAATAAAAAATATAAAAACATTAAAATTTCTGTTTTCGGTGAACAATAAACAAAACAAAACAAAATGATGCTCTGAACAAATGAACAAAAACAGAACAGAACAGATTCCATGATATTTTGTTCTGTTCTGATCAGGAAAAAACCATTGTTTAGTTCGGGATTTTTTTTTTCCTTCCAGCATGGTAATGTCACAATTTCTCATTTTCATGTTTTATGATTTATTAATCTCCTGAAAATTCTAAGAACTGATCGTTTTAAAAAAATGAATAAATTTTTGATGGGTTTCAAGGCCTAACTTTACTGTGTGAGATCATTTTCTCAAAATGAACTCTTCAATTTAAAAAAAAAAGACCGAAAAAGATTTTTCATTAAAAAACAATTGTGAAATTGGATGTTTAAATAAGGAATCCTTAGAGTCCACTCAGTTCATGGGATCATAGATGGACACATCAAATTTTCCTCATTTAATCATCAATTTTGTTGACTTTTTTTAACAACCGAACTGTAACCTGAAAACTGAAAACTGAAACAGAACAAATCAATTTGAACGAAACCAGAACAGAACAAAAATAATAATTTTCGCTTGAATGAAACACCAGAACGATTCATTGATTTGATTGAGGAATGATTTATTCCTCAATGGTACACAACAAATCGACGTTCTGTTCCACCAGCCCTGGTTGTGACATTACAAAATTTGGTATCAAAAACGTCCAATTTTTCCGAAAATAGAAGCCAATTGAACCAGATGTCTCTTGGTACTTCGGGTTTTACAGTCAAGGACATCTGGTTTTTCAGCGTTAAAAAAATCAGTCAATTAGGTATTGCTGTAATACTGCAAGGTCGTTTAGGTTTTCAACGAAAAAACAAGTCGAACCGGTATTTTTGGTGCTTCAGGTTTGACCGCCTATGACATCTGGTTCTTCAACTATGAAAATCAGTTAAAACTGGTTATTGTTGTAATAGGTATCAAAAATTTTTCACTCAAGGATGTCTGGTTTTTCTTCTATGTAACCTATCGATAAAGTTTTTTATTGAAATTTTTATGGTTTAAGAATCGAAGATGTTTGGTTTTCTTACATTAACTTCAATTTAGTTGATCAATTGTATTTTTTTTTTTTTTTTTGAAATGGAGCTTTTGAAAATTTGCAATGAAAAATACCGAATAATGCGCTGCAACTGTTCTTAATGGAGATGTTGATCTCGTTTACTCGACTTCGAGACTTTCGTAGGAAAGGGACAAGAGCGACCTCTAATTGAGAGATTCTGTCGAGCACGTACGCAGACGAAATTTCGCAAGTTTTATTACGAGCAAAACGTTTTACGTGGTTTTGGGCTCGAAAATCCGGCGAAATATTTAAATCCTTCTAAATTACCGTAGGTAGTCGAATACTACGTAAGAAAAATCCTCTTACAGGGCAATTTTGAATTATGTATAATTTTTCAAAAGCTACACTTTCTTCTCTCCTTTGCGGTTATACACGCTTACATCTGGCGTCTAAGCTACAATATCCGAAGCTATGACTCGAGCTGCGAAATATTTAAAATATTATCGGATTTTTAAAAACGTTCAACTTGAAATACGATTAAAAGGTAAGCTTTGAGGGAAAAAAAGGGGAAAAATTCACAGCAGCGGGAATTAATTCGCGAGAATATTCGGCGCGAAAAGCGTAGGTCTGAAATGTAATTTGCGAAAAACTAATTTATACTCGGAGAATACTTTGAAGTTGGGGTTTCATTATTTCATTTCCTCTTTTTCGCGAATGCTAAATGGTTTAAGTGTGAAAAATAATGACTCACGATGAAACGAGCGAAACGTGATGATTCGTGATAAAAGCCAAAGAGCTTTTTAATTTTACGTTGCGTATGGTTATGTATTTTATTTATTTTTTTCCGTATTTACCTCGGCGGAATTTTTTCAACCCCTTTTTAGAAAATAATTACCAGCTTTTTATACGTAGATCGAACTGGAATACAAAGGCATATAAAATCAGTCGTTCCAGAGCTGCAAAAGGTTACTATATACCAGGCTTAGTTGTTTTGCTGATAAAAATGATTCGTTTTTTTTTTTCGCTATATGTGCACCGTTATTGGTTTATTAAAATTTTCATTTTTTAATTTATTTCTCATTATTTGCGTTATTTTGATTTTTTCAAGTATCGATACATAAAGCAAACTAGAGCGAATATTGCGCTGCTATTTTTTGTTTTATTTTTGTTTTTTAATTACCTATTACGGTACGTACCAGTAAAAAAGTATATTCGTGCGAATTTGAAACGAAATTTCATCGGCGGTGTTTCCAATTCGTACGAATGTACCGGTCGATAAACGAAGATGATTTTTTAATTGGATTTTTTTTATGTGTGTGTAGGGTAAAAATATACCGATATTTATTTGGTATGAAAATTATCCGACGCACAGCGGAGAAGGATACGAAGGACGGGTGTCCAGAGTTCAACCAGATTCGCCCTATGGATTAGCATCTCTAAATTTAACTAATATTAAGGAATCGGATCAGGGTTGGTACGAATGTAGCGTTGTTTTCCTGAATCGTCCGCCGGCCAGTTCGCATAATAAGAACGGAACATGGTTTCATTTGGATGTGCATGGTGAGTAATGATTACATACTTTGGTTCATTCGTTAGGCTACCTAGTACCTAGGAACCTACATACATAGCTTGTGTTATTTTTATTTGGTGGGTAAATTTTAGAGAATCAGTCCGAAATTGCTTTCGATTTGGGATTTTGATTTTTGATTGGTTCAATCATAATGTTCTGCATGAAATCGTGGGTTTCTGAAAATAGATTATTTGAAAAGAAATTATGCAGTTGGGTGTGTGAAATTGAAGATTCGATTTCAGTATGAAAGGTCTTATTGATGATTTTTTGAAGCCATAGGCGCTCCCAGAAATTGTGTAAGGGAGGGGCTCAGATTTCATGAAAAAGTGGGAGGTGGGTCAAAATTCAATGAAAAAATGAAGTAACCTGTTATTTCAGTGGGGCTGGAGTAGTTTGGGTATTTTTCAGTAGGCAAATAATATTATACCTGGAGATTTGAGCGAAGAAAAATTGAAAAATGACGAGATTTAATGATTTAAGTCAAAATTACCGATTTTTTCTGATAAATGGGACATTGACTGAAAAATTAGTAATTTTTGACCGAAAAATCAGCGAATTTCAATGAAAATTGTTTTACTCATTAAAAAAGACAGAATTTTTATGTATTCAACTTATTCAAATTTAAAGAGTGGCAACTATGTTTATCTTCAATACTCTTCTTTTGACATTTTTATGATAAAAACATTTCCATGGCGAACTTAAGGGGTGGGGGGAGGGGTCGAGCTCCTTGAGTCCCCCTTGGGTGCGCCCCTGTTTGAAGGTACACAAATTAGGAAAAATTCAATGATTGATTTCGAAATTCTTTTTCAAGTGACATCTTCAGAGCTGTTCCAACATGAAATTGTGGGGGGGGGGGCAGTATCGCAGAGAAGAGAGAGCAAAAGGGGCAATTTGACCCAGACCCATATTTTCCGGAGGTTCATAAATTTCGTATTTTCAATGCCAAAATGAATAATTTTGAGTTCAAAGTGTGCTAATAAAAAGTGTACATGCAATGTGCATATACCTCTTTAAGGAATTACCAAACTAAAAAGATTGTAAATAATGTATATTGTGTGGTATGGGGGGGAGAGGTCTGGTTGGCTGCTGGTAGAGGGAAGAAATGATTAAATAAAATTATACTGTCAAAAAAATCTGATTTGATGAGCTCATTTTAATTTTTTGAAAATTTGAAATTGCATGAATTTGTAGGTATGGGTAATTTTAAAGAAGAAAAAATGAAGGGTTCGATCCAAGCTAGGATTAAAATTATTTCAATAAAAATCACATTAGAAACATAAAATAATGTGAAAATTACATTACTGAGCTGTTGATCCCCAAAAGTCTCAAAATTCATGCTTTGGCTTTAAAATCACGTTTCAAGAATTAAGTTTCATTTCATTAAATTTATTGAAAAATTCTTATGCATGAGGTAGGTATTTTATGGAAACAATGTGAAAGATTAGGAATTTAAAAAAATAATAATAATAATTTTTAAATCAAGAAAGATGTGATTTGAATACCTCACAATTCTCATTGATAAAATTTGTTGAAAATCAATTTTCGTGGCACTGCACAATGTATGTACAGCTAAATGTAAAATTCAGCTTTACAAATAGGTACCATTGATGTTATGGAAAAATTTATGTTTTTAAATTTGGAAATTGATCTGTTCATTCAAGAAAAACCTTCCTTTTATCATCCACTTATCAATTTTATTGAACCAATTAAAATGTCATATTTTTTCAATGTTGATACAACACGGCGACAAAATCGTGTCAGTGTTGTGATCATGGCACTGCAACACTGTCACACCATTTTTTCGATGTTCCCACCATATTACAATGTGCAGTATTGTTGTTAAAATAATGTACTTACCTTCATTGTTGCAATTTTCCTGCAACTTGACTTTAGTAGGTAACTTGAGTAGCTACCTATTTTCACCATGTTTTTAAAATGTTGGTTTCAAGTTTCAACCTTGTATGCAGAATGTTGCTTCTATATAATTGCCAAAGTCCCAAGTTGCTTCAACATCATAGAACCGATCATTGAAACGTCACATTAACTTGGACCAATCAGAGAGAGGAAAGATCTGGGCTCTGATTGGCCGATTCCATTAACTTGATAATGTTGGGCGCAAATTTCCGTAATTTTCATGGATAACTCCGAAATGAGGGAAATTTTAGGAAATTTTATTTCAAAATCGGATTCTACAGGCTGAAAAACCTATAAATCATTAGCGCATTAACGGTTTGCATGCTTTATCTCGGAAAAAATTGAGATATTTATGACTATTTTTTGATTTTTTCAAAATAATTTGAAAAAGAAGTAATTTTAGACATTTTTCATATTAACTTAATTGAAAGAGGATAAAAAAAAGCTTTCAATTGGTACCATTACCATTCGATTTCATGCATTTTTGAAAATCGCTAATTTTTTCCCATCAAATTTACAAAGTATCAAAGTGGCACGAAATCGAATGGTAATGGTACCAATTGAAAGCTTTTTTTATCCTCTTTCAATTAAGTTAATATGAAAAATGTCTGAAATTACTTTTTTTCAAATTATTTTGAAAAATTCAAAAAATAGTCATAAATATCTCAATTTTTTCCGAGATAAAGCATGCAAACCGTTGATGCGCTAATGATTTATAGGTTTTTTAGCCCGTAGAATCCGATTTTGAAATAAAATTTCCTAAAATTTTCCTCATTTCGGAGTTATCCGTGAAAATTACGGAAATTTGCGCCCAAAAATAGAATCGGCCAATCAGAGCCCAGATCTTTCCTCTCTCTGATTGGTCCAAGTTATTGTGACGTTTCAATGATAACGTCTATTTCCAAAAATATTGCATCAAAATTGTTGTCAGATGTTGCTACCAAATATGTAGTAATTAAATTATATTCCATTATTGCCAAAATGTTTGCTTTCAAGTTTCAACCTTGTATATCCAGAATGTTGCATCAATAGTGTTTTCAATATGGTGCTTTCAACATCATTTCTCAAAATGTTGAAAGCAACATTGTTTCCAAACTTTTGCTTCAACATTATTCCTTGAAATGTTGGTTCAACGTCATTTTTCAACTATCAAGTTGCTTTAACTTTTGTTTAGAAAATTTTTATTCAACATCATTTCCCCAAATGTAACTTCAACATCACTTTCCAAAATATTGCCTCAACATTGATGTCAAAATGTTTCCTCAACATTGTTGTCAAAATGTTTCCTCAACATTGTTTTCAATATGTTGTCTCAACATTGTTGTCAAATTGTTGCCTCAACATTGTTGTCAAAATGCTTCCTCAACATTGTTGTCAAATTGTTGCCTCAACATTGTTGTCAAAATTCTGTTTCAACATTGTTGTCAAAATGCTGTTTCAACGTTGTTGTCAAAATGTTGCCTCAACATTGTTGTCAAAATATTGCCTCAACATTGTTGTAAAAATGTATCCTCAACATTGTTGTCAAAATGTTATTTCAACATTGTTGTCAAAATGTTATTTCAACATTGTTGTCAAAATGTTATTTCAACATTGTTGTCAAAATGTTATTTCAACATTGTTGTCAAACTGTTATTTCAACATTGTTGTCAAAATGTTATTTCAACATTTTTGCCAAAATTTTGTTTCAACATCATTTCTCAAGTCCCAAGTTGCTTCAACATTGTTTCCAAAATTTTGCCTCAACATAGATTCCCAAAATGTTGCTTTTAACATTATTCCCAAAATGTTTCTTTCAACGCTGTTCCCAAAATGTTACTTCAACATCCTTTCCCAAATTTTGCTTCAGCATTGTTTCCAATGAATTAAAAACTTTAGCAATGGTGCAATGTTAATTTAACCTCGTTATGATGTTAGCTCAACATTGTTGCAGTGTGCCACCAACATTGCTTCTTCAATATTTGTACGGTACCTACTTTATTGCATCAATATTCGTGCAGTGTTACATCTACATTTGGAATGTTGTTTCTTCAACATTCATTCTTCGTCAATTTTGAAACAATACTGTGATGTTTGTCCTGCAACATTGCAACGTTTCCTGTAAATAATTGTAGGTAATTCTGTAACAATTTTCTACCAATGGTGAAACAACATTAAGCTCATATTGCTTGATAGAAATATCTGTTGAATGGCTATTTGACGCATAATCAGATAGACGATGTTATACGGGTGGCGAACTTGAAATCTTATAGGCACTGAATTGGCACAACACTATACGTATTGTGTTTTTACCGAATTAAAACATTCACGCGATTTTCGTCATCAGCTATCAATTCTTTCATCTTCGAAAATTATTTTAACGCGTATGTGTCGAAAAGTTCTCAATGAAGCGGTTAGATTTTTAAAATTCTGCTGACAATCGAATAAAAAATTATCCGTTATGAATAATTTACAAAAAGTTTAAACAGACGTCCCTCTAAACTAAAGTGTGCAATAATACGTAGTTACTCATTCCGTTGCTATATAATTTTTATTATTTTTTGAAAACTATCCGAAAAAGGTAATGTAAAAATAAATCGAAACAAACAAACACGGTGAAAAAAAAAATTAAAAAGTTGGGAAAAATACGATGAAAAGTTATTTTAAAAAAAGAATTTAAGAAAATAGATAATTAAAGGTTACGAGTTGAAAAATAAGTTTCGTTGCGAAGAAATTTTTCAATTTCCTCGACTCGATTATGGTTTTTCTTTTACTTTAGTTTTGTTTCGGTCGGTATCGTCACTTTGACGTGTACGCGTCGCTTCTACGAATCGATTTGTGAAATTAATCATAAAACTTAATTTTTATATATATTTAAGGTCCGGGGGAGGGGCTTCAGTCGGGATATTGAACGGTCGTTTTTAAATTCGTTCTTTGCAGCGTTCATTTTTCAAATTCTACGTTTTAGGTTTATTCGTATATAAGCGAGGCGATAAATTCGATAAAAATCAATTTATTAAGTCGGATTCGAAAGAAAAAAGAGCTCCGACATATTTTCGCGGCAATAATAGAGAATATCTTCTCATATACGATGGTACCTTCAGCTAGCGCCCGTTTTACGTACAGATAATATCGGAAGCCGTAAAAAAATATCTATATTCGTGCTGTATCGACGTAAATTTGTTAAATAACTCGTATAAAATATTACCAAATAAAAATAACAACATTTATACCGTATAAGAAAGATAGATATAGTGTATCCGATCAAAGGGACGTGCCGGAGGGAAGACGCAAGGAAGAAAAACGCGAACGCGCGTGCTAAAGTTGGCCCCGCACCGGAGGGCCGGAGCGGTACACGAAAACGTATAGCACGGTACGGTGGAGAGAGTATATAAATGAAATAAAAACGCATCTCGACGATATACGTGGAGTAGTTTACGGGCGCGTCGAAAATATGAGTTTCGTTCAAAAAATATGGTGCAAAAGTGACGGTAGTAACGGAAAATAAAAACGAAATGAAAATATCTACGTAATAGATATATACCAATTCGGTGTGCGGCGGATGTGTATGTGTTGGTGGAGGGGTAGGGGAGGTTTGAGGGAGCTTACGGGTGGTGTACGACGACCCGTCGACGAGGAAATTGGGGCAGCTCTGACTGAGAAAGAGTTACCTATACGTAAGCTGCTACCTAGCTACGTATATGTGTTTAAAATGGGGCCGAGGAAGGGGTTGGGGATGGCGAGAAGTCGGGAGTGTTCTTATAGTAAAATTTTTCAGTTTCGTAATGCGCCAAAAACACCTGACTTTTATTTCCCTCGAGAGCTTATTAGGTGTACTATAGACGAGGTTTTTTCCTTGGCCGGGTTTTTAGTACGTATTTAGATTTATGTTTGATTTAGGTGAGCTGGAGCTGTTCGCAGATTCGCGTCGGTTCTTCGGTTTCCCCTCAAGGGCTGTTTTTTATTTTTATTTTCGAACCGGTAGAGTTCTGGAAGTTTTATGTTGAGATTTTGTGATGGGTGTCTAACAGGTCCTGCTGGTCCTGAGAAGTTTTGGGTTTGGCTGAAAGGTCCTAATGGTTTTCCAAAGTCCTGCCTTTTTTGCCTTTTAAGTTGAATGTCTTGCTGCTTTTTCAAATCTGAAACCATATCATTTGCGAGAATTAAACATATGTGGAGAATGTTTTGAATCTGAATGCCAATAAAGTATTAGAGGGGTGTTCACTTTCTGGAAAACCTGGAAAAGTCCAAAAATTTAAAAGATCTAAAAAATGAAGAAATTTTGGAATTTTTTGAAAATTTAAAAAAGGATATAAATCATCTACAAAAATATTTCTTTGCTTATTTCGTTTAAATTTTTCAAAAAATTTCATTCTCGCTTCGCTCCGGGCAAGTTGTTACTCCTTACATCTATGACTGAGGTTTTTTTTTAACGGTGATGTACAGAAAAATTGATATTTAACTGCATATCTTTATCCACAGGGTGTCTAACAGTTCAAGCTGTCCTGATAAGTCAAGCTTTTTGACCAATTTACCCTGATTTACTCAAAAGAGCAAGCTTTTTTCAAAAATATGTATAGTTATTGAAAATTACGTTTCTTTGAATTTAATGTGTTTGTTAAAATTTTAATTTTCTATAAATAGATATAAGCACACAAAATGTATTATAGATTATTTTTTTTTGGGGGGGGGAGACTGGCGTACAGACTCATAACTTTTTTGGGGGAGGGGGGTTGCTCGGAAAAGTCATGCAGAAGGTCAAGCTAAGTCAAACTTTTTGCTCAACAAATTTTTTTAGACACCCTGATCCATGAAATTATCAATTTTTCTAAAAAAGAATTTCCTCGCTCTGCTCGGAGACTTGGGGATAATTTACACTCTTCCCTTCTACAAAATTCAGTTGAAATGTAATTTTTTGGGGAAATGTACTTTTTAACAGGGATCCGGAAAGAGGGGTCTGGTCCCTCTGGCTCCTAGATTTTTATAAAAGTGGCTCCGACTCTGGAATTTTCATAAAAGTGCCTCCGGTTCCGAAAAAATCGCCCGGAGGGACCCTCCTCCCTCCGGCTCCGCTCCGGATCCCTGATTTTTAATGAGCTATGATGAGAAAGGAATGGCACAATGCCACCGACCATGATTTTGACAAAAAATGAGAGGTAGGTAATGGAAAAGAATTAAAAATTATTGATTACGTTTTGGAAAACTTCAATGAAGGAAAAGTGTTGAATTTCCAACTTTCAAAGGTCTTTTTTCGCAAAAATGTTTGGCTTTCGTTTCGCTCGGATTCAACTCATTTATATATCTCGACAAGCGAGTTGATATTTTATTCCTTCCCCCTCCATCCGTAGATTTTTTATTCACTGAGAAGCCGAAAAGATTGCAAAGCCTTGCGTAAAGTTTATAAATTTGAGGCACGTGTATTTTTGGGGTGGGAAGGGTTGAATGAAACAATAAATTTTGATGTCATTTTTTAATGTTCAGCCTGGAAAAATCCGAATTTTTATTCAAATTAAGTATTTGAGACACCCTGACAATTTATTTTCAAGTTCTCGAATTTTTGTACTGGGTAGATGGAGTTCAAAAATGTTCAAATTCAGTGGATGGCGTAGCTAGGGGGAAGGTTTAAGGGTCCAGGCCCCTTCATGAAGTCATGTCAAGAACTTTTTTCAAATTAATGTTACGTGAAAAAATACCTTTTTTAGGCTTTGAAAATCCAATTTTTTCAAAGCTTCACCCTCGCTTTGCTCGGACACGAACATACTCGTATGAACTATTTGAGACAATTGTGCGAAAAAAGCTCCCTTTTACTACCTCCATCCACTTTGTACATTTCAAAAAAAGCTCCTCCGATGCAATTGCTTAGATTTGTTATTATTTTTGACTTTTAAGGTCAAAATAATTGGCATGAAAGTTTTTTGTTCTAAAAGTGCACTTCCATCAAATCTTTTTCTTAAATATTCTACACGAATCGCATAAAAACTTTATAACTCCCGTGCAACTCTTGAATATTTATCAAAATGTTTCAAATTTTGAATTACCTACCTACGTGTTTTTATAGTAAAATAAAGGTTTTTGAGAAAAAAGGAGGTGCTGAACTCAAAATTTCTCAAAAAATTATGAAAATTCTGACCCCTTCCACTATATGAGAAATTCGTGACTACGCCACTATTCAGAATTGAATTTGAGTCGTTTTTGCTGTCGGAAAAGGGGTATTTAAAAACAGGGAATAACTGACTCCAAATTGACTCCAACTCCGGCTTGACTACGGAGTCAGGGAGTCAAAGTCCTAGATTGACTCCGGAGTCAAACAGGAGTCAGGAGTCAAGGTTTGAAATTGACTCCGTAGTCAAGGTCACAGATTGATTCCGGAGTTGAGCTGGAGTCAGGAGTCAAGGTCTGAAATTGACTCCGGAGGCAAGGTGGAGTCAGGAGTCAACTTTCTCCCTTGGCTCCAGGAATCAAGCCGGAGTCAGGAGTCAACTTTTTGGCTGACCCCTATTCCCTGTTTGGAAATCTCGTGAAAAGGAGTGATTTTTGAAAAACAAAATCGTTGAGACTCCATCCATGCGTTTCATATCATTCTTGTACAAAATTTCGAGTCTTGAGTAGGTACATCACCCTAAAAAAATTACCCCCTCCCCCTCCTCTCCATCATGCATCATGAATAGCAAGTATAAAATGTCTAAAAAAAACTTCGAAAAATAGGTCTGATAAACCTGGAAAAGTCAGGCAAATTAATTTTTTAAATATTGTGAACTGAACACCTTGAAAAAGAGATTTTCTGTTTTTTCAACGCGATTTTTCGAAAAAAAAAATTCGCCTCGCTTCACTCGGGCAATTATCCTAGATAAATACACCTATCTAAGATAAGAATATTGTTTTTGTTTTTCCGTATTCTTGTATTTTTAAAATTACAACCACCTCTTACAATTGAAAAAAAAAAGTCACAAAGAAATACTCCTGCAATGTTATTTTTTTAAAATCGGTTTCTTAGCAGGTGGGGAGGGGGGTAGGTATACATATAACATACATTAGTAGGTATTTTGAAAAGGTCCTGCTGAGGTCTTGTTTTTTAGTTTCGAGATTTTGTTAGACACTCTGTTTTATTTTTGAACTAGTAGAGTTCTCGATATGTAATATTTCGATTTTGTTATCAATTTGGCGAATATTTTGTATGTTGCAGCTCCGCCTCGATTCGTGGTCACGCCGGAGGAAATAATATACGTGAATTTGGGCGACGCTATTATACTGAATTGCCAAGCTGATGGTACGCCGGCGCCGGAGATCGTCTGGTTCAAAGACGAGCATCCGGTCGAACCATCGTCGACGACCGGCATTTTCAACGACGGTACCGAGCTGAGGATATCCATCATAAGGCACGACGATATCGGAGATTATACGTGTATCGCTCGTAATGGAGAAGGGCAGATTAGCCACACGGCTCGAGTTATTGTAGCCGGTGAGTACACATATACGATGCACCTTCAAATATGAACGAATGGAAGTAGATATGAAATTGGCGTAGCTAGGTCGGATATAGGATAGGAAATCGGTATACCTACGTATAATGGTAATGTGGATTTGACGGTTGCTAGCTCTAAGGGCTAGCGTCTGTGTTTAAATTGGAACATTATAATTGCATACGATATGCGATTAATACCCTTTAAGCGAACCGAACGACGAAAGACGAAGCCCCCGAAGTATGTAGGAGACGGACACGTGGGTCAGAGCAGGAAATGCAATCGGATATTTTAATTAAGTAGACGTCATCGTCATATTGTAAACTAAAGCCGGATACGATTCGGCTGCGACCAGATGAAATACGGTTGGTCTAATCTCGTCGTATGCATTTCGAATCGTCGCCCAAGGTGATGATTTCGATGGTTTCTTGGTATGGCGGTTGATGATGCATTGCATGTAATCCAAGTTTCCTCTCCTGTGTAGTTCTTTTCTTCTGTCTATCGGTTTGATTATTTTCGTTTATTTTTCCTCGAATATTTTGATTTCCTGATCAGTTAATAGTTTTTCGATTTATATTGAATGGCAGTCTAATTATACGAAGTGATGAGGATACGAGTGATTTTGATAGCACAACCCCTCTTCAGTCCCCTCATCAGATTTCAACTCGGTTGTGATGTTTGAAAAAATTGATTTCGATGTTAAGTTGGGCTTTTAATTTTGCATTTTTTCATATTTGTATTTGTATTTTTTTTTTGGTCGGAGGAGATTTAATTTTAAACATTTAATTATGTACATAAATACTGAACAGAGAACAACGGAAGCAAAATTGTAGTTTTTAAAAAAAAGGCGAGCCCAAGAGGTCAAAAAAGAGTAAATTCTGCCTAATTTTGCGATAAAAATTGAAGAGTTTGTACAGGGCTCATAAACACAAAAAATGTGTTCTTTTGGAAAAATTCCTAAAAACTTGAAATTCTGGCGAAAATTGATCAACTTGTTTCTGCGAAAAAAAAACTTTACATTTTCTGTTGCATCTGATTTGAAATTGTTCGATTATTTGTCCTTTTAACGAAAAAAGAAGGTGAACGAATTTCAAAAGGTATTTTTTATTGTTAAAATTTGAACGATTATTCTTGAATTGATTACACGAGTACTTGGATGAAATTCAAGTTTATAATTTTTCCATTCGCAATTTTTTAATTTTTAATTAAAGGTGTCTATACACATAGATACCTACGATAAGTCTGAAGATAAGAAAAAAATTTTGCTGACTGAGTCCAAAGTCTAAAAAAGTCTGAAAAAAGTATGAATTATTTTAAAAAATGGAATATTGAAAAAATCATGAAATTTTAGCTTTTATTAATTGTCTTTTGTTCAGACTCATCGGCACGATATTTGATATTTTTCAAAATTTTAGAAGGTTTTTTTTTCTTCAAGTTTACAAACTTTGAAAAATTACCTACATAAAAAGCTGGGAAAAATGGGTGACAGTCTGCTGGCAAAGAATAAAAGAAAAATCAGAAAATAGCAAGAATTTTAATGATTTTACTGCAAAAAGCAAAAAATTTCAACATTACCACTCTTTTCTTGAATTTTCAAATGGAAGAATAAAAAGTGATTCTTTTTTGGGCAAATTTAAAGCAAGAAAAATTGCATGAATATGACAAGAGAAATCCAGAAAACAGCCAGAATCTTCATTTTTCAGATCCAATATAAATACCACGATAAAGAATTGAAAGTAACTGTTTCAAAAAATAGAGTTGATTTAAAAAAATTATAATATCTCAAAAAATTGCAGAAATTTCAAGTCGATTTGTTGAATAATTTAATTTTTTTAAATAAAATCAGAACGTCTTTTTAGTGAAAATATGTTATGACATGACATTTTAGTCATTTTTCACCTTGTTGTAGATCACTGAGTCATTTTTTTTTGAAGGGAAAGGGGAGTAAAAAAGTTGTGGAAGATTATTTGAATAAAAAAATAACTCAATTCTTGAGTCATAAAAAATGAAAAACTACTTGCAGTTCTTTACTTTTTCATAATTTGGGTCAAATTTGAGCCATTGTAGCATAGGCGGATTTAGGGGAATGGATCTGGGGGTGGGAAGGGCTAAGCTCCAGTTAACTTCAGATGTTGATAAGCAACAAAAAAAAAGAAAAAAAAAACAATTTTATTTATTAAGAACGAAACAGCAAAACAAAAGCACAAACAGAATGAAACAAGAACGATTAGGCTCAAACACACCTACGAAATTTTATTTGCTAATTTTGATTCAGTGGAAAATCAAAGTTGAAAAATTACCTGAAATTTCAGCTAAAAATGATTTTTTGATGAAAAAATTGATTGTGGTTCAGGCTTTTTTGAGTAAAAACAAACGAAAAAATATTTGTATTTTGCATTAGTTTCCGATTTTTGATCAATATCTATCATTTTTTTCGAAAGAAATTGTTCAGTGAAATGATATTATTTTCAAACACTAATAAAAACAATGCTCAATGGGCATAAACACGAAAAAATTGGGGGGGGAGGCTAATTTCACTTTTGGGAGGTTTAAGTCCTTTCGAGACTCGCCCTAAATCCGCCTATGGATGGTGTCTTGTGAGTGACCTGACCATTTTTACTCATTACATTTCTGACTGTTGGTGAGTGAATAATCAGGAATGAAAAGCTGTAAAATAAAACTTCTGCTTTTGGCTTTTAGCTGAAAATTTTAAAAATCAAATTTTTGGATTTAGCTTTTAGCTTTAAGCTTTTTGATTCATACAGCTAGCTTTTAGCTAGCTTTCAGGTTTCTCTCGTTTCAGGTTTAAGCTACTTATATTTTATCAAACTTTTGACTTAAAACTTTTGACTTTTAGCTTGAAACTTCTGATTTACAACACCTTATACAGCACAATGATAAGTTCATAGAAATCATCGACCATTTCTGTATTGTTTTCTCAGAATTTTAATTTTTTCAGCTTTCGAAATTTTTTCTCAAAATGTCAATTTTTCAACTCTAATTTATTTTTATCTCCACTAAACTTTCTTCCTCAAAATTTTTTTTAGCACTAAGATTTTTTTCAATTTCTTCAATTTTCATTTACTTACTGGAATTTTTTCATTTGGTATAATATTTAGGTATCTCAAAATCCCATTCTTTGATTTAAAAATTTTTAAATTTCGAATTTTGTTTACCTAGAATTTTTAAAAATTTCAGAGCTGGAAAATAATTTGAGAAAAAAATTTGAGCTGAAAAAATAGAATTTTGAGAAAAAATTTCAGAAGCTGCAAAAATAGAATTTTGAGAAAAAAATTTCAAAAGCTGCAAAAATTGAACTTTTGAGAAAAAATTTTGAGAACAAAAAAATTTGAGAAAAAGATTTAATTTTGAGAAAAAAATGTTTAGAGTCAAAAAATATTTTGAGTAAAAATTTTTAAAGTTGAAAAATATCTGAAGAAAAGGAAATCAAGAGTTGAAACTATTCAGAGAATCGAGAAAAAAAAATTTTGGTTGAAAAATTGTCGATTTCGCTTCAAATTTTCAAGTCAAAAGCTAAAAAATAAATCTGTAAGAAAAAGCTTTCGACTAACTTTTAGCTTGCTATTTTTAAAACTTTAAACTTTTGACTTTCGGTTTGTTACCTTTTGGTCGATTTTAAGCTTTTAGCTAGCTTTTCATCCCCGGTGAACATATTTCCCAATGCAATGTGTATAGTTCTTTATGTGAATTTTTAGTTTTTCCTTGGAAATTTCTACGTGTTCTGAAATTCTTGATTTTGTTCTACAGGAGCCGCTGTGATTATGACGCCGCCGACGAATCAGACGAAACTCGAAGGCGAAAAATTAGAGTTCCCTTGCGGCGCTAAAGCGTTACCTGGCAATGTTACCGTTCAATGGTCGAAAGACGGACAACCAATTAAAAGTATCAGTAGTTTGGAGACGAGAGTGTCGATCAAAAGAGACGGTACTCTCGTTTTAAATCCGGTCAGCGGCGACGATTCCGGCATGTACAAATGCGTAGTCACCAACGGTATCGGTGAACCTCAGGTTGCGTCGGCATATCTAAATGTAGAATGTAAGTACTGAAATTTGCATCTTTAGATTATCTTTGGGAATGTGTCAAATTGAACTAACGAATGTTTTTATTGCAGATCCTGCTAAAGTAACTTTCACTCCTTCTATCCAATACCTGCCGTTTAGATTAGGTGGCGTTGTACAATGTTATATAAAAGCTAATCCGCCATTACAATATGTGACATGGACGAAAGATAAACGTCTATTGGAACCCTATCAGACTAAGGATATTATCGTTATGAATAATGGATCGTTGCTTTTTACCAGGGTGAGCACATTATTTTACAGAAAGCCTGATCTGAGAGATTTCTTATTTATTTCATTTCATGATACATTTTCTAGGTGAACCAAAATCACCAAGGAAGGTACACTTGTACACCGTATAATGCGCAAGGTACCCAAGGCTCGTCCGGTCACATGGAGGTACTGGTGAGGAAACCGCCGGTCTTCATTATCGAGCCGGAAAAGCACTATTTACGTAAAGTAGGCGAAACTGTCGAAATGTACTGTGATGCTCAAGATACCGAAAGCACTACTAAATTAAAAATCGAATGGCTCAGAGTAAGTGTAGTGACTAGAGCTGTCAAAAATATGCACTTTTTTCACTGAAATATGCGCATATATATGCATTCTTAGATTCCTGAAATATGCTAAAAATATGCATTTTTACCCAAAATATGCGAAATATGCATGAAATATGCATATCCAATATGGGTATCAAAAAAAAGGTTTTATAAACCTCTATAACACTGTACCATTGTCGAAACTGTTGAACGCAGTGTTGCTCCACCACTAAGCTGAAAAGAACATTGTTTTTTTTTTTGAAAATTTTTACAATTTTGTAATTTTAGCAAAAAAAAAAGCCAAAAATGGAAATTTTTGAAAAAATAATGAAAAAAAAGTAAAATTTATGCCAAAAAATGAAAAAATAGTCGAAATATGCACTTTTGGTGTTTAAAATATGCAAAAATATGCATTTTTGGTCGAAATGTGCGAAATAAGCAAAATGAAGTTGGGTTTTTCTTACTCAGAATCTTATGAAACGCAAAGATGTATTGAATATGTGCAATTATATCGCATACAAAAAAACATGCAAAGAATATTTTTGAGAGCTCTAGTAGTGACCTATCCAGGTTTCAGAATATTTACTTATGATTTTTTGTCATTAGAAATGATCCAATGCTTCTGTCTCTCAGTCTCTGTGTATTATGTGAGTGACTGATTTCGTTATGTTTTGTTTTTTCTATCGCAGAAGGATGGCCAACCACTGCCTAAAGCCAGAACTCGTGTCAACGGCGGCAATATTACCATCGACCAGCTGAGACGAACGGATTTTGGTACTTACGTGTGTCAAGTTACCAGCGAAGTGGCTGTCATTACGGCATCTACTCAACTGGTTGTAGAAGGAACGCAACCTCATGCTCCATATAATATAAGCGCAAATACGACTGCATTTACCGCCACTGTGTACTGGTTACCTGGGTATAGTGGCGGGCCTGATTATACACAAGACTACACGATATGGTGAGTGCATTTTTGTGGTTTTTAATTTTTCGTCGTGGTAGATTGAGAATCGTAGGTAAAGGAGTTCGAGAATTGGAAGCTAAATTTGTGTTATTGGGAAGATTTATGGAAGGAAATGGTGGAAATTTCCCAAGTGGTGATCAATTGATCGTATGTTCGGATGCCTTTTTTTTCCTGATAATATTCCCAGAGCCGAACTGCAGGGAACAAAAAGGGCTGCTTCTTCTCCCAAAATTTAAGAAAATGAATTTTTATTTGACGAATTTGGGAATAAATATGGTGATATTTTCTTCAAGAAAATTTACTGTTCACCTTTGAAAAAATTGTAATTTGAGATGAAAAACTGGTAAATTTTCGAGTAATGCCAATTTTGGTTCGTTTCTGACTATTTTTCCATCAGATGATTTTTAGGAATAGGTATGGTGATATTTATTTTTCTTAAAGGAAATTTACAGTTCAAGTGTGAAAAATTGGAAAGAATTGTAATTTGAGATGAAAAACTGGTAAATTTTCGAGTATTGCCAATTTTGGTTCGTTTCTGACTATTTTTCCATCAGATTATTCGAATAAGGCCCGAATTTTAAATCATACCTTAAAAGTTAAGGTAGCCTTAAAAATTCCTTATCGCATTTTCAACCAATCAGAAAGCACGAAACGGTTCCTTAAAACCATTAAGGTTGCCTTAATTTCTAAGGAATGATTTAAAATTCGGGCCTTTGACTTTGAAAAATTTTCTGTTCGAAATTCAAAAACTCTACTTTTGACGTTTTGATAATGATTTTCAAAATTACCAAGGTGTCAAAAATCTCGAAAAATTGACGTGTTTTTTACCAATAAGAATTCGAATTCAAAAATTCTTCAAATATGAGATGAAAAAATTTGAATTGAAGAGATAATTTTTCTAATTTTAATTTTGGACAAAGTGGCCTTAGAACTTTACCCACGAGTTTACCTATGATAGGAGAAGGGGAAGCTTCCTCCGATCAGGTGTATAAAGCTGAATTATTTAAGAAAAAGTTCTTACTCATCAATTCATTATTAATGATAGAAATTGATGAAATAAAATTAACAGATCTAAAAATGGAAGAAATGCCATTCAAATGAAGAGAAATAATTTATATTAGGAAAGCAAATTCAAAATTATTAAAAAAGCATGATTTCGTGAGAAAAGTTGAAAGAACCTCGGTGAAAACCTTTTCTGATCAATTTTCCTTTCTACCCCTTCCCCTCTATGTTTTTAGAGTCTGCAAATCCTGTAAAAATGCTGCACTTTTTTGTTGATTCGGGTTTCTTTCCAATGAAGTCTTCCAAAAAAAAAAAAATCACTTATTTTTAACCATAGAATCCAATTTTTTTCGTGTTTTATATTTAAAAAAAATAAACTGAAGCGAATAACAGTTTTAAATACCACCGAGTAGGTACTTAAGATGGTAATTTTTGAAGTTATGTGTTCGGATAGTGCCCCCAACCCTCACTCTTATTTTTTCAGCCTAGTGTACCTACTTCTAAATCTCATTGCAATGTGACTAACAGTTCTGCAAGTTTTGCTTTTGTCCTGTTTTTTTTTGTCCAAAATGAACTGTTTTTTTTTTTTCAATCTAACTTTGAAATTTTAAATTTATTTTCTTTATTTTGGAATTATGAACTTTTTTTTGGAAATTTTTCAGTTGATTTTTTGTTCACTTGAAAAAAATTGTGTAAAAAATAAATTTTGCCACCCTTCTCATAATAGTGAAAATTTGAAATATTTTCTGCTTCAATCCTGATTTTTTACTATGAAATTTTGTTAAACAACTTAAAAAATAGGAAATTTATGGAAAGAGGTGGGGGGGGGGGGTATTTAAATTTAGTTATACGTAGGCACTGAGAAATTAATGCAAAAACCTGTGAATTTCGTTTTTTGTAACTTTGGCGCTCTCTCTGAAGTCCTTCCAAAGTGTTGCAGAAAGCATGCGTTTCAATTTTGAGATTTTTGAAATTCTGAATTGGTATATTTTTATTTTGCTCATTTTCTAATTGGCAGAAACTTCGAATATCTATAAGGAAAAAGTGCGAATCTCCTAAAACGTAGGATTTTGAAAAAAGTGATCATCTTGAGGTTTGAGGGGCTTGAATAATGATTTTTTGTTTTTTTTTTAAATCTCTCCTCTTCACTACCCTCGTTACACACAAAATTATAAAATATTCTCTCGTAAATTTACAATTCATATCTTAATGAACTGTGCTCACGATCGTGCGACGGATTTACTTCTACTTGTGTGATGAGAAGAGAAAGTTTCAATGTTTTCTTCAAATATTGAAGCAATTAATAGTTTTAGAAGAAAATGGGGAGGGGGGAGGATTTGGAGAATGACCTGTTTTTGTCTGTTCTCATTTCCTCTTCCTTTCTAGGTTCACATTTTTGTACAAGATTTCGTTTAGAGGGGGTAAAATGAATTTCAAAGAATAAGGATCTGAAAATCTTCCGATTTAGGATTCAAAATAATTTAACTTTTTTGTATCACGCTAGTTTTTGTACACATAGTCACACTTGGTTAAATTCACCACTATCTATAAATCAGGGATATAGGTATGAAGTGCTAAAATTCCCCCAACCCAATGAATTTTTTCTGTGGGTGACTGGCAACAACTAGAAAACGGAAGTTTTTGGGACATTTTATCGCAATTCATCAGAAATAATATGCGAATAAAAAAATTATTCAAACTGGCGTTTAAATGGTGAACCTTGTAGGGAAAAGAATTTGCAACGAAAAATTTAAATAACACTTTTAGTTTATCTTCAAAATTGAAGGGGTTATTTAGCATCACAGTCTTTGAAAAATTATTATTTCCTTTCAATTTTGAGATGAGCAAAAAATATGCATCGCATTTTTTGTTGCATTTTTTTTCCTCTACAAGGTCCACCAGTCATCAAGTCAATTTGAACAATTTTTTTCGTTGAATTTTTTTCTTCATCAACCTGAATTTTTTTTTTTAATGTTCAGTTGGTAACTTGCCAATATCCTGGGGCTCAGACTCAGAGTCACTAAAAGTCATAATTAGTGAATTTCACCAAGTGTGATACAGAAGGGGTTCAATATTATCGCATTAAAATATTATTGCTTGCTTTTTTTTGGTACCTTACCTACCGATTACAAGTATTTTGCATAAAACAAGATCGATACTATTCTTGAATTCCTAATACCTACCTAGTACTTAGACTTACCTACACCGCTCGAATTTAATGGAATATTCTACTCCAAACTTTGGACAATTTTCTATTTGCAGGTATCGCGAAGCCGGCATTTCGGATTGGTCAAGGATACCGGTGGTTCCTCAAGGCAATACTTATACAACGATATCGAATCTAAAACCCTCGACTACGTACGAATTCCAAGTAGTCGGTAAAAATGCCCTCGGAGACGGAATGCTCAGTAAAATAATAACCGCCAGAACTTTAGGTAGGTGGTGGAATGATCCTCAGAATTTGGTTATTTTATCATTCAAGACTAGATTACTTTCTGAAAGGTCCTAAACTAGTTCGAAAAATGAACCAATTAAGAGAAAAAGGCATAAGCTGAGAAACAGGAACCCAATCAGCATGCTCGTAAAAATATCCACTCGCTCAATACAATTTATTTACCCCACCTAATATTTCAAAATTACTTACATACGTATCAAAAATACGTAATGGATGAATAATAAAATTGTAATTTTGCACAACAGATGACGATACGTCTTCTTTACGAAGCGCGGAAAAACCTAAAAGTCCATCAGGTGGTTTTACATCACCCCCCGCCTTAGGTAAGGGCAGCAACGTTCAGCGTCGTACTGCTTTTTTGGCCACGTTTGAGCAAAAGTTTCCTCTGCGCTTGGTTTTTTATTATTTTTTCTTTTTCATTTTTCATCGTCGATGCAAAAAAATTTACGTGCGAGAATGCTTCTGCATTTTTTTCTTTTTTTTACATTGGTACAATGGCACCGATGCACGAAATCGTATTCGAAACCTACGTACGTCAAATGGACTGCTTTTAAGAATAATCGACGCTTTTTTTTTCGAAAAAAATACTACCGGAGCGCATTGTGTGCTTTTTTATCGTTCAAGTAGAGTAGATCGGGTCTCGATTCTCTTTTTTTTTCGTTACGTCAATTACTACGAACCTATACGATAGTTGAACATAAAATGTAGGATTTTAATGCTTCGCTATTGAATTTTTTTCCATTCGAGGAGCCGATCGAGTCTTTGATGGGTATTTTTTTCCAATTCCAATCGAAGCATGAGCACAGTCGCGAAAAATTAAAAACCTATTGTAAAGGTTATTAGAAATGCTTTTAGAAGCCGAGTCGGTAACTTTTGTACGATTTGTAAGCAACATATACTAATATGTTGCTAGACATTTACCCGAATCCATTCCCCCGAGACCCGAATTACAAATCTCCGAATTTTTTTACCCGAATCCATTTCCTTTAATGCCTTGTACCCGAAACACAAACACCCGAAAATTTCGAAATTAAATTTTATGAAATATTAATTATAAATTTATATTGTGTGCTGATGAACTTGAAAATTCACAGTTTTGACCTTCATCCACGTTAGAATGTTGCCATTAAATGCAACAAATTCGACAAATTACTGTAATTTACCGAAGAATTACGAGAAATTATGGTAATTTACCGGAAAATTACGAGAAATTACGGTAATTTACCGAAAAATTACGGTAATATACCAAAAAATTACCGCAATTTACCAAAAATTATCGTAATTTACCAAAAAAAATTACCGTAATTTACCAAAAAAATACCGTAATTTACCAAAAAAAATAGTGTAGATTACCTAAAAAATTACCGTAATTTACCAAAAAAAAATAACGATAATTTACCGGAGAATTGCAACAAATTACGGTAATTTACGGTAATTTATTGAGAATTTTCGTAAATTACGGTAATTCTTTGGAAATAATCGAAAGTTGAAGTAATTGATAAGAAATTACGGTGATTACCAAACACAGCCAAATTACGATTTCTAAAATCGATTCAATTTTCAACCAATTTTAAAAGCCTGAGCTAAAAAACTTCCAACTACAAAAATCTCCAAAACGAATCGAATTATGGATTTTTTCAGCTAAAAATTTGACTGACGCAGGCATGCCACGGAGTCACCTTTTTTAGTGACTTGTCCCTTATTTTCAGGGTTGGTCACTAAAAGTCCTTTTTTTGGCCAAAAGTCACTATTAGTCCGTTTTTTCACTCTGAAGTCACTTTTTTCATTCAAACGGCCTTCCGCTCTTGCATAAAATTTAAAAAAATGCTTAGTTTATTTTTTAAAACTCGTAATTTTTAGATGCAGAATACCTACGATTTTTTTCAGTAAAAACTTATTTATAAAACAAGTTTATTCTTTTTTTCAGTTATTTGAAGCATATTTTTAAACTCGTGGCTTCAATTAAAGATTTATTAAGGGTAAAATGCCCTAATCTCGACCGCTTTCTAATTTCGACCACCAGCCGATTTCGGCCGCTATAGACGCAATCTACCGGGGGGAAAAAAAAATGTCATGCTCCTTTTCACAGATAAACAATTTTGAGACCAAAATGACAACCCTACAGGCAAAACTAGCGGAGAAAATTGAAAAAAACGAAATAGCATAGTAGTACAGTCATTTTAGGTTTTGACCCAAAAAAAATTAGCAGAAAGGGGAAGTTTCGTAGGAGGGTATGTATTTTAAGATTCCTGAACTTCCCTAAAATTAGTGCATAATTTAGTCCTCCTTTTGAGGAGTAAGGGAGTTCAAATTTTGTTTTTTCGTCGATAACTTTCGAAATTACGCACTAATGAAAAAATAGTTGAAACAAAAGTTGTAGAGCATTAAAAAACGAACAATTTTGTCATTTATCATTTTCTCTCAGGATGTCATGGGGAGGAGCTAGGGCCTTCAGAAAAAATCAAATTTAAAAATTTTCCATTACCTCAAATAATTACCAATAATCGGGTTAATCGAGTTTTAGGAGCGGTATTTTTTCACATCCCATTACTAAGTAGAATAAGAAAAATGTACAACCGACCCCTCATCTCAATATGGGGAGGGGGGCTGGTGGTAGAAATTAGGAACCCAAAATTTCGATAATCAATTTTTGAATTCCCTCAGAAAAAAAATCACAAAAAATGATCATATCGGCTCAGAATTTTATGGGGTGGTGGAGGAAGGATCAATGTATTTTTTTAAGCCATTTCTGACGTTTTTACCTCCATAAGTCTTTAATTGGTGGAAGTTTGAAAAAAAGTGGTCGAAATATGGCACCCTTACCCTTGATGAAAAAATGTTTCAAAAAAAAAAAGTATTTTCAGTACTATTGCAGAGAGAAATACAGTTTGAGTTATGAATTTTTTTTATTTTTTTTGGGGGGGGGGGGGTATTTATTTATGAAAAAAAAATGAAAAATTGGTCACTTTTTTCGATAAATAGGTCAATTTTTGCCTCGTAAAAAGTCACTAAAGTCACTATTTTTCCCCAAAATCTGCGTGGCATGCCTGCTGACGAATAATTTTATGATTTTTATGTAACCTTCATGAGATCATGACCAACAAATGGAAGGAAATTAACAAAACAAATTTTAGTATCTTCCAATTTGAGGTTCATTTGAGATAGCTAAAAAAAAAAAGACTCCGAAGTGGACAGAAAATCAATCCAATTATTCCTCGTAGCAAAAATGATCAAAATTTTCATACATTTTCATTTCCATGGCAAAGGCATTCGAGAGTCGTTTGGTCGAATTTTTGATAAAACTAGAGTCGACGATAGAGGAAAAATTCTTTCTATATTACACCATATTAAGTATGGTATTTTAAAATAAATTTTGACGAAAAAAAAGCACGTCCTTTGATAACCTCTTCGATCGTTAATGGAAAAAACTATAAGCCTACGCCCTAGCACAGAATTAAAAAAAGCTTCGAACAATCCATCGGGCATTTAGCCAATGGGGGAAAAAAAGAGGAAAGAAATGCCTAGATACATAAACCGATATCGACAGCAATCGTTAGGATTTTATTTTTAGCTTTTGTTATGTTTTATTTGTATTTTTTCTCTTGGTCTACGTACGTGTGTGTACTATTTATTTATTATTTTTCGCTTTGTATACGGTAGTTAGAATGGCTGGTATATTTTTTTGCAGATGTTTTAGATTGTAGTAACATAATTTTCCCTACAGACTCTAGCCTCGGAGCTTTTATTATTCATTCGACTAGAGGTAAGTATTTACGAGTCGTTTTGTTTTATTTATTTGCGTACGAGTTGCCTTTTTTTTTATTTTCAAAGTAAAAATGCATAAGATGAATGGAAAGCGCGCAGTGTGGTGCAATGGCATGAGTAATGCATAGTATTTCGAGCTGACTCGCGCTAGTCGTAGGTAGTGTTCGGTTATATTAGGATTCGAGTCGGATATTTATTGCGGTTTTTGACGGTTTTCGTAGGTCCGAGACCCGGTGCGCCGAGAAATGTTACCGTTCAAGAGGTCGATAGCGGATTCGTTATATCGTGGGAGGCTCCTCAAGAAAGGCCAGAGACGGTCAAGTTTTATACGATTATGTACCGGATCGACGATATTTGGAAAGATTTAACGAAGTCCAGCAAGATTAGGTCTGATGAGACCAAGTATTTAGGTGAGTTTTTTTGTGTGTTTCGGTCAAGGAACAGAATTCTGTGACGAGTTCTTTAAAAAAAAAACCACTAGTCCAAAAATGAAATTTTACAGGGGAGTGAAAAAAATATGTTTTTTTTATTTAAACCTTGAGAATTTTAATTTTTAAAACTCGGGACAGAAGATCAAGACCGCAGTTTTTTTGAATAATAAATTAAGCATCGTTGTTCTCGTGAAATTTACTTTCAGAATGTGAAAACAATTTTTTTCTTAAATTTTGACTATGGTTGATTTTTAGAAGAACCCTTCAATTTTATCGTTTCGAATGATTTGGCGAGCATTTTTCGAATGGAAATTATCGTAAGGTTAGATTAATTGACAACATTAATTTGGATTTCGATATTTTTTGATGTTTTTATAATTGAAATTTAATCTTCACGTGTTGTGAGTTATGTTTTTTGAAAACTGAATCGTTTATTTATTCAAAAATGATTTTCTAGATTATAATCTAGAATTCGTTTTGGTGATTTTCTGATAAAGGAATCATTCGCAAACGACTACGAATTAATTCATGACATTGAAATGAATTTTCTTCTGATTCGAAAACAATGTATTCAAAGAAAAAATAGGTTACATGGGTCGATTTTGATTCATGAATTTGCGTTGTTAGATTTTTTTGTAGGACTATGAGTCTGAAAACGAACTTATTGACGATTTTCAATTTTTCCGTCCTTGGGGAAAAGACGAATCGAAGATTCCGAATCGTGATTGAAAAAAAATAAGGAAACATTGATCAGAATATATTTCAAATAGATAGATACCTACTTTTGGGGAAAAAATATTTTTCGAATGAAAATTAATGCTTGTTCAACGTGTACCGCCAATAGGAGAGTAGTTATAGGTACTTATTTATTCCTGAGGGTGTTCAAAATTCTTGAATAATTTCTGGAGTCATTTTGAGGCCAATCTCATGCCAGGATCCACAAAGGTGAGAGGGAAGGAGTCGAGGTGAAAAAATTCCCAGCAACATTTGAGCATGGGACCGAATTTTTTTTAAGCCTCTTAAATCTATTTCTGAGGCCATAAAAAAACCTTAGGTGAAGTAGAGCAAGAGAGTGAAATTGGAAACTTTTCAAGTGAGGTATCAAAATGCATCTTATCTACTTTTAGTTTCCATTTTTGAGGCTATCTGTACCTATTCCTAACCCAAACCAAGACCTCCTGGGGGATTTTGAGATGGGAAAAGAGACCAAAATTGGAATTTCCCGAAATTTTAGAGATTAATTAAAATGTATGTTTTTAATCTCCTGGGTCCATTTATGGTGCCATTCTTTCAGAGGAAACCCAAAAAGACTTACAAAAGGCCAAAATTGTGAATTTTTCAAAACTAGGTATCGAGTGAGGTGTTTCCTCGTTCTGTTTCAATTTTTAATTTCGGTCTCGGTCACTGTTTTTTTTTTTTCAGGTGTGAGTTTTCTGCCCTGAAAATCAATAGTTCGCGAACGATTGAATTTGAATAATTCAATTTTTCAACGACAAACCATTTTTTTTGAAATAGTTACATCGTGGTTTTAAATTATATCGTTCGTGAATGATTTATTTTTTCACACGCGATTCAGTCTATACTTCGTGAGCGATTGTTCAGAATGATTCGAGTCGTTCGAGAACGATTAATTTTTCAAATGAATCATAAATTCGGTTTCAGTCGTTCGTGAACGATTCAGTTGGTCACGAATGAGTTTTCAAAGCTGCCCATGTTGTTTGTGAGTCATTCATTTCTTGAAGGGTTAAACGGACCACGAATAAAGGTTTTGGACTATTCAATTCGTTCGGGAATGATTCAAGTCATTCAAGATTTTTCATATTCGATCAAAACGTTCGTGAACGATTCAGTTGGTCATGAATGAGTTTTCTAAATTATCCATGTGATTCGTGGGCAATTCATTTCTGGAATGTTTAAACTGGGCATGAACAAGGGCTTGAGACTTATCAATTCGTTCGTGAACGATTCAGGAGGTCATCCAGAATTTTTCATATTCGGTCAAGACATTCGTGAACGATTCATTTCTTGTACGTTTCAATTCTTCTCGAATGATTTTTTTAAAAAATATTTTTGAAGTCGTTAGTGAACGATTCATTTTTCACACAATTTTTTAACTCCTTCATAGGAGATTAATTTTGAAAACTATTCAGTTTTCATTGTCAAAATAAAAGATTCCTTATCACGAACAAATTTAAAAAAATTTTCGAGTCGTTCACGAATGATTCTGGATGTATTTTGGAAACAATTCCGTTTCTATTTTCGGTCATTTGTAAAATTGAACGATTCAATCGTTCGCGAATGCATAAATAATTCAGTTAGTCTCTCTAAAATTAGGAGTCGTTCATGAAAAATCATTTCGAAAATGATTCGGTTTTGGTCGTTTGTTAGTTCGTAAAGTTTAACGATTCAGTCGTTCGCGAATGATTATATTTCGTTTAAATTTACCGTATTCAAATGAATCGAGTTCAACAGAAGTGACTGATTTTCAAAATTATTCGATTTTTGAAGCTCCTATCATCCTATGATTAATTTTCAAGACCAAATTTTTTGTTCAAAAAAAAAAGAAATTTCAAGCCAAAAAATTATTTAATCATTCCTGAACGATTCATTTCGAAAAATTACACCGTTATTCGCTATTACACAAAATTTTCAAGTTGTTCGATCTCATTCAGTGTTGCCATATTTCAACATCTTCCTTACTTACGAAAATTTATTTCGAAATGCCGCTTTCTCTCGAAACTCTGGTCGAATTAATCAAGCAACTTTATCGTTATCGCAACTACACGCTCATTTTTGCAACCGCAACGTCTAATTTTCTCGTACCTTCGGCCTTGGCCAATTGCAGTGAAAAACATGGTCGGCGGACGAACGTATTTTCTACGAGTTATAGCCCACAGCAACAATACCCACGAAAGTAGCGAAGAAGTGAAATTCATCGTACCGGCTCGCGTTAAACAAAAAGCAGTCACGGCCGGCGTAGTCGGCGGAATATTATTTTTCATCGTTGCCATAATATTATCCATTTGCGCGGTCAAAATTTGCAATAAACGGAAACGGAGGAGACAAGAAAAAGGTACGTTTTTTAATGGAATACCTACCTATAGCTGCGTACTTGTTCATATTACCAAAAAAATACGTTTTCTTGGTAAAAAAGGAAACTTCGCGTGGAAGGGGATACCCTTCGCGTCGATGTCCCTCTCGCCGAGTATCACTAGCTTCTGATTATTTTTACGCAAGATGGGATTTCGACGGTATAAGTTCTAATCTATTCCAAGTTCAAAATTTTTCAGTTCTTTTAATTCTATTTTTTTTTTAAATCTAGATATATTTTCTCAAAATTTTTAAATATTGATTTTTTAAAATCTTTTTTGATTTTAATTTTTTTTTTAATTTCTTCAATTTATTGAGTTGGTTGAAAATTAAAAAAAAATCAAAGTTGAATAAAACAGAAGGAAAAATTTAAAAATTATTGAAAAGAAGTTTCGAATTAAAAGAAATTTTAAAAAGTACTCTCTCATTTTGAATCAGTGAAAAGTCACTGAGAAATAGTCAGAATTGCAGCACAGGATACATCAGCGAAATTCTATTTCACTGATTTTTCTAGGAAGTTCACAGATTTTAAGCAAATTTCAGAGATTTTACTGACTTTTAGTGAGTTTTTACAGATTTTCCAGCAATTTTTTCACTGATTTAGTATTGTACAGTAGAACCCGGATTATCCGACATGATCGGGGCGGAGGAGGTGTCGGATAACCTGAAATGTCGGATAATCGAAAAGTAGAGTTTTTCCGATCAAAACACAGGATAAATGAGTTTTTGATATCAAAAAAAAGAATTCGATACCCATATGTATATTGGAAAAAAACTAGTATAAAACTAAAATTAACAAGTTCAAAGCAAACAAAAGTGATCACGTCGAAATTTGCAAATAAAACATACTTTTAGGTAGAACTATGTACTAACCACTACGTACCACTTCAAAATTTTTTAAAAATAAAGAAAACAATCGGTCCTAGAACTAAATAGTACCCTATTGGCAAGGAATCCGTTTAAAAAAACGCACCGCGTCAAATCTGGACTTTCGTGAAAAAAAACGCGCCTTGTGCGTTTTTTTTTACTTGTTTGATGGCGTTTTTTACTGCTGTTATTTCAGCTTCAACAACCTGTAAAAAACGCTATAAAAAACGCCTAAGAGTTTTTTATAGCGCTTTTAACAGTTTGTTGAAGCTGAAATAACAGCAGTAAAAAACGCCATTAAAGAAGTAAAAAAAACCGCCCTACCTGCGTTTTTTTTTTGCGAAAGTCCAGATTTGACGCGGTGCGCTTTTTAAGGCGCTTTTTCATGCGTCTTACGCATGGTTAGTGAGTAATGCTACCTAGTATTACATGTATTATACTTACTCGATCCGCGTTCACTGGTTTAGAGGAGCTCGCCACCACTTCAGGTGGAAGTTTAGGTATAAAATGTGATACTTAAACCTAAGTGTCAGTGAAATTTTTTTTTCTCAATTTTGATGAAATCAAGGAAATTTTTTGTTTATTGTTATTGAATAGGGAAAATAAAATTGTAGGGCACATTTAGAGGTTTCATATTTTACTCCTTAGGGGCTGGAAACTCGAAATTCACCATAAATTTAAGAAGAAATGAAAAATAAATTTTGGAAAAATGAAGACAATGTTTTTTTTTCAACGGAATGCATGAAATTCTATATTTTCAAGGGTGTACTTATGATTTGAATTTGACAATATGAAAGAATTTGAAATTTTCTGGAGTAATAATACATCAAAATCTGTATTTTTGAGGGGAGGGAGTGAAAAATGAATTTGGTACTTAGTTTTTCTTACTTGGGAGGTATCCCAACTTCAAATAAAAATAAATCAAAATTCAACCATAAACAAATTTGTATCTAAAATTTCAGGTGCTGGAGTTCATTTCTTGCATTTTACAATTTTTTAAAATTTCAAAATTTTACCTCATTTTCTCTGTGAAGTGTGAAAATGTAATAAATATAATCAACGAAAAAATGTGAAATTTAGTTGGTATATATCTCAAAGTATATTACTTTGGTATATCTATTAGGGTGGGTCGAAAAACCAAAAATTTTGATTTTTGAAAAGTTACCCCCGGCAAAAGCTGTTAGCTGGATAGACTAGAAAAATGAAATAAAAAATTTCAAAATCGATTCGTATCTTCCGATCGTGCAAGAGCCTTCAATTCTTCGAAAATTGTCATAAATTCAACATCTTCAGAAATTTTGAAAAATTTATAAAAAAATCAAAATTCATTAAAATCAATTTTCGAGCATATTTAGGACCTATTTAGAGCAAAATGTACAACTGTTTTGAAAAAATCTATGTTTTATAGTTTTTTTTTAATTTCTCATATTTCTTTACCTCTGAAAAAAATTGAAAAGTTATAAAACACTGATTTTTTCAAAAAAAAATGTGTTTTTTGGTCTAGATAGTCACTACAGAAGCTCTAAAATTAATTTTAGTCAATTTTAAATTTTTTCGACATTCTTGAAATTTTGAATTTTTGGCAATTTTTGAAGAATTGAAGGCTCTTGCGCGATCGGAAGATATGAATCGATTTTGAAATTCTTCATTTAATTTTTCCAGTCTATCCAGCCAACAACTTTGGCGGGGGGTAACTTTTCAAAAATCAAAATTTTTGGTTTTTCGGCCCACCCTAATATCTATGCCTTGTTTCCGACCTCCCAAATCAAATGGATGCGGTTTCAATAAGTTTTGAAGGTTCCAAGAAATTTTGGAATTTCCCAGTGCTGGAGGAAAGCTAGTAAAAATGGTCTACATGAATTTCAGAACATACCTACGATCACGGATAATCAAAATTGGTGACCTATTTGATCGATTTTACAGCAGAATTTTCTGAAATTCTCTGCTTTGAGTTCAAATTTATAGTTATTTTTGGTAGACAATTTTTCTGGAAAAAATTCAATTTTCAATTTTTTAGCCAAGAACACAAATTTGCGAATTTGGAAAATCATTCTTAAATCAAATAGGTCAACGATATTGGTTATTCACGATTACTTATAGGTGCTGATGTCTACATATGGACCATTCTTAAAGACTTTTTTCATTGATAAGATCATATTTTTCATATTTTGCAGGGCAATAAGGTGATTTTGAAATTTCAAAAATTTAAGAATAGAACTTCAACAGCTGGAATTAGGATGAAGTATATAGGGGTTTTTATGACATAAGTACTTTCAATTTATTTTTATTTGGATTCAAAATTTTACTTTGAGTTGGGATACCTGTCTTATAAGGGATGAATGGTTGGGTAGAGAGGGGTAAAACTTCATAAAATTTCAGAACTTTCAAAAAAACATTAAAGTTTCTTTTCTAACAGTGTGTAAAACAATTTAAAAAATTTTGTTGCACTGAATTTTAGGCGTTTTTTTGGGCGTTTTTTAAAGCGTCTGCGACTTTTAGAGCGCTTTTTAAGGCGTCTGCGACTTTTAGAGTGTTTTTTAAAGCGTCTGCGACTTTTAGAGCGTTTTTTTATGGCGCAGTGCGTTTTTTATAGCGTTTTTTAAAGCTTCTGCGACTTTTATAGTGTTTTTTATGGCGTTGTGCGTTTTTTATAGCGGTTTCCTTGCCAATAGGGTAGGGTGGGGCGAAAAACCAAAAATTTTGATTTTTGAAAAGTTCCCCCCCCCACAAAAGTTGTTGGCTGGATAGACTACTAAAATAAAATAAAAAATTTCAAAATCGATTCATATCTTCCGATCGCGCAAGAGCCTTCAATTCTTCAAAAATTGCCAAAAAATCAAAATTTTGAAAATTTTGAAAAAATTTAAAATTGACTAAAATTAATTTTAGAACTTCTGTAGTGACTATCAAAACCAAAAAGCACATTTTTTTGGAAAAAATCAGTGTTTTATAACTTTTTTCAATTTTTTCAGAGTCGAAGAAACATGAGAAATTTAAAAAAACTATAAAACATGGATTTTTTCAAAAAAGTTGTGCTTTTTGCTTTAAATAAGTAGGCCCTAAATAAGCTCTAAAATTGATTTTGATGAATTTTGATTTTTTTTTTAAATTTTTAAAAAGTTTGAAAATGTTGAATTTTTGACAATTTCCGAAGAATTGAAGGCTCATGCGAGATCGGAAGATATGAATCGATTTTGAAATTTTTTTTTTTTTTTTTCTAATCTATCCAGCCAACAACTTTTGTTGGGGTAACTTTTCAAAAATCAAAATTTTTGGTTTTTCAGCCTACCCTACTAAATAGTGTCAATTCTCAATGCTGCACTGCTGCACAACGTTTACAACACATTTTCCTATATATTTGGAGCTAAATTTAGGACATGTCGCGTCGGATAATAAATTATTAACCGACATTTGGGTGTCGGATAATGCAGTAGTGTCGGTTAATATTTTTTGATCGGATAATCGAGATGTCGGATAATTCGAGGTCGGATAATCCGGGTTCTACTGTACTGCAATTCTGACTGTTTTCCAGTGATTTTTGATAATTTTCACAGATTTATAGATGAGAGAGTAGCAAGTTTAGATTTTTTCAAAGTTCAGAGTTGAAAAAAATGCAGCAACAATTTTCGAATTAGAAGAAATTTTTTAAAAATATGAAGTTGAAAAAAATAAAAAAATAAAAGTTGGAAAAAGTTTAAGAAAATTAAAAAAATTTACGGTTGAATAAATTTGAGATAAATTTAGTGTTGAAATTTTATACTGCTTTGATTTCTTCATTTTTTTCAAATTCACGCTCTTAAAATTACTTCTAAAATGTTTTTCAACTTTGAACTTTTCAAAAAAATTTCAACTTCATGTTTCTTAAAATTTCTTCCCACTCAATAAGTAGACGATTAAAGGAAATTTTCAAAAAATTATATGGAATTGAAAAAATCCAAGTTGGAAATACTTTGAGAAAATTTAAATTAAGAAAAATTTCACTGTTGGAAAAATTTTAAAATTGGATACATATGTGAGCCTAGATGCTAAAACCACACTTTGGGGTCAAAAATTGGTTCTTGAGTTGAAAGTTCCTCTTTGATTCTACTGCCTCTGAAAGGGCTAAACTCAGTGTCATTCCAAAAACCAATTTTTGACCCTCTAAGGGTGGTTTCAGAATCCAGGGTTTACATATTTTGAAAAAATTGAACAAATTTAGACTCGGAGTTGAAAATTTTTTTAAAAAGATAAATTTGCACGTGGATCGTCGAAATCCCATTTTTTTTTATCCACAAACAAAGGCTGTAGGCGATTTGATTCCCAACCAAATATTCATGTGAAAATATAGGCGAATTGATCTTCATTTTTTTCCAAAGGTTGTACGAATTGCTTCTCACTTTTTTTCGAAAATTTCCATCAGCGCAAAATTGTTGGCTAGATATTTTTTCCAAGGATTTTTTCTCAAATTTCGGCTTCAATTTCTTTTGAATCATATTTTTTCAACTCTTAATTTTTTCCTCAAGTATTTTCAAGATCAAAATTTTATTTCAACTTGAAATTTCCTGAGATTTTTTCATGTTCATACTTTCTGAATTTTTTCCCAAAATTGTTTTTATCTTGAATTTTTTTCAACTCTAAAATTTTTCTCTATCATTTCTACTTTAAATTTCTTTGTATTTTTTTTCGGATTTGCAACATTTTTTTCTAAATCTTTTTCAATTCTAAGTAAACCTATTTCCATAGAATTTAACAAAAGGTTTTTAGATTATTTAAATTTGGTACCTACCTAAAGATTTTGAAAAAGTTTTAAGTTTGATAAAAATATTGAATTGAAAAAAAACATATCAAATTGAAAAAAATCAAAAAATTTTTTTGATTGGAAAAAATTTTAATGTTGAAATTGTAAAATTTTTTGATGTTGAAATTGTGAAATTTTTTGATGTTGAAATTGTGAAATTTTTTGATGTTGAAATTGTGAAATTTTTTGATGTTGAAATTGTAAAATTTTTTGAGAAAAAGCTGAAGTTGAATCGAATTTCAACTTTTTGAGAGACAGTTTTAAAGTTGAAATAAATATTTTCAAAAAAGAGTAGAAGTAAAACGATTCTGAGAAAATTTCAGGTTAAGGCTGTACTTTAGTAGGTAAATGAGAGGTAAATGAGTAGGTAAAAATGAAGAATTTTTGATAACGTTTTGTGAGAAGCTGAATGAACGGATTTATTTCATTTTTGGATTATATTGTTCAGGAAGGTTATAATAATGGTGCTTTATCACTATTTTTTTGAATAATTAATTAGCTGAATTTATTACCTTACTCTGAAGTTGGCAAATTTACGTCACTTTTCACTCATACATCATGCAGTTGAAAAGTAGTAGGTGGGGGAAAAAAATGATGATACACCCTTCAAAATGATCTTGTAAAGCTATGTACAAAATTTGAAATAAATTTATTCATTATTGACAGAGTAATCCGCATTTTAAAAATGTACAATTACGTACTGATATTGATAGTGGCGTTGAGAAAATTTTGTTTTGTTTACATTTTTTAGTTGAACCATTTTCAATATAGGGGGCGTATCAATAGTTTTTATGAAAATCCTATTTAAGGATGGAAATAATCGTTCTTTTGGTTATTATCAACAATTTTCAACAAGAATTACAACAACAAACTTATCAATACGGATGCGAAATGTCTATTTTTGAAATCGAAAATTAATTTATAAGTAATGAATTATTAAAAACGAAGTGAAAATAAAAAAGTGCTTTAAAGGTGTACTTTCATGTATAGCTTACATACTAGGTATCAATTATGTAACTCAAAATTTAAAAATTTCGCAAATGACAACTTAGCAATACGAAAATAATTTGATAAAGACTTTATTTTAGTGCAACTGCAAACTGTAAGTTTATTTTAGAACGTGGCGTTTAGAGAAAGAAGCATGAAAGTTGGTATGATGAACATTCTCATATTTCGACCTCCGTGAACACGAATATGTCATTTCTTTTAAAATTCGATGACTAAAAGTGCCCCAAGTTTTCAATTTACCCCCCTTCTACTCAACAATATGTATGAAAAATGCCTCGAAAACTCAGTTTTTTGGCCCGTACATCTCATACAATGGCTAGGAACAATTTTTTAATACAATATTCGGACAGCAGAGGTCAACCCCGATTAATTGACTTGCTTCCGAGCTTCACATATCTTCCAGGGGAGGAGTAGAAGGTGCCACAATATTCCCGATTTCGAGTTTTTTTTAGATTTTTGAATATTTTGTTCTCCTTACGTATTATAAAGGATTTTGAACCATTTAGATTTCCGGAAATGGCAAGCTGACACCTCGACTAATGAATATAGATATTTGTGAAGGCTCCTAGAGTCGTGATTGGAGATATAGGGGTTCAAAATTTCGATAAATTTGTTGCTTTTTTGCATAACTAATACACTGTCTCTGTTGACATAAGTATGAGCGTCATATCGGATATAGGATATCTATCAAATATTTCAAAACATACTTACGTAGTACTTCTACGTACTATATGTCAACAGAGACAATGCATCAGGTACCTATGCAGAAAAGCTAGAACTTTATAGAAATTTTGAACACCCCATATCTCCAAACGGACTCTGGGAGCCATTACAATTTCCTAGTTTTATTAGTCAAGGTGACGACTTGCCATATCCAAAAATCTATTTAAATGGTTCAAAAATCCTTTATATTGAGCACAGAGACAAAAGCATTCAGAAAAAACTCTAAAAACCTCAAAATTGGGAATGTTATGGCACCTCCTACTCCTACTCCTCCCCTTGAAGACGTGGGGTTTGACCTTTACTATTCGAATATCGTATAAAAATTCGTTTCTGGCCATTGTGTGAGGTGTAGGGGCAAAAAACTGAGTTTTCGGGGCATACCATTAATTATAACGGAGGTTATTGCAGTATTCAATAACCTCTCCTATAATTAAAGGTATAGGAGTTGAAATTCTTGCGGTGACTTTTTTTAGAATTCCCTACCAGCACGTATGAAAAATTACTCTTCACTGGTATAATTTTGGGTACTGGGCTATTCCATGCTAAAACAGACCAAAAGTGAAGTCGGGTCTTCCGATTTCGCTCAGATTTTTTTCATGAGTTCCCCTTGGTGGTCTATTTACGAAACCACGATTATTTTTTTTCTAACTCTCAAGGGGGCTGGGGGGTGGGCCTCGTAATTTTCATGCAATTGTGATTTTTCGCCTAACTACCCAACTTTGAAGGCGTATATCTTGAAATAGGCTGTACTTTGGGGAAAACCGTTTATGGGGCCTGAAAGAGAATTGAAAGTAGATTCAAAAGTGATAATCACATTTTGAAAAGCTCAAAGTTGAACTTTGGTGGCGAAAGCTCAACTTTCATGATATGCACAATATATGAAAGCTACCATTTAAAAATCTGAAAAAATTACAGTGAGTAGCCCTTTTTACCTTTTTTTCAATCGACAAATTTTCAAGATGGAGTCTCCAGACCCCTGGGGGGTACAGGGGTCCACAATTTTGACCGAAATTCAAAAAAATCGATAAAGTCGAGTAACACACCGATGACTACTAATTCGAAGGCGCTGAGTTCGAATATGTACTCAGTTTTTTCATCCGGCCCCTCTGAACCCCCCTATTAGCCCTCTCAATAGGGCCAAAATTTGAAAAAATTTAAAATAACGTGCGACCAGTCGTTTGTTAGGTTTTTGAGGGCGCTGAGTTCGAATATTTGATTATTTTTTAGATTTGACGCCTGCGTGCCCCCCCAGCCCCCCAATTTTGGGGAAAAGTGGGTTAAGATATTAAAATGGAGTGTGGCATATCGATTCTCACTAATTCGAGTGCGTAGAATTCGAATATCGACTTACTTTTTGATTTGACCCCATTCCTCGTGATCTAACCGACTACTTCCCCTCAAGTTCGTATTTTTTCATTAGGTTAAAGCGCGAGGAATGAGGTCAAATCAAAAAGTAAGTCGATATTCGAATTCTACGCACTCGAATTAGTGAGAATCGATATGCCACACTCCATTTTAATATCTTAACCCACTTTTCCCCAAAATTGGGGGGCTGGGGGGGCACGCAGGCGTCAAATCTAAAAAATAATCAAATATTCGAACTCAGCGCCCTCAAAAACCTAACAAACGACTGGTCGCACGTTATTTTAAATTTTTTCAAATTTTGGCCCTATTGAGAGGGCTAATAGGGGGGTTCAGAGGGGCCGGATGAAAAAACTGAGTACATATTCGAACTCAGCGCCTTCGAATTAGTAGTCATCGGTGTGTTACTCGACTTTATCGATTTTTTTGAATTTCGGTCAAAATTGTGGACCCCTGTACCCCCCAGGGGTCTGGAGACTCCATCTTGAAAATTTGTCGATTGAAAAAAAGGTAAAAAGGGCTACTCACTGTAATTTTTTCAGATTTTTAAATGGTAGCTTTCATATATTGTGCATATCATGAAAGTTGAGCTTTCGCCACCAAAGTTCAACTTTGAGCTTTTCAAAATGTGATTATCACTTTTGAATCTACTTTCAATTCTCTTTCAGGCCCCATAAACGGTTTTCCCCAAAGTACAGCCTATTTCAAGATATACGCCTTCAAAGTTGGGTAGTTAGGCGAAAAATCACAATTGCATGAAAATTACGAGGCCCACCCCCCAGCCCCCTTGAGAGTTAGAAAAAAAATAATCGTGGTTTCGTAAATAGACCACCAAGGGGAACTCATAAAAAAAATCTGAGCGAAATCGGAAGACCCGACTTCACTTTTGGTCTGTTTTAGCATGGAATAGCCCTACTTTCAACTTCGTATTTCCATCATTTCCAAAAATATCGTGAATATTGGAAAAATAGGCGTTTTCACCCTTAATTTTTGGGCAAAAAAGTGGGTGTTTTCGAAAAAAAACGAACCTGTCTGATAGGAAATTACACGTAGAACATGATTGTTTATTATTTGAAGAGATATTCACAAAAGTTTTGATTTTTTCAAAACATGGTGTAAATTGTTGAAAAATAGGTGTTTTTTACCCTCAATTTTTGGTCAAGGAAGTGAGTGTTTTTGAAAAAAAAAAAAATTCTGATAGGAAATTACACGTAGAACAAGATTGTTCATAACTATTTTTCAACTTTGAGGTTTATTTGAGGAGATATTCACGAAAACCCGGTTTTGAGCAGACATTTACCCCTCCCCTGGGGGTAGCCAGAGGCGTGACGAAGCAATATTTCTGGGGGGGTGAAGCTCAAATTTTCCCAACTATTTTCCGAGAAATTCCCAACTATTTTTCCTACTTCCCAAAAAAAATTCCCAACTAGGTAATTTTTATCGTGGCTGCCCAGGTGTTGTGAAAAAAAACAAATAAACACACTTGACAAAATTTCAAATTTCAACTTGAATGCAGCCTTGAGAGGCAGTGATATGGACAGAGACGAAACTTAGGCAAAAGTCTGAAGGGGTGAAAATAAAAGATTTGCTAGTTACATTTTCAAAAAAAGGGAACTTTTCATAAATTGCACGCAAGCCATTGCAATTTTTACCTTGTTTCAGTAAATAAAAAAATCTAGGTTAGACTAGGTAACATAAATGTATTGATAATTATTTTGTTAAGATTTATACAGATTTAATAATGTGTTGAGCCCGAGCGAAGCGAGGGCAAAATTTTTTAGCGAAAATAGACTTTCAAAAATTGAAAATTCAACACACTTCTCTCATTGAGATTTTCCAAAATGTGACCAATACTTTCGAATTCTTCTCTATTCCTGCTTTCTGTTTTCAACATCGTGGTCACTGACATCACAACAAATAGAAAAACAATTTGCAAGATATGGAACGTAATATTTAACCCGAGCGAAGCGAGGGCAATTATTTTTTTTTGAAAAATGTATGATAAAATAAGCAAAAGAACCACTATTCTGAATTCCTTCTTAAAGATTTTTGAAAAGCGTGTCTTGAAAAAAAACAAAGGGGTTCAATAGTGATCATTTGGCGAAAAAGGGTGGCTTTAGTGACTAAGCGTGAAAATAGGGGACAGCCATTTAAAAGCTGATTTCTGTCTGAGGCCTGTAAAACCAATAATAAATGAGAAGGAAATTTTTTTCCCCCTTCAAAAAGTATTTAATATTGTCTGAGATAGAAGATGAGAGTGTTCATATCATTGTAAGTAGAGAGGGCGAAAATTTTTGAAGAAAAAGTATAAAAGCTGAAATTTTTTCATTTTTCAAATTAATAGGTGAAGTCCTCAACTCATACTTCTTAAGTAATTACATTGGTTTGTTTAGGTGTTGGTATATGCCCGAGCGAAGCGAGGGCTAAAATTTGAAAAGTTAGGGATTTTTAAAACAAAAATAATTATTTTTTCAATAGATTATTCTTTGAAAAATTTCTATTACTTCCATATAAAAAATTTGTGATTTTAAATGTTTTTTTTAAACGAAATTTTAGCTATTTTACACAATTTGCAATCAACTTTTTCGATATTCTCAAGTTTTTTCAACGTTCCCAAGTAAGTACAACTTTTCAAAAACTTGGGAATTTTAACTTTTTTGAATCTAAACTTGAGAGAATTGGAATAAGTTGGGAAAAAGTTGGGAATCCCAAATTCACACAATTTTCCAAGTCCAAATTAGGGATTGTGATATTCTCAATTTTTTCAGCTTTCCCAAATCCAAACTTCAAAAAAGTTGGGACAATTTGGAAAAAAGTTGAAAATCTCAATTGTACCCAGTTTTCCTAAAATTTGATTAGGGATTGTGATTTTCTTAAATTTTTTCGACTTTCCAAAATTCAAACTGCGGAAAAGTTGGGACAAGTCCCAACTTTTCCCAATTTTCCCACTTTTTCCTGATTTTCCCAACTTTTCTCAACTTTGGAATCGTCTGGGGGGGTGACGCACCCCCCCCCACACCCCCCCCGTTAGTCACGCCTCTGGGGGTAGCAGAGGGTTATTGGGGGGGGTGCCCATTTTAGTACGTTGTGTAGTAGACCATTACGAACGTAAAACGTGAAAAAAAATCAGGATTGAATTTTTGGGGGTTTAGTACATTTTTTATCATTTGCCTGAACTATTACGTGATAGACAAAATTTCACGCTCTACGATTTATGTTCTGTACAATTTTTCGTAGGATTCTTCTAGTGTTCCAGTGCTCATAAAATTAACTTCAGAGTTGTTACGAATAGGAAATATTGAAATTAGGGTTCAAGGTTCATTACAAAAAAATTAATTTTCTGGGAAAATCAAACCTAAAAAAAAAACCATGAACAGAACATAAATTGTAGAGCGTGAAATTTGCTATCTATAAAGTTCAAATTCGTTTTCTTTTAGAAAGCTTAGTTTTCGAGATATTTCCAATAAAAGATGAAAGTTGAACTTTTGATTAAAATATCTCGAAAGCTTAGTTTTCTAGAAAAAACCGATTGGACTCTGCGGAAAGGAAATTTTACGCTCCGCAATTTAGGTTCTATTCATTTTTTTCGCTAACCCCTTCCTTTACCCAGAAAATTGACTTGAAGTATCAACATAAAAAAATTTAATCAAAATGCACGCGTTCGATCGAAAAAAAATAACGATGAAAAAATCTTGTTCGCTATCCCTCAGAAATTCGTAAATCGTAAACTCAAGCGAAAATAAAATAATTATTAGACCCGATGGAATGGAATGTCAACTTGACAACTACGCCTCGTATATACAGAATGAAGTGTTCCTGTGGTAGTGAGGTGATCAACGCAGCATTGCGCACGCATAATTTTTGACCATCAGCTGTAATTTCAAATTTGGAAAAAAAATCCTTGTATTTTTCGTTCATTTGAACAAATCAGTTTTCGTATTATCAGTAGAACAAAAACTTTAGTTTTAAGAAAGAAAATTTGCAACCAAATATTTTTGAATAAAAATCAACAATTACCTATTTTCTGCGATTTTTGGAAGCTAAAGTACAGCCTTAAAAAAATTTTGAAGAAAAAGAAAGGAATTGAAAAAAGTTGAAAAAATATGAAGTTGATTTTTGAGCAAAAAATTCTTAAGTTGAAAAAAATATCTTGGGATTGAAAAAAATTTGAACTTGAAAAAAAATTGAAAATATCTCTTCGTGGTATCTCCTTAACATGGAAATCAATTCGTAGATACCCTGAAAAAAAATTGGGAATCAATTCACACATTTACGATTTCAGGGAATCCAATCACAAACTCCCAAAATAACTACAAGCTAGAAACTGCACGTGGATAAAAATCCCCTCCGCGTCGCTATCCCTCTTGCCAGTAATTATTTACGGCGCGAGTGTATGCAAATTATCAAACGTGGAATAATTTTTTTCGTCGTTTGTTTCAGCTTATAACATGGTAGCCTGCCGAATCACCGACGCTCGTAATGGTGGCCAAATTCCAACTGTAAGACAAGTACCATTAAACAAGTAAGTGTGTAATCAGTTCGGTTCGCGTATCGATGCAAAAGGTATCAAAAAAACCATTATTCGTATCAAAAAAAAAAGAAGGAAAGGCTGCATGAGGTGTTCTCTACTTGTTCGTATTCTCTCCTAAGTGATTTGATGATCATCGATCTGAACGAAAGGAAAAATATATCGTAAAGTTGTGCATTAACAAGTCTCCCCATCGACTCCCCGAAAGAGAATTTCGAATCCATTGTGGCGCCCCCTTAATTGTTTGTGTGTGTTTTTATACAGGCTTGCCGAATCACATACATACCGTGACTTCAGCTTAGAGCTTGCACCATAATTTGTCACTAAAAAAAATACAGTAAGATTATTTTGTTGTTTTTTTCACTCTTTCTCTTTCTCTATGTTTCAATTTTACATAATCGCCTCTTTGATTTACCTACTTACTCGTATCAACGCTTTCGTATCTTGTTACATATTATACGCGCCTGATTTGGCACACGTGTTCGCTGGTGGCCTGCCTACGTACACGTGTGTGTGTACTTAATTTATTCGTCTGTGTGTTTTCGTGTTTTGTTTTTTTTCAAGTTTAACCCCTCACACAACTGTTTTTTTCTCTAATATACCTCTCGCTGGAAAATATCGATTCGTCGTTTTATTAATTAAGTAATTAATAAAACTTTGTTGGAAAACGAAGGGATGAAAAATTGGTACGAAAGGTTTTGTTAATGCACTCCTTTACCTCGATTCTGGTATTGAAATTTTTACACGCGGTGATTATTTATAGAACGAGATGCCCGAGCCCGTGTCACGTTGATGGGCATCTCGTTAGCATGCGACGCGGTGAAATTGTATCTCACGCCTATACCTACTTGGTACCTCTTTGACGTTGTGCGGAGAAAACGAATTTTAGGTGATCCGTTCTTGTCGTTTTGAATGATGAATTGATGTTTCAATTTCAAATAATCGACCATCGAGGTTTTCGGTGGTCGGTTTTGGGCGAGATTTTGGGGTTCTAACAAATTTATGTGGTACTTCTTCTTGTGTCCCATCTGTTTCTTTTTTCTTTCTGTCTCTGTTACATGTATTTTTTGTATCGACAACGCATGATTAACTTGATACACGTGATTTGGTGATGGTGGTGTATGGTTTGAGTTTTTCGCTTCGATTCACGGGTAGGATCTGTTGGTGGGGGTCTGGAATTTTTGAGAGGGGGTGGGGGTGTCTGGTTTTTTTTGGCAGCTCGAAAATTTTTATGTTTTGTTTCTTATTTTGTATTTTGGTTCGTCGTTGAAATTCTATTTCCTCGACGTGATCATAATTATCCCTTGTATCAATTTTTTTGAAACTAGATTTCCAAATTTTGAAATAGTGACGTCATTTTACTAAAAAAAATTGGGTCTTGAAGGTTTTGGAACCAGCCTAAGTTATCCGAAGTATGGGACTGATTGCCAAATTTAGCCTAGAATTAAAAATTGAATTCAGGAGTGAAAAATTACTTCAATATGTTATAAGTTTTGTTGAAGAATTTTTTTTTGTTTTTGAGTTTTGTATAACTGAAAATTGCATCTATTTTCAAAAATTGATTCCAGTTTTGCAACGGCTCAGGCATAATTCTGAATTTTAAAAAAAAATGATAAGAGAGAGAAGGTAAAAAATCATGGAATTACGTTTGAAACAAATCATGAATAAATACCACAACTTTCAAACTTTTCGAACCCAACGTAAGAAAGCAAGTTTGTCAACTAGCTCCTAATTATTTTTACCAAAAATGAGATTTCAACGATCCAAGTCCAAATATTCAATTTTTTCCAATTTCTTTAATTCAGGATTTTATTTAAAATTGTATCCAATTTAAAAATTTTTGCAACTTTGATTTTTTTCAATTTCATAATTTTATTACGTCTCAAAATTTCTTCGGTTACTTATTGGAAGAAAATTTGAAAAAAATGAAGTTTGAAATTTAAAAAAAATGAAAAGTTGGAAAAAATTTAAAGAAATTTTTTAATTGAAAATTTTTTAGAGCTGAGCTGGTGAAAAATTGAGGAAAAATTTTGAAATTATGAGAAGACGTTTGAAAAAATCGAAAGTTGGAAAAAATTGTAGAAATCAAAGTTGGAAATTTTTTTCCAATTCAAAATTTTTTTAAAGTTATAAAATTTTCTCAAAAGTTTTTCAATTTTGATTTTTTCAAACTTTAGATATCATTATATTTTTTCGAATTTCTACCAACCAACATTTTCTCCAATAATTTTAGAAATTTTCTTAATTTTTTTCAATTTTGAATGTTTAAACGAATTTTTAACTTCTTGTTTTTTCAAAATTTGTTCCCGTTTGATCAGTAATTAGAGGAAATTTTGAATATAATAAAATAAAAATTGAAAAAATGTTGAGAAAAATTTTAGTGAATTTTTTTTTTAAATTAGGAACTGGTTTTTAATTTTTAAACACTACCAATATGTGAGTCTGGGTGTAGAATCGACCCTTAGAGGTCGGAAATAGATTTTTGAGTTGACACTGATTTTGGGATTTTCAGAAAGAGTAAAATCAAGCGGGAATCTCAACTCAAACATCAATTTTTGACCTCGAAGGGTGGTTTCTATATCCAGGATCAAATATGATCCCCAAAAATTATTTTTAAGAATGATCATTACTTCTGAAATTTTTCTATTTTTGGGTGAGGAGGCAAATGACCCTCATTGTCCTCTCGTTCGGTTCGACAACTTTTTGGCTTTTATTGTCCAGAAATTTTTGAGACTAATTTTTAAAATCATCAGATTCATTTGGTAGATAGGTACTTTGTAAAAATCGTTTTAAACGTTTCGAAACTACCTATTTTGGTATTCAAATGATTTCAATAATGTTTTAATTTCCTGGAATCCAGAATTCCTGGATATGATTTATGTGCTGCTTAAAAAGTCTATTATCTCTCCTCCTTCATTTACTCTTATAAAAATTTTATTAATAATTGAAAATAATATTTTGATCTTTCAATGTGATTTTTTATTTGTATTGAAGATTATGGCGAAAAAAAAATTGTGCCTTTAAAATTAAATACCTATACTTAATAAGAATTTCGAATTGAAACTTAATCTCAAAATAAGTCTGCTGAAAAAATTGATGGTAGGTATATTGTAATTCACAGAATTTTTCATAGTGAATTCTTGAAAAAAATTCTAAAAAACAAAAAGTTACCTACTAGGGAAATATTTAAATTTTTGATAACTTTATCAAGGTTTCCTACTTCTTATTTTTTTTATTTTCTTTGTATGTGAAAAAATACAAAATTGAGGGGTTAGAATAAAAACTTTTAAAATTATGGAAATCTTTAAAAAGTTTTTACCTTCTAGGGGGAAAAGTATGGCGATTATTTTCTGAAGCTGTGTGATGGAGGGGAAAGGAGGGGGTTTAAAGAGATGTTGAATTCATTTTTTGCCCCATTTTTATCCAAAACTCGATAAAATCTGAATAAAAAAAGGAAAAATTCTCAAAATTATGAAAATTTTGAGTTTTTGGTCTTGAATAGCTCATGAATAGGAAATGACAAAACTCAAAATTTTGAAAATCGTTGGTTTCTTAGCATCCCAGGTACGATTCTGATAATTATTCTTTTCTTCGAAAACCCAAACAGACTCCTGAATTTCCTAAAATTTTGAACTTTCATAGATTGGTATCACTCTCTTTACTTACATTTGGAAACGTCATTATTTTCCTGTTTCGTTATGATTAATTTTTTTTTTCGTTGTATTTTTTTTTTCAACGTTTTATTTTTCATTTTGAATGAAATAAAAAGGATCACCATAGAAAGGGTATTGAGTGATTTTTTCTCTCGTCAAGTTCACGACTCAAGAGTAGAAGGGCGATGAAATCAAATTCAGTCTTTCAAGATTACTATACCTATTGTATCATTACCTACTTATACTATACTGTCGTTTAATAACACTTTACTTACCTATTGACTTTGTTTTGTAATAATACGTAACAAATAATTATTTGTTCTTTGTTTTGCTGCCATAATGAAGGATTACAGGTGATGAATTAGCAAGCTGTTGATAATATATTGCACAAGAGCACACACTGGTATTTATAAATAATGTTCACTTGCACCATTGTTTTTTTTCTGTGCTTTTATTTTTCATTTCATTTCTTTTTTTCATCAACACGAACCAATGAGAATTACAAAACAAAAAACACAAGGAACTTCCTATTTACTTACGAAATTTTACAAACTGGGGAAAATAATTTTTGGTCATTTTTAGCGTATTTTCTCAAATTATGTAGAAAAAATTAGTTTATTTAGAAGGATAGTGGGTCTGGAGGGGATAAGGGTGGATCTGGGGTGTAGATCTGGTATCGAAGATTTACGAATAATAAAAAGATTATGATAATACTTTACATAAGTACATAATGTTGAACTTGAAATGCTTCTGTGTGTTCACGTATTTTATTTTTTATTAGCATGATTGTTTTTTTCGGAGTTTGGTTAGTTTTAGTTGTGTTATTTAATTAATATTAAGTGAGATGGTATTAGTGTATTGTACGGTGGTGGGCTCGTAATACGGTTTGAGTAGCGCTTTAGTTATGAGCTTGGATGTGGAGGGTAAGAAAAGGTGGCTGGGTGTTGGATGGGTTATTCCTGGTCAATTCAACTTATTTTTTAGTCTCGAAAATGGCGATATTTGGAGAAATTTGGCTTGTACAGTTGAAAAAATATCGAAAGGAGAATTAGAATAATTTATTAAAAAAATTCCAAGTTCAAAGTTGGACTTTTAAAGTAAAAGCTCAATTTCAAAGGCTCACTTACCAGAGTTGAAATATATAATTTTAAAATCTGCAAAAATTTTATAAATAGGTATGTTTTTAGAATAGCATTCGAACATGGTAATTTTCGTTTTGAGATCTTAATCCTTTATGGGACACTATGGTAGGCCCAAAGCTGAAAAAATTGAAAATTTCATGTGACAAGTCGTTTAGTATATTATTTGAACAGCCAAGTTCACATATCAACTTAGTTTTTGGATTTGGCTTTTCGCTTCCCTAATTCCCTCCTTTGATTTGACGGTTCGATTTTGCCCCAAAATATGAAAAAACTTCGAGTGTGTAATATTTTGTAGTTTGTTTTGTTTTCAATAATGCTGAATGCAAAAATCGAATTATTTTTTAGTTTCGACTCCTTTCCTTGTCCCTCCCTCCACACCATATTTAGATTATTTGTTCGTGAAAATATCACGGAGCATTTGAAATTTTTTCCAAGTCAAAGTCTCCGAAGATTTTTCTCAAATTATGATCAACAATTTTTCCATGTGTGAATTTTTTTTTGAAAACCAAAATTTCAAATTTTTTACTACACTGAGAAAAAAAAGTATGGCGATATTGACCACAAATTGTGGAAAAACTTATCCAGTCCGAGTTTATGATGCTTTTCACCACAACTGTGGTACTGTTTTGCCACAACTGTGGTACTTTTTTAAGTTTTAATCACAACTGTGGTACTCTTTACCACAGCTGTGGCAAAAAAAGTACCACAACTGTGGTAAAAAGCATCATAAACTCGGACTGGATAAGTTTTTCCACAATTTGTAGTCAATTTTACCACACATTTTTCTCAGTGTATATAGTTTAATTCGTGAATTTGCTCATGATTTTTTCCTATTTCAAATTTTTTCAAAAATGTTTTAAAGTTAAAAATCCTAGAATACTTTAAATTGAAAATGTTTTCCAGGTACCTACATTTATGATTTTTTTCTCAAAATTTGAAGTAAGTAGGTACTTCGAGAAAAATTCAAAGTTTCAATCTGAAAAACAGGTTAAAAAATTACAAGCTAAAAAAAATGATAAATATTTTTTGAAAGAAATCAAACTTTGAAAAATTTTGGAATTAAAAAATGTTTTGAATTTTGGAGTTGAAATTTTTTTCCATTTTGAACTTGGGAAAAGTGTTGAGCAAATTCCCGAATTAAACCTGTGAAAATTTTTGGACCGATCTTGGAAAAAATTGTAAAAATGCTGAAGAAAAAAATATATAACAGAAGTATAAAATATAATGTGAAGTACCTATGTACTTACAGAGCCGTGCAGAGAAAATCGGGTCTCTGGTGGAAAATATTATAGGTTCAAGCAAAAAAAATCTTTCGGTATTCTGAACGTCGAGGCAAATTTTTGTTTGTTTTAACAGTGAAAAGATTAAATTTTTCAACTTTTTTAACCGATGTGGACCCGCACGCGCCCCCTAAAAGACATGGGTCCGGGGAGAACCTCCCTCTGCACAGGCATGAGTACCTAGGTACTTATATAAATGAGATAAATCGTTCGATTTTGTTTCCTTACTGAAAAGACGAGCAGGGTCGTGCTGAGAAAATCGAGGTTTAAGGAAAATAAATCCGAAAGCAAAAAAAGAAGATTTTTTGATTACACATCTCGAATACAGAGCACAAACAGCGCTAGAAATTAGTACCTGCCTACCTACCAATCTAAAAAAAAAATGTATTTAAATTACATACTACAAAATTATTATATGGGCCCTTGCAGTGAAGATAAAAATTTTTTAACCCTAGTGAGCCTTCACAGGCCTCCAAAAATAACTCTGAGCTCAGGAGGAAACCTCCCTTTCTACCTGAAGAGACCTGAAAACGAACCTACTTTTTATTTTTTATTTTTTTCAATGTAACTCGAATTTTCCCATTTCTTTTGCTTCTAGTTTACGTTTTTGAGGATTTCGAATTCGTCCAAAAATCATCAGAGGTTTCGAATATTACTCTCTCTAACAACTGAATTATTGGAATAAGTAATAAAATTGGAGCTTTTGAGCACCTTTTTTGCGAAAATTTTCATCTTCGCTCTGCTCCATCTGAATAAAAGTTAGGTACCTAGAATTTGTCGTTCTGAAACACTTCAACTTTGAAAAAAAAGGTCGCTTTGAAATTTTCAAATTCGATATAATAGGGGGTCCGGTGAGTGGTCTGCTTTACTTAATTTTTGGATGTAACTGGGTACCACTAAAAAAAAAACTTTAGATAAACACGTTGCCAATTTTGAAAATTGAAAGGGCTAATGTTTTCAAAAAAAATCACGATTTTTTTTCAGTCATAGGAATGGAAAGTACTTCAAAAACTGAACATATTTTTTTCCTATGGTGTTTTGCCTAACCTTAAAATTGAAGGGGCTACAAACAAATTTGTTCAGGAAAATATCTAAAAAAATAAACTGATCAAGGGAATGAATAGTACGTTGAAAACTGAACAAATTTTGTTCCGAAGAATTTTTGCCTACAACAAAAATAAAGGGGCTACGGTTTATTTAAATTGATAAAATTTGAAACTTTTTTGAACCCATTTATTTTGAATGGTCCGTAGTCTCTTCACTTTTGATGTTAGGCAAAAAGCCTACAAAACAAAATTTTTTCAGTTTTCAACGTATTATCCATTCCCTTGATTGGTTTATTTTTTAGAATTTTTTCTGAGGAAATTTTTTTCTAGTCCCTTTAATTTTAAAGGTAGGCAAAAAGCCATAAGAATATAGTTCGTTCGTTTTCAAAGTACTATTCATTCTCATGGTTGAAAAAAAAAATTCGTGATTTTTTCAGAAACAGCATTGGCCCCTTCAATTTTCAAGATAGGCAAAATGTTTTTCTAAATTTCTAAAGTTTTTTTTTGTGGCACCTACCCGGTTATATCCCAAAATGAAGTATGGCAGACCACTCATCGGACACCCTGTAATACCTTATTGCAGTACCCCATCAGCTTTTAGTCCCTTTCCCTCCTCTTTCAAACACATCTGTGAATAATTTGCTAATCTGCATTTCCTTCTTTTTTTTGCATCAAGAAAAAAATTCTGGGGATACTCATAGGCCCCGACTAGGTTGCCAGACGGGTTTTTCAAAAAATCTCTCGTTTTGAAAAATTGATCGATTTTTTATGTTGAAAAATCCCCGAAATCCCTAAATTGACAAAAATACCTAATTTCAAAGCCTGATAACCTGTTTTTCATGATTTTCCCATTTCATTTGAAATTACTAAAAATCCCTAAAATTCCCGCACTTAAAAAAATGTCGAATTTATGATACAGTTTTTGATGGCTGTAGAAAGAATTCTTTAAAATACAAACATATTTCATGCGAATGAAGATGAAAGCGAAATTTTTTAGAAAAATTATGTCTAAAAAGTAAAAAACGTAATTTTCCAAAATCTCCAGAAAATGGCAAAAAGTGCAAAATCCTTAGCCACTTTCAGCGAAGTCAAAAATACCTAGATCTAGGTAGAAATCCCCAAGTCTAGCAACACTGCCTTAGAACGCTCGAAAGCAGAGACCAGAGACCAGAGACGAAAGGTCAAAAATCTGGAATTTTGCTGATTTACTACAAAATTCCCAGACTTGAGTGAGGGGTGGGGTGGGCAACTCTCCTCTTCTTCACTCCCAATTGTTTCGTCTCTACTCAGAGCATGGTGTCTACTAGCAAGAAAAATGAGAAAATTTCACCTTAGTAACCAGAAAATCAGAAAATATCGAGGATTTTCAACATTTTCATCTCCTCTTGAATTTTTTAATGGAAGGATAAAAAATGGGGGTCCCTTTAATGGCCAATTCATAGCAAAAAAATTTCATGAAAATTCCAGAAAATGGCAAGAATTTTCATTTTTCAGATCCAGTAGATACCATGCAGAGGGACTGAAACCAAACCAAAAATAATTTTCTATCCTTTGAAAAGGTACATACAGGGTGTTCCATGAATCGTCTGCCAAACATTTTTTTTTGGATATAACCGGGTACCACTGAAAAAAAACCTCGAAATGAATATGTTGCCTACCTATTTGAAAATGGAAGAAGCAAATGTTGCTTCTAAAAAAAAAATGTAGAAATTTTTTTCAAGCATGATAATGGATAGTACTTTGAAAACTGAAAAAATTTCACTCTGTGACTTTTTGCCTATCTTTAAAATTGAAGGGCTACAAATAAATCGTTCAAAAAAAGTTCTCAAAAAATAAACTGATCAAGGAGATGGATAATACGTTGAAAACTGAAAATTTTTTGTTCTGTAGACTTATTGCCTGACATCAAAAATGAAGGGGCTAAGGGTTACTTAGAATAAATGGGCTTCAAAAAATCTTCAAATTTTCTCAATTTTTAATGACCTTAGCCCTTTCATTTTTGATGTTAGATGTTAGGCGATAAGTCTACAGAACAAAAAATTTTCAGTTTTCAACGTACTATCCATTCCCTTGATCACTTCATTTTTTGACATTTTTTTTGTAGCCCCTTCAATTTTAAAATTAGACGAAAGTCACAAAGCGACAATTTGTTTACTTTTTAATGTACTATCCATTTCGATGGATGAAAAAAATTTTTGACGTTATTATTTTAGAAGCATCATTTGCCCCTTCAATTTTCAAAATAGGCAATTTGTTCATCTCAAAAAAAATTTTAGTGGGACCCGGTTATATCCAAAAAAATACGTTTGGCAGACGATTCGTGGAACACCCTGTATGAGAGCTGTAAAAAATTAAGGATAAAATTTGTACCTCCCTAAAGCCAAAAAAATGGTTGAATTGACACGGAATGACCCGAATGCGAAATACAAGGACAATTTCGCGTCACATTAGATATTTTACTATCGATCTAGAAGCAAACACTGGTTTTTTTAATCGATCACCTTTAGTTGGGTAATTTGGATAGCGGATATTATAGAATGTAGCCTAGATGTACACGTCGGGTACTATACCTACGCGATATATACGTATAATTAGCTGGCTGTGTACGTATTTACGAGATTCGACGTAATTACCGGGTATCATTCCGTACGAAATTTAGCATTTGGTGTTGTTGTGTGCGATTTGCAGGTCTGACAGGGCCGGAATACCACGTATGAACAACGTATTCAACATGATCCTGAAATGCGTCGCTCATCCGCATCGTACTTGCATTTATTCGAGAGACGGCGGCACTAGGTCGTCGTCTTCGGACTACGGAGACGGCGTCGCAGATCAGCTCCACAGACGCGTTCGTCCCATATCCCGAGCGCCGGACGGACGCTTCGTGCTGAGTAGTTCGCGTTCCAGCAGCATTAGCAGTTCCATCGACGACGGAGGGTTCCTGACGCATCCGGCGTTTCGTGGCTTGGGCTCGGTGGTGGCTCGCAGACTGTCTCCTTCGGCCGGTGCGACCGGTAGCAGCATGGCTTCGGCTGTGGTGTTGGTGCATCAGCATCCGGACCACAGCTCGCGCAGATCGGAGATATCGTCGATGGATAGTCGTCATATTGCTCAAGGGCAGACACCTCATCATGCCGCTGTCTCCGCCATCTACACCCCGTTCCTATCCAGTTCGCCGGCTTCTACGGTGATCTCGCCTTTGATGTCGCCTACCTACTTCAGCGATCTCAGCTCGGTCCGGCAGCCCAGCTCGGCCGAGCGAACGCTCCGCAGCATGGTCCAAGACACGTTCGGCCACGAGTTACCGTCGTTGCAGGCAATTCGCGAAGAAAACGAACGAATCCTGAATTCGTACAGTCCGTCGAAGGTGCTCAAAACTCGAATGGTGGCTAGGCCGGCGGCTGTGACTACGCCACGCCACATGAAGTACGCCAGGAGCGCTCCGGAGTTGGCAGCGACGATGCCTGGGCCAACGGAAACGTCGCCGGAGAGCAGGTCAAGCTCGAGTGGTCTCGGATCCAAGAACACGTCTCATCGTACCGGTAGCACTGGAACAGGAGAGTGGTCTCGTCTGCCTCCGTATAGGCATCCTCCGCCGCCTCCTCCTCCTCTGCCATCAACGTCCGGTATGCACGTGGCGACCTCCAAGCCGCCGTATTTGAGAACCTGGCTCGACTATACTCCGTCGCCTACCCAATCGGTGACCAGCAATAAGCCTTTGAGCGTTGACGATCATTACGAATTCGATCCCATATTTCCGGCGTCTCCTACGCCTACCGAATTAGTGCTAACGCCGCTGCCTCCGGCTGCCGTTCGCGTCAAACCCACCATGTCCTCGTCGTCGCATACCAAGCAGGATGAAATCGAGGCCAGAGTGCGTGCCATGAAGGAAGAGTTTCACGAGTTTAAGCGTAGACAAGCGCAGATGAAACGACTGAAGGAGTTTGAGAGTATTTGCTGACGATAGCGTGCCTAGGAGGACTTTTTTGGGGGGAGAGGGGGTACGAAAATGATTCAAGATGTCCACAAATCAAAAAATGAAAGATTTGATCAATTTGATAGAAAAAAACTCTAAAAAAATGGTAATTTTTTAAAAACATTGAAAAAAATGGTAATTTTTGAAAAAATTGAAAGAAATGATCATTTTAAAAAAAAAAAAATTGAAAAAACGGAAATTTTTTGAAAAAATTGAAAAAAACGGTAATTTTTTGGAAAAATTTAGGAAAATGGTAATTTTTAAAAAAAATTGAGGAAAATGGTAATTTTTTGAAAAAATTGAAAGAAATGGTAATATTTTGGAAAAGTGGTAATTTTTTTAAAAAATTGAAAAAAATGGTAATTTTTTTAAAAATTTGAAAAAAATGGTGAATTTTTGGAAAAATTGAAAAAAAAATGGTAATTTATTTAGAAAAATTGGAAAAAATGATAATTTTTGAAAAAATTAACAAAAATTGAAAAATCATTATTGCAAAATGAGAACCAATCACTGCCGAAGCAAAGCAAGGGTAAACATTTTCAAAAAAGCAAAAAATTGACAATTTTTCGAACATTGACGAAATTTTTCGACCTCTTGGAGGAAAATAACCTCCATATTGCTCCCTCCTCCCTCCTTCGGCTGGATTATTGTTTTATTTTGAGTATTCTGGCATCCTCCGCATCTCTGGCCTTCGAGATTTTAATCCTTTTCCATTGGTCTCTCCCATCCCACCTCCTCCCTCTCGGTTCCTTCGCGCTTACTATATAATTATTACCTACTTACGATTTCTCTCCTCCGGTGTTCGTTGATAACGAATTGATGAAAGTGTTCGTCGCGTTAATGTATCTAGATTTTAATTTGTTCTTTTGTAGGTACGTACGTATATTACCATATCGATTTCGAAAATGTTATCCGAGATACCATTTTTCAAATAATTAAGCTGATTACCAATTTTTTCCTATTTTTTTCCTTTCCTCCAGTCCATACGTACTGTTCGTCGCAATTTCTGATCTTTTTATTTTATTTACTCAACTTTTTTCTTTTTTTAAATTTGTGTACTTTCATTATTGTTTGTAATTGTGTACTTACCCTGTTAGATTTGTTGTATAGGTTTTCGCCTCGGCCTGCGGCTCCGTTGACCATTCCTTCTCCTTTTTTCTGGAATTCCCCGTGTAGATGGTTCGAATTTTGGAAATTACGGTGACGATGGCAAGTGAACGACGTTTTGACGAAAAATTGCATTTTGAAATTGACTAGAAGAATTTTTGGAGTAGGAATTTCACGGTGATTGTTTTCAACGTGAAAAATTCGCTGATGTTGAAGATTTTGTATAATGGAGAGGGGGGCAAAGGAGGAAGATTTCTGTTTCATAGATCACAAAATTGAATTTTTAGTCAAAAAAATTAGGGTTGAGCCAGAAATTTTGGGTAATTTATTTTTATTTTCCCCTTTCATGGGGTTATATAGAAAAAAGAACAAGTTTCAAGTTTGAGCGAAGAAAAATCACGAAAAGGAATAATTTTAAAGAATTTTCTATAATGTAGGAATATTGTATCCGAATTTAAATATTTTTTGAAAAATTTCGTTAAAAAAGCAAGAAATGATTAATTTTGGAATTTTTTGATGGAATATTTTCGACCTTGAAAGAGGAGATCTTCACCATGTTTGCCTGCCCTTCCCTTTTTTGAAATTGACTTGGATGAGTTTTTGGAGAAGAAATTTCGGTGACTGTTTTTAATATGAAAATTTCGAATTTCGCTCATGTTGAAGATTTTATGTGATGGGAGGGGACCGAAGAATAGAGGGGGAATATTGCTTTTTAATTAATCCCAACGTTGCATTTTTAGTCGAAAAAATTGATTTCGAGCTGGAAATTTTGGGAAGTTTTTTTGTTTCCTCCTATTGTGGTTTTATATAGAAAAAAACAGGTTTCAAGTTCGCACGAAGAAAAATCATGATAAGAAATAATTTTGAAGAATTTTCTGTAATGCAGGGTTATTTTATCCAAATTGAAATATTTTTAGAAAAATAACGTTGGAAAAGAAAAAAATAATCATTTTTTGAATTTTTTTGGTGGGATATTTTCAACCTTGAAAGAAGAGGTGTTCACCATGTTTGCCTGCCCTTCCACCGTTGGAACCGAGGCGGGCTTGTAGAACATGGTGTCTACTGGCCAGAAAAACAAACAAAAAAAATACATAAAATAGCAAAAATTTCACCTTTAAGTAGCAAGAAAATCAGAAAATAGCATGAATTTTAATAATTTTACTGCAAAAAGCAAGAATTTTCAATATTTTGAATTTTTTTCAGTCAAAGGATTTAAAAAGGGTTCTTTTTTGGGCAAATTTGAGGCACGAAAAATGGCATGAAAATGGCCAGAAAAATAGCAAGACTTTTCATTTTTCAGATCAAGTAAAAATTTCGGACCGAAATGATATCTTCTCCAATTCCTCTGGCACAAATTACGATTTTCAAAACTTGAAATGAAAATTTCCTCGAAAAAAGCTCATCAGCTTCGAAAATAATAGTCGAACATTCTTATATAATTTAAAAAATCAAATTATGTTGATATTTCTTTGGGAAGGGGAAGAAGTGGTTGAAAAATTAAAAATTGGATAATTTCAACTTGAAGAAAAAATTTCAATTTGAGAATGCTTTTTTTGAATTTTTTTGGCTCAAAAACAAAATTTTCGAATTTTTTATTCTCTCAGTTAATTCAATTCAGGACAGAACCGAAATGGTCGTAAATGAAAAGGGGAGAGTAAAAAATCGAACATTTTGACTGATAAAAATATTTTTGACTCTAAACAATTATTTTCTTAATTTTTTTTTTGACAAAAAATATAACATTGTTCAAATTTTCAAAAAAAAGTACCATCGCTTTCGCAAATCTTCTGACCCGTTCGTAATTTTGTCCTCTAAAAATGCAATTTTGTTATCGGAGGGATCAGGCTGCTCCTTTGGCTCCCCCTTCCCTCCCTGATTGAATTTCAATTTTCAGTTCATTCCAATTTGTTAAACATTCCATTTTCCCTCCTTCTATTCTTTTTTCAATTTTGCTACAAATGGCTTCGTTTATGCCAATTTTTTATTGAAAATTATTTTAATTTTTTTTTCGAACCAAACCCAAACCGGTTCCTCTCTACGAGTAATTCCCAAGCTTCGAATTATTTTTTTTACAGGAACGTCAACATTTGCCTATTGTTTTAAACTTCCACTCCAAATTTAATCGAGTAGGTACCTAATTCTGGAACTCGTATCAAAATCGAGCCACAACTGCGAGGATTTTTTATATTTTCAAATTTCTTAGGTACCTCTGCCTACCTATCGAATTTCCTCAAAACAATGCACACACGTAAACGGTCTCTAGTCTTAATTATAAGCTTTGCTTTACTCTTGCCACCATCGTGCCTATTTGTGATTCCTGACGAAGCATTTAATAATTCTACTTTAAGCTTAATTTGTACTATTTATCGTATAATATTCATATTCTCTTCGCACTACGTTGTATATTTAAATATTATTCTTGTACGCGGTATACATTTTAGTCAATTTTCGCCAATTCGTATTTTCGAAATTTCGTAATACCGACGAATCGAGTATGTACACGTTTTGATCTCTATGTATAATTATCTCTTCTTCATCACTGCGACAAAATACTTCTTACCGAACTGCTACGTAATATTTTCCAAAAACGACAAAAAAATTCTAAAATAAAAACTACAAGTACTTACACCGAAATCAACAACTTGAAAATTCTATATAGGTATTATGCAAATTGAATTATTCATCTCGTTATAGCGATTTACACGATATCAGGGTTTTTGCAAAATGAAAATATTATTTATTTTTATACGCGAACGAATTTTTTGTGTACATTTGCCCAACCAAAATATTATAACATATAACGTGATAAGAATTGAAAATTTCTACGCAAACGTAGATGGAAATTTTCCTTTTTTTTTCCAACGTGGTTTTTGTAATACCTTTTTAAATATTTTTTTTTAACTATACAAGTTTGTTATTCATTGTGATAGAAAAAATATATAGTTTGTTGAATTACCTATAAATAAATAAAAACATGTTATTTTTAGCATGTATAGAAAGCGTAGTAAATTTTGATTTTTTTTTCTTTGATTTTTGATTATTTTTTTGATTTTTTAATAGCTTTTGGAAATTTCTTTTAAAGACGTAGTCGTTGTTACTTTATTATTTATTTTTTTGTATATTATTGTATTTTGTATAACTAATAGTGTATTTATTGAAGTGTACTTATTTCACATAAGTGGAAATCGATCTCTTTGTATTTAGCGTTTAACGCTTTCGGTGGTAAAGTGTATTGTTTTTTTTTTTGAACCAATGAAATTGAAAATTTTTATTGGTATACCGATCAATCGGATGTCGAACTTTACTCCTTTGTTGTTGTAGTTTTTAAGGGCGAAGTCGAATCGGTGTACTTGCTGTAAAAAAAATTAATTGATACGAAATTCGCCAATGTGGCGATATAGACGAATGTAGGTACGCCGATTGGATCTTTTTATACAGTATTATTTTTAATTTATGTTGTGAAACGATATTCGATGTTTTCTTTGTTAATGTGAGATTGTTACTTTTTCTTGTCTTGTTTTCGTTTTAATTTTTTTTTTAAATTCCTCTAACGTCTTTATACTTGGCAATTTTTTCCTCCCCCGTCTGTCGTTAGCTTCACGTAATTATGCTTTAGAGACGAATATACCAAAATGTGTGCTGAATGTGCTATATTATTAATCGAATTTGCCATCACTGTAATTTTTTTCTTTCCTTTTTCGATTTCGTATTTTTTCTTTTCTTTCGTCGTCATAAGTATCAAAATCTTTCGTAGTTGTTTTTTTTAATGATTTTTGTTTTTTTTTCAGGTCTACATGCATTCTTTTGTAAGCGTAATCACCAAAACATTTGTTGCACAATATTTTGTATTTTAGTTGAAAGTTTTACTCTTAATGAGATTATTTACTCAATTTGTACATACGTACGCGATATTTTTACTAAGTTTATACTACATTTTTTTTTAATTTATATATTTAATGAAAAAAATTGGACATTTTAAAGTTTAAGAAATAACGTAATGCATAAGTATGGACTAAATTTACAATTAAATGCATTATCAAGTAATAGACTTATTTGTAGCGTTCTTTATATTTTACATGTGTAAATCCGTTGATGAAAAATAAATCATTCGTACTTTTATACGTGGAGTTGTGTATAGCGAGGATTGAAAATTTAAAAAAAAAACGATGTAGTAAGATGAACAGTATTTTGAATTTGAATACCTTTGAATTATTAAAAAAAATCAATAAAATCGATTTTTTAAAAAAATATAAAAAATTGAATCTTACGCCTGCGAAAAATGAGATATGCAACTTGAAAATCACGAGAGTAAAATATTTAGTTGATATCATCAAGAAAAGATGAAAACCATAATGTTGAACTTGGAACGAGCAAGAATGCTCGGTTCTGTTGGTCAATATGTTCCTGATAGGTGAACAGCTGATGACCTCAGCACGGTATACTTTACTTCTCTTAGGTGAACTATCGCGTAAAAATGATATAAGGAATCGACGCACAAGTAGGTATTAGTGCACAACCTACCTGTTGGGCTGATATGTGCTTCGAGTCAGTCCTTCGGTAATGATGTGAATCATTCACATCACTGCTGTGTTTAGTGATGGCAGGAGGGCTGACATCATCGAGCACTCGGCTGTTGCAAACAGGCAGATAGGAATTTACCTCAGGTTGTGCACGCTTTGCACGTGAGTCATTGGATTGGAAGGCGACTTCGTCCGATTCGAATTAGTTAGCGCTGCTTGATATGGATGACTATATCTGAACGCTGATTGGTTACAGCTGAACGGTATACTTTACTTCTCTTAGGTAAAGTGTATACCAAATAGGATATAAGCTTGAGCAGCGCTAACTCCAATCAGTTGGCGGCAGTCGCTGGTCGGGTGCAGTTGTGCTCTTCCAAAGGCTCTCCTTGTGGTAGTAGCTTTGGAGCACACAACTCACCTATTCCTTAAGACTCCCAAAGGCCGCCATTAGGTGGCCAAAGAGTGGGGGAGGCCAGTGGATACTCCTCTGAAGGGGGTGAACTGTACTGTTTCAAATTGGTTCTTTTATTCAGAAAAGTGACTATGTCATCCATGTTATGCTTCAGGGCCGATTTGAAACGGTATAGTTTACTTCTCTTAGGTGAAGTATGGTGTAAAAACTATATAAGTAAGTCCGAGCATGGGGTGGGCGGTCGGTGGGCCGGAGGTGGAGAACTCTGTTCACTCCAGCTCCGGATGTCCCTTTCCCCTCCTCCCTTACGAATTTTAGTCAACTTGTTCCCTCTTCCTTTACAATTTTAAATTGTGTTGGAAAACGAAATCCTTTGGGGAAAAGGTTTCCTTGGGAAAGAAGATTCTTTTGGTAATACTGTATAATGTTAGAATTATTATAGTTCCACTGACTTCATATAGATGGCGTTATTTCAATTACGAATCATTGTAACCTGTTGCAGTTTACACAATAAATGAAAACAAATTGTATTCTAGCTTCTTTCTTTATTGTATTTTAACAGATCGTTAACTTCAGACAATTTTTTGGGATAAGTTTTAGCCCTTAGTCTCTGAAGCCTCAATTATACTGGCACTGAATTTCTCAATGAAAAAGTTGAAATTGTGTTTTCTTAAGGCCCATTTATACTGGCACTGAATTTGTCACTGAAAAAGTTGAATCTGTGTTTTCTTACGGAACAGTTTATAATAAGGCACTGAACAATTTTCTATCTTTTCAATGAAAATTTAAATATTTTAAATTTGCACTGACAAATTCAGTGCCAGTATAAATGAGACTTGAAAAGCACACAAAACCGGATTTCAACGCTGATTTTATCCGGTTCTGTTAAAGGCCCTATCTTGGCACGTGTTATATATTTAAGTGCCAATTGCTACCTAACGACATGCAGTAAATTGATAACAAAACACAAAACTACGTAACTATTACAATACAGGAAAAACAACTTAAACTCTAATATACATACACAGATGTACATTGTTATACATTATAAGCATAAAAATCCAATTTTCAAAAAATTATTTTCATCGTGGTACCGTTTGGCTGATACGACTTCGTAAATTAAGATCCTATCGATCGAACGCTGCCACGAAATCGATTTTTCTTCCAAGAACAAAAAATACCACCATCATGAGAAGCAGCAAAGTTCTTCAAAAACTCGACTGGAGAGAAATCTGTGCTTCGAAAAAGTCGCAGTTTTGTTTATTACGTTCTTCATTCCCCGTCGCTGTATAAAAGCTTCAATATGATACCAGCAAGCGTTCCTGGGACAGAATAGGAGGAAATGATCATAAATAAAGATATCTACTGAAAATCCACGAGGATTTTTCAGATTAAACAAATAATACTTAGCTAAAAAATGGACCACAATTACGTACTTGGCAGTAATAAATGAGCAGGTAAATAACGTTCCGAAACCATTTTTGTTCCATTTTCTTGAATCCAGAGTCAGAATTGCTTTATGGTAATTCGTAATCATTAACTTCTAATTCACCTGGAAAAAATAAACAAAACATGACGGTAAGTATGTGAAATTAAAACTTCAGTTTAAAAAACTCAGAAGAGAGGATTGAAAAGATTTTAAAGAATAAGCGAAACATGAAAAATAACCACTCGTAAAATCAATTTTAAAAAAATATATCTGAATAAAGTACCTGCTTACAGTTTCAAAGAAATAAAATACTTCGCACCATGAATTAATATTAATCCTGAGAAAAAACTAAACTCTCGTTTCGATTCTGAATTTAAATCTATGATCTATGAATAAGGTAGGTGCATTACAAAATTTGATATTTCGTCATTATCGTAATTTGACTTTTCATTTTAATAGTGAAAATAAAAAATTTTAATTACTTGAAAAATTGCTATTAATAGGCAAGTACAGAAAAACGAAAAGAAATTTCAGCAGTCTCAAATAACCCGGTTAAATTGGTCTGAAATCGAAATGGACTAATCTATTTTTCAAACAGACCTATCTAAGCGTATGATTTTCGATCCGACCACTCGTGTGACGTGTTTTTGCAATTTTTCATTTTTCTCGCGTGAATATCAAACGAACGCAGCAGCGTTCAACTGAAAATCCGGCGCCGGAATCACGTTCGGCAATTAAAATTTGCTCCTGGCCGGATTCTTAGCGCGATCAGGTGATTAAATGGATGCCTTTTCTTTTCCTGCTGAAAACGACACGAAAAATTTTATCGTCCGATCGCGCTTGGAATCCAGCCAAGGATAAATTTCAAGTCGCCGGACACGAATTCAGCATAAGATTATCAATCTGACCGCTCTTATTACCGTCATTGCCATTTTTCGTTTGCATTTTTTCAATTTTTTTCAAATACAATCAAAGAAACGTAGCGTCCGGCCCAAAATCCGACGCCGGATAAACGTCCGGCGACCAAAAATCTGTCCCATCCTGGATTCTGAGTGCGATTGGAGGATAAAATTTTTCGGTGTCGAATTTCAGTACGAAACAAGTCACCCTTTCGGAACGAGAAAAATTACCCCTTCGACACGAAAACATTTTATCGTCTGATCGCCCTTGGATTTCGTCAGAGGGTAGATTTTAAGTCGCCGGACACTAATCCAACGTCCGATTTACCACATTGCTATTGTAATTTTAATTTTGATTATTTTTTCAACAATCATTTTCTATACGACCTCAAAAATTAGTGAGTATTAGTGTTGAAAAAGTTGCCGAAAAGTGATGAAATTATTTCGAAATACACATAAATTAGGCATTAGGTACCTACGTCGACATTTCAGAAATATACCTGCTGTAATACGAATTCCAAAATAGGTACCGATGTCGTTCTTCCTGGTACGTGATTGAGTAACATTCAACGTCGGAAACAAATCTTAATTAAGCATCCGTGGGAATCGTGGTCCTTTTCATTGTGATTCGGTTTTGCCTGCATCAATACACAATCATTCAATAAGAATATTAAAATTAATTTTCATTTTTTTGATAATTAGGTATTATTAAGATGGAATAAATTTATTTACGGTAGTTAAATTTAATCAATCATGTAAATAAATTAGCTGGAATAAAAAAAATTAAAATCATCAGAAGACGGCAAATGTGGGGATATAAATTAGCTTACTTTCAATGAGTACGTCTTTGACACAAGCACCATGGATTCAATCGCTGATGAAATGCTTCGTTTCGCCATCGGTGCTAAAATCGATCGTTGTTTCTTTATCGAATTTGGGCAAAAATTGCTGACTATACGTGACCACGAGTGTATAATTAAAAAAAGCCATCTTGAACCATTCGGCGATCTCTTTCTCTGTTGTTTGGCTTGGATATACATTGTAGTTGAATCTGTGAAAATATAACGAAAAATAGACTAGTTAGTAGGTATTCGAATAAAAAATCAAAGTGATAACTTTTATTTCGTACCTGACACTTCAACTTCGAAGGTCCGAAATAGGCATCTAATATTCTTATCAGCTCCTTCCATTGGGCTGGAAAACACATTCTCGTATCACGTTCGCCATTTCGAAAGAATGAGAGTCCTAATAAATTATACGCAGGCTGCCGTCCAAGTTATAGGTAATTTAGTTGAATGCTTTCCAACGAATGTTGATGAAATCAATTTGAAGAGCTGCGAAATAAAATCGTACAATAAGCAATTACATGAAAATTCAATAACAATATTATTGTATTAAGAATACAAGAAAATATTGAAATATCACAATCAAGCAAAGGAATTTATCAAACACCGGAGTCTGTTTGTGAGCAATCTGAGACATTTTTCAACTTCTAAGACTCTCCACGATTAGTCTGAGGCGTCTTAAAGCATTAAAGACTGTTGATGAGCAATGTGAAGAGTTTTCGGACTCAAAAGACTACTCACGAGTTGACTTGGAAGCAATAAAAAGTGGCTTATTTTCATTCGCATATTCATTAAATTTCGATAAATACCTCAGATTCGAAATAAGCGAATTCGAATTGCTAATAAACCACATTTTTTTTGACAATATTGCGAGTCCGAAGTTCAAAAATTAAATTTTCGATGCAAAAATTGGCGATCTCTCGAGAACAAATTCCGATCACTGTGGAAATGTAAACCGGATTTGAAATCAGCGATTTCGAATCAATCATGCGTTACCACCATTTCGAGTCTTCGCATTTTTCAAAATAGCTAAACCAGTCTAATCGTTAAATTTTAAAATAAAGTAGGTAAGAAAAATAACACAATTTTTCTCCTACTAATTTTCTTCCAAAAACAGTCAGCTTTTTTCTACCTGACATTTTTTCAAACCATTTCCACAGCTAGATAATTAAAAAAGAAATTGAATTTGGATAATTCAAGGTCGTTGGTTCCGAATCAGAGGTGTCGATTTCCAGCGCCAAATCTCAGCTTTGGAATGGTGGTCAATTTTCACTAAAAAAATTTGGATTGAATGTCTAAAATCAAATAGAAAGAAGTTGAAATATTGATGATGGGTGGATTTGAAGTCGCTGATCAGTAATCATGAATATATCGTTGGTACCCTAATTTAACCAGTACCTATTCTACAAAACCCCGAGTTCTGCATTTCCCTTACCTACTTACTTTCGATAATTTACTTACAATTAAGCATAATTTAGGTATTTTTAAACTGGGAACATTCAAAATAGCAATCGAATGGGACTAATTTGAAGTTTCTGATTTCAAATTGGCATATCTTTTGGTCTAATCACCGCTCGATTGGCTAAAAAATGAATTTTCGAGGCGAAAAAGAGTGAAATCTCGAAATTGGAAGCTCGACGCAGAAATGGGCACCGGATTCGGAATCAGCGATCAATTAGTCTCATTCAACTTCTATTTTGAAGGTACACAGATTTAAAAATATACAGTAAAATAAACCAGAGAGGGTAATTTTCAAAACAAGTGAGTAGGTAAGATTTTATCCCTACTTTTCTTCTGAACACCGTGTAATTTTTGCAAAGTTATTTTTATGGTCGCTGATCCCGAATCCAAGATCCGTTTCGGGCGCCGAATCCTTGTTTTTGAACGACAGTCAATTTTCGCATCAAAAATTTTGATTGAATATCCAAAATTGCATAGAAATGGTCCGTAGATTCCAACTTTCACAGTCACTGATCACGAATATTCATTGATTCTAGCCAGAAGTCTGAGGATCAGATTTTGTTTTTCCTTTTTTTCAAAACTTTACCTATTGGCAACTTCACCTGAATTTAAAGCTGTAAAGATTCAGAATTGGAGAAAAAAACTAATTTGAGGACATCGATTTTGAATCCGGTGCACATTTCCGGCGTCGAGTCTTTATTGTTTTCGAGATATCTGTGTTGGTCGATCGAGCGGTGATCGGATAAAATGGATACGAAATCCGTAACCAGCGATCTCCTTCATTTGAGTAACACGTTTACACAAGTCCAAACGAAACTTTCATACCATTTCTGGCGGAGTAGGTATAAGTATAAAAACAATTTTATGTCTGAAAAACAAAGCTTAGAATTTTAACTAAGTATCGAAAAGGTGAAAAAACATCGATTACCAAAACGAGTGAATTTTGATAAGAAAAATTTCAATTAAAAACAAGTATTCACCATAATGCATGCAGCCAATTCCAGTATTTTCCTTCTACAAAATGATTCAATGAACAAAACAGGTTATAAACGACATCTCCACGCTTCCAGCAATTTACAGCAATTGTCAAAACGTAAAAAATCGCGATCTATCCGATCAACAGCTGCAAAAAATTAAAATTTCACGAATTAGTTCATCTGCTAAATTTGAATTTAAACGAAAAAATATCAAGACAATTGAATTTCTTACATCTGGAGCACTCAAGGCCACGGCGATGCAACGAAATGAACTCGTTTTCGACTTTTCGTAACGTTTTGGTAGTAATGAAACTTAATACCTATTATCTCGTCTTCGGGCGATGTTGGCAAATTCGCTCAGTCACTATACAAGCAAACGTAATTGACGTAAAATATTAATAAACAGTTTCATTTCATTATTTTAGAAAATAAATTCAATGCCTACTATTTCATACGCTAAAATAATAGACCATATATAACCGTATTATTTCTCACCTATCAAAGTAAGTAGGTATGTAATTAAGTAGAAATTCAAAAGTGAAAATTTCATCGGACTGATACATCGTTGCTTGTTGATCAATTTCCGGTGTCATTCGAATTAATTGGGGCGGTTGTACTTGGAAATCAGCAAGTAATCTACCAAGTAAACGAATTTTCTACAACAGGAGTCCGCAAATCGACGAAATGAACTCGTTTCCGTAAACTGAAGGCGATGCTCGTTTTCGATAAATACGAAAATTGGAATTTGGAACTTCACTTCGAGTAGGTACACTAAAAGCAAAAGAAAATTGTTAATTAATGTTCGTATTTCAGCAACCGTTTTAGAAAAATAAAAAGTTTGACCATAGATCATAAGAAATTCACACAAATAACAGAACATAGGTATAATTGCATTATGTCTCACCAATCATAGTACCTACATTTCAACTGATGTGTTTCGATCTTCGATCTCATAAGGTAACACAATGTCACTCGGTGATTTTCCGGTGTTATTTCATCTCAAAAATGAGCATAGCTATAAATAAAACAAATATCTGACATACCTATTGAGATATGGGCTGGACTGGAGGACGCGAATTGAATCTGAACTGCGATACACCTCATCTCGGTGGAAGATTTCCATAAATACGAAAAGTCGACAAGGATTCTCTAGGCAGCTGTATAAATATACAATGAACAAAAATAAAAGATCAAATCGAAATGATTTCATTTCATCCATCGTTGGAATTGGAAAAATAAAACATTTACTCACTGAAAATAACTTCGAATCCATAATCAGCTAATGCTACCATTTCGTCGTCTAAATTCAATTTCTTCTCACCAATCACAGAATATGAATCCAGGTGTTTCTATTGAAATAAGTGAGTAGATACTTCGTTAGGATTGTTGAAGAATTTCCGGAATTAGAAATTACATTTCGCTGGAGCTGGTCCTTCTTAAAACCAACACGAAATCAGTTCACGAACAGCAAAAAGAAGTACAATCAAATCAAATAGAAATGCACAGCTAAGTATTCATAAGCACCTGAGAGAAAAGTAAGGCACATCAATTACCAAAATTGAATCGTAAAAGCAAAAATAATTACGTTACGATGATTAAATATGAATTAATATCGGTAGGTATTGAAAACACATAACTAATTAAAATCTTCAATTCATTTCATTTCATAATTCTAATTCTCTATTCTCTAAACCCGTAAACCAACCCGACGCCAACTACGAATACGAATAAAGAATAAAAAATGTTATAAAATGGCTGCCACTGACTCACAAACATTGGAATTTTAGAATTTTACAACAATCAACAAGTAGGGGAAGAGAAATCAAAGTGAACACACGACGAATTGATGATGTCATTTTTCCCTAAACAAAAGGGTGTTTGAACTTGGATTCAAACGGAAAAACGTTGAACTCTTCGTTGAACCACATTTTCAAACTTCCCTTCCCCTACAACTTACAAATGTTTTCCCCTTTCCCTTCACTTCTGACGCTTGTTTTTGATTGGTTGTTCATTACCTATTTGATTACCTACTTTTTATTTTTATAAGAAAATTAATGTTTTTTTGACTAAAAATTATCAAAAAATTTCATTTTCATTATTTTAAACTTTTTTTATTACAATTTATATCGTATCAAATGCTTTGTGTACAAAAAAATCGAAATTATAAAGTAAAAAAATGAATTATGAAAAAATTGAGTCATAAGGTATGACAACAAACCGAAAACTCATTCGTTCCACGATATTATTTGTTTTGCGATTGGCAACACTTTTTCCGTTTAATTTCTTAGACCATAGAGTATTAACATAGACCGCGCTACGGCCATAAGACGTACGTTGTTACCGTGTTCCAACATTATTTTATGAGAATTGGGCCCATTCCTGCACGGGAAATTAAGAGAAATCAATTTGCACTATCAAGGGGAACTCAGAAGTAAAAAAAAATTGGAGCGATTTCAAAAGACGTGGCTGTATTTTTGGTTCGAGTTCGGTGCTTCGGTCATCGGTCTTATTTATCCGCCAAGTACCCAGTTCAACTTGCTTGAATTGGATCAATTCCTGCAAGAGAAATGCAGAAAAATTATGCCCAAGTCAATTTGCACTATCAAGAGGACCTCATAGAAACAATTGGACCGAAATTAAACGATTAGATTTCATTTCTAGTCCGAGTTTAGTCGTATACGCCAAGTACCCAAATCATGCAAAATAATGTTGGAACTCGCCGCTTATCAGTAGCGCGGTCTATGTTAATTCTCTATGGTCTAAGTTTAATTTAAATTAAATTGAATAGCGCTTTAATTTGAATTTATTTTTGATAAGAAAAACTAAAACTCTTTCTCGGTGTTTACTTTGCTTTAAACTTTAAACTTTGAAAGTTTTAAAAAGCGATTTATTTGTTTGAAATCTTTATTATGAGGGTAGATCTCATACTTTAATATTTTCCCATTTTTAAATTAGGTACACTGTAGGTACGTCTTATCGGGATTTTGAAACCAGTACTCCTACGTAAAATTTTGCTTCAATTCTTCATTTTACCGGGATATTTTATACTCGTACGTTTTGAACCATTGAAGCGATCAAGGTATGTACATTGAGGTTATTTCTTCACTCGCAGAATTTAAATAATGATTTCATTTATTCATATTTTACAACAGATATCTGCGAAGAACGAAATCGCAGCAGATGAACTATAGACAGTGTATGAACAACTCAACACTATACCTAGGATCTACGGTTAAATTCGCACTCCTCCGAATCGAAGATACCTATTTTAGGTGAATTATGCACTCTGGCAAAATTAGAGATCAGATATTTCCATCTCAAGTACCTAAGTATCATGGCGTAGTTTCACTTTTCACGAATCGTTAATAACATTAAATTGATAACTGATCAGTGTGAGTATACAGGCACATCACACAGTTAAAAACGTTGAATAATGACGAGTTAAACGCCAAAAATAAATGGAAACGGTTTCAAATATTTCGGTATCAAATTCGACGTTGAAAATGCTCCTTATTATTGCGATATTTAGAAAAAAGGTCGAAACCAGAATTTGAAACTTGAGAAGCTACAACCAACGAACTGAAGTATGTTGTACCTATCGGTAATTTACGTAATAAATGATTCGTAGGTAATCTACATAATTTCAAGTGAGTAGTATTGTATGTAAAATAATTGTACACTTACGTGTAAGTATAGAATATCGATGAAGATCGAAGAACTATTCTGGATACAGATTATTAAAGTAATCTTCTGCTTTTTTCTGTTCTAGTACGGAGACCATCGCGTTACTCGAATCAGTTGAAAGACTTGTAACCGAAAACTTTTGGGTTCACTGGCGACATTAAATGCCATTGGAAAATGGAAAGTGAGAATATTCATGATCGAGTATGTTCAACCTCAATTCCAGTGATCCTCGCATCGTTTTGAATTGGATTTGAAAAATCGAACGACGTCATCTGCAACAAAAATAAATTGGTATTTTTATTAAAACATAATAAGTATTCCATTGTGAGGCAATGTTCAACTATAAATTACTTTTGCTCTTGTGTGGGTGTGTTTTTTTTTGCAGAATATCAAAATAATCGCATCAAAGAAAAAGAACAGAACGAGACATTTTTCAAAAATAATGCTAGGTAGTATAGGTACTAGGTTGTGTTGTGAAAAGTGAAACTGAAATTTTTTCATATTAAGTAGGTACATGTGTTGATAAATTGTTAGATAATTAAATTATGCAGCGATAACAATTACAAGCTTTTAATATTCTACGCTGTCACGTTCATATTTCAAAGATTTACATTTTTTCACAGCTTTCAGTTTAGGTACCTATGTTTCTTAATTCTATGAAAACGCATTTACTTAGAACCATTGATATAGGTAATATTATTTCGAAAAAAAAACGATTCAGAATTAGCGAACTCGATTTAGTAATAACATAACTAAACGACTTATTTTGAGAATTCACTTTTAAAGATAGGCTTACTCTAAGTAGCTGAAAATGGAGAAATTTCAAACAAAGTAGGTAGAAAATAATTGGGTATCATCGACTAAAAATCCCTCAAGATATTCTTGACTCCTTTCAACACATACACGATTTTAGACAGTTTAATCGTTTTGTTAGAAGAAAATCAACAATATCACGAGAACAAATACCCAACACCAAAAATGGACGCCAGATTCGAAATTAGCAACCTCGAATTCACCATATTCTACTCCTATTCTGAGCGCATCTCTTCAAAAATGGCTTTAAAAAATTCAATTTAAAAAAAAGTACGCTGTCTTGAGCAGAAAAAGTATAGGCGAAAAATTGACCCTTTTCCCTTACCTACTTATTTTGAAAATATCTATTTGGGATGTTTTAGCCATTTTTAAAGCTGAAAATATTCAAAATAAGATTCGAGTATCGCTAATTTAGGGCTGCTGATTCTGAATTCGGTGTCCATTTCCGAGGACAAGCCTTCGTTTTGAAGATATGGCCAATTTTTGCCTCAAAAATTTAATTTTTTAGGTAATCAAACTGCAATATACATACACCCAAAAAAAGTTTGTTTTCAATTAATTGGAAATCATTGGTCCTGATTTCAGTAGCTTAAACTGTTCGGGCAATTCTCTTCTAAAAATATATTAAATAGTTCTGACTGTCTGGGCAGTTTGGGCTAAATTTATATTTCCAAAATAACTGCTTAATTTCAATAAATTGAAAAATAATCAAGGAAGTATCATAAATTTTTCTAATTTTTTGATGTAATCTTATAACATAATTTTTTTATCATAATAGTCATTTTTGAAAGAATTTTGACATTTATTTTCAAACTCTGATCATTTTTCATGAAGTTTTTGATGCAAAAGAAAATCACTAAAAGAGAACTATTCCCACAGGCATAGGCACTGAAATTTTGGGCCAAAGAAAAAATATACCTAGGTAAATACATTCTAAAAGAACCCCTAATCAACGAATTTAAGTCCCAATTTTCTTACGACAAATTTTTGAAAATTTATAATTACTCAATTACTTCCATAGTCCTGCATACAAGTAACTGCAGAATAGATATGAAAAATTTGATCCAATGAAGGTTAAGAGCGAAAATTCGCCATAATATTCCACAATCAACCTCTCAAATCGATAAGAAGAGATTTCAAACCATCTAATCTCTTCAGCAAAATTTGGAACTTTTCAATTTTAAAAAAAATACAAAAAAAAGCAGTTCAACTGTAAGTAAGTAATTAAATAAGTAAATTCTTGTTTAGCACATAGGTTTGTTTTTCGAACTTTTCAACCAAGTACCTACATCTAAATATGTCTTCATACCTATTGAATTACTAAAGCTACAGAATACCCCACAAGTACTTACTCAAACGAAAAAAAAATTCAATTTAAAAGGACCTAGAAACACTTAAAGTAGCCCCATAATAGAAATTAGCTAGGAAAAGTGTTCCTCGGTAAGTCAATACCAGATACCTATATTATGCTATTCTAATAGCATTACGAATGTGTGCAATATAATCTTCCTTTGACCGAGATATTCTTCGATGAAAATAGGACGAGTCATGCATTTATCTTTTTATTTCACCATAGAATAGAATGAATTACTGTAAATTAGTTACGAAGCATGATGCACCTAACACCTAGTATTTCAAACGACAGCAATTGTTTTTAAAATGACGCAGAATGCTGCATCATTTTCTCAACTAGTTGTACCTACAAAATCAAACCATAAAATTTCTAGACCAATAAAGTACATAAAAATCACACAAATCAATGTTATCATCTTAATTCATTCCAGCTCGGTGACCTTATGCCAGCGTTTTGAAAACTTTGGACATTTTGCTCCAGCTCTCTTTCGGTACACCCCCCCCCCTCCACCCCGCCTTCTCAACACATCACCGCTAAAATACGATTTTAATTATAATATTCAAACTCGCAAATTGGCTAACTTGGCCATGAAAAATTTTACCACAATTTTTTCTATTAGGGAGGATCGTTCTTCGATTTTAAAGGATCCATTTTTTCAGAAATTATTTTCCATTATTTTTCTTGGGTTTCCAGGCCACTTCATTCAAATTTTCCAGATTTTTTTACCAAGATTTTAGCATAATTTTCAAACGATTTTTTGCAAGACTTTTCTCTCCAGCTTTTCAAATATTACAAGGGGGAGGGGATTACCCTCGAGTAAATTTACAAAATAAAATAAACCTCAGTTCCAAGTATTCTTTTCGTCTCAATTTTTTTCCACATTACAGTGAGAGGGAGAACAATTGAAGGGAATGAACTCGATAGTGCATCTACAGCACTTTTAGATTTTTTCTACTTGCTCTTCCCTGTTTTCCTCTTTTTGTGAGGGTTCAAGGCAGAGGAGCCGAACCAAAAATGAAGGAAAATTAAAAGAGATGAACTCGATATTGGTTTATTTCTGGGGGCATTTTCCGCCAAAAAAAAACAGAAGGACCCTAGGAAAAGGATGGATAAGTAAAAACTGAAAATTTTTAAAACTATCGAGTAAAGCATCGGAATCCATGTTTTCTGTCGAGTTCATTTTCACGGTCCTTTTCCTAAAAAAAACTAAAAAAAAAAACTCACAGTGAGGCTGAGATAAGGAGTCCAAATTGTTCACCTTTTCCATCCCAGAAGTCCCAGAGGTCTCGGTTCAAGTTTAGAGGGCAAAATAATTTCAGAAATAGATTCTAACTTCCAAGAGTCAAAAAACGTACATTTTGACACCTCATTTGAAAATTTTTCAATTTTGGTTTACCTCCTTCTCCCGCGGACCCTTTTCGTTGGGGGGGGGGCTTGAAAATGAATTTAGGAGGTCAAAAAACACGTATTTTGATGCCTCATTCAAAAATTTTTGGACGATAGTAGGATATTATTTTTTGAATTTTAATTTTGGAACTTTCAGGAAAAGTTTAATAAATCTTAAACTTTTTGGACATAAGACCTGAAAATTGGAGATGTTGTAGCCAAAAGTTCTCTTACCTCCTCGATGTAAAAGTTTCGGTTCATTTCAACATAAAGAGTGGCTTTTGTAGCTTTGAAAAAAAGTGGACGATATTAGATATGTAAGGTCATTTGGGGTAATTGTAAACATGGGGTAATTGTAAACAAGTCGTGCTGTAAATACTTAAATGCATCTAGCGAGCTGGAGTTGCCAAAAATAAAAACTTTGAATAATTGGTCTTACTATAATAAAAAACTTCGGGTTCTTGGTGACAGCTGTGATGAAAAATTTCGCGATGAAAAAAACATGATATCAAATTTCGATTTTCACACAATTTACGTAATCTTCAAAATTCGAGAAAAAATAGAAAAAAGTAAAAAAGTTGGTGTTTGATGCATTAATTTAGTTCTACGGACATTCAAAAGTGATGAAATTCAATTCTTATGATTTTTGAAGCTGAGAAATTAATTTTCTGCAGCATTTGCAAATACCCATCAAATTTTTCAGGTGTGGGGTAATTGTAAACACGTGTTATTTAAATGGGATTCACAAATTTAAACACAAAATATCATTTTTTTTTGTTTTGATTTTTTTTTGATTTTTTTTTACAAGTTAGTTTTTCTACGCGTTTAAATATTTTATCTGTATAACTTTTTTCCAAATTATGCAAAAAAAAACCGAGGGATACGTTTTTATGGGGTACAATGTATGCATTTACATTTACCCCATCATAGTGGGGTAAATGTAAATATTCTTGTCCAATTGTAAACGAAGTCCATAATTTCGGCATGAATAATCGAATCGATGAAAACAAACCGCCATATTACTCCTCATACATTCATTGATACATAGTAAAAATTTCAATCACTTTGCTTTCTTACTTACAGAGTAAAACGAAAAAGAGTATCACAAAATCGGTTCAATTTTCCGAAAAATTTACAATTACCCCAATTGACCTTACCTACCTACTTTTACTCTAACATACCTATGCATATAAGAATCTTGTCAGACATCAGTAAACAATAAACATTAGATATCAATAATTTCAAATTTTTTCAAGTTTTAAAAGCTAGACAAAATGTCATTGAATTATTTCTTTTTTAATTTTTCCACCCCATCGTCAAAAGGGTACCCCCGGTTAAGATAGGTGAATCGGCCTAAGAGCTACTTTTTGAAACTAACCATCAGACATTATTAGGGACCCCAAAAAATAATTTTAGGCCGTATTTTCAACCCCTCACCTCACTCCCCTTCACCCCTACCCCCCAAAATGTCATTTTTTAATGTAATTATTGATTTGACGACGGAAGGGAGCGGGGAAATGGCTCAAATGGAAATTCGACTGCAGATTCGTTTTCAGGAGGTTTGATTCATATGAAATCGATACCAATATCGGTTATTCGAATTTTTTACAAAAATGACCGCCAGGGGGGGAGGGAATGGGGTCGAGGAATTAGGGGTTCTTCGATACAATTTACTGTTGACCTTGGGATGAAATAATTTTATAAAAATAATCGTTTTTGCAAAATTTCCCATGACTTGTGAGGTACGTAGATATGCGAATTTCGAGTATTTTACAACGCGAGGGGCCAGTTTTAATTTTTTTTCACAATGTTCCACCACTCCAAAATTTTTGAAATTTATATGGTATATTTATGGATAAATAACACTTTTTTTGAGAAAAAAAATTCCATTGTAGGTTTGACCATTTTTTCAAAATGGCGGCTCAAAATTTTCATAACGCCGTAACTCGGCGAAAAATTGCCCCAAAAAAATTTCCTATTTTGGTTTTTTTCTTCAGACTCTCTAAAATCCATCTGAAAAAACTCGAAATTTCTATCTAAATTTGGCGGAAAATGACGAAAAATTGAAAAAATGACGAAAAAAAACACGTTTTGGCCCTCCCCCCCAAAAATAATTGCTCCAGGGGTCCAAAATTTCTGTCACGATAGTTTCTCATCAGGGGTGACCTTTTGGGGTAGGAGCGATCCAGATCGGTTTCCAAGGCCAAATCACCATACTTAACCGGCTATACCCTTTCAAATTTTCACTTGTTTCCAGAATTTTATACTCTGATGCCTCGAAATTGAGTAGAAATCCACCCGAAGTCCCAAAGTTTGAAATAAATTTATAATGAGCAAGAATGTGAAGTTGACTATGAAAAAAATCAAACAAAAAAAATGCAAGAAATATTTAAAAATCATCAAAAATCAACTAAATCCGTAGTTATACATATGTACTATAACTGAAAGCTGGTAGACAGGTAGCTAGGTAGTAGGTAGCTAGGTACCTAGGAATGGTGTTTAACTGTTTAGGGTAATTTGTAGCTTATTTCAGCAGAAAAATATAGGTAGTTGACAGGCTATACAAGCGAAGAAACACTTCCTGGCCGTATCGCATCGCTAATTTTAAAAGTTCGTATTTTGAAAACTTGTTTTCACATGTAAGGTCGATTTTTCCCGACACGGTCAAATATACCTACTGTTAATTTTTTCAGAATTGTAGCTTGGAAAGAAAAGGCGAAAAAATACTTTTTTCTATTCAAAAATACCCATTTCGCCATTCATACAAACTACAATTTAAAAAAAATCGATTTTTTTGCAGTGCATTCTAGCCAAACCCCACTCTCAAACTTTGGATTGTTTCAGTTTCAAAACTAAAAGATACCTATATAATTATTCTTTCTGTTTAGTAGTTGAAGGGTGGGTTTTGGACTAGAATACATTGCAAAAAAAATTCTGAAAAATTCTCAAAAGTTTGTTCCTCACACTGCTCATACCTTACCATATAAATTTCAACGACTTTAAATTTATTGAGTGGGGGTTTGACTACAACGAGGTGCAGGAAAATCTGAAAAATTTTCAAAGTTGGTAACCAATTACCATTCTCCATAATACAATACCAATGAATTTCAAAATTCTGGTTCATTGAGGTACCAAAATGGGATTTTTTGACAAAACTAAATATTGGGAGGATGGGGGTGAAACGGAGTGAGATGGGAGGTGGAATATCCATCCTAAAATTTTTTTGGAGTCCTTAATTATGTGTGGTGGTTAGTTTCAAAAAGTAGAACGAATGTAGCAATTTTAAAAGTTTGAGGGTGGGGTTTTGGCTGGAATGCATTGCAAAAAAATTCATAAAAAATTCTCAAAAATTTGTTACCTCTCCCCATTCATACCATAAAAATATTTTCAAAATTTTTTGATTGCGTGAATGACGAAATGAGCATTTTTGAATAGAAAACCGCATTTTTTCGTCTGTTCTCCCAACGCTAAAAATCTGAAAAAAATATCAGTATATTGTACCAATGTAGGACTATATTTGTGCCAAAAAGAAAAAATGTATGTCTTTTAGTTTCGAAATCAGAGCGATTTTAAGTTTTCAAAGTGGGATTTTGGCTAGAAGGCGGTGCAAAAAAATCTGAAAAAATTCTCTAAAGTTGGTCACCACTCCCTGTATACACCACATAAATTTCAGAATTTTTGGTTCATTAGGTTCCGAGATAGGATTTTTTGACGAAAATTCGACATTTTAGGGGGTGGGGGTGAAGGGGAGTGAGGTGGGGGGTTGAAAATACGACCTAAAATTATTTTTTGGGGTCCCTAATAATGTCTGATGGTTAGTTTCAAAAAGTAGCTCTTAGGCCGATTCACCTATCTTAACCGGGGGTACCCTTTGGCGACTCAAAAATTTATTCTCCGAAAACGATTGCTAAAATTTGGATACGTAATTTATAGATTGATCCCAGCACTGAAACACATTTTTATGTTGAAAATTTAAAACTTTTGATGAAAACATATATCCATAATAAAGCCAACTTTGGCAAGGTATTAAATAATATTTTAAGTACAATTGTGCAGGAGAGATGGCTGAGCTTGGGAGAGAGTCAGGGGTGGCAACCTTTGTATGGTATAGCTTATGTAGCAAGATGCTACACCCAGAAACAGCTCGCTACACCTGAAAAATTTTCAATTTCTCACAAAAGATATGGTCGGATAAGGGATGAATTTGCCTTCGGCACTTTTGGGTTCTTGAACACTTCAAGTGATGTATATTGACTAATGTCAAAAAGAAGTGCATTTTTTTGTTCTCTAAACATATTTTCAACAAATTTCGCCATCGCTTCGCTCGAACAGTGTTTTAATCTCAATTTTTCATTGAATTTTGACCCCCCCCACCATTTTTCCCTCGAATTTTCAGCCCCTCCCTTACATAACTTCTGGGTCACGCTTATGCACGCTAGAAGGAAGGCCGCCCGGGTGAAATTAAATGCATTTTTTCAAGAATTATTTTTTTATATTGCCGACCATTTTTCGGACAGGGTTACTGAATATTGGAAATTTTTGCTACCCCAGGAAAAATTCTAGGCTCCCCCCCCCAAAAAAAATTAAAGATTTGTTACACCCGGAAAAATTTTTGAATGCCACCAATGAAGAGAGTGAAATTTTTATCTTGGACAGGCATCATCGGACCTTCTTAGGGTGTGCCAAAACTTGAAGGGGGATTATTATTCGTTCAAGTTCGAAAAAAAACACTTTCAATACCCCCCGGTGTGCAAAAAAAGCAGACAAATGGGCAGAAAAGAGCAGAAATTCTCACTTGTCTGCTCTTTTGGACCCCCGTTGCGCATCGGACGATCAGAAAGGTACAGAAAGGAACAAAAAGGAGCAGACAAGAGCAGACAAGCAGAAAAAAGAGCAGAAATTCTCAGCAGAAAGGAGCAGAAAGGAGGAGAATCTGTCTGCTTTTTTGCATACCGGGAATTTTATGCGAATTCGCATTTTTTCGACATGTATTCTAATTTTAAATTGTCTCAAAATTTCCAACCTGGAATTTTCTCAACGATATTTCCAATTCAGAATTTATTAAAAAAATTTCCCAAATTAAGACCAATTAATATAAACTAAGCCTAAACATATAAATCCGAAACACCTAACCTATGTAGATGTACATTTTTTTTCATTTTTTTTTTCATACTAGAAGCTTCAACGTCATTTTCCAGTGAGGGAAAAAAATAAAAAAAATTACTCCTTAGGTCCCATTTCTCATACACGGTTTTTGGTTTTTAAACTTAAACTGCTAGTATTGGTAAGATTTCTTGAACTTACCAATTACCTAATATTATTAATTGGTCTCAACCTCATTTATTTAAAAATTTTTTCAACTGCAAAATTTTTTCCAAATTCTCAAATTTTTACAATTCTTACAACAATATTTCCAAACCCCAAGTTCAAATTTTCTTCACATTTTTTTGTAAGCTCAAGAAGTTTGATTTCTTGGAACTTTTGTAAAAAGTTCAAATTTTTTCAAAATTGTACCTACAAACTTGGAAAATTGAACAAAATAATTTAGAAATTTCGTGTTTTTAAAAATGGGCCAAAATTACCTACTAACATTTCAAACCTGTTAATCTTCAAAAATTTGAATTCCGCCACAGAGAAAATTGAAAAAGATTAGATTCTAAATCACAAGTCACAAATTGAAAATTACCTATCGTTACGATCCCAAATGCATTAAGCCACTTTTTAAGCCAAAAGCATAAACAACCGAAGAAAGCTTTCAGGTTTTCAGCTGTCTGTTATCAATGTATTCAAGTGTAAGTTAAGTGAGTGTATTTACAGGATATAGTAATAATACGTTCTGCCGTTTAATCCGTTGATTTACAACTTCCTTATTTACGTATGACGTTGCAGGAGTAGATAATGTTTACATATTTGCGTTGAATTTAGAAATCACGAAAAATAATAACTAGGCTACGTTTTTTGGGACAATTTAAAAAAATAATATTTTCGCCGATTGCCAACGAAGATGACAATTTTCAATTCTGAAAAATTTCCAAGTTCGTGTCGAAATAGTCACTTGCCCGAGTCAATTTCGCCATAAAAATGAAAAATTATACATCACGACCAAGATGAAGAAAGTCACAATGACATTGAAATAAACGATAATGGTTATGGCTCGAAGAAGCCATACCCCTTCGCATTGCTACATTTACATGCTCGCGTGTTTAATTTAAACGAAACTATGAAATCAACGTCGGGTTAATGAAAGGTACAAGCGGTAATGCCCGTTAATACGCTCACTTTATCCGAGCGCAAGAATTACGGTGCCTTAATTTTTTCATCTTTTCGTTAATTTGCTGATGGATACGGTTTTAATTCCGAGCCACTCTCAATTGGTTTAATTGAAAGACCTCTGGCGATATGAACATTATAAATTCAGCAATTGTCTTATATTCGTCGCTCGAATGTTATCCCATAAATATCGTCATTTTCTATCGCACTGTTTACCACTCCGGTGTACGGTTTTTAATCGATAAATAATTCCATTTGATCGTCGAACGAGTCGCGGCGGTCGGCGCGAATACGTACGCATGTCTCGAGTACCATAATAACCGTTTGCGATTCAAACCTCGAGCAAATTAATGGCAAAGCGATGATATTCGGTGTGGTTCTATTGTGCTCCGTCGTGATTCCAAGTCCAGGTATGGAGACGATTTTTTTCCACAGCCAGGTACGATGGTAATTTTTTAATTCGTGTTTTAGCCTCCTCGAACGATGAAAGTTCGACAATCTTGACCAAAGTTGGAGAATACGCGGTGCTAGATTGTGTGATCGACTTTCCTTACGATATTATCATACCTCATGTGCTCGAATGGAGAAAAGACGTAAGTGACATTGAAAATTTCAATAAAAATCCAATAGAAATCCTTACGGGTAAAATTCAAATTCAAGGGTGAAATAGTATTCAGATGGGCCGAAGGAGTCACAACTCAGGCTGATAATTTCGCCAATAGAATAAACCTATTGGCTGAGCAAGACGCATGGCAGCATGGCAAAGGATCCGTCAACATTACCAGTATTCGAGAAACCGACCAAGGATGGTACGAATGCAAGGTGATATTTCCAAATCGAACTCCGTCGAGTAAATTGAATGGAACGTGGTATCATTTACAAGTCGAAGGTGCGAATTTTTTGTCGTAACTAGGTACCTGTACATTAGGTGGGCCGAAAATCCAGAAATTTGGATTTTTCAAAAGTTACCCCCAGCAAAAGTTGTCGGCAGGATAGTCTAGAAAAATAAAATGAAAAATTTCAAAATCGATTCATATCTTCCGATCCCGCAAGGGCCTACAATTCTTCGGAAATCGTCAAAAATTCAGTATTACTTCTGAAATCAGGCATCATGGCGAAATTTCGAAGAAAAAAAGTGACCAAAAAGTGACCAAAAAATGATCAATAAGTAATCAAAAGTAACCAAAAATTCAATTTTTTCGGGGGAATTTTTTCACTGTTTTTTTGAAGGAATTTTTTTGTGGTTTTCTGCAAACATTTCAAAGATAAATCAACTGAAACGGCGTGAATAATTTCATTCCAGGTATCATAGCGAAAATCAATGAAAATTAAGTAACTTTTAGTAACTTTTTTCGAACAAGAAGTAACCAAAAAGTATAAATCAAAAAATGAGCAAAATGTAACCAAAAATTCAATTTTTTAGATGGGGGGGGGGGAATTTTTTTTGAAGTGTCCTGCAATCATTTTAAAGATAAACTGAAACGACGTGAATAATTTCATTAAATTCCTTCGTCAAAACTATAAACAAATAATAATTTCATTACGGTTGTAAAACACAGTGTTGCCGAATTCTAATGTTGAAAAGTTTCCAAAAATGTTCCGGAATTCGTAAAAAGTTTTGGTTTTTTATTTCACCACCACTATAGCTAAAAAAGGAGGACTGAGAATTCAAGAAAAAATGTGGGGAGGGGGTCAAAATTCAATGAAAAAATTAGGTAATCTAAAAATCTAATTTTTTTAGTGGCACTTTAGGAGACAGATATACATAATTAATTTAATTATACAGATTTGAACAAAGAAAATTTAAAAAATTACATTTATTTTAGTCAAAATTACTAATTTATTCTGTCAAATGGGGAATTGACTCAAAAATCAATTACTTTACTGATTTTAAAAAACAGAATTTTTTCAAATTTATAAATATAATTATTGAAATACTGCCCGAACGAAGCGAGGGAAAAATTCTTTTGAAAAATCATTATCAACTTCTAATTTTTTTCTTCGAGAATTTTGAAAAATAGCAATTTTTAAGTGAAACTTTGAATTTTTGCTTGAAAATGCGAAAAAAGTGACTTTGGGAGGAAAAAAGTGACTTTTAGTGACCTTTGGATTTCAAAAAACTTCAAAAAAATCAAAATTCATTAAAATCAATTTTAGAGTTTATTTATGGATTATGTAAAGTAAAAAGCACAACTTTTTGAAAAAATCTATGTTTTATAGTTTTTTTTTAAATTTCTCATATTTTTTCATCTCTGAAAAAAGAATTGAAAAAGTTATAAAACACCGATTTTTTCAAAAAACAGGCATCAAACGAAATTTTGGAAAATAATAGTGACTTTAGTGACTTCTTGGGCCTCCAATTCTTCGGAAATCGCCAAAAATTCAATATTACCTATTTCAGACATTTCAAAAAATTTCAAAAAAAAAATCAGTCCATTAAAATCAATTTTAGAGCTTAGTTAGGGACTATTTAAAGCAAAAAGCACAACTTTTTTGAAAAAATCCATTTTTTATAGTTTTTTTAAAAAATTTCTCATATTTTATTTTCATCTCTGAAAAAAATTGAAAAAGTTCTAAAACACAGATTTTTTCAAAAAACAGTCATCAAACAGAAATTTTGGAAAAAATAGTGACTTTAGTGACTTCTTATCAGGCAAAAAGTAACCAATTTTTTGAAAAAAGTGACCAAGTTTTCAATTTTTTCTCAACCATACCCCCTTTCTATCCCATTATTTTTTCATAACTGTATTTCTCTCTGCGATGGTTCAAAAAAAAAACGTTTTTTTCATTGATAAATCTTCACTGGAAATTAAGAGTTCTGAAATAAGTTTTAAGTAAGTAACTAAAAAAAACATTAATTTTTTTTGACCAATTTTTCGGCAATTTATAGACCTTTTACGTAATGATAATTATTTATAAAACATTTTCGAGTGATGTACTTACAACCCGAAATCGTGCAGAGGAATCCGCGAGTTTAACGCGGAAATTTTTCAGAAAAATTGATAATTTAATGAATAAAGACAAGCATTCAAATATCATCTTTTCTGTACATTACGATCAGCAAAAAATGATGAATATAAAATTTGTAAGATATATAATAATTATTTGGTCCGAGCGAAGAGAGGGCGAAATTTTTTGAAAAATCTATGATAAAAGAAGCAAAAAACACTTTTCTGGATAGGTACCTTCTTTTGGATTTTTGAAAAAAGTGACTTCAGAATGAAAAAAGTGACCAATAGTGACCTTTTGGCAAAAAGTGACTTTTAGTGACCAACCTTGAAAATAGAGGAAAAGTCACTAAAAAAGGTTACTTTGTTTGATATGTCTGAAAAAATGTGCGTTTTGGTCTTTTTAATAAATTTTGAATTTTTTCGAAATTTTTGGCAATTTTTGAAGAATTGAAGGCTCTTGCGCGATCGGAAGATATGAATCGATTTTGAAATTTTTTAATTTTATTTTCCTAGTCCATCCAGCCAACAATTTTTTCAGGGGGTAACTTTTCAAAAATCAAAATTTTTGGTTTTTCGATTCACCCTAGTACCTACCTATCTCAGTAGCAAATATTTATCACCGAATTTTGCAGGAGGTAGCTTATTGGCAGTCCCTCCAACGAACCAAACCGTAATGGAAGGCGATCCGGCTAAAATGAAATGCGTCTCGAAGATATTTTCAGCCAATGTGATTTGGTATAAAGATGAAATTCCTGTCACCGAAATCCAAAATTTAAAAGATCGAATTACCATGAGTCCCGAAGGATCCCTCAATATAGTCAACACGGAAATGAAAGATTCGGGATATTATTCGTGCGAAATCACCAATGAAGAGAGTGAGAAACAGTCGGCTGGAGCTTACTTGAACGTTCAATGTGAGCAAATTTATTATTTTTGACAAAGAGTATGGCCGGATAAGGGTGAATTTGGACCTTGGCGCTTTTGGGCTCCAAAACACCTCAAGTGGTGTATATTGACTAAAAAAAACTGTTCAAAAAATTTTGGATCCCTGCTCCTCCGTTTTCGGAGTTATGGCCATTTTATTGCATTATTTCAAAAAATTGTAATTTCGACGGAAGCGAAGGAAATTTTCTGTTCTTTAGCACAAAGTTACATCTCGTAAAGGTGTCTTTCTGATAATTTTCCCAACAATTTCGGTGCACTCTTTCACGTTTTTTTGACTATTTGAAATTTTCAATCGTAAAAAACACCATACTAAGCAAAGAGCAACACCCCTGGAAAAATTGCTCAAAAATACGTTTTTCTGTGTAGAATTTTGCTGTGCATTTGGTTTTGGCTATTTCTCTGAAACAAAGGCCGAAAATTGCAAAAAATCGTACAGAAATATTATTTTAGCAGATTTTTCAAATTTTGAGTATTTCTCACAGAAAGAAATGACCAAATGAAAAAACCAATCCAAATTCGTATTCAGCAGATCAAAATACCCCGATAAGCACCCTTTTCGCGATAGTTTTGCTCAAAGTTTCAAAATTCACTTTTTTCACTGATTTTTCATGACAAAAGTGAATTTTGAGACTTCAAGTTGAACGATCGCTAAAAGGGTGTTTATCGGGGTATTTTGACCTGCTGAAAACGAATACCTATATGGAATTTGTTTTTTCATTTGGTCATTTCTTTCTGACACGATTCAAGGTCGAAGACCCCATGGGGGATACGTGGAGAAAGAATTTTCATCTTCACTCCTCTTGGACGGGTTCTGCAGCTGCTCAAAGTGGGGTATTTCACAAATTATGCTTATCTACAAAATACGACTCAAAAAGATTTGAAATAGAAAAAATGTCGTTTCCTGGCCAATTTTGGGGCGTAGAACACAAATATGGTACATATTAATTACTGTCTATTTTAATTTTCTTGCCCGAGAGACCCGATTCAAACTTGAAAATGGCGAATTTTCAGGAAAGAAATGATCAAATGAAAAAACCAATTCCATATTCGTTTTCAGCAGGTCAAAATACCCCGATAAACATCCTTTTCACGATCGTTTAACTTGAAGTCTTGAAATTCACTTCTTTTTTGTCATGAAAAATCAGTGAAAAAAAACGAATTTTGAAATTTTGAGCAAAACTATCGCGAAAAGGATGCTTATCGGAGTATTTTGATCTGCTGAATACGAATATGGAATTGATTTTTTCATTTGGTCATTTCTTTCTGTAAAAACGCTCAAAATTTGGCAAGTCTGCTAAAATAACATTTCTGTACGGTTTTTCGCAATTTTTAGTCCTTATTTCAATGAAATAGCTAAAACCAAATACTTACACAGCAAAATTCCACATTAAAAAAAAAACGTATTTTTTAGTCATTTTTCCAGGCTGGTGCTCTTTGCTAAATATGATTTTTTACGATTGAAAACTTCAAATAGCCAAAAAAACGCGAAGAAGTGCACCAAAATTGTTGAAAAAATAATACATCTTTACGAGATGTAACTTTGTGCCAAAGAACAGAAAATTTCCTTCGCTTCCATTGAAGTTGAAAATTCTTGAAAATAATGTAATAAAATGGCCATAGGTAAGTCCAAAAAGAAGGAGGCAGGGGTCCAAAATTTCGTGAAATTTTTTTTCCAGCCAATATATATCATCAGAGGTGTTTAGGAGCTCAAAAGCGCCAAGGGCCAAATTCACCCATTATCCTGCCATATCCTTTGCGGAAATTATAGGTGAAAAATATGAGAATAGGTTTTTCGAAAATTGGGCACATAAAGACATAGAAATAGATTGTTTTTTTCTTCAGAAGAAATAATGTTGTTTAAGAATACTAAAGCTGGTTACTTGATTTTTGAATCTCTTCCCTGGCCTCACCTTACGACGACTCCAATACTATCATTTTTCAAATAATTTTTCCCATCTTTTCTTAACCACTGCATTATCGAGGGAATCAATTCAAAATCTGATACAAAAATTAAGTTGCGATAGAAGGGATACAAAGATGATATGCATTTAATTTTAAGGTAGGTAAAGTTACCAAATATTGCCCCTATCTTTGTTTTTTAGGTGCATTTCGCCAGCCCCCCCACCACCACCGATTGGGTGGGGAGGGGGGTCATTCGTTTGTGCTTCGTTTGTGCTTGTTTGTGCTTCAAATCCGGTCGTTTGTGCTTCACCCCTTCCAAAGTTATGGGGAAAAGTTTGTGGGGGGGCTGGAGAAACGGCAGCCCCCCCACCACGGCCGATCGGGTCAAAAATGGTGTCATTCGTTTGTGCTTCGTTTGTGCTTGTTTGTGCTTCAAATCCGGTCGTTTGTGCTTCACCCCTTCCAGAGATATGGTGGATAGTTTGTGGGGGGGCTGGAGAAATGGTTTTTGGAAAAGGGGTTAGAAATGAAATTTTTGAGAAAAAAGTGCATGAAATCGTTAGCATTTTGTTTGTGCTTGTTTGTGCTTCAATCAAAAAACATGTAATCCTCTTCCCCTTCAAGTTAGGGGGTCCTCATAATGGGGTAAATTCCCCTGATAATCATTGAATAGGCTACACTTGATACGTGTACTTATAAGCTATAGGTAACCATACGTTTTATGTAGGTAGTAGGTACCTATTATGCCTAATATGTATTTTCTACATTTAAGCAGGAAAGATTCTGAAAATTTTTCAAAATTGTGACTGTGAAATTTTCAAATCTAAAATTTGTGACCATCGGCGTGAAAAACTTGTAAAATTTTTCTCGCCTGAAAAATATAGAATATTTCAAGCAAAAAAATTTCCAACATACCAAATAGATAATTGCAAGTAGAAAGATGGTGAAATTTTTTGAGAAAATAAATTCTGAACTTTTCGAGTGAACTTTGCTAGCAAAAAATTATAAAATTTTCTGAGAAAAATAAGTTAAAATTCGTAGCCTAGAAATGTAAAACATTTCACGCAAAAAATGTTCGCAAAAGGAAAAGTGTAAAAAATTCTTGCACATGGAAACTATAAAAGTTTTCAATGAGGTACCTCAAAAAAAATTTTGAATGAAAAGAATTTTAAATTATTGTCAGTTGAACTTCCGTTTGTCTCCACAACCCTTGATTTATAATTTTCGACAAAATTATTTTTGCTGAAATAATAAGAAAATTCACAAAAAAATTTCCCACCTCTTAAGGGGTTGACTAAGGTGAGAAGGAGACTAAAAATTTTCAAAAAAATAAATCTATTGTGCAACGTATTATTTGTTACAGTATTTATTCCGAATTTCGACTCAGTTTTTCGTTTTGACCTCTCAGCACATACCCCTGGTCCCCCAAAAGGTACTGAAATTAAATTTCAACTTGGTTTAATAATCAAACCGTACCCTCAGATTTAAGTCATCACCCTCCCCTAGCCCCCATACGCCTATACCTCTTAATTTTGTTGTAAATTTAAGGGTGAAGGAAGGTTGAGGATGGTCAAATGTCAAGATTTTTCCACTGTATCTAAAAACATTCGGTCACAAGTACAGTACACATAGAATTTATAATAATTAATTAATACTTTTGAAGAATTTACAGAGGAAAATTACAAAATTTGTATAACCTTTTTTTAAAATTGAATTTAATAAAAAAAAATTCAGCAGATATTTTTGGAACATAATGTCGATGGGGATTTTTTAAAACCATGTAAAATACCATCTTTGCAAAATAAAAGAAATTGTCGAGATAAATCTTAACGAAATCACAATAAAATCTGAAAAAATATCCATAAAATGGAAAACTGTAAATAAAATTGTCAACGGTAATTATAACAACATAAGTATCGAAAAAAATTCTAAAATTTCCAAATTAATGATAATTTTTTGAACAATTAGATGAAAATTTGCCTTATAAAATTCCCATCAACAAATAACTTTTACGTTTCTATGCTACGAATTTCAACTTATTTGGAAATTTTATAATTTTTTGCTAGCAAAGTTCACTCGAAAAGTTCAGAATTTATTTGCTCAAAAAATTTCACCATCTTTCTACTTGCAATTATCTATTTGGTATGTTGGAAATTTTTTTGCTTGAAATATTCTATATTTTTCAGGCGAGAAAAATTTTACAAGTTTTTCACGCCGATGGTCACAAATTTTAGATTTGAAAATTTCACAGTCACAATTTTGAAAAATTTTCAGAATCTTTCCTGCTTAAATGTAGAAAATACATATTAGGCATAATAGGTACCTACTACCTACATAAAACGTATGGTTACCTATAGCTTATAAGTACACGTATCAAGTGTAGCCTATTCAATGATTATCAGGGGAATTTACCCCATTATGAGGACCCCCTAACTTGAAGGGGAAGAGGATTACATGTTTTTTGATTGAAGCACAAACAAGCACAAACAAAATGCTAACGATTTCATGCACTTTTTTCTCAAAAATTTCATTTCTAACCCCTTTTCCAAAAACCATTTCTCCAGCCCCCCCACAAACTATCCACCATATCTCTGGAAGGGGTGAAGCACAAACGACCGGATTTGAAGCACAAACAAGCACAAACGAAGCACAAACGAATGACACCATTTTTGACCCGATCGGCCGTGGTGGGGGGGCTGCCGTTTCTCCAGCCCCCCACAAACTTTTCCCCATAACTTTGGAAGGGGTGAAGCACAAACGACCGGATTTGAAGCACAAACAAGCACAAACGAAGCACAAACGAATGACACCATTTTCGACCCGATCGGCCGTGGTGGGGGGGCTGCCGTTTCTCCAGCCCCCCCACAAACTTTTCCTCATAACTTTGGAAGGGGTGAAGCACAAACGACCGGACTTGAAGCACAAACAAGCACAAACGAAGCACAAACGAATGACCCCCCTCCCCACCCAATCGGTTGTGGTGGGGGGGCTGGCGAAATGCACCTTTGTTTTTTGGGTCTGGAGTAACGCCATTAATCCCCAGAAAGGTAGTAATGGGCTTAAATTTGTAGCAAAAGGGTTGACCATCGTGTCCTGAAACAAAATTCCAAAAAATAAACTCCTAGATTTTTGGTAATTTTTTTGTGAAAAAGTAAATTTTTGAAAAAAAGATTTAGGCGCCTCATATGGACCACCCCTTCCCAAATGTCTTTAAAAACCCATAGAGAACAACTTCTTATATTTTTTTCCAGCAGGTAGCCCTCATAACAGACAAGAAAATTCCAAGGTTCGTACTAAGCCGAACTGGCGGATAAACGGGTCCATGTACGGCTTTTTTACCTTACTGCAGAAGGATGGTCGAAATGGCAAAAACAAATCTAAAACATGAATTGAATGATGGACAATGAAGAAAAGCTGAAGCTGGAAAAAAACTCACTCTGCTAGCTCATATTCCCAATTGCACTAAAAATTTATCAATTTTTAAATAGTTTCTTTGAAAAGGTCTCGAAGAAAAAAAAATTCATTAAAAATATCCCTAGCAATAATTTTTCACCTACACCTCCTATTTAGTGTATCTTTAGCTACCTAAATATTTTTAAAAAAGTAATTAGAAAATAGGTGAAATAAATGAGGTGATTGGATCAAATCTACATATAGGTATGTAAAATTGTCACTCTTTCATTTTTCGGGATTTTCAAAAAATTATCATTTTTTCAGTTCTCAAAAAATTGACTGAAAAATGTTTTTAAATGGTGTAAAATGGAAGCGGGAAAAAATTAGGACTTCCCCATTTATTTGTATTTCTATAAAATGGTCATTTTTACAAACTGCTCATGAAAATCTTTAAAATTCTGAAAAAAATTTCAATGCTTGGCGAGACACTTTTCTGCTTATGTTTTTTTGATATTCCCCAAAAAATACAATTTTCTGGAGAATTTCAATCAAAAAATACATTGAATAATGGCAAAAAAAGAGAGGGGAGAATTTGTATTTTCTTCATTTTATGTTATAATCAATAAAATCATCTGAATCTGGGGTAATTTTTTACCATTGACCACCCCCTCCACGGATGAAAAATAAGTAAAGATAAAATTACTACCTAAATCCATTTTTAACAAATTTACTTTTTTCAAAAAAAAAAGATTTTTCCTAATAAGTAGATACCGTAGAAAAATTATTGGAATTTGTGAAAGAGGGGGGGGGGGAGTCATCGGTTACAAAAATTATCCGATAAAATGTTCAAGATGTGAGGGTACAATTTTTTTAGACAGATTTTCAAAAATTTCAATCACCAAAATAAAAAGGAGAGGAGTAAGAATACGTCGCGTCGGTCATAGCGACAAATATACCGGAAAATTTGTCATCTTAAAAATTTCAAAATTTTGGTCATTCGACATTCTTATTCTTAATACTTCTCTAAATTTTAAATTACATTGTATTTTAAACTTGAATATTATCAGGAACATAACGATGGGGGGGGAGCTCCCCCTCAAAGAATTTTTTACTTGTGAGTGGGGAAAATTGAACATTTCAACATATCAGTTGGGAAAATTGGACGCTCGTAATTCATTTTTTAAATAAAAAATGAATAAATAAAATAGTGATTTTAAAAATTGGAAATCATGAAAAATTTCACTTGTTGGTTGGGAAAATTTGTAATTTTTCCAAGATTTGGTCACCCCCCCCCCCCCACTAGACCTCGATACGTCACTGATTAAATGTTAATAATCATCGGTTCATTTTTTTGAGAATTTGAGTAGGGATTTTCACCAATCCCCCCTCCCCCCTCCTTGAAAATGCCTTCGGTACGTCACTGAACGTTACTTAAATTTTATTCCTGTGTCTAATAATAAAGATGTTGTAAAATAAGTAGGAAAGAGACTCCCTTAATCCAAAACTTGTCAAAAAGTTGGTAGATTTTTGAGAAATTTAGTTTTGTTTTCAAACAACATCAAAAAATTTCCATAAAAATCGGGAAATTTGGAAAAATTTTCGAATTATTAGGAAATTTTTGAAAAAACGGGACAGAATACCTGATGGAAGTTTTGCAAAGTTTACAATGATTAAGCAAAGTTTCTGAAACTTTGGGTGCAATTTAATAAAATTCTCCAATGAAAAATAACTGAAAATAATTTATCAATTTTCACACAATGGCAATCGGCAAATTTCATAGCTCACCACCACCTCCTCCTACTAATTCTTATTAAACTATGAAAAATTATCAATTTTTTTCACACAATGACACTTGGCAAATTTCACATCTCCCCCTCCCCGCTGTTAAGTAATTCTTTTTACTGTTTTCTTCCATCAATAAATTACGAGACATTCAAAAAATCTGCTGAACACGCATCTTTGTAAATATCTCATTTTACAGTCAAAGCAAAAGTCGTCTATGCGCCGAGACGAGTCTATCTACCATTCGGTCGACCAGGACATTTGGAATGTTACTACAAAGCAAATCCGGAAATAACTAAAATTCGTTGGGAAAAGGACGGTTTCCTCTTCGACGCCTACAATGTTCCTGGAGTATTTGCAAGGAAAAACGGCTCCCTGTATTTCAGCAAGGTAATCTGTCGATTGAATACAATTCTGCATCGAATCAATAATCGATTCCAATAACCTACGTATATTTTTGATAGTACAGGTAGACGACTCACACGCCGGAGAATACACCTGCACACCTTATAATGATCTAGGAACCAACGGTCCTTCGCCTAGGATGTCTGTGATTGTTCAACGAGCACCAATATTCACAGTAACTCCTCATGTTTTATATCTGAGAAAAATTGGAGATACTGTAGCTATGCATTGTGATGCCATCGATGGCGAAGGAATAGATAAGCCCAGTTTGGCTTGGAGCAGAGTAAGTTCTGTGGCTGAGATCATCATAAAATAGTACCTAAGTAGTTAGCAGGGAATAGGAGTCGACTCCGGAGTCGGAGTCAAACTGATTCCAAATTGATTCTGACTCCGGCTTGACTCTTGACTCCAGAGTCAAGCCGGAGTCAGGGAGTCAAGGTCAAATATTGACTTCGGAGTCAGCAGTCAAGGTCAAATATTGATCCGGAGTCAGGAGTCAAGGTCAAATATTAACCCGGAGTCAGGAGTCAAGGTCAAATATTGACCCGGAGTCAGGAGTCAGGGTCAAATATTGACCCGCAGTCAGGAGTCAAGGTCAAATATTGACTCCGAAGCCAAGAATCAAGGTCAAATATTGACCCGGAGTCAGGAGTCAAGGTCAGAAATTGACTCCGGAGACAAGGTGGAGTCAAGAGTCAGGGTGTGAACTTGACTCCGAAGTCAAAGTGGAGTCAGGAGTCGAGGTCTGAAAGTGACTCCGGAGTCAAAAGTCAACTTTCTCCCTTGAGTCCAGGGGTCAGCTGGAGTCAGGAGCCAACTTTTCAATTTCTAAATTCCTCCAACTCCCTTCTCCTCCTCTATTCGTAATAATGTGGTAAGTTGTATCCTGTTTCAGAGTCGAAGTCAAACTGACTCCTAATTGACTCCGGCTCCAGCTTGACTCTGGAGTCAAGCCGGAGTCAAGAGTCAAGGTCACAAATTGACTCCGGAGTCGAGCTGGACTGGAGTCAGGAGTCAAGCTGGAGTCAAGAGTCAAGGTTTGAAATTGACTCTGGAGTCAAAGTGAAGTCAGGAGTGAGGGTGTGAGTTCGACTCCGGAGTCAAGGTGGAGTCAGGAGTCAACTTTTTGGCTGACTCCTATTCCCTGGTAGTTACCTATTGATAAAAAAAAAACTAATCGGAATTACAATTTCAAAGGTAAACGGAGCAGCATTACCACGAGACAGAGCCATCATTTCGACAGGTAATTTAACCATTAGAAATATTCAAGAAAGCGATCGAGGATATTATCAATGTATCGCTACCAATGAAGCAGCGACTGTCACTTCAGAATCCGAATTAATTATACAAGAAAGTATACGTAATCATGCACCTTACAATGTTACCACAGATGTAACAAAAAATTCCGCCAAAGTGAAGTGGCTCTCCTCCATGGCCAAGCCAAAATTAAGGTTTAGCGTTTGGTTAGTTTTATTGAAATTCGAACCAAATATGGAAAAAAATTATCCATTCAAGTGTACCAAATTTTTTTAAGGTATCGGGTTGAAAATGCTCAAGAATGGAAAACAATTCAAATCGATTCTAGAGAAATATTTGAAACCGAGATATCTGATTTGAATCCTGGCCAAGCTTACGAAGTAATGGTTCTTAGCCAAGATGAAAATGGCGAAGGGATGTTCAGCAAAACGGTGAAAATCACGACTAAAAATCATGGTATTTCATTTTCCTTATCACGTTGAAATGTGTTGTACTGCAATAATTTTACGACCTCATTCGTGTAATCCTTTTTCAGAAGAGGAAGAACTCGAATCTGAAATCGAAAGTGAAATAGATCGCGAATTCAGAAGCCCCGTTGGTGAGATGCTTCGTTTAAATAACTGTGTAGATTGCATGTATGGGATTAATTTTTCAGAAAACTAACCATTTCAATTTTAGCCACGAATGTGTCGGGAAATCAACTAGAAATTAATAATAATGGGAAATGAACCGCGTGCACTCGGTGACTTCGTAGGCTTCATATCATCACCTTTATTTGTTCAGCACGAAATAAAATTATTATCATAATTGGTATGCATTATTTTATTCGCCCCTTTGTCTCATGCCTGTCGAAATCGAATAAAGATAGGAAATTTGTAGCATTTTTCTTTTCATTTTATAAAATAGTCGAAGGAAAAATATTTTTTAGAATGTTAAATCCTTGAGTGGCTGCTTTCTTCATGTAGGTAGAGGTACCTGTCAATTTCAAATCTCAATTCTCAGGTGTTTTACCTATCTTGAGTCAAAAGCTGATTTTTAAAAAAAGAATCTTCTCACAAATTTCATGGACCAAAAATAGAATATTGAATGTTGCATGATTTATGAATGTGCATTGTGAATGCCCTTTCTGTGCTTTGATTGTGTTGTAATTTTTTAATGAAATCACAGAATGAATAATTCAAATTGATATGCTCTAATTTTTAAAATACTCTGAATAATGAATATAAAAAATTTGCATTAATAAGGATAAAAAGTGATAGAATGTTGCCAAAAGGAAATGGCTATGTTCAGTTCCTTTTTTTCACATTTCACATAGATTTACGAGAAATTCAACGATGAATTCTGAAAAATTCTAATAAAATTAGATGTCTGTAAGTAAAAATAAAATTTATAGCCTCCTTCAGTTTTTAGTAGGTAATATCTTATCTTCAGTGAAAGGTATAATGTCTTTGAGAGTTATGTTTGGTTAATGGACTGGTCTAATGTAATATTTCCTCAGTATCCTCCCCATCTTATCTTGGTGTTATAGTTATTTTTATAGGATCTCAGTGTGAAAAAAAAAACCATAAAATTAGCATAAAATCTCACCAATTCTACCAGAATTCTGCTAAATGAGTCTCTGAGAATTCTAGTTAAATTCTAGCAGAAAATCTCACGGACTTTAGCACGCCGGGATAGTATAGCAACCTGTTCTTCTCCTTTCTCTTCTTGTTTTTCTACTTCTTCTAAATCCTGTTCATAGTCATTTTGTTGTACAAAGCAATTGTCCCAATTTTTTTCTCAGGTCTACAATTTTTTTGAATAATTTTTTTTTAAACTGAAATTTCCACCCTCAATTTTTTTCAGGTCTACAATTTTTTTATTGTGAAGAGGCGTCATTTTTTGACGTTTCTTTATGTATAACTTTTCCCGTTTGATTCAAGCGATTCATCAATTACCAAGCAACTCAATTTTTATCGAAGTCCATGTAATTTTCAAATATTTTTCAACTCGAAAATTTTTTTATTCCGATTAAATTTTTTTCTCAATATTGAAATTTTTCCCTACAATTTTTTTCTCGGGGTACAAAATTTTTTTATTTCGAATAAACTTTTTTCTCAATACTAAAATTGGAGGGAAAAATTTCAGTGCTGAGAAGAAAGTTTATTCGAAATCGTAAAGAATTTTAAACCTAAGAAAAAAATTGGAGGGAAAAATTTCAGTGTAAGAAACAAATTTCATTCAAAATAAAAAAAATTCAGACATGAGAAAAACATTTCAGGGCGAGAAAAAATTTTATTTGAAATAAAAAAATTTAGACGTGAGAAAAAAATTGGAAGGGGAAATTTCAGTGTAAGAAACAATTTTATTCAAAATAAAAAATTTTAGACATGAGAAAAGCATTTCAGGGTGAGAAAAAATTTTATTTGAAATGAAAAAATTTTAGACGCGAGAAAAAAATTGGAGGGTAAAATTTTAACGTTGAGAAAAAATTTTAGGGTTGAAAAATATTTAAAAATGTATAATTATGATTATTTTTTAACGAGCATTTGAGTATAAATTATCAATAAAAAAACTAAATTTTATATTGAGGATGAAAAAATTTGGTCATACGTATTTTCGTTTCGTATTACATTTGAAAATGACATGGACTGTGAAAAAAATTGAGTTGCTTGGTAATTGACGGATTGCATGAGTCAAACAGGAATGATTCAATCGTTCGTTAACTTCTTTCACAGAGGAAAGTCCAAAAAAAGTGATGCCTCCTCGATTTCTTCGCCGGTGCTCACAAACTAGACTCTCATAGGTAATTAAAACAAATTATTGACAAAATTTTCATATGACCTCGTGAAGTATCCAAAGTGCTCACTTCTCTAACGATCAGATGGACTCGAGGGGCCGGTAGAGGAACAATTTTTCCTCCTCCTGAATTGTTTTCAATTTGAAAAATCAGAATTACTGAAAAATTTTCAATAAATTTTTTGAGATATTTTTGTTTTGAGCAGGAAGAAAAAATAAAAAAATGTACCCAGCACTTTAAATTTTAAAAAATCAGGAAAAATTCCATTTTAGTGGATTTTTTTACTTCTATGGTATATTAACGCTCCAATTTGAAAAAAAAAACAGGAAACACATTTCTCGAAATAGGTACCCACTAAATGATACCTCGACAATATTTTACAATTCAAAGTGACCAATATCGCTTGATTTCTGTTACAGGATTATACCAACAAATCGGCCCTCCGATTGACATCTACATTAAAGTAGAAGAAGACGGCTACAGAGTTGTATGGAAACCACCCAAACACGGTAGAGAAATGTTAAAATACTACAGAGTTATATGGTACAAAGAACCATCGGAGGAACGTGTTGGTGTCATAGAAACATACGAAAACAGTGCCACAAGTAAGATAAATTCATCAAAAACTCCTTCTGAATCAACATTGAAATATCATTTATTTACCTATATTTTATGGTTTGTGGTTCACAGTCAAGAATCTCGAAGAACAAAAAACCTACAAAGTGCAGATATTCGCCCTGTCCACCAATGATTACGAATCGTTTAGTCAAAAGTACATTTATTATGTTCCATCTTTCCCAATGAAAAAACCTATTTTCATAGGAGCAGCCGGTGGTGCACTTTTGGTGGCAATTATTATAGCAATTTTATGGTATATCTGCAATTTAAGTGGAAAGAAGTTGATCTCTTGATAAATTCATTACTCGAGTAGGTACCTATTATAAAAAATGTAAATAATGTAGACCTAATTCTCATATGTCTTCCTTAATGAATTATTTAACTATTATTTATGAACTGATAAAATAATGTACAATGATCTGTAAATAGGTAATTGTCTAGTCTTGATAAAATATTTAGCTCAATTTTGTATCAAATAAGCTTCACAAGCTTCATGTGCCTCTAATATTTTCAAAATACAGTATAATTGAACGTGAATAAAAATCATAAGATAATTCGATTTATTTCAATCAGATCTTTCAGTTCGGTTTATTTAAATAGAATTTTTCATAAATGAACATGAAGGCTCATTCCATGTCAACTCGACCAGGTTTTGACCTTGGGTCTTCCGATTTCGCTCAAATCTTTTTTACGAGTTCCCCTCGATGGTCTGATGAAGGAATCACCGTCATTCCGATCCTAATCCTTCAGGGGCGGGGAAGGGGGTGACCCTTGTAATTTTCGTATAATTGGAATTTTTTGCGAAATGGCTCAACTTCGAAGGGGCATATCTCGAGAGCAGTTAAGTCCAACATGAATCTGTTCATTCGGTTTTGTATTTTGTAGAGAATTGAAAGGAAATTAAAAATTGATAAACACATTTTGAAAAGTTCAAAGTTGAACTTTTGTGATGAAAGCTCAAATTTCATAAGGGATCTTAATACCAGGGATGGAAAACTGAAGAAATAATAGTTCCAGTTCCAGTTCTCAGTTTTTAGTTCTCATCATTTCAGTTCCAGTTTCAGTTCTCAGTTTTTAGTTCTCATCATTTCAGTTCTGGTTCCGGTTCCGGTTCCGGTTCCAGTTTCAGTTTTTCGCTTCTAGTTCCAGTTTTTTTCCAGTTCTCAGTTCCAGTTCCAGTTCCAGTTCCAGTTTCCCATCCCTGCGTTTTTGGTATTTTTTCCTCATAAATGTACCCAGTATTTGAATTTTTTCTCACATCCACAGTCAAGAATTGCGAATAAAAACCAAAAAATCATCAGAACTGGAGCTGGAACTGAAATTTCTTTCAGTTCCAGTTCCAGTTCTCAGTTCCCAGTTCTCATCATTTCAGTTCCAGTTCCAGTTCTCAGTTCCCAGTTCTCATCATTACAGTTCCAGTTACAGTTCTAATTTTCCATCCCTGCTTAATACCCCTAGGGGCACAGGGGTCTTCAATTTTGGTCAAAATTCAAAAAAAATGGAGAACGTAAAGTAATACTTCGATTTCTACTAATTCGAATGCGCTGAGTTCGAATATGCGCTCAGTTTTTTCATCCAACCCCTCCAAACCCCCTATCAGCCCCCTGATGGGGTCAAAATTTAAAAAAATGAAAAATAACGTGTGACGTGTCATTTGTAGGGGTTTTAAGAGCGCCGACCGCCAAGTTCGAATATTTGCTTATTTTTGGGATTTGACCCTTCAGCGCCTTCCTAGCCCCAATTTTAAGAAAACACATGCAAAAAATGGAAATAACATGCGTCATAACGATTTCTACTAATTCGAGGGTGCTGAACTTGATTATCAACTTACTTTCTCGATCCGTCACCTCCGTGCCCCACACTAACTCCCAAATTATTAAAAAATTTAAAAAATCAATTTTTTTTTAAAATAGGGGCTAGGGGTGCAGCCAAGGGTCGAATCCTAAAAATAAGCAAATATTCAAACTCAGCGCCCTCAAAAACCCCACAAACGACACGTCACACGTTATTTTTCATTTTTTTGAATTTTGACCTCTTCGGAGGACCGATGGGGGGGGGGGAGGTCAGACGAGTCGGATGAAAAAACTGAGTAAATATTCGAACTCAGCGCATCGAATTAATAGAAATCAATGTATTACTTACTTTTTCCATTTTTTTGAATTTTGAGCGAAAGTCCCTGTGCCCAGAGGCCTTCCGACCGGGGGGTGTGGGGGGTGCCTCACCCCCCCCCCAAGCATTTTCCAGTTGGAAAAGTTGGAAACGTTGGGTGAAGTTGGCAAAAAGTTGGCAGAAAAGCCCGAGTGATAAAAATTGAGAAAAGTTGTGAAATATTGAAATTTGTGAGTTGGGAAAATTGGACAGTTCGGATTAATTTTTTTGATGAAAAATAATAAATAAAATGGTTATTTTAAAAGTTGGAAATCAACGAAATTTTCATTTGTTCCAACTCAAAATTGGTAACTTTCCCAACTCAAAAATGATAAATTTCCAGACTCAAAATTGGTAATTTTCCCTACTCAAAATTGGTTATTTATCCAACTCAAAATTGGTCGTTCTCCCAAGTAATGAGTAAAAATATCAGTTTGGACGATTTTAGTCATTTTCCCAACCTTTTCCGACTGAAAATTGATCATTTTCCCAGCGAAGAATTAAACCGTTGTAATAAATGTTTTTTTTTAGGAAAAAAATGATTAATTATCTTGCATTTTGAAAATTTTCACTCGTCAACCAAAAAAATTTTATATATAGTTGAAGACCTCGCGGGAAGAACGGGTTAACTGAAATTTTATAAATTTTGCAGGAGAACGTTTTAAAGATAATGTTGAAGTGGAACTGAATAAAAATGGATTTTCAAGTTTCGTTTTGATTTTATTAATTTCAAAATGTCAATTAGAATCATTTTATATCGGCAAATATTGCTCAAAAGTTTTTTAAAAGCTTCAAAGTCACTCAACACACAATGTGTTTGAACAACATTCTGAGAAGTTAACCCGTTCTTTCCGTGTAAGTGCCTCAATTAACCCGTTCTTTCCGTGAAGTGACACAGTTAACCCGTTCTTTCCGTGTTTTCTTGAAATTAACATTTTTTTTCTCTGGAATTAATCAGTTTTTTCCACCTATGAGTCATCTTTTGTTGAATTATGATTTTTTTTTTCATGTTCACAGCAATAAATCAACTATTTTAAAAAATAAAAATCAGCTTTTTGCACATTTTTTTCTTTGTTTAGAGTAGTTAACCCGTTCTTTCCGTGTTTTTAATTTCTTGAAAATTCTTTTTTGCTTTTATTGACAAAATTTGAAAAGTTCGACATTTTTCATATAAACCACATAAAAGTACATGGTTTATAGTACACAATGGCACAAAAAAGTCATTTTTGAAAAAACCCTCAATTAACCCGTTCTTCCCGTGAGGTCTTCAGTTATACTTGTAATTTAAAAGAGATTTTTTCACATTTTTCTTCAAAGTTATTCCATTTAATTTCATTGTTCTTGTTCTCCTTAAAACGTATTTTTGATATTTGAAAATCCAGTTTTTCAAAAGCTTCGGCCTCGCTACGCTCGGCCATGGTATATTTCTACTTTAATCATTTCAAAGTAGAAGCAGTCGATTTTTCATTAAAGTTTATTCTTCCAAAACACTATTTTATTGCGCATTCAATTTGAGAATTTCTAAAATTTTCGCCCTCGCTTCGCTCGAGCTAAATCCTTTTTTTTTTCATTTTAAAAAATTTAACTGTACAGTTTTTAAAAATTATTTCATTTAAACAATTTTTCTAAAACTTGATTTTAGAACCTTTTTAATGAAGTAACTTCACGTTTTGATTTCTAAACATGATTTTAAGTTTTTAAATTTTCTCAAAGTTGATTTTGATTTTTATAATAGGTATACTTTTAGGTTCAACGGTTCAAGTAAGATATAGTTAAGCAGGGTCTCGCCTGCAGAGGGCAAGTAAGTCCTCAGAACGATTTTTTTGAGGACCTCCTTTCAGAAATTATAATCCAAGTCTGAAATTACTCCCCAAAATCACGATCCAAATCACAATTCTTCAACCCATCCCTGAAATTACCTCCCAAATAAAAATTTTTCAAAAACTTTGGCCTCGCTGCGCTCGGCCTTACTGTATTTTTCTTTTCATGATTTTAAAATACTTAATTCAATTCCTACAAAAGTGATTTTTTTCGTATTTTTCCTCAAAATTATTTCAACTACTTTAATTACATTCTATCTTCTTAAAACTCATTTTCGATGTTTAAAAATCAAAATTTTCAAAAGCTTTGGCCTCGTTGTGTTCGGCCTTATCATATTTCTTTTGTTGAAGTAAAAGCAGCCAATTTTTCATTTAAGTTTATTAATCCAAAATATTGTTTTATTGCACCTTAAATTTGAAGTTTTCTAAAATTTTCGCCCTCGCTTCGCTCGGGCCAATTTCATTTCTCTCGTTGCCTATTCATATTAAAGCTACGTTAAGTACAAAATATTTCTTATTAAATTTGAAATTTTTCACCCTTGCTTCACTCGAGACAAATAAGACAATTCCAAAGGGGTTTTCATTTAAACTGAAATTGGTCAGGGAAAAAATTCGAGATTGTAACATTTTTTTGTTATTATTATTTTTGAATCTGTTTTTATATGTACCAAAAAAGTGGTAATTTCTATTCCTAAATAAATTTTTTTAATGAATATTGCTTCCGCAATGTTTTGAGAAAAATTAGCACTGGTAAAATTTTTAAAAAAATCAATTGGCAAATTTGGAAAAATTAGTTGGAAAATTTGAAGTTCTCACCCCCCCCCCCCCCGAGCATATCGCTTCGGAAGGCCTCTGCCTGTGCCCCCTAAGGGTATTGAGGTCCCTTCTTGAAAAGTAATTATAGTTGAAAAATACGTAAAAAGTTCTCTTCATAGTAATTTCTTCAGGTTTTTAAATGGGGCCCCTCATGTTTTGTACTTATCATGAAAGTTGAGCTTTCATCACAAAAGTTCAACTTTGAACTTTTCAAAATGTGTTTATCAATTTTTAATTTCCTTTAAATTCTCTACAAAACCGCATGATGAACAGATTAATATTGGACTTATCGACTTAATCGATCTCGAGATATGCGCCTTCATAGTTGAGTCATTTCGTAAAAAATCCCAATTATACGAAAATTACAATCACTTCAAGTGATTACCTACCACTTCAAGTTTCAAGGCATAATATCACTTTTTTTCTTTTCTTTTTGTCGAAATTTTCTCTAGTTTTATGATGGAAAAATAAATACGTAACTATAAAATGAATCCAAAAACTCAATATGTATGTACTTGACTAAAAAAAATTATGATTGACATTTTCTCCAATTTCGATCAAAATTGTGTTCTTATCCTATTTCAGTCATGTTTGAAAGAGGGTAAAAAATTTAGACATTGAATCTTCCCCCTTCCCCCTCCCATTCACTTTTTCGTATGATTTTCATTTCGTAATAATTTCTAACCTTACCAGAATTTTTCAAATGAGTTGGCTCGAGCACATTCGCAACCATATTTTGTGGTGTATTTCAACGCAAATTTTTGATACCCGACCGATTCTCTTTGTCCCTGTCATGCAGGTGTACATCGTTGATAAGTAAGTAGCCTGGCACTATTATTTTTTGTAAAACTCATCATTTTTTATTCCACTGTTTCAACTTTGTTCAACCAACTGTGTACTTTACAACCTTCAAAAATGAAAGTACATATAGATACATGATTTTAATTTTACCAAACGCGTGGCCGAATTTTCTACCGCATGAAAAAAGTGCGTTTCATTTTCACGAATCAGGTGAAATACAGTTATAAAATTTAAAATGGTGACGATGTCCATGGTACTAATTTCATTGACTCTAATACAGGTAATATTCTCAAAAGTACTTGTTTTTAGAACCGGTATGATACCATTGGCGATATTTTTATTCTACAGGTAGTCGTAGGGCCAACCACGAGTGGAGGGAAAATCGTCGGTCTTTCTGAAGCCGAAATACAAGGCCTTCTAAGGAAAACAGGAAACGCAGAGGCGCTTGACGAAATATTGAATTTAGTCAAAAGTAATCCCGAAGAAGCTAAAAAACGAATGCGAACGCTCAGAAAAAAGCTAATGTCCAAGAAAATGAAATGGTTACTCTGGCAGCTAATCAACGTTCCGCAGAAAACTTACGAATTTTTATTAAGACCAGCCTTATTGGAACTGCATAAAAAACTCGAAAAAGAAAGCACCACGTATAAAACGTTCGCCGGTCCTGTGCGAAATTTCATCGAAGGAACAGGATACGTGATTCTGAGGTGTTTAGGATTCACAGTCCGGTCTACAGGTGAATTAGCCCAACTCATCAATAATATTGTGAAAGAAGGCACTGCCGCGTGGAACGGTGAAGTACGCAATGAAGAAACACACAATACTATCGACCGGGTAGCCGAAACGGCTCAGAAATATGGAGAAATGTTCGATAAAGATGGTAAAGAGGGAATTCAACGAGTCGTGTGGCGTAGCAAACAACATCAACAGGCGAATGAGCTTCAAAAGAATGGTGCTTCTGTACCAAATCAGGCTGTGGGCAATTCAGCAGGACTTCGTAGCAAATAGAAGTTGAGTATTTAGAAATAGGAAACTTTGTTTCGTTCAAAAATGTCGTTCCAATAAATATGTTTAAGAGGTTACCATTTATTATGTTATTTCTAGCTAAAAATCTCAATTTTTGAAAATCCTCAATGAACAAAATTCAAAACAAGCAACTTAAAATTACAATTATTGAATACTCAACTGTTTGGGAAATTGTTCATCATTCAAATTCAAAATTTTTCATTTTTTCAATTACTTATCAATAGAAGTTTGGTATCTAAACCATCACAAAATTTCAGATGTTCGTGTTCAAGTTTATCTATTCTTGAATTTTGGCGAATTTTCAAAAGTTCAACAAAGGTAGGTACCTCATGACCTTCAAAATAAGAAAAAAATTTAAATTTTCGACCTCCCAGATCGATTGGAAGCAGTTTAAAGATGTTTTAGAGGTTTAAGAAAATTTTGTAATTTTTCAGCTTCAAGAAATAGTCTACAAAAATGATCCATGGGTACAAATAGTCCAGGCAAATAAGAGAAAAAATGTACCAAACCCCCAAAAATTAAAGCCTGATTTTTTTTCGCGTTTTACGTTCGTAATGGTCCACTACACAACATACCAAAATGGACACCCCCACAACCCTCCGCTACCCTCAGGAAAGGGGTAAACGTCCGCTGAAAACCGGTTTTTCGTGAATATCTGCTCAAATAAGCCTCAAAATTGAAAAGTAGTTATGAACAATCTTGTTCTACGCGTAATTTCCTATCGGAAGGGCTTTTCTCTTTTTCAAAAACACTCACTTCCTTAACCAAAAATTAAGGGTAAAAAACACCTATTTTTCAACAATTTACAGCATTTTTTGAAAAAATCGAAACTTTTGGGAATATCTCCTCAAAAAAGCCTCAAAATGGAAAAATGGTTATGAACAATCATGTTCTACGTGTAATTTCCTATCAGACAGGTTCCTTTTTTTTTTGAAAACACTCGCTTCTTTGACCAAAATTAAGGGTGAAAAACACCTATTTTTCTAATATTCACAGTATTTTTGGAAATTATGGAAATACGAAGCTAAAAGTACCCAAAATGAGTATTTTTTTATACGTGCTGGTAGGGTATTTCAAAAAAAAGTCACCGCAAAAATTTCAACCCCTACCGTTAATTATAAGGGAGGTTATTGAAATTGAATACTGCATTTAAAAAATCAAAGTTGTGGAAAGAAAAGGTACTATAAATGCGATGTTATGCTGATTATTGGTGATACGAACATTTCTTTGTGTCGTAAGGATTCAAAAACGATATTTTCAGCTTCGTATTTCCATCATTTCCAAAAATACTGCGAATATTGGAAAAAAAAGCGTTTTCCACCCTTAACTTTTGGGCAAAGATGTGGGTGTTTTTTTAAAAAAAAAAACCTGTCTGATAGGAAATTACACGTAGAACATGATTGTTCATGACCATTTTTCCATTTTGAGGCTTTTTTGAGGAGATATTCCCAAAAGTTTCGATTTTTTCAAAAAATGCTGTAAATTGTTGAAAAATATGTGTTTTTTACCCTTAATTTTTGGTTAAGGAAGTGAATTTTTTTTGAAAAAGAGAAAAGCCCTTCCGATAGGAAATTACGCGTAGAACAAGATTGTTTATAACTACTTTTCAATTTTGAGGCTTATTTGAGGAGATATTCACGAAAAACCGGTTTTCAGCGGACGTTTACCCCTCCCCTGAGGGTAGCGGAGGGTTGTGGGGTGTCCATTTTAGTATGTTGTGTAGTGGACCATTACGAACGTAAAACGCGAAAAAAAAATCAGGCTTTAATTTTTGGGGGGTCAAGTCCTAAAATGCCTGGACTAAAAGGGTACCGGAGGTTAAGATAGGCGAATTTGCCCCCGAGCTGAAATTTGAAACTAACCGATGGAATTTGGTTCTTAGGGTCTGAAAACCACGTGGTAAAAATTTTAGCCCCCAACTCCACTCCTAGCCCCAGTTATTGGGCAAAACGTTACTTTTTTCAGCCTTTTCCACTAAAAATTTTTATTTCCGCGAGTTTTTCACTAAATTTTTTCAAATTTTCATGAGGTGTACCCTGTACTGAGGGGTATCATAGGGTAGTTTGAAAATAAAATTTCTGTGATTTTTTCAAGTCGAAAATTGCGTTTGAAAACTTCAATTCGTGTTTTCTACATGATGTTTCAGAGAGGTGCAATTTTGAAAAAAATATATTCTATGTACCTAGTCCCTATGTACATCATGATATTTTTTCACAATTTTAAAAAAAAATTTCTTTTAATTATATTCCAAAATACGTATTTATACACGAATTGTCAAATTTTCACTTCATTTCATCTCTTTTTCTCGATTTTTGTAATTTCAAGTCCAAATCAGTACAGCACAAGGCTCGAAATTGAATATCTCACTTTATTTTCCATACGAAATTGTCATACGAAAAAATTTGCCACAGATTTATGTTCAGCAGCTCAAACTACTTCAGTCGAGCTCCATTTGTATGGTCAAGGCACTCAAATTTTGAAAATTCAGCTTTGAGTCAACGATTTTTTTTCAATAGTAGGTCAATACTAGGGTTGTCCACATTTACACGTGTAAAATTTTTTTGTTAGGTATCAGTCGAGCCTCTCTACCAATTTTTGCCTTCATTGATAGGTTTTACCTCTAAAAATTTTTACCGTGATAGATTGGCGGGGACCCGTGTCTCTTGCCTTTCCCCTAATTTTTAAATTTAAACAAAAATCGCACAATTCACCGAATGACTTTTTTTTGAACGGGGGAAACGGGGTCATAGAACTAACAAAAAATTTTTATTGGAATGTAAACAATCGAATGATACCGCAGACACTCTTGTAGTCATGGTGGAGGAAGGGGGGACGAACAGAGAAGTGCTAAAACCACAAAAATGACGTGTATTCTTTTTTTTTATACCAATAGAGTTTCAAAAATATACCTTTTGTATTTTTGAATTTGAATTATCACGTTCAAAACACTTTCGGGGTAGGAATTACAAAAGAAAATTTTCAGCCTGATCAGGGATAAGGGGCATGTGTCTCCTCTCACCAAATTTAATGAAAACTCCTTTGAATATCTGCACAAAGTACGCATACTCAGTAATGTCAACTGAAACAATTTCAAACACGTTAACATTAATCATTGATCGAGTAACAGGAATAAAATGAAGAACTCACGGGAAAAATTGGTTAACTAAAAGCACAGAAAAAGAACGAGTCAACTAAAATCTAACAAGTTTTATAGTAGCATGTTAGGCTCATATGTGAAGGTGAGTAGATATGTATCAGGGAAAAATGGTTCTTTGAGTGAAGGTTTGAATCATCACCAAATCTAATTTCTCTAGTTTCAAACTGAAGTCAAGGTACCTAACCTACTACCTACTACCTATTTACAAAATCCTATTAAAACTATGATTTTGAAAAAACAGTTGACCCATTTTTTCCGTGGGCTCTACAAATGAAATACTAATTATTATATTATACACGGAAAAATAAGTATGAAACAGCTCTCCCCCGCCATGAAAAAAGAGGTGACCGTAATTTCTATTTTATCAATGTACAGTACGGGGTATCTTATTAAAAAAAAATCGTTGACTAAAAACTGAATTTTCAAAATTTGAGTGCCTTGACCATACAAATGGAGTTCACTGAAGTAGTTTGAGCTGCTGAACATAAATCTGTTGCAAATTTTTTCGTATGACAATTTCGTATGGAAAATAAAGTGAGATATTCAATTTCGAGCCTTGTGCTGTACTGATTTGGACTTGAAATTACAAAAATCGTGAAAAAGAGATGAAATGAAGTGAAAATCTGACAATTCGTGTATAAATATACGTATTTTGGAATATAATTACAAGAAAATTTTTTTCGGCCAAAAATGACCATTTTATGAGTGAAAAACGCTGTGAAAAAGGTGGTTTTTCGCATTTTTCAAGGTGTTTCACCACTTAAAAAATTCTGAAAAAAATATCATGATGTACATAAGGAATAGGTACATAAAATATATTTTTTTCAAAATTGCACCTCTGAAACATCATGTAGAAAACACGAATTGAAGTTTTCAAACGCAATTTTCGACTTGAAAAAATCAACAAAAATTTTTTTCAAACCACCCACAGGGTACACCTCATGAAAATTTGAAAAAATTTGGTGAAAAACTTGGAAGAATGAAATCTTTGATCAAAAGTAGCCCTTTCCAAGTTCAAGTCAGGCAATATATGTATGTAGCCTATGTACATACTCTACATAGATAGCATTTTTTACTCCTCTCAACGCGTACCACCCGTTGGGCATAACCGTTTAAGGTTCCATGGAACATTTTTTTACCTAATTAAAATACATGCCAAAAAAAAAACTTTGATCATGTAGGCCTGAATTGTTTTTAAACGAGCACCTAAGATTTTGATGGTGGTATTCTACATACCACTACCTACTACATACACATTAGGCTACATTTCATTTTTTTTCACCCGTTCAAAATTTTCTCAATTTTCTAAATTTTTTGAACTCTGAAATTTTTAAAATTTCTTTCCAACCTTAAAATTTTTTCTCAAAAATTATTCAAATTGTAAATTTTTTTTCTATTTTTTTCCAACCCTAAAATTATTTCCAATTTTAGAATTTTCCCCATTTTTTCTGACCAAAAAATTTCAAACTCAAATTCTTTTCAGCTCTGAAATTTTTCTATAATCTAAAACTTTTTTGAATCTGTCTTTTTCATAATACACACAATGTAAGTACGATATTTTTTTTTTAAATTGAGAAATACTTGCGATTTGTATTCTATTGTTCGACCAACTGCGTGTAGTTATGCCGTAACCTTCATAAGTATGCGCGTATGCTTCTTACAGTAATGTGACAGGTATAGTTGGTAAATTTTTTACCACATAAAAAAGTTCGTTTTGTACTTCACTGATCAGCTGAAAAAAACAACGAAATCAAAAAATGGAGAAAATTCTCACGTTTCTGATTTTATTAGCCTTAATCCAGGTAATATTTTCAATTTTGTATCATCGCTAACTTACATCCATCGAGTAGTTAGGCTATATTACATAAAACATAATGATACTCTGTTCATAGATATCTATAGGCCCGGATGTCTCCCCTGAGGGAAAAATCATCGGTATTTCCAACGCAGAATTACAAGACCTTCTAAAGAAACCTGGAAACGCGGAGAAAGTGAAAGAAATAATGGATTTAATCCAAAGTAATCCCGAAGAAGCTAAAAAACGAATGAAAGAGCTCAAGCAGACGCTAATGTCCAAAGAAATGAAATGGGTCCTGCGCCAACTAATTAAAACTCCGCAGAAAACTTACGAATTTTTATTAAGACCAGCCCTATTGGAACTGCACAAAACACTCGAAAAAGAAAGCACCACGTATAAAACATTCGCCGGTCCAGTGCGAAATTTCATCGAAGGGACAGGATACGTTCTTCTGAGGTTATTAGGAATCTCGGTCCAGTCTACAGCCGAATTAACCCAACTCATTAATAATATTGTGAAAGAAGGTAATGCTGCGTGGCATGGTGAGGTGCGAAATGAAAAAACCCACAATACCATCGACCAGGCAGCCGAAACGGTCAAGAAATTTGGAAATATGCTCGATAAGGATGGTTCGAATGGACTTCGAGGTGTCTGGTGGCGTCGCAAACAGCAACAAGAGATGAATGCGCTTTCAAAAAAGGCTGCTGCTTCGCCTAATCAGGCTGGTGGATAATTAAGCAGGACTGTGTAGCAAATAGAATTTGGGCTCTAGAGATAAGAAACCTTGTTCAAAAATATTGATCTAATAAAATATTTTTATCGACTATCTTGTAATACGGAGGTTTTAGCTTTAGCTAAAAAAAGGCCCTAACCCAAAAAAAATTAGCAGAAAGGGAAAACTTCGTATCTATAAGCTCAATATTGTATCTATTCAAATACTCACGAACTCCCTTAAATTTGGTGAATATTTTGACCCCCTGGGAGGGGAGTGAGAACGTTCAAACTTCAAAATTACGTACTTACGAAAAAAAAAGTTGAAACAAAAGTTGTAGAGCATTACAAAATGGACAATTTTGTTGTTTACAATTTTTCCCTAGGACGTAATGGGAGGGAGCTGGGGCCTTCGGGAAAAAATCAATTTTGAAAGCGGTTCTTTTGCATAGTAGGTACATCTGTATTACCTACTACGTTTAATGTATAGCTAGGGATGGAATTTTTATGTAATAAAAATATTGTGTTTTATGCGTATGAAATATGTTTTTTGCGGTCTGAAATATGTCAAAAATATTCCTAAAAAAACCGAAAATACACATGTCAAAGTAGGTCAAATAAATGGGGGGGGGGAAATATGAGTATCAAAATTCGTGATTTTTGAAGGAGAACACTACTACGACAAAATCAAAACAGAAACTTCATTTATTTATTTATTCGAAAAATGTAAAAAAATAAGATGTTTAAAACATATTACTTATTTCATAGATTATGAAATATTTTCATTTCTTTCAAGAGCAGATTTCAGTGAAGTCAATTTTTCAATTTTTTTTGTCTTTTGAAAAAGTGGATTTTCAGTATTTTGCAAAATATTTCGTAAAAAATAAAAAAAAGGTTAAATTATGCTCAAAATATGTCAAAAAAATGAGTAAAATCACAAAAAATATGTAAATTTATGCTTTTTACGAAAAATATTTGTAATGTAAAAATATGCACATAAAAATTGGGCTCATTTTACTCGGAATTTTATGATCCGAAAAAATATTATAAATATTCTTACCGGTAATCAACCAAAAAAAATATGTAAAAACATAAAAATCCCATCCCTATGCATAATCGAGCCCTCATCTCAAGGGGGGGGGGTGACCCTCTGTACAAAAATTCGCATTTTCCCCCAAGGGTAGATCAGCTACAGTGAAAAATTCGAAAAATTGATTCAAACAAACGTTATAGAGCATTAAAAGATGAACATTTTCGTTTTTTTACTTTTTTCTACGCGGTCTTGAGGACGAGCTATCGTAAAACAAAGCGGTGTTCGAAAATACGAATTTTGAATCCCCCCTTTTGGGACCCAATTTGGGTCTAGGGGGTAAATTATTTTTAAAATCGAATTCAGCGCCCACGAAAACCTCAGAACTCCACTTGTTCGACTATTGGCTCGCTAGATTTTAAATGTACCAGACGTACATGCGTAGTTTTTTAAATGCTCCATAATTTTTGTTTCAATATTTTTTTTAAATTGCAGCCAAAATACCAAAATTTGAAGCCCTTCCCCCCCTCAAAAGGGGATAAAGTACCTGTCGATTTTAGGGAAATTCGGGAATATTAAAATACATTCCTTACTGAGCTTATTTACGAAATTTCCCCTTTCTGGTAATTTTTTGGGGGTCAAAACCTAAAATGTCCGAATTATTACGAATTATTCAGCAGAAAATCTCAATTTTTGCAAATTTTCACTCCGAACTTACACCTACTTTAAAAATTTTCGCGAATAATGATTTTTATAATCCTTACGGCTAACGAGGGACCCTCACCAACTGTCCGACGCAGATCCACCTGAGGGATTGCCTATGTATAGGTTTTCAAGGGGCAACGTACAAACTGTGCTTGAAATATCTGAAACGGAGCTGGTTTGTAAGATACAGTGTTGCCAACATTGAAAAATTATCAAAATTGAAAATTGAAAATTTTTGTATTCAATAATAATTGAAAACTAATATATGCATAAGGTAGGGGGTGGTGTGGAGAGTAAAATTTGTGGTATGCATATTTTGCCTAACTCGAAATTTGAAGGGGCAATCGACTTTCAAAAACAATTATTTTGGTAATTAATTTTTGTTCAACTTTTTTCAATTCTGCCCCTTCAAATGTCGAGTTAGGCAAAATATGCATACCACAAATTTTACTCTCCACACCACCCCTACCTTATGCATATATTAGTTTTCAATTATTATTGAATACAAAAATTTTCAATTTTCAATTTTAATAATTTTTCAATGTTGGCAACACTGCATCTTCCAAACCAGCTCCGTTTCAGATATTTCAAGCACAGTTTGTACGTTGCCCCTTGAAAACCTATACATAGGCAATCCCTCAGGTGGATCGGCGTCGGACAGTTGGTGAGGGTCCCTCGTAAGGCCTATAGAAAATTGAGGATTTTCTAGAATAATAATGTTGCAATTTACGAATTCATCATAAGTTCGTAACAATCCTCAAAGAGTATAATATTTGAAAAAACTATTTAGTTACATGTAGTATCGAGAATTCTGCTGTAAAATGTCTCAGAGGTACCTATTTTTTTTTTCTTCTTTCATGTTTTTAATTCTTTTTGCCAACTTGCCATTTATTTCTTTTGTTTCAAACATGTGCGCTTGCTTACCGCCTTAATTGTAAGTGGATACCTATTACCTACTTTATGAATTTTTATAGAATGAGCTGCAAGTCGCTGAACATATGTTAGGTATTTCTCTTATATATATATGGTGACTAAATTCGCAATTTACCTACAAGTGCAGTGTCACACTCGAAGAAGCAGCGGTTGTACATATTATTTCGTCTTACGAAATAAAATTATCGGGACGTTAAATGGCATCCAAAATCGTGACCATGTTTGCCATAGCCATCATATTGGCGATTTCAATTCAGGTAATGATCGTACAATGAGCATATTTTTATTGATATTCGCTCCATTTCACTGATAATTTTCGTATTTTTTTTTTCAAAATAGCTACGTAAAATCTCATCAAAGCAGTTCTATACGTCGTAAGCTTGATTTAAATCGTAAAAAAATGATGAAATTTGGAACAAATTCTCAAAATTAGTTGAAAAACATAAACGTTTCAAAAACGTGTAAAAACTATGAAAAAATAATAATAAAATATTCTAAAAATCGTTTAAATATCGTTTAAAATGTTCCTAGTCATATTTTCTTTAAAAACATTTTAAAAAAACGAAAAATTTTCAATGTAGGAAGACACTGGTTAAAGGGGAAAACAATCAATAATTTTCGCATATTTTTTTATTAAAATTGGATAATTTCTTGCGAAAATTTGCAAAATCAGCGTGATACGATTTTCATACGACTTTTCAACACTTTATGCAATTGTGTTCATTTTTTAAAAACTTTTATGTCATAGAGGGAATAAAAAGCTACTTTATTCCCTCTTGCGAATCGCTCGAGTGCTTAAATTCACGTTTTATTCCCTCTATGACGTAAAATATCGTATGCAACTCGGGAGATAAATGAATTTCGACAATTTTGAGTTATTCCCCTCTCGCTTCGCTCGGGCAATAACCCTCAAAATTCGTCGAAAATCACTTTATCTCCCTTGTTGTATAATATACTATCACCAGTCGTAAAATTCTTGTATTCACTGCACGATAATGTCCTGTCGAATACACTGAACTTTTTTCAATAATTTCGAATCGCTTTTCAGAAATCGAAAAATTTTCATAACATTTGAAATAATATTTAATAACTCTTTATTTTATATGAAAGTTTAAGAAAAAAAATTATCAATTTTGAAATATTTAAAATAAAGTTTTCGAATAATTTATTGTCAATTTTAATATTTAAAAAACATGCTTACGTATAAAAAAAAAAAACGAGGCATAACAACAATTCACACAATCGTATTCTACAAATGCAGAGTGACAAGCACCTCGTAGAATATCAATTTTGAAAGTATATTTCAGAAAAACCGTTGAAAGTTTCCGAACTTAAGTATTAACATTTTGTTAGGTTAAAAAAAAAATAAAGGCATAATGACATTTTTTTGGACTTGAAAATACTTGAAAAAAAATTGAATAATCGGTGACATATTAAAATGCATTGACTTTTTAATACAAAAATAACAGTTGGATTTTTTTTTTAAAAAGTGCTTTATTGAGATTTTAATAATAAGTTATGAAGTTTTGTCTTCTTTGCCTCACCACATTCGAACAAATCCATGTTCTATGATCTAAGGTTTTTACCCTCCCTAAAGGGAAAAGTGTGTTAATTTTTTTATGGTTATTAGTCCAGTCATTTTAGGAGTTGACCCACAAAAATTAAATCCTGATTTTTTTTCGCGTTTTACGTTTGTAATGGTCCACTACACAACATACCATAATGGACACCCCACAACCCTCCGCCACCCACAGAGGAGGGGTAAATGTCTGCTAAAAACCGGGTTTTCGTGAATATCTCCTCAAATAACCCTCAAAATTGAAAAATAGTTATGAACAATCTTGATCTACGTGTAATTTCCTATTAGAAGGGTTTTTTGTTTTCAAAAATACTCACTTCCTTGACCTAAAATTAAGGGTAAAAAACATATTTTTCAGCAATTTACAGCATTTTTGGAAAAAATCGAAACTTTTGTGAATATCTCCTTAAATAAGCATCAAAATGGAAAACTGGTTATGAACAATCATGTTCTATGTGTAATTTCTTATCAGACAAGTTCGGTTTTTTTTCGAAAACACCCACTTCTTTGCCCAAAAATTAAGGGTGAAAACGCCAATTTTTCCAATATTCACAGTATTTTTAAAAATTATGGAAATACGAAGCTGAAAATATCGTTTTTGAATCCTTACGACGTGACGCAAAGAAATGTTTCGTATCACCAATAATAAGCGATAACATCGCGTTTAAAGTACTTTTTCGATTTTTTAAATGCAGTATTCAATAACCTCCCTTATAATTAACGGTAGGGGTTGAAATTCTTGCAGTGACTTTTTTTGGAATAAGCTACCAGCATGTATAAAAAAATTACTCTTCATTGGTATAATTTTCGGTACTTTCAGCTTCGTATTTCCATAATTTCCAAAAATACTGTAAATATTGGAAAAATAGACGTTTTCTACCCTTAATTTTTGAGCAAAGAAGTGGGTGTTTTCGAAAATAAACGAACCTGTCTGATAGGAAATTATACGTAAAACATGATTGTTCATAACCATTTTTCCATTTTGAGGCTTATTTGAGGAGATATTCACAAAAGTTTAGATTTTTTCAAAAAATGCTGTAAATTTTTGAAAAATAAAAGTGTTTTTTACCCTTAATTTTAGGTCAAGGGAGTGAATGTTTTTGAAAAAAAAAAAAAAAAATCCTTCTGATAGGAAATTACACGTGGAACAAGATTGTTCATAACTATTTTTCAATTTTAAGGCTTATTTGAGGAGATATTCACGGAAACCCGGTTTTTAGCAGACATTTACCCCTCCCCTGGGGGTAGCGGAGGGTTGTGGGATGTCCATTTTAGTAAGTATGTTGTGCAGTGGACCATTACGAACGTAAAACGCGAAATTTTTTTTTTTTTTTTGGGGTTGGTACATTTTTTCTCTTATTTGCCTGGACTGTTATGAGTGTCATGGGATGTTCTACATAATTATTTAGTTAATTTATTTTACAATTAAACGGTGATAACCACTGAATTTGAGTTTTCTGTTATTTTTAAATATTTTTCCTGACTTGGAAAATCCCCTTGAAAAAACTTTTAAGATTCGTGGTCATTGATTTTTGTAAGAATTATTTAACTACATCTCCCCCCCCCCCACCTTATCAACATCTCTGTGTTAATTAGAAAGTGTCCAAATTAAAAAACATTAGCAGAGGTAAGTTCAGACACATTTTTTCTCATAAAAGCTTGAAAATTATTAGTGTTTGACAAAATTATTTTCATTAAAAATCCCTCCCAAGTAATCCCAGTTCAGGTTTCACGTTTTCAAATGCATCAAGGTAATTTCCCAAAACACTAAAAAGTAAACCAAGTGTTTTGTACCTAAGCTCATTTTATCAGATTATTTTGTTCAATGCATTTTTGCACGAATCATTAATAATATAGAAATTTTAATTTAAAAAAAGGCCCAAACCCCCAAAAAATTAGCAGGAAAAGGAAATTTTCTTTTTTCCCCAGTAGGGTATGAATTCCAATATGCTCGGACTTCCTAAAATTGGCGGGTATTTTGTCCCCATTTTGGGGGACGAGAGGGTTCAAATTTTGGGTTTTCGGTAATAACTTTCGAAATTACTCACCAACGAAAATAAGCCGAAACAAAAATTGTAGTTCATAAAAAAACGAACAATTTTGTGATTTACAAGTTTTCTCTGAAACGGCATGAAAGTTTGGGTCCTTCGGGAAAAAATTAATTTTGAAAATTTCTCATCAACACAAATATAATTACCAAAAATCGGATAATCGACTTTTAAAAAGGGTTCTTTCGCACAGTACATCTTATTTCTTTGTAGAATAAGAAAAATGTAGGTATAATCGATCCCTCATCTCAAAGTAGGGGCGAACCCTCTGTAGAAAAAGTCGTATTCCCCCCCCCCAAAAAAAGTAGCTTAGCTACAGTGAAAAATTCGAAAAATTGGTTCAAACAAATGTTGTAAAGCATTAAAAGACAAACCTTTTACTTTTTTTTACTTTTTTTCTACATGGTCTTGGGGACGAGCTATTGCAAAAAGAAAAAAAACGGCGTTCGGAAATTTTTCATTACCTCAACATATTACGCATGTATAGGTAAGCCTGGTACATACCTACAAAAATCTAGCGGACCAATAATAATCGAACAAGTGGAGTGCTGGAGTTTTATGGGCGCTGAACTCGATCTGTATAATGATTTGACCCCTGGACTCAAAATGAGCCCCAAACGAGGGGTTCAAAATTCGAATTTTCGAACGCCCTTTTTTTCTTTTTGTAACAGATCGTTCACAAGACCACGTAAAAAAAAAGTACAAAAAGTAAAATGTTCGTCTTTCTGCAACGTTTCTTTGAACCAATTTTTCGAAGTTTTCACTGTAGCTGAGCTACTCTTGGGAGATGATGCAACTTTTTCTGCAGAGGGTCCACCTCTTCCCACTTTGAGATGAGGGATCAAATACACATTTTCTTATTCTACAAAGAAATAGGATGCACCGTGCAAAATAACGGTTCCCAAGAGTCGATTAATAAAATTTTTGGTGATTATTTTTGTGTTGATAAGAAATTTCTAAAATTGATTTCTTTTCTGAAGGACCCAGCTCTCTTCCATGACGTCCTTGGGAAAAATTGTAAATCACTAAATTGCTTGTTTTTTTATCAACTAAAATTTTTGTTTCGACTTTTTTTTCGTAAGTGGGTAATTTCGAAAGTTATAACCGAAAAACCAAAATTTTAACCCCTCGCCGCCCAAAGGGGACAACATACCCGCCGATTTTAGGGAAGTACGTGCATATTGAAATAGGTACATACCCTACTAGGCTTATATACGAAACTTCAATGTCTGCTAATTTTTTGTTTTGGTCAAAACGTAAATTTCCGTATTATAATTCGAAACTTTCTACTTTTCATTTTTCTTATTTAACATTAAAAAAATCAATTTATTTCAACATAGAAAGCAAACTTTCAGTAATATTTTTAAAAAAAGATGTGTTAGGCTGCCTCAATTGGAAAATTTTTAATGCCTAATGGAGAATTTAATAAATGAAGATTTTTCTTCGTAGCATTAAAAATGTTTTAAATTGAAGTAGCCTGAGGAATTTTATTTTAGCTAGATGTCGGTCTTAATGTCGAAATATCTCGAATTTTTTCCTATGGAATAAAAAAAAGGGTAGAAAGCTTTGAATTGAAAAATTTCACAAATTGGGAAATATTCATAATTATATTAGGTGAAAATTTTGCCTGTATCGTAAATTTGACTAAGTATTATACGGATTAGGCGTAACAAAAGCAGCTGATGGGTTTAAAAATCAAGCAACAATTTCGTAAATTACTAGTCAGCTGTTAAAAATGAATAAATAAATTTTAAAATCAAAAAATTATTGAAGTAATTAGTAATTATTTGAATTTTTTGTTTCATCCGCGTAGATCGTGACCTCAAACGATCCACCCAAAGAAGAAGAAGTCGATCCTGAATTAGTGACGCTTTTCAGCGAAAAAAAGAATTTACAGAAATTGCTAGTGATATTCGCGATAGCTTGTAAGGATAAAAAAAAAGCAAAAAACAAAATCAATTCGTATAGAAACACACCTCCCAAAGTAGATAAAATATTAAAGGAAATAGCGGAAAAACCAAAGGCTACCATGGCAGCATTGAAACCAATCAGGGATGCATTGGATAAAAAATTCATGGAATACGGGGTGTACGGAATGGTTGTCAAACCTGTATGGCACATAACACAAAGAATAGGATGTGCGGCCTTGAGATTGGTAGGAGTTTCGATATGGAGTACCGGCGAATTGATACATTCGCTACACGACGCCGTACAAGAAAGTATGGAAGCTGCCGGTCATAAACCCGAGCCCGAAGTCAAGCAACTAATGGGTAACATTGACGAGGCAGGAGATAAGGTTAAAGAATTTGGGAATAAAGTTAGTGGTATGGAAGTACCGGAAAGTGAAAAAACTCGTCGAGGCAATGCTGCCTCAGGGTCAGCTGAACAAACTGGAAAACCTGCACATGGAGATTCGCAAGAAACTAAAGAACCAGAACATGGAGTTTCGCAAAAACCTAAAGAACCAGAACATGGAGGTTCGCATGAAACTGGAAGAGTTGAACATGGAGGTTCGCATGAAACTGGAAGAGTTGAACATGGAGGTTCGCAAGAAACTGAAAAAGTTGAACATGGAGGTTCGCAAGAAGCTGAAGGAGTTAAACATGGAAGTTTGCAACGTGACAATCATCAGCAGTCAGATGGCGAGGTCGATCATGCGACCGATCCGTAGGTAATTTCGATTCGAATAAAATAAACGATAAGTGCGATCATCGCCAATTAAAAAGCAATAAAACACTTTGATTGAACGTATCTTGAATTAATAATTTAATTTGATAACAGTCGATTAGTCACCATAATTTTCAAAATCAAAATTAGATACCTAGCTAGTAGCTACCTACTTAATATTATATGTAGGTATAGGTACTATAGAAGTATGAGAGGAAATTACATATAACCAGACGTTTTCAGTCTGGATAAAACATTTACCTAAGCTACACCTTTTTCGCTGAATAACTTTCGAAAACAGCTAACAAAAACAATTTTTTACACGATGCTTGATCGTTCAACCTTTTTTCATAACACTTAATATTTTACAAGTGTCAAAAATTATCATTCCGTTGAAAAAAGAATAAAAAGAGGATTTTGAATTGAAATCGTGTTTTTTTTCACCAAAAAATTTTTGGTGGTAATTTTTCAAAAAATTTTTAATCAAGTATTTTTTAAAAATTTTGTTTCTTATTAAAAAAATAGAAAAAATAATTTTCCAGACAATTTTGTCATTGAAATTGTTGTTACTTATTTACATATTTTTACAATCACTCAAACTAATCATAGGCGATGATAATTTGCTTTTACTTAATATGTTTTAACGGAACATAAAAAATGAATTTTCCTCATTTTCGAAAAATCGTCGCTGATGACAAACCACTCAAATGAGCCACTCGAAGGGTCTGCTTTCGAATGTAAAAGGATTTCGGTTTTTGGAAAGAGCATGCCCTATAGGTACAAAATTTCAATCCGAACCGCTCGAATCGTTTCGGTCATTCAGAATTCAACTCTTATTAACCTCTTTCGAGCACTGCGGATTGCTCAACAGCATACCTAGGCATGATCTAGATCATTTGATCTTAAGATCAAAGATCATTGTGTTAAAATGATCTTGATTTATTGATCTAGATCATATTTTATTTTTTGATCTGATCTGATCTAGATCATTTTTTTTAAATTAAAAAGATCATTTTCAAGATCATTTTCTAATTTTTGTATTTCCTCGTAATTCTGGGTAATTTCTTCTGTAATCTTGGTATTTCTGTTTTGTAATTTCCCAAAACCAATTTCTCCCCTTGGCGTCAGGAACTTACGTGAAAAAAATGCCTTCTTGGAGCATTAAAAATCAGATTTTCTCAAAGCTTCGCTCTCTCTTCGCTCGGGCATGAATGAAATCATAATTATATAAAATATTTGAATTACTATGTAAAAAAAGTCTCCCTTCGGATATTCTAAGTCTCTGGATCTATACCCACTTTACATCCTCCCAAAAAAAGCTTCTGTCACCACTGCTTGGATTTTTATTAGTAAGTACTTATGTAAGTTGTAAGTTTTTGGTTCCAAAATTATATTTCCATTCCATCAAAGTCTTTTTCCTAAACTTTCTATGTAAATTATATAAGAATTTTTCAACACCTGTGCGACTCCTTATATTTATAAAAATTATACAAAGTTCAAATTTAGTGTTTTTATAGTAAAAGGATTTTTTTGGGGAGAGGAGGAATTCAAAATTTCTCAAAAAATTACGAAATTTTAGACCCCCTCTACGAGAAATTTCTGGCTACGCCACTGGAACATAAATTGTAGAGCGTAATCAAAAAATTCTTCAGTACCTACCTAAGCAGTCGAACAAAATCCAAGTTCGAAAAATTTTTTAAGCTGTAATTTGTTAATGATGATTCTTGTTATAAATAATCCCAATTTGAGGAAAATTTTAATTTTGTTGTTTCTGTGTGAGTATGCAAAATTTCCAATCGGAAATAATTTTCACAATACGGAATCGTGATTGCAAAAATGAACTGAAATAGGTAAGTAGGTAAATTTTTTCATTTGTATATAAGTGAGTAATATTTGCAGGCTTCACAAAAGATGCAGCAAAATCATCCAAGAAAATCACAAATTCTAATCAAAAGAAAAGCTTTTCTCCTTTCAGTAGATTCCGTTTAGTTTTTTCTTAGCAGGCTTATACTTTTCAAGATATTTTAGTTCAAAGTTCAACTTATTTTTTTGAATTGAAAATATATTCAAAACTAAGCCTCATAAGAAAAAACTAATTGAACTTTACAGAAAGGAAAATTTACGCTCTACAATTTATGTTCCATTCATTTTTTTCGTAGAACACTTTCTTTCGCCAAAAAATCTATTATGTTCATGAAAGTTTAAGAAAAAAAACACAAAATCACCTTTTTAGCTAAATTACGATGAATACAGAAAAAAAAATCGAAATGATCTGATCTTGATCTTTTTTTTTGATCTTAAGATCAAAGATCATTGTGTTAAAATGATCTTGATTTTGATCTAGATCATATTTTATTATTTGATCTGATCTGATCTTAGATTATTTTGTAAATGATCTTGCCAAGGTCTGTCAACAGTGGCATCGTCAGAATCGAAAATTGCGGTGGGGTGGAGGGGGGGCACAAAAGAAGCCGTGTGTTGGGCAACTTTTTTTGCTTTTTCGAGGGACTGAATTTTTTAACCAGCTAAAAATAGGGAAGGGGTAGAAGGTGAGCCTTCTTCCGCACTTTCGTCTAAGATAGATCATAGAATTGTAACTTTGTTCATGCCCGAGCGAAGCTTTGAAAAAATTGTATTTTTAATGCCCAAAAAATACATTTTTTCATGTTTTAATGCTTTGAAAATCCCTATCTGATATAAGTGTGATGTAAATTTATAAATACAACATAAATTTTGGAGGACCAAGCGCGGGTCAGAACTTTTTTGGGGGGAGCTGGCCCCCCGGGCTCCCCTTGACGACGTCTGTGTAGCTCAAGTTGGTTTTTCGATTTTGTGAAAATTTAAAAATTGTGTTTTTCAAAACCAATGAAAATTGGATCACTACCCAAATCGATCTCCTAAAACCGAATGCCGCAATTTCTAATCATTAGGAAACTTTCAGTAAGATTTTGATTTCTTTCAGTGTTTTTGAATTTTTTCAAAAACCTTGAAAATAATTTAGGAAGCTAAAATCAAGTTTTCATCTGCTTTCGAATAGTTCATTGAAAAAATTTCCATTCATCGCGATTTCCAGGCGAACATCTTAAATTTCCAATCGTACAAATCAAGTATTCGCTTTAAAAAAAGTCTTCACAAGGCTTAAAAGGTGCAGATTTGGTTTCTGCATCTTCCTGACAAGAAAGGTATCCCAACTCAAAACTCAAATTAAAATTTTGAGCCGAAACAAAAATAAATCGAAAATAAGTAAATAGGTACATCATAAAAGAATCTCATGTCCAAAATTTCAGGTGCTATTAAAGTTCATTTGTCGAATTTTGGAAATTTCAGAATTACCTCATCGCCCTGAAAAATATAAAAATTTGATCTAACCATCGCAAAAAGCAAAAATTTGGTATAGGTACCCTTTTTTGTTTCGTTTCAAAATTTTACTTCGAGTTGAGATACCTCCTTTGTGAGAAAAAATTTTCTCGATTCGATTCCGCTTTTAGCTCCCAATTAAAAGATGAAAAGTCGCAAAACCCGAAAATCAAACATTTTCAATAATTTTAACCATTTCATTCTGATCACTAAAATGACAAATAGAGACAGATTTCTTGCAAATTTTCCACTGCAGTTTTACCAACCTTCTGAAAGCACAAAAATCGAAATTGTATTTTTGGAAAAGGTAGAAATTTAAAATGCCAACAATAAAATTACTTTGAATTTTACAAGCAAAAGGTTGAAAGTGATTGAATTTTTATAACTTTTGAATAATTTTCATAACTTTTGAATTGTTGAATAATTCTGACAACTTTTTGCGGGCCTTTCAACTAAGTCTGAAAAAAGAGAAATGAAAAGAGACGAAAAATTATTCAACGTACCTACCGACGTGTGATAAAATTACGTTATCTTAAAATTGTTTCAAATGTGAATGTAAATTTCTGAACGCGAAACATTCACCCGAAACTTAGTAAATAGACATAATAACTGTTTCAGATGTGACATTTGACAATTTTTAATGGAATAGAAATGAATCACGAAAATGTAGATATATTGTTTACATTTTTGTGTTGGATTTTTTTCGACGTTTTTTCTACAAGAGATAACAAATATGTTAAGTATCTACGTTTGAAACAATTTCTCCACTTGTTTATTCAAGTACCTACACGTTCATCTATTTTTTTTAGAAATTTTCGATTTTCGTGTTTCACGACTTTTTAACGCTTAGTTGGGAGCTAAAGGATAATGAATCAAGAAAATTTTTACTCAGGGAGATGCAGAAACTCAATCTGCAGCTTTCAAGACTTGCGAGAGCTTTTTTCGCAATTTTCTTTCATCGATGGTAAAAAATTTTTACCGCAGGTGCTCATTATCGCAGCCTAGCGAGAAATTTTTATAATGATGTTTTGGCAGGCTTAAAAACAATAGTAATTTCATGTACTTTAGCATAATTCAGGTTTTTTAAACTAGACAGTTCATTTGTTCGTCCAATTTTCTACTCTTTTTTTTTTACTAAAAAATCCACCATTTGTTATACGTTTTCAATGTTATACGAACATCTGCGATTAAGATGACCTTGATGTGTTCGTGTACTTTTCACGTAAGGTACCTACAGAACTAAAATGTTACGAAAAAGTCATGTATTTCACATTAGTAAATGAACTTTCGACTAGGACAAAAAATCATCGATCACGAGTTAGGCATGATTTGCTTCAATTTGAAAACATATAAAAAGAATAACTTTCAAAACACGAAATCCGAAATCATGACACCGTTCGCCATACTTATTTTATTCGCAATTATTCCAATTCAGGTAATATTCTCTTGATTATGTTGAGGTTTTCTAAAATTTATTGTCCACTCGAGGCTGTTTTAAAACAATTACACAGGTTGACATTTTCAAGCTTATGAAATGCTGTTTGAAGTTTAATGGATGATTTTTATAGTGTTTTTCGCGCTGACCACGAGAAAATTAACTTCAAGTGCCAAAAGTTATCCAAAAGTGTGAAAAAAAAAATGTTCAACAGAAAATTCAAATTGTGAAAATTCACTCAAGGACTTTTCACAATTTGAATTTTCTGTTGAACATTTTTTTCCACACTTTTGCATAACTTTTGACACCTGAAGTCAATTTTTTGAGCAAAGGAAGGTTCAACGAAGAAAATGAATGGAACATAAACTGTAGAGAGTAAAATTTTCTACTCATGAAGCCCAAATAGTTTTTTCTTGAGAGGCTTAGCTATTGAGATATTTTAGTTCAAAATTCAAAGATCAACTTCCTTTTTTTTAATCAAAAATATCTCAAAAACTAAGCTTTCTAAGAAAAAACAAATTGGACTCTACAGAAAGAAAATTTTACGCTCCACAATTCATGTTCTATTGATAATTTTTTTGGGAGGCTTGATTTTCCCAGAAATCGATTTTTTTTGTAATGAACCACATTTTCAACATTTCTCATTTGTAAAACAATGAAAATATCAAAGGCCGGAAGATCAACAATTTTTTTCTGTGTAATTCGTTCTGATTGGTGATTCTGACTTATTTTTTAGTGTTGAGTTCGAATATGATTTCAGTTTGACTCCAGCACGTCAGGATTTTTTATAATTGGAATTTTTTGTTGAGAATTTGTTTTACATTTTTTGATTAAGCTTTTGACCCTTAGAGTCGATTTTCTGAGCAAAGAAAGGATTCAACGAAAAAAATGAATAGGTCACAAAATGTAGAACGTAAAATTTTCTTACGGTCGAGTTCAATTAGTTTTTTCTGAGAAGGCTTAGTTTTTGAGATATTTTCGATTTTAAAAAAAGTTGAAATTTCAACTAAAATATCTCGAAAATGGAGCCAACTGATTGGTACAGAAAGAAAATTTTACGCTCTACAATTAATGTTCCTTTCACCTTTTTTTTTTGAACCCTTCCTTTGCTCAGAAAATTGACTTCAAATGTCAAGTTACCTATCAAAAAGTGTAAAAAAATGTTCACAAAAAAATTTAAATTGTGAAAAATCCTCGAGTGGTGAAAATTTTTCACTATTTTTCTCGCGATCAGCGCAAAAAATACTCATAGAAATCACACATTAAACTTCAAACAGCATTTTCTATGACGACCTGTTATATATGTACTTCACAGATAGTCGTAGCTCCATCGGCTTCATCTGACGAAAAAATCGGCGGCATTTCGAAGACCAAGGTACAAAATTTTTTGGATCAAGAAGAATACATTAACAGAATAATCGACATGTTTACCACAGCCAAAGCAAGCGCTGCTAAAGCTAAAAAAAAAGTAGTAAGGTATTCGAAAACTCAATTACCCGAAGATCTGAAAAAACTCCTGGAAAACATAGCGAATGCTCCGCACGCCGTTTACGAAGAAATGGCACCGATGTTGAATGAAATGACAGAAAAAACCAAAAAATTAGATGAAACACTGGTATCTGAAAGTCTGGCGTATCGAATGGTCGGTAAACCCGCATTGGGTTTTTTCTCAGGTTTAGGATATTTGGGTTTGAGTATTCTGGGATACTCAGTAAGCTCTTTGGGTACATTAGCGCAACTTTTTAGCAATGGCGCGAAAGAAGGCGTGATTGCTTATCATGATGGTAAACTACCTGATGGACAAACCAAGCAGGTATTTGATACAATCGAAGATGGTGTGGATAAGGTCAAAGGCTGGGGAAATAAAATGGGAGAGCATGCCAATGCGGAACTTCAGAAGAGTCCCATTCGTCGTACCGCAACGAAAAAGATTCCAGAACCAGAAACTAATGATGAGGATAAGGAGAAGGAGAAGGAAAAGGGTGCAGCCGATCATGAGGAAGTTCCAGCTGCAGAAACAAGATGAACGATTGGGCATTGATTTGACCAGTACTGATAAGTTCAATTATAGATTTTAAAGGTAATAAAATGAGTATTTTTTATCGAAACGTTTCGAGTTTTTTTTTCCAAGTACATTCATAATTCATGGCCCTAAATATGTTGTGTAGGTAGTAGGTACCTAGATATTATCTACCTAGAATTTAAATTATTTGGAAGATGAAAACCAGACAAATTGTGCATGGTCAATAGGCCATGGTAGACAAATTTTCGAAAAGGTCTGACCTCACAAAATGGTCTAATTTGGTCACAATAAATCTCGAATTGTAGTGTTTTTCCAACTTGAACATTATTTGCTGGTGTCAATAAAGAAGTCCCATCTCTCCCTCCCTAAAAAACATTTTTCATATTTTTATCTGAAAATCTATGATTTTCATAGCCAGTAGGCTTCATTTCAGACACCCCGCCTATTCAAGGGAGGAGGCGAGAGTGATCAAAATCGATTATGCTCGGTTTGTGCTCTCATGTGCTAGCATTATTTTCGTTTGTGCTCGACCTCTTCCCTTGAAAATGAATGTAGGCAGAAATAATTACCAAAAATCGGGTTAATCGACTTTTGGGAGCGGTTTTTTTGCATAGTACATCTCATTATAATGGAGAACAAGAAAAATGTATAGCCGACCCCTCATCTCAAAGTAGGGGGGTGGACCCTCCGTAGAAAAAGTCGCCTTTTTCTCCTAAGCATAGCTCAGCTATAGTGAAAAATTCGAAAAATTGGTTCAAACAAACGTTCTAGAGTGTTGAAAGACGAACATTTTACTTTTTTTACTTTTTTTTCTGCGTGGTCTTGGAAGCGAGTTATTGCAAGAAGAAAAAAAGCGGCGCCGCGTTCAAAAATTTTTCATCGACTCAATAAATTACGCATGTGTAGATCAAGTATAAAATTTAGCGAACCGATAGCCCAAAAAGTGGAGTTCTGGGGTTTTTGTGATCACTGAACTCGATTTTTATAGTCATTTAACCTTTGAACCCAAATTAGGCTTCAAAAAGCGAGGTTCAAAATTCGTAAAAAAGTTTTGAGCGCTCCGCCGATTTTTTTTTCTTTTTGCGATAACTCGCCTCCGCGACCACGTAGAAAAAAAGTAAAAAAATTAAAATGTTCGTCTTTTAACGCTCTACAACGTTTGTTTGAACCAATTTTTCGAATTTTTCAATGTAGCTGAACTATGCTTGGGGGAAAACGCGACTTCTTCTACGGAGGGCCCACCCCCTACTTTGAGATGAGGGGTCGGCTATACATTTTTATTGTTCTCCATAGTAATGAGATGTACTATGCAAAAAAACCGCTCCCAAAAGTCGATTAACCCGATTTTTGGTAATTATTTCTGTTAATAGAGAATTTTCAAAATAGATTTTTTTCGAAAGGCCCCAGCTCCCTTCCATGACGTCCTAGGAAAAAACTGTAAGAGACAAAATTATTTGTTTTTCAATTCTCTACAATTTTTGTTTCAACTTTTTTTTTCGTAAATGCGTAATTTCGAAGGTTATGGGCGAAAAACCAAAATTTGAACCCCCTCACACCCCAGAAAGGGGCCGAAATACTTACCAATTTTAGGGAAGTTCGGGAATATTGAAATAAGGTCATTTGGGGTAATTGTAAACATGGGGTAATTGTAAACAAGTCATGCTGTAAATACTTAAATGCATCTAGCGAGCTGGAGTTGCCAAAAATAAAAACTGTGAATTATTGGCCTTACTATAATAAAAAACTTCGGGTTCTTGGTGACAGCTGAGATGAAAAATTTCGCGATGAAAAAAACATGATATCAAATTTTGGTTTTCACACAATCTACGTAATCTTCAAAATTCGAGAAAAAATAGAAAAAAGTAAAAAAGTTGGCGTTTGATGCATTAATTTAGTTCTACGGACATTCAAAAATGATGAAATTCAATACTTATGATTTTTGAAGCTGAGAAATTAATTTTCTGCAGCATTCACAAATACCGATCAAATTTTTGAGGTGTGGGGTAATTGTAAACACGTGTTATTTAAATGGGATTCACAAATTTAAACAATAAATATCTTTTTTTTTGATTTTTTTTTACAAGTTAGTTTTTCCAGGTGATTTAAATATTCAATCTGTATAATTTTTTTCCAAATTATGCAAAAAAAAAAACGAGGGATACGTTTTTATGGGGTACAATGTAAATATTCTTGTCCAATTGCAAACGAAGTCCATAATTTCGGAATGAATAATCAAATCGATGAAAACAAACCGCCATATTACTTCTCATACATTCATTGATGCATGGTAAAAATTTCAATCACTTTGCTTTCTTACTTACAGAGTAAAACGAAAAAGAGTATCACAAAATCGGTTCAATTTTCCGAAAAATTTACAATTACCCCAATTGACCTTACATGCCTTACTGAGCTTATATCCCAAACTTCCCCTTTCTGCTAATTTTTTTTGGGTCAAAACCTAAAAAGTCCGTACTATGAGACCAAAATTTTTGAAATCGGTTCAGTTGTTTTCAAATTATTATTCACTCGTAATTCCTTCAAAATGGTGATAAATTCCTTTCTCGTAAGAAAATTATCTCCTACTCACTCCAAGATAGAACAATAATCGCTGGACGAAAAATAATAAATTTTTTAATTCTCTACAAATTTTGTTTCAAACTTTTTTTTATCTTAATTTCGCTCAATTTTTTCACCCGGGTGTTCCAAAAAAATTAGGTTTGCATAAAAGTTACGATAACCAAAAGAAAAGTTGAAACAAAAAGTTGTAGAGGACTGAAAATTCATCATTTTTTGCTCTACATTTTTTTTTCATCTCGTACCTGGTAGGAAATCATTTTCTTAGAAGAAAGGAATTAATCGTAATTTAAAAAAAATTATGAATAATAATTTGAAAACTACTGAACCGGTTTCAAAAATTTTGGTCTCATAAGAACTCTCTTAATTTGTACTATCTCTAATTCTCTATACTTTTTAATTACAACATTCCCTTTTTAATCGAATTTTTTTCAGAAAAAACACTTTTCATTATAAAAAATAAAGAGAGAAATTTTCAAAGTTATCTACCTGTATCTTTCCAGTAGGAACTTATCCACTATCTACAAATTTCCCTTTTAAATAATTTTCAGAAACGTCATCTGATACTTTTTTTTTCAACTTTTTTATCTTTTTGAATTAACTAAAATAACGATACCTACCTATTGGAAGAAATCTCGGATTAGAAACAAAAAAGGAAATTCTTCAAAATGAGGCAAGATTTTATCTCTAGGCAGGGACGTAGCGAGACAACTTTTCAGGGGGGGGAGATTACGAAAATTTTTCCAACTTTTAACAAAAATTTTGCCAACTTTTATTTATACAGGTCTGCGACCATGAAAAACGGGGGCGGCATCACGTCCTTAAAAATTTTCCGGCTATGACATTGCGGCGTCAACGGCCCAAAAGAGAAAGCTGTGAAAAATTCAACTTGAATTATAAATTGAACGCAACGGAAGCTTTTTTTGGGAGGAGAGAGTACAAAATGGGTATTATGGAAATTTGGAATAGGTACCAGAAAGACGGAAAGATTTTAGGAGGAGGGCGTAAAAAAAACTTTCTTTCCGCTGCGTTTCCACAAATAATTTATATAAATTGTAATTTTGTTTGTGCCCGAGCGAAGCGAGGGCAAAGCTTCGAAAAAGTTGCATTTTTCAATGCTTACAAAATACATTTTTTCATGTTTTCAATATACTGATGAATGGCGCGGCGGCAGCGGCGTAATTTTGATTTTTTTAATTTCTCAACAACCCGACGGGGTCAACCGGTGGTGCAGACCTGCATTTTTATCAAAAATATTACCATGTCTACACCCGGTTTTATTATGCATTTAAAAGGAATTGATTTGAAAATTGAAGGGAAAATGATAAAAATTGGAAAAAATTGTAATTTTACTATAAGTTAAATTTCATGTAAATTTTTCTTTGTTAGATGCTTGGCTTACCATGGAAACTATTTTTCCAACACTAATCCTAATCTTTTAATACATGAATAAATGTACTTGGGATTTGGGGTATCTTTGATTTTTCCTATTCTCAGTCCTTCAATTTTACATACGAATTTTAAGAGTTGAAACGTTTTAAAATTACCCATTACATTTTAAACAGTATTTTCTTTGTCGAATTTCAGCGCTGATTTGAAAAATAAAATTGTATTTTCTCCATCACATCAAAATTTTTCATGATGGGAATTTTTTTGTAGAGAATTTGTTTTACATTTTTTTGATAAAACTTTTAACCCTTGGAGTCGAATTTTTTGGGCAAAGAAAGGGTCTTAAAAAATGAATAGAACACAAATTGCAGAGCGTGAAATTTATTTTATTTGGTGGGGATGGTGGAGTTGAATTAGTTTTTTCTTAAGAGGCATAGTTTTTGAGATTTTTTCAAAAAATTTTACGCCCTACGATTCGTTTTATATTAATTTTTTGCGTAAAATTTTTCGTTTGTTACAAAAATTGACTTTGAGTATCAAAAGTTATCAAAAAGTGTAAAGAAAATGTTTCAACAAAAAATTCAAATTATAAAAAATTCTGACATGCTGGAATTTTTTCACAATTTTTTTCATGATCACCGTGAAAAATACCATTAAAATAACTCTTTAATTTCACTTAACTCGCGTAAACATATCTTAACATATCTACACTGGTAGAACGTAGGAGTACAATATGAGTGAAGAAATGGAACAAAAGCAGGATACCCCATGGATAAGTTTTGAAAAACAGTATGAGGAAAAGACCAGGAATCATTAGAGCATATTCAACGTTGACAAAAAGAACACAATGCGGATTTTTTTGAACTGAGATATGTGTGTTATGTTGGCTGACTGGCAACGTGGTTGGCTAGAGTTGGCGCCTGACAACTATTTCGATCGTAAATAACCAAGTTGGTCGAGTTTTCGCCAATTATTGGTTTGACTCTTTTCATCATTTTCTTATTCAAAAAGTTGTCATCAAATTTGTGTTAAATTTTCCAACTTTTCACCATTTTCTAAACTAGTTATTAAAGTTGCCAAATGCCAACTTTTGTCAACTTTTTGAACTTGCCATAAATTTGCCAACTTTTGCCAATTCTTCACTCGTCTGGGGGGGAGACTACCCCCCCACCCCCCCCCCCCCCCCCCCCCCCCCCAACGCTACGTCCCTGTCTCTAGGTATTTATAACTCGCATTTTGGAATGCCATGCCATGTTCACGACGTTACTTACATCGCTCAACTAATGAAAACAGAGTACGTAATTAGGAAAAAATTCGGATATTTAAAACCAGACTGCATTACCATCGACAAACCTTGAAAGTTAAGAATGTGCAAGGACACTGCTGATTGAAAAAATTGGAAAATTTGTTCGTTCGTTAAACTTTAACGAATAGCCTTGAAAAAATCATCCGTTCATCAACTAAGTAATTTGGAAATAAAAACAGATAACGACCTAACGACAAGTGACACATTGAACTATCGTTTCAAAAACACTTGTTCATTAGACAAATGAAAAAATATTTTCATCGTTGAAAATTTGCCATTCTTGTTCATGAACTTTAAAAAATGTACCTCGCGAAATTGTGGACATTACATCAATGACGAAATCATTCTACCTACCTTATGTAGGTAGGTACTTCAGCATGGTAAAATTCGCGAAAAACAGAACCAGATTTCTCATTTGGAAACATACTGACGAATCATAATCATCAATTCGTAATATTTTTGTTCACTTAAAGTACTTTTTAATTGAACAGGGGTGTAAAAAGATACCAAGTATTCTTGATTTAAAAAAAAAAATCCAATTTATCGATTAGTAGGTCACCTATTAAATGACTCATATCATATTCTATCGTTTTTCAATTCAAAACCAAATAATTACTGAACATCCGATTCAAATACCTTAACATTTTAGTCCTATAGCAGCTTTTTAGAGAAATTATACTAGCATTTGAGTTTGTGTTCTCAAAACGTCTAGCCATAATATACCTAGATGACTAAAAAGTATACATATACAAACGAAGATCGAAATCACATATTCATCTTATGACTTGGAGCCACGAATTTTCATCACGATTCGTTCATATTTCAAATGAACGTATTTGAATCGACGAAGGACGATTTCTTCGATGTTCTTCAATTCGATGTTCGCTGAGAGATGTTTTCCAATGTTATTTTTATTCAATGTTAAGATTTCTCTTTCGGAATTTACCTCAATTTTCTTCAATTTGAAATCGAATCCGATTATTTTATGCTTTTCTTATGGATTTTCAACTTTTCGAGCATTTATAGATATTTTTTTCGAGTTTTTCACTACACATATTGTACCTAGGTAGGTACTAAAGATTCAACAGCTGTAGAAAAGTAGGTAAACACGTTCATCTTCGAGATGGATATTTGGGAATTTTCAATCCTCATTCTGATGATTTCGCATCAAATTGGCACCCAACAATTTTTTCTTAGGCATTCGCGAAATATCACATAAAATATTTTCCCACGGAATTCAAGTAATTTAACGACAACCATTAAAGCCAGCCTTTATAATAAAACTTTCCGAACAAAATTCCTCGAACGAATCTTACGAAAAAATGCGGGGAAAACACCACTAACGAAATAAAGAAACAAACCGAATGCTACTTCGAAAACATCCATAAACTGTATCCATCACACGTTTGTGACAAAATACTCGTGAGTACCTAAATAGGTATTTTTCTATTATCAAAACAATTAAACATCAGGGAAACGTTTGTTTGAAATTTTGACATTTGTTAATGAATCAATGATTCACTGAAGTTTGAGACGTTGATGGATAGCAATAAGTAAATTATACTTAATTGCTCTGCAGTTTTGTCACCGCAATCGAAGATTGCTAATTGGTAAAAGACTGACATCTATGCCAAGTACGCAATTTAAAAGAAAATAGAAAAGTAGGTATGAAATTCTCAAAAAAAAACTATTTCTCGTAAGTTTACTAGGAAAATTTTACGGTTGAAAAATGGAGTATAAAATAATTTTTTTTTAAATTTAAATACTGAGAAAAATTATAAAAACTTCGATTCGGGTAAAAATATCAACATACGACCAATCCTTAGTAAATCATACGCTTACAGCGATTAATCTTGCCTTATCAACCATCGAAATACTTTTTTAAATACAAAAGCAACTTTTCATACACGTAGGATTGAGTATTGGTGTAAATGAAATGAGTTCTAAGATAAAACTGAACATGTGGATATGTTTTCATTATTGCAAACCGCGTCTTCAATTACACAGGTAGACATGGAAAATGCTGTTTGAGGTTTGATGGGCGATGTTAGTATTTTTCGCGCTGGTCACAAGAAAAATGGAGAAAAAATTCCATCACCCAAGAATTGTTCACAATTAGAATTTCTCGTTCAACGGGTTTTCTACCTTTTTTGATGACTTTTGACACTTCAAGTCGATTTTCTGAGAAAAAGAATCTTAGGAGCCTTAGCTTTCGATATATTTTAGTTCATAGTTCAAAATTCAACTTCTTTAAAAAATTGAAAATATCTCAAAAACTAAGCCTCCTAAGAAAAAACTAATTAGCCTTTCCAGGTAAGAAATTTGACGCTGTGCAATTTATGTTCTATTCATTTTTCTCGTAGGACCCTCCCCCCCCCCCCAGAAAATCGACTTTAAGGGTCAAAACTTACATCAAAAAGTGTAAAACAAATTTTCAACGAAAAATCTTCCAATTATGAAAAATCCTGACGTCCTGGAATTTTTTCACCCTTTTTTCTCGTAATCAACGTGAAAAATAATATAATAATTATCCATTAAATTTAAAACAGCATTTTCTTTTTCTTGTTTTAATCACTGTTTTTAGTCTAAAATGTAGCGCTGATTTTAAAATTTCTCCATCACTCTAGGGGTTTTTTTTTTGCAAAAATTATTTTTTCCTTATAAAATGAACACATATTCCCTAATTTTATTTTGAATTAAAAGCTTCACAAAAAACTTACAATTTTAATTTTACAACATTGAAAATTATAAAGATTTTTAAGAAAATGCTGTTTTAAATTTAATGGACAATTATTATAATTATTATTTTTCAAGTTGATCACGAGAAAAATGGTGAAAAAATTCCAGGACGTCAGGATTTTTCGTACCTAATTGGAAGATTTTTCGTTGAAAATTTGTTTTATGTACACTTTTTGATGTAATTTTTGACCTTTAAAGTCGATTTTCTGGGGAAAATAAGGGTTCTACGAAAAAAATGAATAGAACATAAATTGTACAGCGTCAAATTTCTTACCTGTAGAGTCTAATTAGTTTTTTCTTAGGCGGCTTTGTTTTTGAGATATTTTCAATTTTTTTAAAAAGTTGAACTTGGAACTGAAATATGTCGAAAGCTAAGTCTCCTAAGAAAAAACAAATTGAACTCTATACAAGTAAGAAATTTGACGCTGTACAATTTATGTTCTATTCATTTTTTTCGTAGAACCCTTTCGTTTCTCAGAAAATCGACTTGAAGTGTCAAAAGTCATTAAAAAAAGTGGAAAAAACGGTGAACGAAAAATTAAAATTGTAAAAAAATCCTTGGGTGATAGAATTTTTACATTGCTTTTTTAGTGATCAGCGCGAAAAATACTATAAAAATCACCCATCAAACCTCATTTCAAAAGTTTTAAAATGTCGACCTGTGTTATCAAACCACAGCTGAATTTGCAAATTATTCAATTACCAAGGTGGCAAACGACGAGAAAATAAATTTTTCAGCCTCGTAATCAAAAAAAATTTGCAAACAGGTGCCTAATACCATTTGAATTTGAACGATACCGAACGCGAATTTTTCCACATTCAAAACCTCACATTCGGTTATTTTCGTCAATTTTTACTCGTAAAGCGGATTCAAAATTTCACGAAATTGTTAAAGTTTTCATAGAGCTTATAAAGCGAACTTGTACGTAGATATTAATAATATGAAAATGCAAAAATTACCTGGTAACAACTTAATCTGTTTCAGAAAATCGAATCTGTCAACCAAAATCATCAAAACCCAGCAAATGAAATCCCAATGAAACTAGACCTAAAGTGGAGATAAAAAAAAAAAAAAGAATTACTTAATGGAATAAATGTTTACATAACAAATAGAAATCTATACTTATGTAGGTACGTAAATAATTATAGAATTTAAATAGGTACCATCGATCAACGAGAGCAATTCTTCATTTTTTTTAATTTTAAAAAATTCATTGAGGGCAGAGTTGCCAATGGTTAAGAAACATAATTATTGGGTGTGAATTTGAAACCGAACACCTTTTAGAGTTACCTATAAAAGAAGAGGGTGGGAATCGTAATTACCCTACAGACCAAACCGCAAAAAGTGCTTGGGAAGTTGTTTTACTGGTTTTTTTTTGCGAGCCAAAAAATTTACTAGATAAAATGTAGGTACTGGTTCAACATTCCCAAAAACAGCAAAAAATTTTTTAACCCTGCACATAACGGGGAGTGGTTCAAAAGAGGGTATTTTTGGACCTAGGCCCGGGCAAAAAATTCAAATGAGGTTTGATAGAGTAGCGTTCCCTGATGCTTAACATGCATTTTTTCCACTGCACACACCTGCACAATAACAATTTGTAGCCCCTTGAATGCAATTTTTGGCCTTTTTTCACCCTATTGTGGTTCCATATCCTCAAACGTGAGAAGGGGCAAATTTCTTTTATCATATTCCGTTAGACTGAATGTTTATACACCCAAAGCCGCAAAGTAGATTGAATTAAATCTGCGATCTCCGAAGTTATTGATTTTTAAAGTTAAGAGGGTATGAAATCAGTTTTGGTGAAGAAATCCAAAATTGAGTTTTCTAGGCCCTTATGCAAAGAACTAGTAGTTAACTACTAAAAAAAAACTACTAGTAAACTACTAGTTTTTTCGGCAAGTAGTTTTACTAGTGAAACCAAACTAGTAGTAAACTAGTAGTAAACTAGTAGTTTAACCACTAGTTTACTACTAGTTAACTACTAGTTTGGTTTCACTAGTAAAACTACTTGCCGAAAAAACTAGTAGTTTACTAGTAGTTTTTTTTTTAGTAGTTTACTAGTAGTTTTTTTTTTAGTATTTACCATTATTCTTACTTCTTCACTTACCTGTGTTCTTGGTTTAGAGGAGCACGCCACCATGCTGTGTTGAAGACATTACACTAAAAGTAGTATTTAAACATGAACTGGGGAAATTTTTTTTCTTCAATTTTAATAAAATTGAATTTTTTTTTTGATTTTCTTGTTCATTCTAATTTTATAAAATTTTCGGGCACATTTAGCAAATTTTTATCCCACCCCTTGGGGGCTGGAGCCACAAAAATTCAAAATTTAAGAAAAAAGGGTAGCAATAAACCTGCAAAAATTGAAATTTTGCAAATTTTTCGAGCGATATGCCTAAATCTATGTTTTCGAGGGCGTAGAATACGAATTTGACAATATTTTTTGGTTAGGGGTTAAGGGTTGGAGGTGAAAAGGAGGTAAAGGAGGGGATGAGGCTTAGAAAAATTGAGATTTTGCAATTTTTTTCGAGTAATGTGTCAAAATCTATGTTTTTGAGGGCGTAGAATACGAATTTGACAATATTTTTTGGTTAGGGGTTAAGGGTTGGGGGTGAAAAGGAGGTAAGGGAGGGGGTGAAACCTATAAAAAACTGAGTTTTGTAATTTTTGGAGTGTAATATGTCGAAATTTACGTTTTCGAGGGCGTAGAATACGAATTTGACAATATTTTTTGGTTAGTGGTTGAGGGTTGGGGTGAAAAGGAGGTAAAGGAGCTAGTTTTTCGAAAAACTACTAGTTTTACTACTAGTTTTTCGAAAAAACTACTAGTTCTTGGTATAAGGGTTTTAACTTATCAATATGTGTAGATATTATCACATGTACCATAAATTACATTATTTGAATAAACTAATTTGTCAAAAATTTGTTTGTTGACAAGTCTTATAAAACTGGTAATATTTGGTTTTGATAAAAACCACTACCTAGTCTTTTTGAAAAAATAGTATTCCATTTAAAAAAACTACTAGTTGCTTTGAGAAATAATAGTATTTTTGAAAAAACTACTAGTCATTTTTTAAAGAACTACTAGTCACTATGAAAAACTAGTAGTAGTTTTAAGAAAACTAGTAGTAGTTTTAAGAAAACTAGTAGTAGTTTTGAAAAAACTAGTAGTAGTTTTAAGAAAACTAGTAGTAGTTTGAAAAAAACTAGTAGTTTTTTTGAAAACACTACTAGTTCACTACTAGTTTTTTTTTAAAACTACTAGTTGCTTTAAAAAACTAGTAGTTCTTTTAAAAAAACTACTAGTTTCTTTGAAAATACTACTAGTTTACTACTAGTTTACTACTAGTTTTTTGAAAAAACTACTAGTTTACTACTAGTTTTTTGGAAAAACTACCAGTTTACTACTAGTTTTTTGAAAAAACTACTAGTTTACTACTAGTTTACTACTAGTTCTTTGCATAAGGGGGGATTTGAATTCTCTATTTTATTCTCTTCAAAATGATACAGAATACTTTTTAAAAATCTGTTTTCTTAAGGTTGAAAAATTACTTCGTTACGATTAAGATTTTCCTAGAATTTGGCAAAAATTTTGGTAACTGAAAGTTATCCAATCAGATGCTGATACAAACGAACAGCCACAAACTCAAAATTCTCAACCAGAATTATTTGATTAGCCTTGTTCTTCAACAAAAATTTAAAAAATAAATGATAATTTACTCCTGGATCTCAGTAGTACAACTAAACTGAAGTTCATGTGTGAAAAATAAAGTTCGAACTTTAAAGCTGTTTTTCTCAAAATGTACTTTTTCAATGTTCATGTACCTTTTTTTCAGGAACGACTGTATCGATCAACTTACTTTTTTTTTTGTTTTCTTCAGCAAGTTATACTTTATAAATACTTGGACGAGGGCTTTTTCATTTATCATGCATGGAACAGGCTGAGGAATTTATTTGTATGCCAAAAAACATGGTGTTTTAAGAGAGCTTTCTTCATGTAAGCTTAATTTTGGAAGCACGAACTAAAATTTGAAATCCCCCCGTTAAAGTGTAGCTCAGGGTTGACTCTAGTTACCCTCCAAATTTCAGCCTTCCACTTCTTCTGGTAATCGAGAAAAAGGAACATGAAGATACACGTAAAAAACCTATTTCGCGCTGGATCCGAAAATGACGATGATTTTTTTCTATCTCCCCCCCCCCCCCCCCACCTCTAATTAGCTCCCTTAATTTTTTCCCCATTCTATTGGTGCGACCTATCAAAATGGGTTAAAATTTCGCGCTGGATACGAAAATGACGATATTTTTTTCCAACTCCCTTCACCCCTAATTAGCCCCTCTTGAATGTTTTTTTTCATTTAGTGGTGCGAAGATTAAAAAGGGTTAAAATTTCGCGCTAGATACGAAAATGACGATAATTTTTTTTCAACTCCCCCACCCATAGTTAGCCCCTTTAGATTCGATATTTTCTTTAAAATATTCAAATTTCAGCTTCTTAGCTCATCTTCAGCACTCCTTTCAAAGCCCTAAAACGTGATTTTTCTCAGCCCAATGGCCTCCGTGAGGGTTACAAATCCCAAGTCTCCTTTCAGACCCCTTCCAAATGAAAAATCCCTATTTTGTGGGGTTTTCCTATTCGTCAACTTTACGTGTTCCAGTCTGCTGACCAAACAAGATGATTTTGTGAGCTGAAATTCGAAATGTAGGGGTCACTAAGGTAATGAGGAGCATCTCGCCATTTTTGGTTTCTGACTCTAAAAACTGAGAATGTATTATATTTTGTAAAAGACTCTAAAACCAGTCGGAGTGAAAAAAAATTCTGAAATTTTAACAGTTGATAAATAAGGATAGGTACCTATGTATTGCTTTCAACATTCTTAACTAGCTCATTTCAACTATTCTTGAAACGAATTAAAAATGATTTTCATCTTTTGTATTGAAAACGAAATAATTTTGAAAGGCATTTTATATTGAAATAAAATAATAAATGTCAACAAAAATTTTAAACCAAAAAATCGATTCCTATACAGCGGTCTGCCCGACATGACTTTGAAAATTGTGTAACATATAAATTTTGAACCGAAGTGATATCGTGTCCCATTTTTTTTCATTAAAAATTTTTTTCTCATCAATTTACCATTTGTTTCCTTTTTTTAAAACATGTGCGCTTGATTATAACCTTAATTGCGAGTGAGTATTTCATGATATTTTTTATTTATACAATGAGCCAAACAGCTCAACATATGTTATTTCTCTTATATGTATGGTAACAAAATTCGCAATTCGCAGTTATTACAGTGTCGCATTCAAAAGCACAGAAGTTGTATTTCATCTCGTATAAAGAAAACAATCATCGTAGCGTGATATGGGATCTTCAATAGTAACCATGTTTGTCGTAGTCATCACAATGGCGATTTTAATTCAGGTAGTAGGTCTAGGTAACACCGTACGACGAAGATATTTTTTAAGAATTTTCACTATGCGCTTCGTTGATAATATTTTTGTCATGCACTTTGAAAATATTTATGTGAAGTCGCATAAAAGTTGTTTTAAATACCTATTGCAAATATGACAGAAATCGTGAAAAAAGGTATAAAATTGGGGAGAAAATATTCAAACTGTGATGAAATTAGTTGGAATAATGTTTAAATTGTTCGAAAAAAAACAGACAAAATTGTTTTAAAAAATATATATCAAAAAGCTGAAAATGCATTGTTTTAAATGTTGTAAAAATGATACAAATTATTTTTTTCAAATTATAAAAGTACAGGAAAAATGTTTCAAAACGTAAATTTTTACAATATTTAAAACAAACGCATTTTCATATTTTTTTGAGAAATATATTTTCCAACAATTTTGTCAGTTTTTGCGATTTTTCAAACAATTTCAACCAGGGCTGCGAGAACAAGGAAAATCTGTTCTCGTTCTCAGTTCTTTCGTTCCCAAAATCAAAAAAAAATCATATGTTCGTTCGTTCGTTCGTTCTTCCTAAATGTTCTACTGGTTCTCCGTTCTCGTTCTTGTTCTTTTCAAAAAGCTTGTTCTTCTGTTCTTGTTCCCGTTCCCGTTCTTTTGATGTTTTTTCAATAATTTTGTAGGTAGAGTTGCGTAAAATCAACTTCAAACCAATAAAATTTAAAAAAAAAATTTTTAAGTAAAAAAAAAACATGAAAAATTCGGAATTTTAACAAAAATTTACAAGAACGAGAATGATCCTGAAGATCAGAGAGAACAGTTCTCGTTCTTTTGTTCGCGAACCACAACTGAAATTTCTGTTCTTTCTTTTGTTCTCTGTTCTTTTAAATCTTTTTTTTTAATGTTCGTTCTTTCGTTCGTTCTTTGAGAAAAAGCTCTGTTCTTCTGTTCTTTGTTCTTGTTCTTCGTTCGTTCTCGCAGCCCTGATTTCAACAAATGTTATCACATTTTGAGAACCCCCCCCCCCCAGTTTATAATTCAGTTCGTTTCGTTCGCCCAGTGTTGCCATAATTTTAGCATTATGCCAAAAATTATGCTAAATCACGCAACTTTTTTTTCTTTCATTTTTGGCTTCCTAACATCATAAAATTATGCCAGGAAGTCAAAAAACACAAAAAAAAATTATGCTAAATTGGCCACACTGCGGTTCGCCTATAAAGGGTATAGCCAGTTAACGGGTGAATTTTACCCCGAGCGTTTTTGAGCTTTGAGCTCCTAAATACCTCAAGTGGTGAATCTTGACCAGAAAAAAAATCTCACCAAATTTTATACTCCTACACCTCTCTGTATGCATGCCACACCCATTTTTTGGTAGTTTTTTCACCAATTTTTGATTCCGGTCAAAGTGATTGAAGATTTTCGTTTTTTCGTACATAATTAGGTATCGTGGTGATGTGCCTGGAATAAAATTTTGAGCGATTTCGGTTTACTCCTTCGTGAGGTTTTGGCCATTTTAAATTTTTAACTGTAAAAAGGCCTTAATATAGCGAAGTTCTTGGAAAAATCAGTGAAAAAAGCGAATCGACCATGTAAACAGGTAAACACGAATCGGACGTTCGTTTCTTCATTTGGGTATTTCTTTCAGTGTAGGACGCTCAAAATTTGAAAAATCTGCTAAAATAATATTTCTAGGATATTCACAATATAAATGATTTTCCCGACTTTTCCAGGTTTTTCACGCCAATTTTTCAAAGTTTTCCAGATTTTTCACCGGTGATATTCATAAAACATAGGAGACAGGGTAATTTTTTCGAATGATGTCTATTGCCTTTGCCTAACGATTTTTTTTTTCAAAAATTACCTACTTCTTCTTACGAGATTTGAAGATGCTCTTTTTTCGGCCACAAAAATGACTCAGATTCAATTCTGAAAATTTCTGAACCTTCTTCCCCCGCACAAAAACTTGAAAACCTAAACTTATTACAGAAAAAATTTCAAATAAAAAGGAAAAACTCTGTTTTGAAGCAAAATTATAGGTAAAGTTTTGAAAAATGAAACAAATTATTTCAGGATGGCTACCAAATCATGCGAATAAAAATTCGAATTTTCTTGGCTGATAATTTAAAAATTCCTTTAAAATTCATAGCTCCTCGTCCTTCCTATCCCTTCAAAAAATTACATGCCTCAAATTCATAAATTCCATGCAAGCACCTATCAACTTTTCGGTTTGTCTCAGTGAATAAAAAATCGATGAAGGAGTAAAATATCAACCATTTCGTTGAGATAAAATTACGCAGGCGAACATTTTTGCAGAAAAATACCTTCAAAAGGTGAAAATTCATCACTTTCCTTCATTGAGGTTTTCCAAATAATTTCGAATTCTCTTCCATTCCCTCTTTTTTTTCAACTGCCTGGTCAAGGGCATCATGGCATCCCTATCTAATCATAGTTTACTAAAAATGCGCAAAAGAACGAAAATTTTCAATCACTTTAACTGAGATTATAAATTGACGAAAAAACGACAAAAAATGAGTGTGGCTCGCAATCGGAGGAGCTAGGGGTCCAAAGATTTTTCCATCCAAGATACAGTACTTGAGGTATTACGACACCTAAAAGCACTCGAGGTCAAATCTCTTACTCGGTTATACCATTTCCATTCTTTTTGTCTTCCTAAAATCTACCGTTTGTTATATGAGGGGCTTAGTTCCAAAACTCACTTTTGCCAAAAAAAATCGATGTCGTTTTTTTTGCGGATTCTGGTTCAGTTTTTAATACTGAATCGAAATCTGCAAAAAAAAACGACATCGATTTTTTTTGGCAAAAGTGAGTTTTGGAACTAAGCCCCTCATATATTTGTAGTACTATTAAATTTCCATTCGAAACTAATAACTTCCAAATTGGTGAATGAAATTTCGACTAAAACAAAAAAAAATCATTGAGTAATTATCATAATCGTACTTTCACAGATGATCGTTGCCCCATCGACTTCATCTGACGAAGAAATCGGAGGCGTTTTGAGAACCGAAGTAAGAAAACTTTTAAATCAGGAAGAAAACGTCGACAAAATAATAGACATATTCACCAAAGCCAAGAGTAGCACCATTGAAGCTAAAAACCAAGTAATACAGTACTCGAAAGAGAATATACCTCAAAATCTGAAAAAATTACTCGAGCACATTGCGGACGCTCCGTACGACATTTATAAGAAAATGGAACCAATGTTGAATGATATCCCATTGACTTCTTCTGTCGAAAAAATCGGAGGCGTTTTAAAAACCGAAGTAAGAAAACTTTTGAATCAACAAGAAAACTTCGACAAAATAATGGACGTATTCGCCAAAGCCAAGAGTAGCACCATCGAAGCAAAAAACCAAGTAATACAGTACTCGAAAGAGGATATACCTCAAAATCTGAAAAAATTACTCGAGCACATTGCGGACGCTCCGTACGACATTTACAAGAAAATGGAACCAATGTTGAATGATATCCCATTTTATTCATCTGCCGAAAAAATCGGAGGCGTTTTAAAAACCGAAGTAAGAAAACTTTTAAATCAACAAGAAAATTTCGACAAAATAGTCGGAATATTCGCCACAGCCAAAAGAAGCGCCACCGAAGCTAAAGACGAAATAATACGATACTTGCAAGAGGATCTACCTCAAAATCTGAAAAAATTACTCGAGCACATTGCGGATTCTCCGTACGAAATGTACAAGAAAATGGAACCGATGCTGAATGATATAAGCGAAAAAGCAAAACAATTGGATAAAACACTCGAATCCGAAAGTTTGGCTTATCGAATGTTTGGCAAACCCGTATGGGGTATTGTTTCAGGTATAGGATACTTGAGTTTCAGTGCTCTGGAATTCATAATAAACTCTCTGGCTTCATTGGCTCAGATTTTCAGCCAAGGCGCAAAAGAAAGCGTTAATGCTTATAATGGTGGCAAATTACCTGATGGACGAATCAAACAAGCATTCGACACAATTGACGATGGATTAGGTAAAGTCAAAGGTTGGGGGAACAAAATAGGTGATCATGCCAGAGACAGACTTCGTTATATCGATACGAACAAGGTTCCGGGATCAGATGTCAATGAAAAAGATAAAGTAGCAGCAAATTCTGAAAAAGTTCCGGTTACGGAAAGAACATGAAGGCCGATAATGAATTTTTTCATCATGATGACTCGAATTAAACGAACGACGAGTACGATTATAATAGATTTTGGCAATAAAATACTTTTATGGAAAGGTTTTTGAATTTTTATTAAGGTATTTCACAGCTCAAGCACATACAGTATGACCCAAAAGTAATGTCCGGTGGACATAATTTTCGAATGAACAGAACTTACGAGATGAATGAAGCGGCTTTGAGTAGCTCACGATGAGGGCTTCTGATAGAGCTGTTTAAATTTTTGATCCTAACCTCAGGGAGTGCAAAAAAAACAACGATTTCGCTAAAAAAAAAAATCAAACTGGTTTTTTTTTGGCGAAATGAATACTCACCTACTACTCATTGAAGCGATTTCAAAGAAAAATGAATTTTTAAAACAGTTTCAGCAATTTCGAACCGGTTGTCGATAATTTCCAAAAAACTGGATATATCGAAAAATGTTTGAAACAAAAGTTATAGGAAATTAAAAAAAGATAATTTTTTGTTCTACAATTTTTTCGCCATCTTCCAATGGAAAAAAGTTATGATACAGAATATTTAAGCGATATTTTCACTTTTTCTAGTCATAGCACCCATAAATAAAAATTTACAACACGTAAAATGTTGAGTATTCAATTCTTTAAAAATTTTGTTTGAAACTTTTTTTAACCGTCACCATTTTGAAGCCGGTTGTGGACTTATACTTTGGAAAAAATTCACGTGAGAACAATCTCTCGCCGGTTTCGAAAAAGTGACTAGGTATACAAAAAAGTTTTTTTTCGTTTTCGATTTTATCTACGTGAAAAGCGATTTACAAGTTTAATTGCTCATTTCGAGGAATAAACGAAGGTCGGTGAGAGGATTGATTTTCTGTGTGTGTGTGTGAAAAATCTTTAGGTAAGTAGGTACTAGGAAAATCGTGGGTACAATTTCGAGTAAATTACAACGATTTTTGACAAACTGCCTACTGGATCTCAAAAATGAACAGTCTCGCCATTTTTTGAATTTTTTTTCCATTTTCTGAATTTCTCTTGCCATTTTCTTACCGTTTTTTTTTTTGCTTCATTTGCCTAAAAAATCACACTACCCGGCGTGCAAAAAATGCAGATTTTCTGCAGAATTCCTGCAGAAAGTCTCAGATTCTGCAAGAATTCTGCAAAATGAAGTCCGCTAGAAGTCTGCTGCGATTCTTGAAAAAAATCATATAAAAATTGAATTTTCAAAATTTTAGTACGTCAAGCGAAGAAAGTAAAATTTCCAATTCTAAAACTCCGTACTTTGCGAGGTGTTGTAAAAAATTCAGAAAAAAAATACTTTATAGGTACATTATGAGTATACTTTTTTTTTCGTCCTCGCAGGTCGGAACGAACATGTAGATATTGCACTTCGAAATTTTGAGAAAATTTTTTTTTTAATTAAAAAAATTTCCAGAGATGATCTTTGGTGGTATAGTCTATAATCCCTGCAAGTTTGGAAAAATTCATCTGGGAATAATAAAATATAAAAATTTACAACCAAACCCCCCAATTTGGACAGATTTAGGGCTATTTTCGGAGGTTATGAGGCGAGGTGAGAGCTGGTATTTTTTCCAACAAGTAGGGAACAACTTTCACTAGAGTTAGTTCAAAAATCTCCCATCATTTCCTCATCAGCCATCACATACAGGGGGCGGCTGTCAATTATTTTTTCACTCATGCAGTTCCTTGCGAAAACCCCCGAACTTTGTAGCTTCATTCTGGTGACAGGTAATTGTGCTCAGTAAGTCTGTTCGCGTCGTTAGGAAGTAGGTACATTCAAAGGAAAATTTTTTACTTAAAGCTGAAATTTGAGCATTTCCATGAAAAGTTTGAAAGCTTAACTTCAAACATTTCCTTACTAAAAAATGAAAATTAGCAAAGAATGCAGTAAATAACCTTTATTATGGATATTTATCAGTCCAGGGAAAGGAATTATATATTTATATGCTCTAAAAAATTTCAAATATGACCATAATATGGATTTTTGACATTCAAAATATCGTCGCGCTATAATTAAAACCAGCTAAGTGCCAAATTCTGTTTTTCACAGGAGAGCCAAAAAACGTAACAAAATTTGCATTACGCTTATGGACTTCGCAAATTTCAATCTCATTTTTTTCAGGTCTAAATTAAATAATTTACGTTTTTTAAATTTTAATCGATGCAGCTTGATTCAGATAACTCGAAATTGTAAAAAACTCAATTTTGAAAAAAATGGCACTTAGCTGGTTTTAATTATAGCGCGACGATATGCAAAAAATATGCACTTGAAATCTCGAAATATGCAAAATATGCAATATCGAGATGGGTATCCGTATCCCTGAAAAGGATTTTTCGAGCTCAACACAACATGGTAACACTTTAAATCACCAAAAATCGTTTAATTTGATCAAAATCACTTGAATCGCAAATTATTCACGATAGAAAAATACGTCTTCAATTCACGAAAAAAAAATATTAAAAAAATTTTTTGACTGTTTTTTCGCAGTATTGTCATTTTTCCTTGTGAAAAATAGCTAAAAAACGAAATTGTGGGGTGGAATTTTCGAAATATTGTGAAATATGCAAGAAAATAGTGAAAAATAGTCAGAATAAGACGAAATATGCTCTTTAAACGTCTGAAATACCTATGTCAAAATATGCATTTTAGCTCCAAATATGCAAAATGTGCAACATCAAATTGGGCTCATTTTACAGAAAATTTTTTGATTCGCGAACATTTGCATATACTCTATCATTTTTGACTTGGAAAAACATGCAGTTTCATATAAAATATTTATTTTGGAATCATTGAACCCTCGAAGCTACGGTCAGTGCCCCTCTCTTATTACCCGAGTGAGAAGCTCGAAGAAGAGATAGTCAGGAAATTAACCCACTCCAGTGAAAAAAATGGAAAAATTATACTTATGCTATTCAAATGTCCAAAACAAGTCCAAAATCGTTAAAATTTTCGGTACCAAACCTCTGTTAAAATTTTGAGAAATCTACGAAATACCGATATTGCCACTGATGAGAATAACACAAGTCAACAAAAAAAAAAAAAATGTTCTGTGTTTCAGTTCTCATGGCCAAATTCTGATTCTAGACATCAAAATACACCAATATGCTCATTCGTGGCTTCCAAAGTTTGCTTGGGGGATGGGAGGAGCAAAAAATATGATTTTCCAAGAACAATAGGTACACACGGATTTAAGAAAAATTGAAAAAAAATTTTTGATCCAATCTAATAGAAAATTTTACGCTGAATCGAATGCCGCAAACCGCAGACCTTTATCTCTTTTAGAAAAAAAAGTTACGGTTAAAACTTTCCTAAATTATGTGAAAAAATCGCATTTTTTTCGTCTTGCTCACCGAAAAGTGAGATTTTTGAGAAATCTAAGCGTTCTACAACCATAATGATAATGACAAAAGTTGTAGAGAATTAAATTTCCTATCGGATAGATGCATTCAGATTTTTCCGAGAGGCGTAGTTTTCGAGATATTCTCGAGTAAAGTTGAACATTAGTTGAGGCAATTGAGAAAAAAAGAGAAATGAAGCAATTTTTGGCTGTCAAAAGTGTTACAGCGAACAATTGTGGGAAGTCGTGGTAACTCCTGAAAGTTAATCACCTTCCACGATTTTTCGCTGCAACACTTTTGACAGCCAAAAATTGCTTCATTTCTATTTTTTTCTCAATTGCCTCAACTAATGTTCAACTTTACTCGAGAATATCTCGAAAACTACGCCCCCCGGAAAAATCTGAATGCACCTATTCGATAGGAAATTTAATTCTCTACAACTTTTGTCATGATCATTATGGTTGTAGAACGCTTAGATTTCTCAGAAATCTCACTTTTCGGTGAGCAAGGCGAAAAAAAATGCGATTTTTTCACATAATTTAGGAAAGTTTCAACACTTTTAACCGTAACTTTTTTTTCTAAAAGAGATAAAGGTCTGCGGTTTGCGGCATTCGATTCAGCGTAAAATTTTCTATAAGATTGGATCAAAAAAAAAATTTCCAATTTTTTTCCAATTTTTCTTAAATCTGTGTGTATTGTTTTTGAAAAATCACATTTTTGGCTCCCCCACCCCCCAAAGCAAACTTCGGACAAAAAATTATTTTTCCCTTCATTAGATACATAAAAGCAACCCAAATTTCGCAATCGGAACCCTAACACAAAAATCGTCTTGACTTGAGTAATTCGACCACGAAAAGGTTATGACTTAATTTAGATACATCCCATAATAGATCTATAACGTTTTAAATTTCTATAAAATTGTTCCACGCAATTCACTATTTTAGCTTTTTTTTTTGTCTTATCAGCCAATGAAAACGCGTTTGAAACTTTTTTAAAAATAAACTTATGAACAAATTATGCTGGGAATAGGAAAAGTCCTAGGATAGAACTGAACACGGCATCACCTTTCAAGGTTTTCAATACCTACCCATTTTCATTATAACAAATTTGTCGTAAATTTTCAAACAACAGTTTAATATTTTTCGATGATTCATTTGCCCACGTCCCACGTAAGTATACGAAAAAAAATTCCAACTTCGTACCTAATTATAATAATTGCAGACAGGTGTACAAAACCATTTAAATTTAAACGAAACCGCACACGCATATTTTTCTACATATAAAAACCATCACTTGGTTATTTTCTTCATTTTTTTTTGTCGAACGAGTTCGAAATTTCATAAAATGAAAATTGTGATCGCGATCTTTGATTGTCACATACCAATACCAGTATATTATAATCAAAGATCGCGATAGTCATACTTGTCGTATTATTCAAAGTGTAGTACCTACATTACTATGCAAGAGATTACAAAATGAACTTATAAGTATCTCGTGAGATATTCCTCAGTCATCCATTTTCTTAGGTCCTTATGTCCTTAAGGCCTCGATACATAACAGTTCACTTTTAATCCTCGGATAGTAATTTATTACCATTCTAAATTCACATAATTATTTTTAAGTATTTATCAATATTTTCATAGTATTATAAAAATAATTTACCTAATAATAGGTATTTTTATCTATTTCAGGGAATCAAATGTCCCGAACCGAAATCACCTGATGAACCCACCCAATGCTATTCCTGGGATACCAGACCGAAATTCGAAATTAAAGGAGGCAGTAACGGTATAAATGCACACATAAAGGATAAAAATTTTTACATAAATTATTACAAAATTGAAAACTGCAAGCCTTCCGACTTGGTAGAGGTAATTGCGAATAATATTTACGTTAATGGTCACTACAAATGTTTTATGGAATCGAGAGTAAAATTTAATTGAAAAATTATCATTACGCATTGCCTCTTGTAATATCCAAGTATTTCCTACGTATGTTTGTGCAATAAAAAACAACAAAAATATAAAATAATCGACTAACGAGAGTATTTATTCATGAGAATAAAGTTGAGTTTGAAAACAGCGAATTGCTCCAATTTCGGTCAAATTTTTGTACGTGGCACTTCGTAAGTCAATCGTTCTAACCCTTAAGAGGAGGCCTGCTCTAAATCCAAATCAGAGAGATTAATTGTGAAATTCTACTTTTACAAAATCAGTGATTTTTCACTGATATTTCGGTCAAAAATTCTGATTTTTTGACAAATTGGGAATTAACTGAGAAATTATAGCGATTTTTGACCGAAATACCATAGTGAAAAATCACTGATTTTTAGTGAAGTTTATTGAACTGACTTGAAACGGCAGAATTTCACTAAATTTGACTGGTTAAGATTTAGAGCGGGGATCTCGCAGAGAAGTAATTTTTTAAGAAGACAGCACTATGCATTTATTGATCTTTTTCACCCTCCCCGTCCTCTACCACTTTACGATCCAGGAAACTGGGCTTAAAACGTAAAAATAAAGTACATTTGAGATTCTGCGAAGAAACAATGCCTCCAACAGGAAAATTGTAGACTAAAAAATTTGCCTAATGAGAAATGAACAAATGTGTAGGGTGCATGAAGAAGGTAAGGTACCTAAAATCGGAAAACATGATTTTGCGCTAGAGCCAAAAATATGAAAATTGGGCGATTTTTTTTTCATTTTCAAGTACCTAGTTCAGATCTTTACGCAGCTGCTACCAAAGTTTCATTTCGAATAAGCCACCAAGACATGTCTAAATGACGTTCAAATCAAACCAACTGACGAAAAGGTACCTAAAGTCGAAACGTTAAAAAAATCTACGTGTGCTGCAAAAAGTGGTCTGTCAAAGGTAAGGGGAGCTTCGGGAGTCTACGAGACTCAGGCGCGCCCGCAGGATTTTCCGATAAGGTAGCAAGAGAAAGTGCCCCAGATGGTGCCCCTTGACGTAAAAAAATTTTGACCCCCCCTCCCTTTCGGGGCTATGGCCATTTATTGTATTATTTTCAAGAATTTTTAATTCCAACCGAAGTGAATGAAATTTTTTGTTCTTTGGCACAAAGTTACATCTCATATGAGGTGTATTTACAATAATTTTTTCATCAATTTTGGTGCACTCCTTCATGAGGTTTTGACCATTTCAAATTTTCAACTTTAAAAAAGACCTCAACAGTAAAGTTCGACTAATTTTTGAAAATATCCTAAAAACGTGTTTTTCAATGTAAATTCGCGTCACGCATTTAGTTTTGGCGATTTCGGTGACGCAAGGGCCGAAAATTGCGAAAATCGTAAAGAAATGTTGCTATTTTGGCAGATTTTTCAAATTTTGAGCATTTTATACGGAAAGAAATGACCAAATGAAGAAACTAACGTCGCATTCGTGTTAAGCAGGTCAAAATACCCCGATAAACACCCTTTTCGCGGTCAATTTACTTTAAATCTCAAAATTCAGTTTTATTGTCATGAAAATTCAGTGAAAAAAGTGAATTTCGAGATTTACAGAAAAATGATCGCGAAAAGGTGTTTATCGGAGTATTTTGACTTGCTTAACACGAATCCGACGTTAGGTAAGTTCATTTTTTTCCGTATAAAATTCTCGAAATTTGGAAAATTTGCCAAAATAAGAACATTTTTCAACGGTTTTTGTAATTTTTGGGCTTTCGTTCAAAATAACGGCAAAAACCAAAAAATCCGATCAAAAAAATAATATTTTAGTAAATTTTCTAGGATATCGGTTCTTTACTTATATGGTGTTTTTTCACGTTTAAAACTTCAGATTGCCAAAAAAACGTGAAAGATCACACCAGAATGATGAAAAAATTATTATAAATCCACTTCCCATGACATATTTCTGTTGAACTTGGAAATTCTTGAAAATAATGCTGTAAAATGGCCAAAATTTGAGGGTCATTTTTTTCCAGAATTTTCTATATTGAGGGACACCTTTTGAGGGGGTTAGAATAAAAATCGGAGCCACAGCTAATTTCATCTAACTTTCAACAGAAGTGAAAGAAATTTTCTGTTCTTTGGCACAATGGTACTTCTTGTAGAGGGGTTTTGGCTGTTTCTTTAAACAAAAGGCCGAAAATTACAAAAATCCTTCCAGAAATGTTGTTATTTTGGATGATATTTCAAATTTTGAACATTTTATACAGAAAGAAATGACCAAACTGAATTTCGAGGATTTAATCCTGAATACTAACTATCCTAACCTACATTTCTAATAGGTACTGTACCAATTTTTAAAAAAATATGGAAATTTTATGAGGTAGCTACCGCTACCTCCGCTACTCTCTGCGGACGCGCCTGAGTCGAGACTAGAAAAGTAGCATGAAATAAAATTGTTTGTGCGGATTCAACTGAACTGAGAAATACATAGTATCTAATACATGAAAAACAGGTGTAAAAACTTTAAATGTGTTTTTCTCGGAATTTTGTTTTTTTGAAAGTCATGATTTTCTAAATTTCAAATGTCTCTATCTCGTATCTCGGCGAAAAATTTACTTAGGATGCTCATATTGCTCATCAAGGTCTCAAAATGTTCCTCTTGGTCTCCTCTATCATCTAAGCCAAAAAACTCATTTTTGAAAAATTCGACTTTAAGAACCTTTTCCCTGCACCACCGTACTACAAATACATAATGGTCAAATTTAAAATAATTTCTCAAAGAATCAACTATTTCCGAAAAAAGGTCGCAAACATTTTCTCCTAATAAAATCGGTTCAAATAGTAGGAAGTCTTACAAAATTTCTAAAATTTCAAGTATATTGTCAAACGATTAATACCTATTTGGTGCACTCTAAATTTTTAATTCACAGACTTTCATTACAAAATACAATTCCACAAAATTGTCATTTATAAAAATTGTAAAATTTGATATACCTATGTAAAAGAAATAATTGAATTTAGCATTTTTATCTTTTCTGGTCAAAAAAAGGGGACGTAGGTACCGGAAAAAAAGTTGACAATTATTCTGGCTAAAATTATCCATAAGGTACCTAAACCATTATAAAAAAAATTCAAAAATAATTTTTTTCAACTCTTCACGTTTTTTCTTTTTTTAATACAAAAAACGTGATTTTTTAAAATACGTTTGAAAATTCAAATATAATTGAAAAGTGCGGATTAGACAGAGGCAAGGGTTGAGTTCAGAGAGAAATTTCCACCACACTCAAAAAAATAAAAAATAAATTTTATTAAACGTAATAATAAAAAGGCACCATTCACAAAACTAGTAAAATTTATTCAAAAAATAATAATATTTATCGCAAAATTGACAAACTTTATTTACTATGCAATAAACTTTACCAAATTTCGTGATAAATTTTATTATTTTTTTTGATAAAAATTGCTAATTTTGCGAATGGTGCCCCGTTATTATTTTTTTTGGATAAACTTTTTTTTTTATATAAAATTTATTATTTTTGGATAAAATTTATTTTTTTTGAATAAAATTTATAATTTTTTGCAACACTTTCTATTCATTTTTCATTCTCCATTTTTCTCAGTGCAGATGTTTTTAAGATCCAGACACAACTTTCCAGCTACCCCATTCATCAAATGTTGAAAAAAAATTGCAAAACTATCCACTCTAATACAACGGCATTCTAACCCTCGATACAAATTTTACGATTTCTAGAGAAAAAAAAAACAGATCCACATCAACAATTTTTTTTGAAAATTAAGCACTACCTGATGACTTCGCAAATTTAGGTACACCTTACTAATGAATAAGTAGGTAACATCGAACACCGAAAAGTTGAAGGTTATGAAATACTACACAATGTCAAACGTTTTATATAAATAAAACAGAACAAAATTCAGAACCAGACAAGTTCATTTGGTAACTAGTAACGATAATACCAATTTAAAAAAACTATTCGCCTGACACGAAACTGAAAACAACTGCGCGAACACGTTTCAATTCAGAAGATCTCAAATAGATTCCTTTTAAAAACCACCAACGCATGTTTACTTTTTATAGTACTTTTTGGTCTGGCAAACTTGATTAGGAAATTTTTCAACATGAAAGACTCAACAGTGCTGATCGTTTTCGTCGTATTATTCAAGGTAAAATAATCCGGCTCTTTATTCAAAAAATGAAAACTTTTTAAGCTATAACGTGTACACAGTTTTTGTTTTTTGTTTTAGGGAATAGAGTCTTTTTTCATTCCTGGACTCGACACCTTATTCACATTAAATAGTAAATGTGCAGAGGTGAATGTTACTTTTTGCAATGGCATCCACACTGATTGCATAAATGGCGTATTCACCATAAATGGCAAAGAATATAAAACCATCAAGCCAGGCGATCACGTCGAAATTCAGTTCAATGAGCTGCGAGTTAATGGTGAATTCGTCTGTAAAATTCCTCCAGCATCTGGATCTGGGGACAGTCCATTTGCTAGGAGCAATTCTATGAAGAGATCGTCCACACCGAATCCCGAAAATAAGAATAAATGCCCTCCAGTGGCAAGGTTTAATTGCAAAAACGTATCTTACACTTGCAAAAAAGGACAACTATACATCAATGGAATAAAAATCGCAAATGTCACATATGAAGATAAAGTCATAGTGGTAGAAAATAATGTGAGAGTCAACGGTGAATTTGTTCGCTACATTCCGGCGGCTGATGATGATGGAAAAAAGCAGGAGAAGAAGAAAAAGAGGAAGAGAACGATTACCTAAGCAACGGTAAACCAACAACAATGAATAAAAAATCCTACGATTTCTCCGAATGAGCATAGCCTGTAGAGTAAGGTGTTTCTTATAAAATTTTGATGGTCTCACCCCCTGGAGTGGTTCATTTTTCTTTATAAACGATCGATATTTCCAAAATTTTAGCCACCCTATATCAATTAGAGTCCATACGCTGCGCTGGGCCTCTTATTTTCTTGTGGGATCTAACATAGAATGAGTTGCTTTACGAAAAAAAAAAAATAGTATGAGAAAAATGTTGCAAAATTTCCAGATATTACTTAAAAATCTGAAAATATGACCCGATTTTGAATTTTTGAAGATGAACTTTCGACTCGAGGAATGTTTGGAAACGTTGTATTACCCCCCCCCCCCTCTTCGCCCTAAAAAATCGTTATCAGATTGCATTGTTATCCTATGTCCAATCCAATTAGAAAAAGTTGGCCCAACGCAGGGCCTCTGATTGAGGTGGGCTAAAATTTTAGAAATCTCTTTTCTGGAGAACCCAAAAGTTGAAAATTCGATTTAAGACACACCCCACTGTAGAGGCTATGGGAAATTTTCTATAACCAATGTTGAAATAAAAAATTACAAAAGTTCTGATCTGTAGTATTATTATCGTAAATAAGGGTTAGGTAAGTGGTGTATTCAAGTACAACTTTCAATAACGTATATTATTGTAAGCATCATACGTAAAAAATCTCACCAAATGAAACATATTTTCATGATATGTATTCACAATATGAGTAGAGCACATCATGATGAAAATTTTGAAAAAGAAATCGTCCAAAAACATTGAAATTTGTAAAAAGTTATGCCAGTTTAAAGTCGATGACAGTAAAAAATGTTTCTGAGAAACTGGGCTTGAAACTTTTCATGACACTTTTTCTATGTACATTTTATTTTTATTTTTTTAAATGACATTCAACTGTGAAATGCGATTTTTTTAATAGTAATTTTTTATTTAGAATCTGATGTCGCGGTATAAAAAAATTTCAAAGCAAGCTTGCAACGTAGTTTTGAAAAATTAATGATTGTTTTGTAAGAAAATGAATGAATAAAATCAAGTACCTAAGCATCAAAATAATGAAAATGATGAAATTTTCTGCAGCTCCAAACAATAAATTCGGGAGGTCAAAAATAGTGTAGGTGTATAACTGTATAGGTGCCAAATTTCAATTTTTTACCTTAATTCGAACAAATTTTCAGCATATTTTGTACATAAAATTCACCTAAAATTTCGGATAGGTGGTTCTTTTTGGATGTACTTTTGATACCTATTTTTTTATTTTGTCTCAAAATTTCACTGCCAAAGAATGCCAGATAAGTTACCTCCCTTGAAAAAGAATTTCGAAAAATTAACTTCCGAAATGATTTTCTTGATTTTTTATTAAAAATTTGAACTAACGAAAAAAAATCATAAATATTCACCATTAAAAAATTGGATGAAAGTGAAAGTTGAAATTCTGTGGCATTTTTGAATGAAAAAATCCTTCACCAACACCATTTCAAAAGAAAAAACTTTTCCGCCATTTTTTGAAAATTTTGAAAATGCATTATGATTGAATTTTTAGAAAGGTTGGGCAGAGATAAGATAATGGTTGGAAGATGAAATTTTCACCGGGTCTTTTTGAGGTTTAGACTCAATTTACCAACTACCTTCTCATCAAATTTTGAAAACAAAAGTGCAAAACAATTAAAGTTCTCAATTACCTAACTTCATGCCAGTTCAACCCTTGATGAAAATTTAACGAAAAGAAATTAGAACAACATAGAATTCTTTCTTCCACCATGAACACCTTTTTATCGTACAAAGTACGAAAAACACCCGCACGTACAAATTAAACATGCCTCAACAAATTTACATACGCCGAACTAATGAATAAATAGGCAGCTTCAAAAATAGAAATTATAAAGGTGATAAAATATTCCACAATGTTAAAACTTTTTATAAATAAAACAAAATTCACAAGGCAGATACAAATTAGAAAAATTCTATTTGCCTGACACCGAAATTGAAACAAGTGCGCAAACACATTTCGATTCAAAAAATTCCGACGTTATTTTTAAAACCACCAACAACGCGAGTTTACTTTTTAGTACCTACGTTTTTTTCTGCCAAAATTCACTTGTAAATTTTCCGATATGAAAACCATCACACCGTTCATCGTTTTCGTCGTATTATTCAAGGTAAATTATTTCTTTCTCTTTTTAAAAATAATTTTTCAAAAATTAAATCTATAAGTCAATACTTACCAACAACGTGTGCAACTTTTCTTCAGGAAATTGAATCTCGTGTCGCTGGATACATCATATTATCAGGCTGCGACGAAAGGGATAATGTCAATACCTATACACCGATTAAAAAATGTCCAATGGTTAATGTCTTATTCAGCAACGGCATCCACACTGACTGTATGAACGGAGTACTCACCATAAATGGCAAAGAATATAAAACCATCGAACCAGAGGATCGCGTTGAAATTCAATTCAATGAGCTACGAGTGAACGATAAATTCATCTGCAAAATTGCACCAGCGCCTGGATCTGGAAACAGTTCATTAATTGGAAATAATTTTAATAATGTTTCATCGTCATCAAACGCAGAAAATAATAATAAATGCCCTCCAGTAGCAAGGATAAATTGCAAAAACATAAATCCCTCTTGTAGAAACGGACAACTATACATAAATGGTAAGAAAATTTCAAATGTAAAATACACAGATGCAGTTGTAGTGGTGGAAAATGATCTCAGAATTAACGGTGAACTAATTCGTCACTTTCCAAGTTCTGATGATGATTATGAAAAAGAGGAAGAAGAGGAAGAAGAGGAAGAAGAGGAAGAAGTAGAAGAATCTAGTGGTATGGATAGTAATAATAGTGAAGATGGCGAATGTTCTGAATTAGAAAATGACAGTGGTATTAACAGTGAAAAAAATAAAGGCGAAAGGGAAGATGAGGATGAAGAAGAGGTCGACGAGAACGAAGAAGAAGAAAATGACGATGACAAAAAATCTTACGATTTTTCTAATATGAATATAACGTGTAGGGGTTGTAATGGTGTAAATCCCTGTTGGAAAAATGGGAATTTTTACATAAACGATGTAGAAATAAAAAATTTCAAACGTACTGATGAATTATTAATTATTGGAAATGAGGTGTATGTGAATGGGGTATTTAATTGCGACATTTAATAACTTAAGTACGTTACATATTGCAAGCATAAAATACCAACGTATAAAATCTGATTAGCTTAAATATATGTATGTGTAGGTTATTAGATACTTATTTACCTCGCATATACTTAGATAAAAGACAAATGTGTATAACTCTGAACTTTTTTTATTTCTCTCTTTTTAAGTTTTGGAAAATAAATGTGAATTGCAGCAAATTTTAGTGAAATAGAATTGTAAATCGGTATGTAGGTACGTTGAATTTACTGATTAGTATTTCGGTCATCTATAAGTAAATACAGGTCAAAACACATACCTAATAAAACTGAAAAAGTATGCGGGCCAAAAAGAGAAAATTGAAGAGTGGATAGGTATAAACCATGTGTGTGGATTTTTAAATAAATTGTAAAATTTGAAAAAGTTTGAAAATTTTTGAAAAAAATAGTTGTCAAGTATTTTGAAGAAGTGTTATTAGTAAGTATAGATTTTTTTTACCCAAGATACCACTGGACCTCTTTTTTCACCTTAACTTGACTTTCCAGAGGTACTTTGAAAAATTTCCTTTTATATTTGGCTCATTCCATGTCAATTCGAGTAGGTTTTGACCTTGGATCTTCCGATTGCGCTCAATTTTTTTTCACGGGTTCCCCTCGATAGTCTAATGAAGGAATCACCGTCATTTCAATCCTAATCCTTCAAAGGGGTGGGGGAGTGGCCCTCGTAATTTTTGCACAATCGGGATTTTTTGCAAAACGGCTCCTTTGAAGACTCATATCTCGAGATTGGTTTAGTCAAAAATGAATCTGTTGGCAGAGAATTGAAAGGAGATTCAAAATTGGTAATCACATTTTGAAAATTTCAAAGCTGAGCTTTTGTGATGAAATCTCAACTTTCATGATAATTACAAAAGCTCTGAAAGGAAAACTTTTTATGTATTTTTCAACTAATTACTTTTCAAGATGGAATCTCAACACCCCTTGGGGGCACAGTGGTCCTCAATTTTGGTCAAAATTCAAAAAAATTTCAAAAATGAAGTAGCACATCGATTTCTACTGATTCGAAGGCGCTGAGTTCGAATATGTGCTCAGTTTTTTCATCCGACTCCACTGAACCCCCTATCAACTCTCTTGATGAGGTCAAAATTCAAAAAAAATGAAAAATAACGTATGACATGTCGTTTGTTAGGTTTTTGGGGGCACTGAGTTCGAATATTTGCTTATTTTTTGGATTAGACCCCTTAGTGCTCCCCTAACCCTCCCAATTTTGAGAAACCCTTGCAAAAAAATGAAAATATCGATTTCTACTAATTTGAAGGTGCTGAGTTCGAAGGTTCGATTATCAACTTACTTTTCCGATCTGCCCCCCCCCCATGGGCTACAATGACCCCTAATTCATCGAAAGACTGAAAATGATAGCATTTTTTAAAAATAAAGATGAAGCTTCAAACCATACAAAAAGTAGGATGAATATTTTGGCCAAAACTTTCAAAACTTCGTATTTTTATTGTTTTTCAAACAAAAAGTGACCTGCCTGAAAAAATGCCATGAAGTTTAAGGAAATTTTTTTTGATTACCTATTCAATTATCAAATCGTTAATTCGATTATCAAATAGGTACCTTAATCTGTTAGTTACTTCAAAGTTTTCAAATCGAATAAAATTATGGACAAAGCATACCGTGTTAATCTAATTTTAAAATGCTTTCCAAAGACACCCATAAAGGTTTTTCATATTTGTATGCATACTTTACCAATAATAAATGCATATCATTTTATGCACATATTTTAAAGTTTTTGATGGATAAAAATCCGAGCTTTAGTTATGAATGAAGGGAAATGAATCGAAAAATAAAATATCACTGAAGAGAGGAGAGAAGTTCCAATAATTGGTTCTAAGTCTAACTCACAATCAGTTTAAAGGCTTGAAATTAAATTCCATGTTAGGTAACTAAAATTATGAACATATTCAACTACAGGCAAAAAGAAGTGTGAAATGAATAAAGGTCAAAATCGGGGATCAATTTCAGATCTAAACTTTTATCATAAAAAAACTGATCCAAAATTTTCAAAAAATGTATCTGTGGCTTTACTATTTAATAATAAATCAAGTGAACAGCATTAAAAAACTCGTATCATTCTTTATTTTCACCATTGAAGTTGAGTGTTCATTTTGTAAATTGTAGGACAACACATTTTTTTGATGGAAGTAGTAGGTAGGTTGGTAGGTACCAAGCTACTTACCAAGGTTACAGAACCGAACGTCCTTTTTTCAAAAATTAAAAATGAACTTGGAAGTATTGTTGAAAGTTCGTCGTCAGTCATCATTTAATGAAGGGAAAACCAAAAATATAATTTTTAGAACAAACAGTACCTAGGTAGGTAATACTATTTGCCCTCATAATTACAAACAACTGCAAAAACACATTTTAATTTGAAGGTACTAACAGTACTTTTGGTGAATTCTCTTTAAAAAGTAAACGACTCAATACATTTCATTCATTTTCATTCTAGGTTCCAACCCAATGTTAAATAGAACCAAAAAAAATGAAAATTATTATCGCGTTTGCCGTTTTCGTCGTACTGCTCAAAGTAACAATATTTTTTTATTTTCATTTTTAAACGTAAAAATGAATGAAAATTGAAATTATTTTTTGGTTTCAGGAAATAGAACCATCTGCACCTAAAAGACGAACATCATTCATCAAGAAATCGTCGTCTTATCGCGATTATGATTCAGATTCCGATTCCGACGATGATTTTTATATGCCCCCTCAGTCCAAGAAAAACGGTATCAATTTTAGAAATAATGTAATCAACAATTCAAAACCGGGCAGTCCATTTTTAAGCAATATTAGCTTCGACGATGGTACACCAGATGGTCGAGTCGATTTCATCAGTAACGTTTCCCCGGGCAGTCGAATAGTTTTCAAAGACAATGTCATAAACAATCGTCCTAACCGGAAAGGTAAACGTTACACGCCTCCATCTCCACCTTCGCCTCCATCTCCACCTTCGCCTCCATCTCCACCTTCACCTCCATCTCCACCTTCACCTCCATCTCTACTTTCACCTCCATCTCCACCTTCACCTCCATCTCCACCTTCACCTCCATCTCCACCTTCACCTCCACCCTCAACTCGCAGACGTAAGAGGCCTTCAACGAGTCCACCAAGAAAACGCAGAGGAAATGCGAAGAAATCTACGGGGAAAGATTCAAGTACCAAAGATGGTTTCAAAAAACCACCACCTATAATAATGAATAATTGCAATGGTATAAATACGACGATGAAAAATGGTAAACTTTTCGTCAATGATTACGAAGTGCCGAATTACCAACCTTCTGATAAAATAAAAATCAACTCGAATAATCTTTACCAGAATGAAAACTTTCTTCAATATATTCCCCGCGAGTTGAAGAATGGGTTGAATAATATTTACGATGTAAATTTTCACAAACATGATTTACAATAATTGTAGAACTAACATGAATAAAAAAGCATTCAACCTAATATGTGCAATGTTGCCTTATTATTCTGGGAAGTTTTCGAAAAATGGCTTCGAAATTAAAGCACTAGAAAATCAAGATATGTAGGTAGCTAGGTAGTAGGTACTCAACTTTAGTTTACTCTTTTAATTTAAATCAGTAAAAATTAACTAAAGAAATATAGCCAAAATCAAGGTGCTAAAGAATCAAATTTTTTCAGAAACTACTTAAATGAATCAGTAGGTAAAAATTTACATTTACTGATTGAATTAGTAATTATGGAAAAAAATAACTGATTCAAAACTGAAAATTCACTAATGGAATCAGTAGTTTTTCATTGATTTCTGTAGTGACTCAATTCTGGCTAGGTATTTCAAAAAGAACTTAGATAATTTTCGGAAAATCCTTTTTCGTTCATTTATTTTTAACATATTATGCTTCATAAGCAATACATTTTTGGGTACCTAATGGAATCGTCTACGCACAGAAGCATCGAGCGGCATGAACTTGATTTTTCCCAATCGAAACTGCAGTTTAGTCAGCGTAAGTGTAGGGGAGTAAAGTGCCCAGAGTTGGCGAGAGGGTGGTGCCAAGGGCGAATTTGCACCGGGCCCAAATTTTTTAAGATCTAGTGAGGGGTCCAAAATTTCCATTTTACATTTTATTTGGAAAAAATATGCTAAAAAAGAACGAAATTTCTTTTTTTTGCTAAAATTTCAATTTTTAAATATTTTTCTCTTAAAAAAGATTAAGGTTACCAAAAGGGTAAAACCAGAAAAATTTTCAAAATGGGATTAAAAAATCAATTTTCAACATTTTTTTTGGGGGGCGACAATTTTTATAGCACCGGACCCACATACTCTGAACGTGTTCCCTGACTTCTTTTTTGATTGCGTAATTTCACGTAACGTAGGAACCAATTTCAAAGTACATATCTGCTTCAGATCTGAACTGAGCGATAGTGGGATTTCGGTAAGAGCAAGTAGTAAAACCCCAATAATCAGAATTTCAGCAGTCTAAAGTTATTTCGAGCTATATAGAAAAATTTTTAAATCTTGGAGATCATCAAAATCACGCGGAAGGCTTTATAACGACTCGAAATGGTGGGATTTAGGTTCGAGAGAAGGTCGACATTATGTAGTAAAATTACTATTTCTTCTCCTGTTCAGATAGCCAATTTTAAACCATATTTTGCCTTTTTGGAAATTTGAAATCAGGTCAAAAAATCGGACCTGAGATGTCCGCCAAGAAATTGTGACAAAAATGTATATTTTCTCGAACAACTCGACAGAATAAACAGGAAACTAGATTTTTAGATGCTCAAGTCAATTCCCGTGTTTTTTGAAGAAAATACTCAAAGAAAACGCTGAAGAACATCAGAAATCTCCTTCGAAGTTTTAGAACTTCTGGAAGTGGTGAAATTTGGTTTTGGAAGGTCGATATTATGTAGGAATTCAACTTTCCACAATGATATAACCCAATAAACAATACATTTTTCAAAAATATTACGTAAGGCTATATTTTATCAAAAGTAGATAACAAATTAAAATTTTTGAAAACTCTCCAAAATTTAAAAATTCCACTTGAACGGTACAAATTCTGCTTACCAGAAATTTGAAAAATACTTATAGTACCTGCGGTCTTTTCAAGAGATCTATTCTAATCCTAATCGAAAAAGTTCAAAAAAATTATCAATGGTTTTACTTTTTATAAAATAAATCAAGTGAACAGATATTGAGAACTCGTAATATTCTCTTCCATCACTGAAATTGGACGTTCATTTTGTAAATTAAAACACAATACATTTTTTTGGTAGAAGTAGATAGGTTGGTAGGTACCTAGCTACCTACCAAGGTTACGAAAACGAATGTCTATTTTTCAAAAATTATAAATTGATTTGGAAGTATTGTTGAAAGTTCGTCGTCAATCATCATGACTAACGAAAGGAAACCCAAAATAAACTCCTAAGAACGAACAATTAGTATGTAGGTACCTATATAATTATTTTGCCCTCACAACTTACAAACAAGTGCGAAAGCACATTTCAAATTGTAGATATTCATAATATGTTTGGTAAATTCTCATTTAAAAGCAAACACCTCAAACATTTCAGTCATTTTCATTTTAGGTTCAAGCACAACGTGAAATATAACCAACAAACATGAAAATTATTATCGCGTTAGCCATTTTCGTCGTTCTACTCAAAGTATGTTCGTTTGAGCGCTTCAAACTTCTAAAAAAAAGACCTGAAATTGAGAAATTTTCCAAATCATTTGTGCGTTTTTCAGTATTGCTGGCTACTTGATATTAAATTTCATTGAAGTTGGTTTGTGGGTATGTATTTTAGTTTTCAAGTAGTCAACAATATCTGAAAATCGCTATAATGATTCTGAAAATTCTTGAATTTCATATATTTTTTTCAGAACTTTAGAGCGCCCAAACAAACCTTGTCACAATATTTTTAATTTTCATCGTTTTTATTATTAAACGTGAAAACGAATAAAAAATAAAATTATTTTTTGCTCCCAGGAAATAGAACCGTATAAACCTAAACAACGAACATCGTTCATCAAGAAATCGTCGTCATTCCTTGATTTCGATTCAGATTCAGATTCAGATTCCGATTCCGATTCCGACGATGAATTTTATACGCCCCCTCCGTCCAAGAGAAATCGTATCAATTTTACCAATAATGTAATCAATAATTCAAAACCGGGAAGACCGTTTTTAAGCAATGTTAGGGTCGACTATGGTACACCAAAGGGTCGTGTCGACTTCATCAGCAATATTTCCCCGAATAGTCGTATAGAATTCGACGGCAATGTCATAAACAATCGTTCTAACTGGGCAAGTAAACGTTACACGCCTCCACCACGGCCTCGCAGAATCAATACAGTGAGTTCACCAAAAAGAGGTAGTGGAAATGTGAAGAAATCTGCGAAGAAAGAGTCAAATACCAAAGATGGTTTCGAAGAACCACCAATGATAGAAATGAATTTTTCCAATGGTATAAATACTTCAATGAAAAATGGTAAACTTTTCATCAATAATTATGAAGTGCCCAATTACAAACCTTCTGATGAAATAAAAATCGAAGCGAATAACCTTTACCGGAATAACAAATTTCTTACATATATTCCCCCGGGAATTGTGGGATGGTGAAAAAAACACCGTCGATGAATAATATTTACGATGTAAATTTTCACAAACACAATTTACAATTATAGATGTAGAATTAATATGAATAAAAAATTATTCAATCGATGTGAAATCTTGCCTTATTATTCTGAAAAATGTTCGAAAAAATATGAAGTACCTAACACGAAAGAGAAGTATCAAAATGACGTACCATAAAATGGAGGGGGGGAGAATGTACGATTTTGAAGGGTTTTTCGATGTAGCGTCGCGAATAATTGTTAGTGACCTACCTAATTTCATTTCCCAGATTTCTGCGTTCTTTTGGCACAAAATGTCATAAAAATGAAAAATCCGCCAGGCGACCTATATTTTAGAAGAATTTTTGAAATCTGCGATGAAAAAAAAAGTCAAAGGGGCGAGAATATAAATCCAAAAAAAAACAATAAAAATTCGAGAAAATAAATCAAACAACGCGAAATAATATTTCGGAAACAAGACTTTTAGGTGCTCAAGTCAATTCCCATGCTTTAAGACAAAATTACATATAGGTACAGAAAATGCTAAAAAAAATCAAAAATCTCCTTTAAGGCCTGAAAAGGGGGGAAATTTGGTTTTGGAAGATCGATAATAGGTAGGAATTTAACTCTCAGCAATGATACGTAACCTTTCAAAAATATTAGGTAAACCTTGGTATATTTTATTAAAAGTAGATAACGAATTTAATTTTTCGAAAATTCTCCAATATTCTAAAAATTGACTTAAACGGTTGAAATTCCACTTACGAGAGTTTCTTGAGAATATACATGAGATAGTTGGTAGTTTCAAGAAGAGAAATGAAGGTAAGCTGCGGGAAAAAATCCATATGTACCTATATGAAATTGACTAAATGATCTAAAAAAAAAACTGGTTAAAGGTCCGGATCTTGCCTCCTCCAAGTTTTTGAAAAATTACCCCAAAAACATTTCGTTCAAAATTTTTTATTAGGTACCTACTTCAAAAGATATTTTTTTCTCTGAATTCAAAAAGGATAATTTGAAAGCCAAAGTTCCCAACCTCTGGAAATTTGGAAATTTTGATTTTAAAAGGCAATATTACGCTCTCGAGTGTTTCAAAAAGGACGCCATCCTTAAATTTTTTAATTTTTGGAGCACTTAAAGGAATGATACGACCCACAATCACCTTTTTCGAATTCCTGATACCCTGATAGTATTTTCAATCAGAATACAAATAATTAGTATTTTTCCAGATAATCAGGTCATATAAAAAAAACATTTTTCTCAAAAAGATAGTTTTACAGATTACTCCATCCTCCCACTTCTTGAAACTACATCCCATTTGTTATATAAGTACCCGGCGTGCAAAAATATCAGAAAAGAGCAGAAAAATGGACAGAAAAGAGCAGAAATCTTCACTGTCTGCTCCTTTGAACCCCCGTTGCGCGTTTAACGGCCCTTTTTGACCCCCCCTCCCGTCACTCACGAATCGGAAGGTCAGAAAGGAACAGAAAAGAGCAGAGAGGAGCAGAGAGGAGCAGAATTTGTCTGTTCTTTTTGCGCCGGGTATAGCTAACCCATCTTATGTCAGTCCGACCCCCACGAAAATTTTACAATATTTTGAAAATAGCTAAACAAAATTCTCAAACAATAAATCTTTCTCAATCATAAGAATTAGACATAGGTTCACATAGGTACCTATTTCATATTTTTATTTAAACGGAGTTAGACACAGACATGACTGTTTTTCAAGCCCTCATACACCTACCTGTTAGCGAATGTGCAAGTAGATAATTTAACCAGATTAAAAATAGAAACGATACGGTGATGAAATACTGTGCAATGTTAAAACTTTTTATAAATAAAAAAATTCTACGAAGAGGAAGGTTCATTACCAGTAACGATGATAGGTATAATTTTTTGAAAAACTACTTTCACCTGACACTGCAATCATGAAAACAAGTGCACGAACAGGTTTTAATTTTAAAAATCCCAAATAAGTTTTTTCTTTAAAACCCCGCACGCGAGTTCGCTTTTTAGTATTTTCAAGTCTAACTTGAATTCAACATTTTCAAACATGAAAATCTTAACAGCGCTGATCGTTTTCGTCGTACTATTCAAGGTAGAGTATTTGACTCTTTTTTAAACTTTTTCAATAAATTAAATCAAATAAGTGAAAATTTATCAATAAACATGACATCTTTTTTTTAGGGAATAGAACCTCGTGCTTTGACTGGATTCAGCAATAAAAAATGTGCAGAAGCGAATGTTACTTTTTGCAATGGCATCCATACCGACTGCATAAATGGTGTGTTCACCATAAATGGCAAAGAATATAAAACCATCAAACCAGGGGATCACGTCGAAATTCAGTTCAATAAGCTGCGAGTTAACGATGAATTCATCTGTAAAATTCCTCCAGCACCTGGATCTGGGGACAGTCCATTTGCTAGGAGCAATTCCAGGAAGAGATCGTCCACACCGAATCCCGAAAATAAGAATAAATGTCCTCCAGTGGCAAAGTTTAATTGCAAAAACATATCTTACACTTGCAAAAAAGGACAACTATACATCAATGGAATAAAAATCGCAAATGTCACATATGAAGATAAAGTCATAGTGGTGGAAAATAATGTGAGAGTTAATGGTGAATTTGTTCGTCATATTCCGGCGGCGGCTGCTGATGATATAGAAGAAGAAGATAATGAGGATGACGACAGTGAGGATGACGATGGCGAAGAATACGAGGATGATGAAGATGACGAGGACGAGGACGAGGAAGACGACGAGGACGGGGATGATGAAGACGACGAGGACGAGGACGACGACGAGGATGATGATGAAGACGACGAGGACAGGGATGATGAAGACGACGAGGACGAGGACGAGGACGACGACGAGGATGATGAAGACGACGACGATGAGGACAATGAAGACGACGACGACGAGGACAATGACGACGAGGACGAGGATGATGAAGACGAGGACGATGAAGACGACAAGGACGAGGACGAGGACGATGAAGACGACGAGGACGAGGACGATGAAAATGACGAGGATGAGGAGGATGAAGACCATGAGGACGAGGAGGATGAAGACGAGAGCGACGAGAACGAGGACGATAATGATGAGGACGACGATGAAGATGACGAGGGTGATGAGAATGAGGAGGATGAGGAGGACAATGAGGACAATGACGCCGAGAATGAATCCGAGGATGATGAGAACGAGGAGGTTGATGAGAATGAGGAGGATGATGAGAACGAGGAGGACAATGAAGACAACGACGACGAGAATGAAGACTTGGAGGACGATGAGGACAACGACGACGAGAATGAATACGAGGATGATGAGAACGAGGAGGACAATGAAGATGAAGACGACGATGAGGACGAAGACGAGGATGATGAGAACGACGAGGACAATGAGGATGATGAGGATGACGAGGATGATGAGAATGACGAGGATGATGAAGATGATGAGGACGGTGAAGACGAGGATGACAGTGAGGACGATGAGGATGAAGATGAAGACGAGGATGATGAGGACCATAATAGTTTTAATAACTACAGTAATGACAGTGAAAAATCCTACGATTTTTCTAATATGAATATAACATTAAGGGACTGTAGTGGGATAAATCCCTACTGGAAAAAAGGAATATTTTTCATTAACGATGTCAAAATTAAAAATTTCAAACGTTCTGATAAGCTGATGGTTATTGGAAATAAGGTTTATGTGAATGGTAAATTTAATTGTAATATTTAATGAATTTATTATAAACCTAAGTAAATATGAAATATAACCAAATCAAGTGTAATTATTAGTTTCTCAAATACCTCGTCATATATGAATATGAGTATTCTTTTTTATTCTCTTCTCAAATTTTGAAAAATTGATGATAAATAAGTAGGTAAGTAATAACATATGTAAATCAGTATTTATTTACCGAAGGGCAGGGATGTCTAGCCGTTAGCCGTTAGCCAAACCGAATTTTGACGTTTTAGCTTTAGCCATTAGCTAGCTAATCAAAAAAAAATTAGCCTTTAGCTAGTTTTAGCCAATCAAATTCGGCTAATTTAATGGATAAATTTCCAATTCTTGCTACAAGATAAAATTTAAATATCAGAAAATTAAAAAAATAAAAATTCACCAAAATATTTCAATTTTAAAATGCATTATATTAAAAAACAACTTGAAACGAAAAATTCAGAGCGCATGAGCGAATTTTGATTTCATCCTCGGGAGCTAGGGCACCAAAATACCAGATTTCAAAGCTAAAAATTCTGTCTCTCCGAGTTTTCAACCAATCATTTCCAAACTTGGCAAGTACATAGGTAGAGGTGTAGAGGTGTTTGAAAGAAGTATCCTGAAATTTTTCAGATTTTCCCGACCTGTATAATGACCTTGAATTTGGCCTGGAAAAGTTCAAATCGCCTTGAATGACATAATGATGAATTACCCCGGATTTTTGACAACTTTCACCACTTGAAAAAATTTGAAAAAATTCTGAAAGGTGTGAAATACACTGAAAAAGTTTTTCTTCAATATTTTTTTGCTCGTATCAAAAATGTGTACTTGAAGGCGATTTGAAATTCTCAAGATCGAATTCAAATATTTTATTGTGGTCGGAAAAATCCGAAAAAATTCCAGGGTAGGCACTTCTCTTGAGTATCTCTGCTTACGTGCCAAGTTTGAAAAAAAAAAAAAACGATTGAAACCTCGCGGAGATAGTTCAACCGAGATAATGATGGAATGGCATAAAAATTTTGACGAAGTTCTACCAGAGAGGCTAAATTACCTCCTTACCAAACTACAGTTTTTATAAGAAGTCTGATAATAATGAATTATCTGACCTTTGGAGGTCGGATAATCGCGAGAAGTGTCGGTTGATATTTTTTGATCGGATAATCGGAATTCGGAAGTCTACTGTAATTTTATATCGATTTTTTAATTTTGTACCCAAGTATGTGTTGAAAATTATAATAATTATGTTTGCATGTACCTACCTATATTTTTACTTTTGTATGTAGTATTTTGTTAAATTTTTTTATATGAGGGCTGAAAAAGTGAAAAAAAAAACAATTTAAGTTGAAAATGAACACAGTTTTTTGGAATTTAGTCCTTATAACTTGCGAAATCCCCAAAATGATGGCATTTAAAAGAATCTACAGACTTAGACCTTTATTTTGATATATCACACGACTTTGAAAAATTTTAGCCGTTAGCTAGCCAATCAGACCCACTTAGCCAATAGCTGTTAGTTTTAGCCAAAGCCCTAAAAAAAATTAGCAATAGCCGTTAGCTTTAGCCAATCTGATTGGCTAGACATCCCTGCCTAACAGTTGATTGCAAGTTGGGTTAAAATTTGAAAATTGAAACTATATTTTCGATAGCGTGAAATTCCGACAGCAAACACCAACTTTTTCAACCCTGACACTACTGGGTACATAATGAGATTATTATAATTATGAACCGTGTTAAGTTAAAAGCGACCAAGCGACAAATTTAAAAGCGCTGAGATTTTAACGTATTTCTCACTGGGAACACAAAATAAGCTTCTGAAGACGTGAATTACTGATAGTTTAATGTTACCAGAGTTCATATTTCTCATACTTATTATCCCTTTTTCAACTTTTTCAGAAGTTATCGTACTTTCAAGTTTGTTTTTTGGTGAAATTTTTGATGTCGCTTGGTCTATTTTGATTTAACACAGTTCATATGTCGATCAATGACCGACGACGCAGTTATATCAATTTTCAATAATCACTCTGATTGATTTAGCATCGCAAATAGAGCAATAGATGAAATACGTATTGTATGTAATTATTAAAAAATTCAATCACCCCTCCCCTCATATCCAAAACGCATTCGAATTATTTTATTCATCTGAAACGAAATTGCAAAGGCTTCTCCAAATTGTAAGTGGTTATTCTCTGAAAATTTACATATTTCTGTTCGCGAGAGTTTTTTCATACACAAAATGATATTTTCATTTTTTTGTTGGTGCTTATACGTCGATCAGTACTTTATCTACCTTGTCCTATCATTAAAAAAGGGTTCACCCCCCCCGGTGTATTTTTAATTACCTAGCTCACAGTGTCAAAATTCCAAGGTCGTGACCTGTTCTCATTCACGCTTTGAAATTTCAATGTCCCAAAAATGGTACTAACAGTTTTTGTTTTTTTTTGGAAACAATGAAGTAAAAAGTTTCTTAAAATAGTTGAGTGTAGAAGCCAACGCATAAAATGATGACCAGAAATCCCCTACGGTTCAAAGTCGCGTTATTGAAATTATGCTCCTATTCCTATAAACTGTGGTGTTTTTTTGTTTCCTTCTGATCTTATGACTTACCGATTTTATTTTTCATTTTACTGAATAGCTAAAAGGCTTCCCAATTGCGATAAGAATACACCTACAGCTCGCATTCAAAATGTTCAATGTCATTTAGAGTGGTAAGAGCACAAAAGTTATATCACATTTGGAAAATTTCGTAGGAGGAGAGGAGGAGAAGATCAGGGTTTTGAAATGTTATAATTTTTTTCTTTCTCGAAACGTCTTTTGAAATTTTTTTGAAACTAACCTTTTTCATTTTGTGCGAATACCTCTATGTACCGTACGTTTACAATGTAGGCGTAGGCATTGAAAACTCGTTTTTCATTTTTTAAAAAAGAAATGTTTTAGTTTTGCCACACCAACAACATTTCTTGATGAATAATTAGGTTCTTTGACTCAAAACAAATGTTAAAAATCATCAAAATTAAGAAATTCTCGGTACTCATTTGGCACTACAATTATCGCCAGGTGTAGAAACAAATTCCGGTTTAAAATACCTCCAACGAATTTTTCTTTTAAAAAAGCAAACGTGCAATTTTTTCCACCTTTCTACTTTTCAACTTCGTACAAACAGGTACTCCATAATGAGAATTTTAATCACGTTGGTTATTTTCATCGCCGCGTTTCAAGTAAAATATTTTATAGATATTAGCTGGTGAAGGTGATGGTAATGAACAAATTTAGTGAAACCCACTCTACATACATGATTTACTCAGTCATACCCATAATTTCGTTTTTTTTTTTTCGCGATGGTGAATATTTTCATCAACAAGCGACTCTTAAAAATAATATCTAACAAAAAATAAACGTGAAAAAATTAAGTTATGGGTATGGTCGAGAAAATCATGTATGTGGAGTAGGTTTCATTAAATTTTTTCGGTAAAATATTTCATTTTATATAAATTTTTAGAAATCGAGTCAAGCATCGAAATACTTATCTATCTAGTCACTAACTAAAATGTTCATCTATTCCAGGGAATGGAAACTGGTCGCAGAACTGGACGTCGTTACTCATCCGTCAAACCAGGCAATCGATATCACGACTACATTCCTCAATCAAATAACAGAAATATTTTCAGTGCCGGTACTTCTAATAGTTTCAATAACTACAGTGATGACGGTGAAAAATCCTACGATTTCTCTAATATGAATATAACATTAATGGGCTGTAGTGGGGTAAATCCCTACTGGCAGAATGGACAATTTTTCCTAAATGGCGTTAAAATAAAAAATTTCCAACGTACTGATAAATTGATGGTTACTGGAAATAAGGTTTACGTTAATGGTAAATTTAACTGCTACATTTAAATCAAGTTACCTATTATTTATTACAAATCTAATTTGTAGGTACATGGGTGTGAAACTTGACCAAATAAAAAAAATTGACTTTCACATATTATATGAAAAAAATTTTCAAAATCAAAGTTGATGCAGATGAAAAATCGTAAATTGGTACTATTCTCATATTTTCTCTGATAATCCCTTGATAACTTGGTTCGATGACTAGCAATGGCGTTTTTTAATTTTTTTTTTTTGAGATTTCTAGATTTTCTGGGCCAATTTAGCCAGATAACCTTCAAAAATTTTTACACGAAGTTCTTAAGCGGAGGACAAAATATAGTGCCGGTGTTAATCGTGAGAGGAAAAGATTTTTTCCGAGTTGATTCATTTTTTAAAAATTTATTTTCTTAAAATATTCATCAAGATTTTTGGAAAAAATATCCTAACATGTTTGGATTTTTGACAAAAGAACTGCCTGAGTGAACCGAGAATGAATTTTTTTAAAGAATTACTAGATGAAAAAACAAAAAGAGCCCTTACTTCGCCCGTTTCTAATTGCAAAATTGCAATAGTCCCATGCGTATGCTCTAGGAAAGCAAGTGTTAACGCTGAGATGGGATAATTCAAGAAAAAAAAAAAGAATCCTATCTAGAGTTTACGATTCTGAATTGTGAATTGAATTCAAAACCTGCGATTTCTTTCACTGCGATTCACAATTTTTCTCTACTGAAACACGTTTAAAAAAATGTCTATTCTGGGAAGAAATTGTACCACGAATAAAATCGAAATGATTGGTTCGAGGATCGCATCCTGTCCGAAGCACTCCAAAAAAGCCCCCCCCCCTTCAATATTGAAATTTCAACTTCTTTTTTCCATCTAGCCATAAGATAATGAAATCGGTCTCAACTCTAATTTTCGTTCTAGACCTCTCAACTGTGTCCCTTGATGTGAAAAAATTCTGTAAAAATTTTGAACCTCCTCCTTGAAATTATGCTTATTTTATTGCATTATTTTCAATATTTTTTCATTTCAACAAAAATGAAGGAGATTTTCTAATCTTTGGAACAAAGTTGCATCCCATAGAGATATATTTACGATAATTTTTTCATCTGTTTTGATGCACTCCTTCGCGGTTTTTCGGTCATTTGAAGTTTTTAAACGTAAAAAACACCATATGTGACCTGGACTACGGAAAAGTACCTATAAGTCACTAAACCCGATTTTTCGTTTTTGATCGATACCAGGTATTGATAGAAGAAAGTATGCTCCTTCCAATGGCATAAACCGCAGACTCCAGATGATATAATTTTTGCTGTTAAGTATAAGTACATTAGTTTTTTCCATTAATTTTAGACACATTTTCTATAAAAGTGAACTTTGAACTTCCGACTGAAATATCTCGAAAGCATTGTTTTCTAGAAAAAAAAAACAAATTGCACTCTACAGAAAGTAAATTTTACGCTCTACAATTTATGTTCTATTCACTTTTTCCGTAGAACCCTTCTTTTGCTCAGAAAACTGACTTCAAGTGACAAAAATTTTAAAAATGAGTAAAAAAAATTTCAACAAAAAATTGATAACTTTTGAGTTTTGACACTTGAAGTCAATTTTCTGAGTAAAGTAAGGGTTCTACGAAAAAAAAAATGAATAGAACGTAAATTACAAAGCGTAAAATTTCTTTTCTGTAGAGTGCAATTAGTTTTTTTTCAGAAAACTATGCTTTCGAGATATTTCAGTCGAAAGTTCAAAGTTCAACTTTCAAACCTGCTTGTTTTTTTTGATAGCGTTTTTCTCGGTAAGTTGATTTTGGCCAGCGGTCCCTTTTCGTAGACCAGGTCACATATAAGCAAAGCGAACCCACCCTGAAAAATTATTACAAAACACGTTTCTTATGTATAGAGTTTCCCCATGACTTTGGTTTTGGTTTTTTCTAACTGAAGGCCGGAAATCGCAATAAAAAACTACAGAAATGTTGTTTAGAAAAATTTTTCAAATCTGGAACCGATTTTCAAAAATTTTTCAGATTTTTTTACATCAAAGAACATCACCCGAGGGGTTTAGAACAAACTCCGAAGCTGGAACCGATCTCACCATCTTATCGAGCAAGACTCTTTGAAAAATAATGTCAACTTTTTTCGGGGCGAAATTCCAAATCAACTCATATTTAAAACGTTTCTAATTACGAGAAATTTTACGTAATTATTGAAACGTTTTTATGAAAATTTCATTTTTTTTTCAACCCGCAGGATTTATTGTAATAGGTACCTACTAATATCTCTAAAGGATTATTTCGGATATTTTAACATTTCAAAGCTATAATTCTTCCAATACTGAACCTGAGTATGTATTGGGTCATTCCATGTCAGTTCGTTCACAACGTGGAAAGTGGGGTCGGCAATTTTTTGATTTTTCATATGTGGGTAGAGCTCGATGAGAGATGCCGAATGGCGCAAACCGGAGTTCTCCAAGTCTTTTTGGAGGGAAGCCATGACTGCCATGAGCCATGAGCACTCAAAGTTTTGAGGTAAAGTTGGATATCGTAAATTTCGAGCGTGGATAACTCGAAAACTACGATGGGTACCTAGAAAGCTGAAACTTTTTCTAATGTGTAGGACCTTTGAAGAACTTTTTGGCTATGTTTTGGAAATCAGTGTTGCCACTTTTTTAATACCAAAAATTAGCTGGAAAAGTTGAAAAGTGGTATTTTTGTATGAAGGACACCTTCAAAAATTCCAAAAAATATATATATGGTACAACTTCACATGCTGAGTAACATGGTATCAAAAAACTGAGATGGCGTTATTTTTTAAACTCGTTTTAAAAAATTTCAAAGTTTATGAGAAAACATAATTTTTTACCCTAAGCGCTGAAAACTTCCTAAACTGGTTAAATTACTTTTTTTTTTGTTTACCACGTTCTCATCGTATATTAAAAATTAGTCCACAAACCCATTTTTATCAAGTCGGTAACGTCAGAATTCGAATTTTAAACGTATATTAAGAACACAAAAATTGGTGAACGAATCAAGTTTCTAGTTTTGAATGTTATTTTTGGTTTTTAATAATATCTGGCCATACTTAAACACTATTTTCATGTAAGACTGCTATTGAAGGGGGGAAGTGACAAAAAGCCTACCTTTTGGGTACATAGCATTCAAGATTGACTTGATAAAAATGGTTTTGTGGACTAATTTTTAATATAAGATGAAAATGTGGTAAAAACAATGTAATTTAACCAGTTTAGGAAGTTTTCAGCGCTAGGGATAAAAAATTATGTTTTCTCATAAACTTTGAAATTTTTTAAAACGAGTTTAAAAAATAACGCCAATTAGTTTTTTGATATGTCACTCGGCATGTGAAGTTGTACCATAAATATTTTTTTTGGAATTTTTGAAGGTGTCCTTCATACAAAAATACCACTTTTCAACTAATGCAGCTAATTTTTGGTAAGTATTAAAAAAAATGGTAACATAGCCAAAAAGCTCTTCAAAGGACCTACACATTAAAAAAAGTTTCAACTTTCTACCCATCGTAGTTTTTGAGTTATCCACGCTCGAAATTTACGATATCCAACTTTACCTCAAAACTTTGAGTGCTCATGGCAGTCATGGCTGCCCTCCAAAAAGACTTGGAAAACTCCGGTTTGCGCCATTCGTCAACTCTCATCGAGCTCTACCCACATATGAAAAATCAAAAAAAATGTCGACTCCACTTTCCACTTCGTGAACGAACTGACATGGAATGACCCTATTTAGTTTTTACGTTCTCTCGAATTTTTTCAAAATCAAATTCTCATTTTATCGGTCAAATACCGGTATTAATTAAAAAAAAAAATCCGGGCCACCAAAACCTCAAATAATATCCACAGAATTTGGGCATACTTCTTTCATATGCGATAGGTAATAAATTATCTCTATGCTCGTGTATGGAGCACACCTCTACCGCTTCGTATTTACACCTACTTAGTACTTAGACCTACGTGCATCTACAACACAAGCATTGAAAAATTCGCAATAAATTCTCAATACTTACTTGGCACGACAATTACTAGATCCCAGGTGCAGAAACAGATTTCGGTTGAACACACTTCCGACGAATTTTTCTTTAAGACCCCAAACGTTTACTTAATCTTTCCTATTCTTCTACATCTGAACTACGTGCAAATACCTAATCCACAATGAGAATTTTAGTCGTGCTTGTGATTTTCATCGTTCTATTCAATGTAGGTAAAATATTTTTCTTAATACATACTATGAAAGTTTACCATTACTCCCGCTCCGCAGCTTACGAAAGTAAACCATTGTATATAGCAGATACTTTTCCATATGAGTGCAATAAAAAATAGGTACAGCGCACTCTAATGAAATAGGTAACTGTTTTTATTTTTAATTTAAAAAATAGATGTAATTTCGTGTGCTGGAGTAATTCTTAAAATTTCATAATGTGTATTAAGAAAAATATCTTACAATGTAGGAGGAAAAACGTTCACTCTCACCTTCTACATTACCTATAATCCGTTCCGAGTTGAGAAGGAACCGAATATGTTTCCTCTCACAACCAAAAATTCATCTACTAACTGGAATACTACGGGGGAAAAACCTGTTTCAAGCGAGAATTTTCGGTTGTGAGAGGGAACATATTCGGTTCCTTCTCAACTCGAACGGACTAATACATATACTACATATTTCTTCAGAAGATTATTTTCTAGAATGAGTTAAGCCTCAAAGTATTTACCAACTGAAACGTTAATCTGTTCCAGGGAATAGAACCTCGTCCCAAAACTGGACGTCGTTACTCAATCCTCAAAACAACCAATCGATATTACGACTCTGATTCTGAATTTAACCTTGATAATTCACTGCCTAAATTTGATGATTTTTTAACTAAATCGTGTATTGGAAGAATACCTATGCAAACAATTCATCTCCTTCAACCATCGTTTCCGTAATTTCAGGTTTTCAGGGGACGAAAAAAGGAATTTATCATTTTTCCTTTTATTCCAACAATATGGAACAATACAGTGAGATTCGTGTTTGGGCATATTAAGAACAGATAGTAGTTATCAACAACTTCAATAATACGTATAATAATTCAAACCGCTTCATTATTGCCAATCAGCCAAGTATTTTTCGCGATAAATTTCATGGTGTGACGTCACCTTACCAGATTTTACCACATCCCCGTTTTTGAACACTACCAGAAAACGCAACTTTCAAAAAATCGTTGCGAGAGTTCTAATGGACCAAATTTCTTTTTTTTTTTTTAATCTTCATCTTTTAATGTCTACTTTCGATTTTTCATGATTTTTTTCCAAAAAAAAATTCGTGCAACTTGTCCATTGTCGTATTATCGTTATATTTCAAGTCAGTACAGACCCTCTGGACACTATTGGCACCCTGGGCCACAGAATCACAAGAATTTTTATCAAATGCACTTATTTCGATGTCTCGATGTCATAAATGTAGTATTTGTGTGAAGTTCCAATTTCATTAAAACAAAGTGCCCAACAGGGATGCGAACAGAAATCAAAAACCAATAAATAACCAATCGGTAACCAAAAACCAATAATACTTATAATTCGCTTCAATCATTGGTTAATTTCAATTTCTCACATTTTTTATTTAATTTTTTTTCTTTTAGGCCTATAATTCAGGCGTTTTGTGTGGTGATATCAAAATTGAAAATGAATTTATTATTAAAAAATTTTCCAACTGTTTTCTTCAAATTTCTTTCAACTTTATATTTTTAAAATTTCTTCCAAATCAAAAATTGCTTCCAATAATTTTTTCAATTTTTTTCAACTCTAAAATTGTAAAATCTTTGTTTTTGTACTGAAAATTACTGAAAAAAAATTCTCAACTTCACTTTTTTTAGAAGTTTTTCCAACTTGATTTCAAATTTCTCAAAATTTTTCAACCTTTGATTTTTCAAACTTTATTGGCTAACTAGATGTACGAAAGAAAATTGATATTTCATTCAATTTTTTTTGTTATGCTGAGAATGATAGTCGAATTGGGAAAAATTTCAGAGTAGCAAGAATATAAGAAAATAAATTATTGGAAAACTCCATTACCTACCAAGGCAGACGACGAGAAAATAAAATTTTCATCCTCGTAATCAAAATAATTTGCTAACAGCATAATACCTACCATTTGAATTTGAACGATACCGAACGCGAATTTTTCCACATTTAAAACCTCACTTTCATTTTTTACCTCTAAAAATTTATTGAGGGCAGAGTTGCAAATGGTTAAGAAACATACTGCGTGTGAATTTAAAACCGAATGCATTTTAGAGTCACAAAATAAGAGGGTGGGAATCTTAAATTAGTCTGCAGACCAAACCGCAAAAAGTGCTCCGGAAGTTGATATTATACTGGGGTTTTTTTGCGAGCCTAAAAATTCACTACTTGACATAATGTAGGTACCTACTGGTTCAGCATTCCCAAAAACAGCAAAAATTTAACCCTGCACATAACGTGGGGAGGGGGGTCGTCAAAAGGGGATATTTTTGGACCTAGGCCCGAGCAAAAAAATTCAAGTGAGGTTCGATAAAGTAGTATCCCCTGATGATGAACATGCATTTTTTTCCACTGCACACCTGCACCATGGAAAATTGGGACCCTTAAATGCAATTTTTGGTCATTTTTGGCATTTTTCACCCTATTGTGGCTCTATATCCTCAAACGTGAGAAAGGGCAAATTTCTTTTGTCACATTCCGTTAGAGATTGAATTAAACCTGAAATCTTCGAAGTTATTAAATTTTAAAATTGAGTAAATATGAGTATTACTCAAATTTCAACTTTGCGATTTTTGTTTCAAACGTAGTCATGCGACATATTAAAATGGGTTAAAATTTCGCGCTGGACCCGAAAACGAAGATAGTTTTTTCCACCCCCCCCCCCACAACCACTAATTAGCCTCCGTAATTTTTTTTCTTATTCTAGTAGCGCGACCCATCAAAATGAATTTTCAATACTGAACCTGAGTATTTGATTTTTACGTTCTCTCGAGTTTTTTCAAAATCAAATTCTTATTTTTATCAATCATAAGTATTGATCTAAAAAATAAATTAAAATTCCAGGCCATCAAAACCTCAAATAATATCCATAGAATTCGGGCCTATGCAATAGGTACCTAATAAATTATCTATGCTCATGTATAGAGCGTACCTCTACCGCTTCGTATTTATGTACAGTTGTACACCTACCTAATACCTAGACCTACGTAGTACGTACATCTACAACACATGCATTGAAAACTCGCAATAAGTTCTCATTACTCACTTGGCACGTCAATTAATCGATAGCAGGTGCAAAAACAGATTTCGGTTGAACACACTTCCGATGAATTTTTTCTTTCGAATTTTTTCTTTAGGTAAACACCCAAACGTTTAATCTTCCCCATCTTTCTACTTCTGAACTACCTACGTGCAAAAAATCCACAATGAGAATTTTAGTCGCGTTTGTGATTTTCATCGTTCTATTCAAAGTAGGTAAAATATTTTATTTCATAACATTATTTTCTAGAATAAGTTAAAACTCAAAGTACCTATTTACGAACTGAAACGTTAATCTGTTCCAGGGAATAGAACCTCGTCCCAAAACTGGACGTCGTTACTCAATCCTCAAACCAACCAATCGATATTACGACTCTGATTCTGATTCAGACGACGATGGATTTTCTAGCGATGACTTCTCCGACGATAGTGAAAGTGATGACTCCTCCAACGATAGTGATAGTGATGACCCCTCCGACGATAGTGATAGCGATGATGATTACTACGATTCGTGGTATACAAATAACTGTCCAACGGTGAACCAAGTATCGGGCAGCAACGGTATCGTCACTTCCTGTATAAATGGTAAATTTTTCATAAATGGAAAAGAAATTAAAAACCTCAAGTCAACAGATCGCATCGAAATTATTTCGAATAAGCTGCTGGTCAATGGCAAATTCGTTCGTAAAATCCCTCCGTCAAATAACAGCAATAATTCCATTACTTCTAACCGTTTTAATAATGAGTTTTCATCTTGGAGTATGACAAGTGGCAATAGATGTCCGCCAGTCACGAAAATTAATTGCAACAACGTATCTAATTATTGTATGAATGGGCAGTTGTACGTAAATGGCAAGAAAATCAACGTGAAGCCTAACGATAAAGTAGTCATCATATCAAATAATCTTAGAATCAATGGGAAATTTATCCGCCGTATTCCTGAATTTGACAACGATGACAATGACAATGATGATACCGATGACGACGAAGACTACAGTAGAAAAAAAGCACCTTCGGTCATTATGAATTACTGTATCGGCGTGCACACGTACAGAAAAAATGGGAAATTTTTCATAAATGATTTTGAACTGAAAAATTACAAGTCAACTGACAAAGTCATAATTAATAACAATAATATTTTCGTCAATGGTAAATTTATTCGTTACATTAAGCCAAAAGGAACATACTAAGAAAAGTTATCTGTCCATTCGAGTTCAACGCAGGATAACTTAGCACCAACAACTAAGCAAAGTGATGAATAAAAACACATTTTATTTGCTGTCACAAAATAAAATCTACATATTATGCATTAAAAAAAAATTTCTCAAATTTTTCAATTTTGAATAGGTAAAACTGCATAGGTTGCATTAAAGGATTGCGAGGAGGGAGGGAGAATATATTTCATAAGTAATATAAGAAGGTACCTACACCCACTCAGCACCTACATAATTTGTTTCAACAATTGACTTACTTCCTTAAAATATCAACGTACTCCAGAATTTTTCTGCAGATTAGAAAAAGCTCATGTCTTACCAAGCATTTAAATTTATATTTTTGTACAACCAAAATGAGAAGAGTACGAGGCAAGGAAAAAAAAACTCAAGTTAGATTCCAAATGAAAAAAATAACGTCAGATTCGTGTTCAGCACGTTGAAATATGTACCTCTGTAAACACTCTTTTTGTGGTCGTTTTAGGGACTCAAAAGTCTCGAAATCACTTTCTAGGGTTAATTTTTTTAATCATTCGAGAAAAATCAACGGAAAAACGTGGAATTTGAGACTAAGAGTATAAAAACCGTGAAGAGTGTTCACCGTCCTATTTGACTCACAGAAGTCGAATCCGAGGTTAGAGCTTTCAGTTGACATTTCTCTTCGCATAAAAATCTCGAATTTTGAAACTTCTCTAAAGGCCCATTTATACTGGCAGTGAATTTGTCGGTGAAAAGTTGAAATATTTCAACTTTTCATTGAAAGGATAGGAATCTTTCAGTGCCTCATTATAAACTGTTCCGTAAGAAAACACAGATTCAACTTTTTCAGTGACAAATTCAGTACCAGCATAAATGGGCCTTAAATTAATAAAGAAATTTTGAGATTTTGAAGGAAATGAAAGTTTAAATGTGAATAAAAGGGTTATTTGACTTGCTGAACTCAAATCTGATATTTAGGTATTAGTTTTTTCTTTTGATCATTTCTCCTCTTAAAATTGGTCGTTTTGAAGTTAAAATCGTGAGTCACAAAGAAATCAACAGGGGTGACAACACACTGAAAGCGGCTGGCACCTTTCTGAAAAATACCCGAGGTCTGACACGCCAAAAACAAAACTTTTTTACAGGCTTTTAGAGCATCACAAGAAACTTCCGCAGCCAAAATTTCAGCCCCTAAAGTTAACTTGGGGGAAGTTATGCTCTCTCATTCTGAATCAGTGAAAAGTCACTGATGAACAGTCAGAATTGCAGCATAGGAAAAATCAGCAAAATTCACTAATTTTCAGTGAATTTTCACTGATTATTCAATGATTTTTCACTGATTTTCCAGTGATTTTTCTCACTGATTCGTTTTCAGTAAAAAAAATTTCACTGATTTTCTTCTCTGCTGCAATTCTGACTGGTTCTCAGTGATTTTCGATAATTTTCACTGATTTAAAATTGAGAGAGTGGGGTTTGAATTTCAAAAAATCTCCTTATACACCGAAAAAATTACAAAAATCTAAATAACTCGCCTTCATATGGTATTCAGAAGATAAATTTTATACCACAATATACCCTCGGTTTAGGCCATCTGGAGGAGGGGTATTCGCCTGGATCCGGGTGTAACACCTAGAGAGCGAATTTTCACTCATACTTTATGTGAGAGATCAGGGCCCGAGAAGTAAAAAAATTGAAATAACGCCGTAACTTATGGCGTTTAGTATAAGGCGATTTTTCGAAATTCAACCCCCATTATTTCCCCCTTCCAAGTCAACTTTAGCAGGGTGTCTAACAAAATTTCAAAACCCCAAAACAGGACAAACAGGACCTTCAGCAGGACCTTTAAAAAATCGGTTCTGATCGATTTTGTACCCCCCTCCCCCCCCCAAAAAAAATCCTATTCTGGCAAAAAAAATTGAAACGAATTTTTTCAATAATTGTTAGAAATGAGCAAAAAATTTATTTTAAAAATTCAAGGACAAGGAAGATAGAATAAAAACAAATCTTATCCTGTATATAAAAAACAAGAACGAACATTAGATAGTAATACTAAAAAAAAAAGTTCCAAAAAATTAGCTATTTTTTAATTTTTTTAAATTTTTTTTCAATTACGATCATTTATTGAAATTTTTTTTCTAATTTGGCGGGTGGAATTTCAAAATTGTTACAAAACAGGACTTTTCACTGAAAAAGCCCCAAAACAGTACAAAAACAGGACGAACAGGACCACTCAGCCCAAAACAGCACAAACAGGACGAACAGGAGTTGTTAGACACTCTGTTTAGGGGCTGAAACTTTGGCTGTGGACGTTTTTTGTGATGCTCTACAAACCTGTAAAAAAATTTTGTTCATGGTGTGTCAGACCTCGGGAGGTTCCTTGTTAGCACGACACAGCAAAATTTTCCAACAGTGTCACTAAAGTTGTGAAATTCATATTGAGGCTGCAATTATTTATGGCCCTAAAAATTATCATAAAAATTTGATCTTATCAAGAAAAAGAGCAGAAAAAAGGTATACCTACACTCCATTTTCTTCCTCACAAATCAATTGAAAGAGCTTTTGAGGTGATCAGGATCTTTCAGAAAATGTATTAATTTTTTTTTGGGGGGGGGGAAGTCAAAGTAATTAATGAACCTTTTTTATCGAACCTTGAAAATGTTGGCAACACTGAAAAAATTGAAGTTGTTGCTGATGGAAATCGCCTTAAACGTGATTCAAAATTATTCAGAAACTGACATTTTATCCGATTTAAAATTTTCGAACTGAATTTCTCTACACCCAGGTAATGCAGGTACAGGTACTCAACTTTGAGCAGCCATAGAACCCGTTCAGGTGGAGCAAAAGTGAAAACTTTTTAGCGTATAATTTCATGCAATTAAAAAAAAAAATAGATCCAAGGGTTTCAATTTTGCTCGACAGAACGTCCATGTTATATCCTCTATACAGCACAAGGTATTCCACCAATTATCGGCTGAATACAATACGAAATATGTTCATTATCTAATCGACCCCCTCACTCAATAACAAAAAAAATTCAGAGAGGGAGTCGGGTTAAGCGCGGGTATGGGGCTCTGATCGTAAAATCAGTCGACATTGGACCTCGTTTATTTTTTAAAACACGTTTTTTTTCAAAATGAAGGGGTCTAGGGAAGCACTGATGGGTTAAATTCAAAAAATAAGCAAATATTTGACCTCGGTGCCCGAAAAAACCTTACAAACGAAATCACACGTCACACACTTTTTTTTTGTTGTATTTTGAACCTTATAAAGAGGGCTGATAGGAGGATTCAGAGGGGTAAGGTGAAAAAACTGAGTACATATTCGAACTCAGCCCCTTCAAATTAAGATAAATCGATGTGTTACTTTCTTTTTTATATTTTTTTGGATTTTGCTCAAAATTGAGGACCCTTGTGCCCCAAGAGGTGTTAAGATCTTTTTTTGAAAATTCATTCATTGAAAATGGGGTTAAAAAGTTTTTCATTACAATTTTTCAGATTTTCAAATGAAAGCCTTCATCTTTTGTACTTATTGTGAAAATTAAGCTTTCACCATAAATCTTCAAATTTGAGTTTTTCAAAATGTGATTATCGTCTTTGAATCTCCTATTAATTATTCTCTTTCGAACCCCGCAAACAGTTTTCTCTTAAGTGCAACCAATCTCAAGATATGAACTTTTAAAGTTCATTAGTTTGGCAAAAAATTACCATTTTCTGCCATGGACCCAATTCACGCAAATAATATTGGGACACGGTAGCAACATGATTCTTATACTGGTAACGCAGTCTATGTTAATATTACATGATCTAAGTTCGCGCCAGCTATTGTAGGTATGGTAGAGGTACCGGTACCTATCCAAACGCCCTACCACCTGCAACTATAAAGAAGTTGCAATTCCTAATTCGTAAATGAAAAATACGTCAACCATCGACATACTTCAAAAACTAATCAGTTGGTTAATAACTTAAGAAACCCATTAAAAGCCATCAGCTGTGACGCAAAATGAACAAATGAACCGAAATTTCAATTCTAGAAAATTTTCCCCATTTGACACCGCAATTAGGAATAGGTACCTACAAAAAAACAGTTGCTAAATTGCAGTAACATATTTCATTTAAGACGATGCCTGAAAAATAATCTTTTAAAAACGTCCAAAATGATTTTTTTTTCATTATTTTTCTTTAGAACTTCGAGTCAGAAGTTCATAACGAAAATTTTAACCGTTCTTTTCGTTTTTATCGTCTTACTAGTTCAAGTTTGTACAGAACAGATCCTCTGGACACTTTTGGCACTCCAAACCACAGAATTACAAAAATTTCTATCAACGGGACTTTTTCAATAGCTCGATGTCATAAATGTGTATTCTCTTAATCATTTTATACAAAGAAACCACCTCTCACAGCCTTAGTTTCCTCTTTACGCGAGTCAAGTTTCAATTTCAACAACAGAAAGTGCCAAACGTGTCCAGAAGGTGCCATTGGATGCCCGATTAATTCCGCACCTTCTTTACTACGGTTTGCTATCAAAAAGTTGAATGGGTAATATTTCATTCAATTCATATGTTTTCAAATAGCGAAAAGTATGGAGGGCCCAGAATTAATCGGGCACCGATATTCAATTAATTTCATTTACCATCAGTGACGTACCGATAGGGGGGGGAGGGGGGAGCTTCCCCCCCCTGAGGAAATTTTTTACTTGTGAGTTGGGAAAATTGAACATTTCAACACATCAGTTGGGAAAATCGGACAGTTGGGAAAATTGGACAGTTGGGATTAATTTTTTTGATGAAAAATAATAAATAAAATAGTTATTTCAAAAGTTGGAAATCAACAAAATTTTCACTTGTTCCAACTCAAAATTGGTAATTTTCCCAACTCGAAAATGGTAATTTTCCCAACTCAAAAATGGTAATTTTCCCAACTCGAAAATGGTAATTTTCCCAACTCGAAAATGGTAACTTTCCCAACTCGAAAATGGTAATTTTCCCAACTCGAAAATGGTAAATTTTCCAACTCGAAAATGGTAAATTTCCCAATGCAAAATTGGTAATTTTCACAACTCAAAAATGGTTATTTTTCCAACTCAAAATTGGTCGTTCTCCCAAGTGACGAGTAAAAATGTCAGTTGGGACGATTAGTATTTATTTTTTTAATGAAAAATGAATAAATAAAATGGTTACCTATTTTAACAGTCGGAAATCAACAAAATTTTTACTTTTTAGTTGGGAAAATTAGTCATTTTCCCAACCTTTTCCAACTGAAAATTTATAATTTTCCCAGCGAATAATTATTAAACCGTTGTAATAAATGCTTTTTTGGAAAAAAAATTATTAATTACCTTGCAATTTGAAAATTTTCACTCGTCAACCAAAAAATTTTTATAGTTGTACTTGTAATTTAAAAGAGATTTTTTCGCTTTTTTCTTCAAAATTATTCTAATTAATTTCATTGTTCTTATTCTCCTTAAAACTTATTTTTGATATTTGAAAATCCAATTTTTCAAAAGCTTCGGCCTCGCTACGCTCGGCCATGATATATTTCTGCTTTAATCATTTCAAAGTAGAAACAGTCGATTTTTGATTAAAGTTTATTTTTCCAAAACATTATTTTATTGCACATTCAATTTGAGGTTTTCTAAAATTTTCGCCCTCGCTTCGCTCGGGCCAAATCCATCTCCCTATTCTTTACATTGAAATTACAAAATTTTATTGATGTAAAATTATAATTTTTCTTCAAAACTCCACCCTTTCTTCGCTGAAGGCAAATAAACTATTTCGTATGTTTTTTCAACTACAATGACATTGCTTGTAGGTTTAAAAAAAAATTGTTTGGAGCACCAAACCAATGAAAAATTTATTCAGATTTCTTATCTCAAAAAGGGTCTTATAGTAGTAATGGGTTGTAAAAACTTCAAAAGTTCGCAAAAATAACGAAAACGAGTAAAAAAAATCAAAAAACTTCGCGACTTGGGGAAAAATCAGTACCTACATGTAAATTTTAAGAAATCAGACGGGAAAGTTTAAAAAAAATAGGATTGGTTCGCAAATTTGAATTTTACACCCCCCCCCCCCCCGGAATTCTGATATCGGCTATATGTAGTTGGGAATTTTGAGAATTTGAGTTGGGATATTCAACTCTTCTCCCCCCCCCCTGGAAAATGCCTTCGGTACGTCACTGTTTACCATTCGATATACCTAAGTTTTTTTAATGCATTTACCCAGGGAAAAATTTTCAGGCATAAGCAGATTTAAGTCATTATCACCGTGAGTATGAAATTTGACCGCCCATGAGTAGGTCTGGCTTTCAACAGTAAAAATATACTCGAAACCCTTATTTTTATTGGCCTGGTCATGCCTGGTCGATCAGGTAAGACCATACCTGCTCAAACGCGGTCATTTTCAGACCTACTCATGCCTGAAAATTTTTCCCCAGGTAGCCAAGTGACAATCGCATCTAGAGCGAGTCTGATTGATATTTGATACGAATTTATGTAGACATTATATTGGTTTTGAACAAAGTACCTAAACAAACACTCAAAATTCAATCAGACTCGCCGCCCTTCTTGAGCGGAAATCATCAATTTTAATTTTCTACTACTCCAGGGAATAGAACCTCAACCTCGTTCAGCAACTAAACATCGTAATTCATCCATCAAAACAAACAAATTTGCAATCAACCATTCCGCTGATGACGATAAAGAAAATAATTGGTATCATTCTTGGACTTCTAATACTCATAGTAACGATTGTGCAACTATAAACGAAATAACAGGAGAATCCAGTGTAAGTGTCTCCTGTATAAATGGAAAGCTTTACTTAAATGGTCAGGAAGTAGATGCCAAGCCTACCGATCGCATTGATGTTGTTTCGAACGAGTTGCGAATTAATGGTAAATTTATACGTCATCTTCCACCTTCTGACAATAACAACGGTATTTCTATCTTTAATACTGGATTCAATACCAATGTTTCCAACATTACCGGAGGAAACAATGGTACGAGTGATGATTGTCCTTCGGTAATACAAATTGGTTGCATTAATATAAAGAGCTATTGCATAAATGGTCAGTTTTACGTAAATGGTGAAAAAATCGAAAACGTCAAATCAACAGATAAAGTAGAATTAATTTCGAATAACCTTAATATTAATGGGAAATTCATTCGTTATTTCCCGCCACCGCCTATATGGTGACAATGGTACTGATGATGAATCATGATTAGGACAACCCAAAATATGGATATATTTTAGCTAAAATATTGAGTAAATATTTGGATATTTTGAGTAAAAATATGTGCTTAAATATTCGAATATCCTGAAAATATTCATTAGATGTATTCGAATACCATATGGGTATCATTTTACTCGCCTTGATAAGCGCTACTCAAAAATTATGATGTCACTGATGGGTATCTTTTCTAAAATAAGAACACTATTCACAAAAGAAGGCAAATGATTGAATCAAAACTGTATTTTGATCTTTTTTTTCTTACAAAAAAACGCAAAATTTCCCAAAATATTCAAACATACTTATTCAAAAATTTTTGAAAAATCGTAAAATATGTGGTAATTTTGGACAAAAATATTCAAAGAGCAATCGAATATGTGAATATATTAATTTTTATGCAAAATATTTGAATATATTCGAAATGAAGTTGGGCTTATTTTAAAGGAAATTTTCTGAAACGGAAAATGATTTTGTTACTTTTGTAATCGGAATGCAGCAAAAAAATACCTACTTTGGGTTGCCCAAATCATGATTAATTTATTCGTTTTATTGAACTGAAAAATAATAATAATTGGCCATGGGGCAAAATTACAGTCTCACTTGCCTACGTAGTTTTAATCAACCATGTACTGAATATCTAAAAAATAACAAATAAATAAAATCCATCTGCATATTTCATCGACTAAAAGTGTTTTCATTTTTCTTGAGAGATTTGGCAGGTATACTTGATATAAGAGTTTCGGCCAACTCATTAAGAATATTAGTATGAGAGCTGAACATACTGAAATTGAGCCTGTCCGGGTAAGATGGTGAAATTCGCCCTTTCACTAATTCGGGTGAAACTCACCCAAAAGGTTAGACTTGTTGTAAAACCTATCCCCAAAAAATTTGGCTCGATTCCCCCCCCCCCCCCCACCCTAACCCGAATAAACTGGTCGTATATGTCCAAAATTAAAAAATTCATATCTTCGGAGGAGGTGATTCAAAAATTTTGAAATTTTCGCAGAAAATAGTAATTGAATAGGTGTATACGTGAGAGTTTTTTCAAATTTTTACGCATATTAGAGGGGAGGGGGTTGAAAATTTCAAAAATTCGTAGAAAAAAACCGGGGGGACGCATATCTAGAATTTTTTTTAAATAGTTGGTCTTACCCTTAGGTATAACATATATTTTTTTAAGATCCCGAGGGGGGGGGTGGAACATGGTCAAAAACAAAGGAAACTGCAAAAAAGTGTTTTTTGACTTTTTTTGCAATTTTATTCTTTTCAAGGTCAATATTTTGAAAAAAAATGAATTTGGGGGAATACACGTTGAAATATACCAGATTTGTTGTTTTTGATTGATAATGATAGCATCACAGCGCTCTCGAATTTTGAGATTATGTTGAATAAAAACCACACTTCAACCTTTGATCAAATTCAAATACCTATGTGAAAAATAGGCACCACTTCCTCGCCTTATTTCCAAGTTTTAAAACGCGAAGATACTTTATTTAAAGAAAAACAAAGATTGAAAAATAAAAACGAGAAAACTCTCATTCCAGAGACATTGGCTTATTTGTATAATACGGAATTTCATCGTTTTCAAGAACATTTTTGATTTTTGCCTACAATTGAAGACTGACATTCCAAAGCGCAATATGTAAGTCCAAAAACTGTATATGAGAAAAGGGACTTGAATATACTGAAAAAAAGTTACATGTCCCTTTTCTCATATATAAAGTTTTTGATCTTCCTGTGTTTTGGAATGTCAGTCTTCAATTATTTCACAATTCAATAAAAACTACGAAACGATTTTCTTTACTCTTCCTAACTTCAACAGAAACACAAATCAGCTTAAATAATTTTCAAGATTAGATCGTAAATGAGAGCAAAAGCTTTTTTACATCATGGATATGTTTTTAAAATGATTTTAAGTAGGTATATTAAAATGCCACATATCTACATTAGGTACATTTTTTCAGTTGATGACTTTTTGTTGAAATACATTTATATGTGTAAGTTATTTTGGCTCTTTTTTATTTTTAAAAATGGTAAAAACATATGTGAGACGAAATATTTATTAAAATTGCTTAGCAATTTTGAAAATTAAAATTATTTTTTTTTAGGTTGATGACTTCTTATTTGAAATGTCAGAAAAATGAAATCTGACAAAATATCAAAAAAATGTAATTTTATCAATTTCTATTAAAAATTCTCCAAGTTTTTGACAGACTTTAAGAAATCGACATTTCCACAATTTTTCAATTTTTTGTCATATCTACTCGTTATTCAGCAATTTTAAAAATTAGAAAAAAATGAAAAAAATACCTAATTTATATTTTATTATATATTTTTTTATTATTTTTAAAATACTTTTTCCAATTACCTATTTTCTTATTTTTAATATTTATTTTCCGTTTTTCAATACATAGCCCAATTGTTTTCAATTTTTCTCTATGCAAATTGGTGGTCCTCTCTTTTCAAAAATTTGACCCTATGAGAGCTGTCGTTTGTGTCATACTTATCTACTTAGGTATTGAGTTTTTGAAATCAAGCTGTCAACATTTTTTTAGAAAATCGAATCTGAGATCCTATTGCCGATGCAGAAAGTGAACAACATTAGAAAGAAATTATCCTTCGAAATGGTAGCTAGGTGAGTAGGTATATCAGGTAATACGGTAATGAAGAAATTCGTTCGATCATTTCTAAGTTTTTAATGTTCATTAATTTTATTTTAAAGTTTAAGGTAGTACGATCATTCGCGCCACCTATTGTAGGTATAGGTACCAATCCGAACGCTCTACTACCTACATTACTTTAAAGAAACTAACAAGGGAACTATCCGAGGTCGGACACGCGGAATGAAAATTTTTCAGGGCTTGTAGAGCATCATCAAAAACTTCCATAGCCAAAATTTCATTCCCTAAAGTTGATATGGAGCGGGGGGGGCGGCTATGGGAGTTTGAATTTCGAGAAAACGCCTACATCGAAAAATTACAAAAATCTAAATATGTAACTCGCGTTCTTTTGGCGTTTAGAAGATGGATTTCATACCAGGAAGGTCATCTGAAGATGGGATAGTCGCCTAGGTTCGCGTTTCACATCTCGGGAGGGGGGAGGGGTATTTTCACTTATACCTTTTATGCGCGATGTAGAAAAATTGTAATAACGACCAATGTATGAGTGAAAATCCCCCACCCACTCACGCGAACCTAGGCAACTATATCCCATCTTCAGATGGCCTATAACGAGGGCAGTTCGTGGTATAAAATCGATCTCCTAAATTCCATAAAAACGCGAGTTATTTAGATTTTTGTAATTTTTCGGCGTATTAGACGATTTCTTGAAATTCAAACTCCCATAGCTCCTCCTCCTCCTCCTCCCTCCCCCATATCAACTTTAGGGGCTGAAATTTTGGCTATGGAAGTTTTTTATGATACTCTACAAGCCAGTGAAAAAAATTTTCATTCCGCGTGTCCGACCTCGGGTAGCTCCCTTGTAAGTAGTAATTCCTCATTCGTAAATGAAAAATACGTCAACCATCGAGATAGGTACTTCAAAAACTAATCAGTTGGTTAAAAACTTGAGACACTCATTAGAAGCCATCAGCTGCGACACAAAATGAACACTTGAACCGAAATTTCAATTCTTGGAATTTTTTTCCCATCTCACCACAATTAGGAATACAAAGAAACACTTGCGAAATAACAGAAACATTTTTCATTTAAGACGATGCCTGAAAAATACTCTTTTAAAAAGGCCCAAAATGAATTTTTCTTCATTATTTTTCTTTAGAACTTCGCGTCAGAAATTCACAATGAAAATTTTATCCGCGGTTGTCGTTTTTATTGTCATATTTCAAGTGAGTACAAACCCTTTGGACACTTTTGGCACTCTAGACCACAGAATTACAAGAATTTTTGTCAACGGCATCTTTTTCGGTAGCCCAATGTCATAAATGAGTACATATTTAGTAATTTTATACAGTAATACCACCTTTCATGGTCTCAGTGTTCCTTAGACACGGTTTAAGTTTCAATTTCAACATAAAAAAGTGCCAAACGATTGGATGCCTGATTAATTTCGCACCTTTCTTACTAGTGTTTGCCATCAAAAAGTAGAATGAATAACATTTACTTCAATTCATATTTTAATTTGTGAAAAGTATAAAGGGTCCAGAATTAATCCGGCACCCGATATTCAATTTATTTCATTTACCATCAGATATTAATTATGATCCGTGCAGGGACAGGGTACCTAAAGTCGGAAAACTGAATTTTGCGTTAAAACTAAAAAAAAAAAGGTGGGAAATTTTTTCAATTTTTTTTTTGCATTTTCAAGTACCTAGTTCAGACCTTTACGCATCTTTTACCAAAGTTTCACTTTTAATAACCTACTAGAACAAGTCATGACCTTCGAACCGACTGAAGAAAAGGTACCTAAAGTCGGAACGTTGAAAAAAATCGATGTGCGCTGCAAAATCCGGTCCATGAAATGTGTCACCTTTTTGAAGACTCATCAGTTTAAACGTAAAAAACTTCAAAAATCTCAAAATCGTCTTCCCTTCATCAAAAATAAGCTATACTTTTTGTAATTTACTTAATAATAAATGATACCCAGATTTCTTTTTGTAATGCAGTTTTTTTTTCAAAATTAAACGCATTGAAATAGTAAATTTTTCCATTTTCCTCTCTGATAAGTGCATGAAAAACAGGATTTTTTTCGTGATAATTTTTTTTTCAAAATAAAACGTATCGTAATAGTGCATTTTCACTTTTCTTTTCTCCTAAGGTAATTTTCGACATCAGAAACGAATTCATCATGAAATTTTAGTATGCAAAAGTAGTTTTGGCAGCTTTTTTGTTGATGTTTGATACAAAAAAAAGAGTGAAAACTTTGAATGCGATTTTTCTCAGAATTTTGTTTTTTTGGAATTCAAGAATTTTTAAACTTTAATTGTCTTTATCTCAGCGAAAAATCTATCTTAGATGCTCATCAAGGTCTTACTATGTTCCTTATGGTCTCCTTTATTATTTTAGGGTCATTCCACGCAAGTTCGTACGCAAAGTGGTGGGGGGGGGGTGTTGACGAATTTATTCATTTTTTTATGTGGGTAGACCTCGATGAAAGATGACGAATGCCACAAACCGCAGCTCTCAGTCTTTTTGGAGGGCTGCCAAGAGCATTTAAAGTTTTGAGGTAAAGTTGGATATGGTAAATTTGGAGCGTGGATAACTCGAAAACCATAATGAGTTGAAAGTTGAAACTTTTTCTAATGTGTAGAGCATTTGAAGAGCTTTTTGGCGATTTTTTGAAAATCAGTGTTGCCATTTTTTTAAACACGAAAAATTAGCTGTAAAAGTTGAAAAATGACATTTCTCTATGATGTCAATCGCCAAAAATTCTGAAAAAAATCTGTAGAGTATAACTTTACATGCTGATTAATATATTAAAAAATTGAGGTGACGTTATTTCGTATTTACGAGAAAAAAAATTCCAAAGATTGGAAGAAAATACAAAATTGTGTAAATTGATTTTTTTTTTGTTAATTTTACACCATATTCAAAGAAAAAGTCGGTAAAAGCATTTTAACTCCATTCAACACCTGTTAATATGTGTGAAAATGCAACTTCAAAAGTTGAAAAAAAAAACATTTGGTATCAGAATTTCTCATTTGGTTACCCCTGAATCACACCACCACCACTACCATAAATCTAATATTTTTACACATTAATTGGGAAAATATGTCATTTTCCCAACTGATGAATACCTACGGTTTTTTTTGGGCATTATACACACAATTTTTTCAAATTAAATTACAATTATTTTGAAATTTTTTACTCTCTTTTCAATCTAGATAAATACCTTGCTTCGGTCGAGACAAATGGACAATTTTATGTTGATAATCGCCGGTTCATTTTTTTTAAAAAAGAAATAACTATCATATCGGCGAAATGTAGTTGGGAATTTTAAGAATTTGAGTTGAGATTTTCATCAAACCTACCCCCCCCCCCCCCCCCCGGAAAATGAATGTTTTTTTTTCAACTTTTGAAGTTAACATTTAATAAATCTGCATTTTCACACATATTAACGGGTGTTGAATGGAGTTGAAATTCATTTTTGAAAATTCCGACTTTAGTTACCTTTTCCCTGCACGGGTCACAATTATAAATTTTTTGGGACCTAGAGCGAGTCTGACTGATTTTTGATAGGAATTTATTGTAAAAATTAGATTGGTTGAAAACACAGTAGACTCTCAGAATTCAATGAACCTCGCTGCGCTTCTCAAGCAAAATACTGAATTTTAATTTTCTACCAATTCCAGGAAATAGAACCTCTACCTCGTTCGGTAATTAAACGTCGTTATTCAACCATCAAATCAAACAAATTAGCAATCAACGTTTCCGCTAATGATGACGATAAACGATGTCCGAAAATAAACCAAATCACAGGATCCAGTGTTAGTGTCTCCTGTATAAACGGAAAACTTCATTTAAACGGTCAAGAAATCAAAGATGCCAAATTTACCGATCGTATCGATGTTATCTCAAACGAGTTGCGAATTAATGGTAAATTTATACGTTGTATTCCTCCTGATAATAACAATGGTATTTCTATCAATACTGGGTTCAATACCAATCTTTCAAACATTACCGGAGGAAACAATGGTACGAGTGATGATTGTCCTTCGGTAACACAAATTGGCTGCATTAATATAAAGTGCTATTGCATAAATGGTCAATTTTACGTAAATGGTGAAAAGATCGAAAACGTCAAATCAACAGATAAAGTAGAAATAATTTCGAATAACCTTAATATTAATGGGAAATTTATCCGTTATTTTCCGCCTCCACCTATGTGGCGACAATGGTGATGATGACGAATCATTATTACGTAATTTATTTCTTTTTATTGAACCGGAAAATAAAAATAATTGGTTTTGGGGCTAAATTACAGTCCCACTTGCCATAGTTTTAACCAACAATGTACTAAATACATACTAAAAATAAATAAATCTCATCTACATTTCATTGACAAAAAGTGTTTTCATTTTTCTTGAGATCATGTAAGTAGGCGTACTTGACATAAGAGAACTGATACTTCTGGTCAACTCATCAAAAATTTCAAGACACTGAATTTTGAAACTACTTTAAGCACCTATACGTATTCCCACAGCATCTCTACTCTACAAAACAATTCTACAACCCTGGATGACATACATATGCACGTCCAATATGGATTGGAGCTTCAAAAACTTCACTGAAGAAAATTCGGTAGAGACGAAAACCCACTTTTTTGGGGGGTTTCCCTCCTCCTGGGGCGAGCTTCATACTTGGGGAGCGGACATTTTTTTTATGTTGTAACTGACACCATTATACATCGTATAAACCAAAATTCAGCTTATTGGGAATTTTTTCTATAGTCCATGGGCCGAAACAATTGAAAGCTGGGACCTGTCCCAAAAGTTAGAGTATGGCCCCCTATTTTGAAAATCACCAGTCTGCCGATCGCAGCTGCTGCTTTTAAGCACAGCGAAAGCTCAAAAGTTCACATTTTTTATGAACTTTCGGCCGAAAACATTGATGGTCGAAATTGGTATCAAATTACAGGATTTTTTGCACTGAATCCGAATATGCAGGTCTGCCGGCCCCTAAGTGCTGCCTAAGCCCCGGCAGACTAGGTAAAAGGGGGAGAAAATTTGAAAAATTCACAGATTTTTGGTAAAATTTTCATGAAAGTCTCGAAATTGAGTTGAAAAGTTGAAAGAGGTTTATGAGTGGTTCTAAGCAGTATTCAAGAATAAGGATGACTTTTTAACTTCAAAATTTTCACATTCCGGGGGGGCGTAGGGGAGCATCAACAAACTCCGAATATGGGCATGTGATGCATCAAAAATTTTGATGTGGAAACGGAACGGAAACGTTTCGAAGAAACGCTCGGAAACGCTTAATTTTGAGAAACGGGAACGGGAACGGAAACGCCCTGCAATAATTTCAAGAGAACCGGAAACTTGAATGGAAACGGAAACGTTTCTTTTCAGGAAACGGAAACGGAATCGTAAACGCGAAAAAAAAGCATTTCCGGCGTTTCCAACGCATTTTAAATTTTTTTTCATATTAATATTGATCTCAATTGGTGTCGAAATGTCGAAAATATTGAATTTTCTTCAATTATAATTTACATGGCAAGGTGTAGTATAAGTATAATTTTATACACCCATAATGGATTGGGAGAAAATTTTTTCATTGTGAAAAATTTTGCGATTTTTGGTAGCTTGATTCAAAATTATACAGATTTTTTTCCTAGCACTTTCCTACTTCGATCAATAAAATCATAGTTTTTTAAAATTTGTAACTTTTTGTTCAAATCCATGTTTTTTTTTGGAAAACAATTTTCCTAGAAAAAATATGAATTTGAACTCAACTCTGCTAAATTTCGGAAAATTGTGTTTTGATCGATCAAATAGATCACTAAATCACTAATATTGGTAATTTGAGGTTACAGGGTACTGAAATTTATATGAGCCATTCTTATGGGGTTTTCTCCAGCGTTAAAAATTTCTAAAATTTTCTGGAGACTCTGAAACGTTTCGAAATCGTTTCCAATCGATTTGGGAGGTCAAAAATAGGGTATAATGCCAAATTTTATCAATTTTCGTTGATTTTAAATGAATTTTTCGTGCCCTGTAATTTGAAAAAAAATTACGTTTCTGGAAACTGAACATGTTTCTGGAAACGGAAACGGAAACGGAAACGGAAACACTGCACTCGGAAACGGAAACGTTCCCAGGAACGGATACGTTGTATGTACTTAAAACTAGAAACGTTCCCAGAAACGGGGAATTTTTTTCGCGTTTCCACATCACTGATCAAAACATACGTTTGCTAGGTCTCAGAACTCAATTATGACGATTTTTTTCATTGGTGGTGGGGGGGGTGGTACCCCTTCTAATGAAAGATAGACAAATTCACAAATTTCCATTTAAAAAACAAAACTTTCGCGAATCACTTGATTTTATTATTGTTTTGTTTGTTTCTCATATTTTCTATTTTACCATTCCCTTTTCTATGTCTATTCCAATTTCTATTTCTTTTACGTACATATTTTTTTTTCAAATTTTGTTTTTCATTTTTTCATTTAACTCATATCGCCCACATTCTCTTTGCCATGTTTTTTCCAATTTCATTATAATGAACGTGTTTAATTACGTTCTTGAATCAAAATTTGTGAATTTGTCTATGTTTCGTGTGAAGGGGTACCACCCCCTCCCACTCCCAATAAAAAAAAATCGAGTTCTACGACCTAGAAAACGTATATTTTGATGTATCATATGTCAATATTCTGAGTTCATTGATGCTCCCCTACGCCCCCACCCCCTGAATGTGAAAATTTTGTGAAATTTTGAAGTTAAAAAGTCATCCCTATTCTTGAATATTGCTTAGAACCACTCATAAACCTCTTTCAACTCAATTTTGGGACTATCGTGAGAATTTTACCAAAAATCTGTGAATTTTTTCGAATTTTCTCCCCCTTTTACCCAGTCTTCCGGGGCTTAGGCAGCACTTAGGGGCCGGCAGACCCACATATTCGGATTCAGTGCAAAAAATCCTATAATTTGACACCAATTTCAACCATCAATGTTTTCGGTCGAAAGTTCATGAAAATTGTGAACTTTCGAGCTTTCGCTGTGCTTAAAAGCAGCAGCTGCGGATCGGCAGACTGGTGGTTTTCAAAATAGGGGGTCATACTCTAACTTTTGGGACAGGTCCCAGCTTTCAATTGTTTCGGCCCATTTTCGGTAGGTTCGGCTTTTGAACTACTAGGCTCGAGCTAATTTGACTGCACTAACATCATTATGTTCATTTCAGAAATTCCTTGGTCGATTAAAATTCTACCCAAGCGAAGCGAGGTGAAAATTTTTTAAATAATTATATTTGATGCATAAAAAGTAAAAAAACTGAAGTCTCCTTATCGAGCTTGAGGGGGATGCTCGAGTCATCCAAGCCCTCCTCTTGGATAAGCCTATAGGTGCGCTTCAAAGATCTTTAAAAAAAAAATTTAAAAAATTTGGGGGCTTTAACTCAGTAACCTCCTTCTTGATTGTACCATTGCTTTTCTAATTATTTTCTTATTTTTTTCAAGACATGCCCAGCGTTCTTTTAAATAATTTTTTCAATTTTTCTATAGGTGAATGGGTTAATGTAAATTTTCACGCCCAGCCCATACCCGGTGCTGACCGCGACATATGAATTCGAAGAAAAGATTTTTCGGGCCAGAAAAAAAGCAGTGCGATCATTCGCGCCAGCTATTGCAGCTACCACCTACACGTGCTGTAAAGAAATAGTAATTCTTAATTCGTAAATGAAAACTGCGTCAACCAACGATATATTTCAAAAACTAATGGGTTGGTTAATAAGTTAAGAAACTCGTTAGAAGTCATCAGCTGCGGCACAAAATGAACAAATGAACCGAAATTTCAATTCTTGGAATTTTTCCTTCATTTCACCGCAATTAGGAATACAAAGAAACAGATGCGAAATTGCAGTAACATATTTCATTTAAGACGAATGCCTGAAAAATATTCTTTTAAAAAGGCCCAAAATGAATTTTTCCTCACTATTTTTCTTTAGAGCTTCGCGTCAGAAATTCATAATGAAAATTTTAACCGTTCTTTTCGTATTTATCGTTATATTTCAAGTGAGTACAAACCCTTGGACACTTTTGGCACTCTATATCACAGAATCACAAGAATTTTTGCCAAAAGCACTTTTTTCGATGGATCGGTGTCATGTCTTATACACTGAGAAAAAAAAGTGTGGCGATATTGACCACAAATTGTGGAAAAACTTATCCAGTCCGAGTTTATGATGCTTTTCACCACAACTGTGGCACTGTTTTGCCACAACTGTGGTACTTTTTTAAGTTTTAATCACAGCTGTGGTACTTTTTACCACAGCTGTGGCAAAAAAAGTACCATAACTGTGGTTAAAAGCATCATAAACTCGGACTGGATAAGTTTTTCCACAATTTGTAGTCAATTTTACCACACATTTTTCTCAGTGTAGGGTAATTCCACCTCTCACCGCCTTAGTCTCCCTTTTAACGCGGTTTTAGTTTCAATCTCAGCAAAAAAAAAGTGCCAAACGTGTCCAGCCATTGAATGCCCGATTAATTCCGCACTTTCTTTACTACTGTTTGTCACCAAAAAGTTGAATGTGAAAAGTATGGAGGGTCCAGAATTAATCAGGCATCTGATATTCAGCTTTCACTGTATTACATTTACTATTGTACATAATTATATCTGTTAGGTATATGAGGGGGAGGGAAAAATTCTATTTCCGCAAGTTTTCAACCGATTTTTTTCAAACTTAGCACGTAGATAGAGGTATTAGAAGGGAGTACCCTGACATTTTTTCAAATTTTTCCAACTACTTTAATGACGTTATTTGACTTTGAAAATTTAAAATTGCTCTGGGAGGTACAATTTTGGGACAGGCAGAAAAAAATTCCAAAGTTTTTCAATATATTTTACACTTCTTAAAATTTTTTCAGATTTTTTTGTGTGGTGAAAGTTGGTCAAATATTCAAAAAGTCGAGTAAAACTGACGAAAAGCAGTAATTTCAAGGAACAAAAATGATTAATTACGCCGGTTTTTTGAATATTTGACCACCTTTTACCGCTCGAAAAAATCTGAAAAAATTCCAAGAGGTGTGAATTACATTGAAAAACTATGGAAAAAAATTATTTTTTTATCGTCCTAAAATTGTGTCCCCAGGGCAATTTTAAATTTTCAATGTCATTAAAGTGAATGGAAAAATCTGAAAAAATTTCAAAGTACTCTCCTTTAGTACCTCTACAGCTCTATGCCAAGTTTGCAAAAAATCAGTTGAAAACTTGCAAAGATAGAATTTGTGGAAATCACATCTACTTACCGAATCATAATTTTCTACCACTCCAGGGAATAGAACCTCGATCACGCCGAGCACGCCGATCTCGTCCGGTAACTAATGAATGTCCAACAATAAATCAAATATCACGATCCGGTGTAGAGGTCTCCTGCATAAACGGAAAACTTTACGTAAATGATGAGGAAATCAAAGCCAAATCTACCGATTATATAGATATTATTTCGAACGAGTTGCGAATTAATGGTAAATTCATCCGTCGCATTACTCCTCGTGGCATTGATATTGTTTTAAATTATTAACGATTTTTATTACACTTCACTATTACAAATAAATACCTACGATGAAATGATCGATATTGGCCATGATTGGGGAAATTATATTTTTTTATTCATCACAACGGAAGAAAGAGTTTAAAAAGTTCAGATTTTTCTTTGAAAAATAAAATTTTTGAAATGTTGAAAGTCTGGTGTGATGATGGAAGTTTTCAGTTGCTGGAGGAGTTGGCATTTTTAGTGATTGACCCCCCCCCCCTCGAAAATCCTTAAATCGATTCCCAGTCGTCATAAAAAATTATTATTTAATTTCAGAAAAGTACGAAAAAAGTATGTGGAAAGGATGAATATGAACTTCGCTTTACGAGAACCAAAGAAACAAAAAATGAAACATGAGCAAGTCTAGAATAAAAATTGTACATGTATTCTGTCCTAGGTACCTACTACATAGGTACAGGTAGAGCTTTTTTTGATTTCTCCACTTTTTGATAACTGGTTATCGACTTGAAAAAAAAAACACCCAAGAAACTTGGAAAAATTGGGTTTATCTGGCACCGTTTTCAAATAAGTGGGGATAACAAAAAAGTTTGAAATAAAAGTTATAGAGAATTAAAAACTGAACATTTCACGTTCAGTAACTTTTTTCCATCTAGCAATGGAGAAGAGTTATTGCTTAAAAAAGAGAAAATTATACTCGAGTCATTTGAATCAAACTTCTTTCCATTGGCAACTGACATCGAAAAAGTCGTAATCTGGTGACGAGGTAATCAACTAACAAAACGGGCAGGAAATTCGTATTGGCTTCTGCCACTCATGGGATTCGCGTTATACAGGGTGACTGAAAATTACTTCCCCCAAAAAAACTTAAAATTTCGGTAAAAAATTATTATTGATGGGGTAAATTTTTTTGGTCATATTCTACTAATATAGATCGTCTTCTAATTGCTGTATAATTTATAACCCGAAAAATTCAATATTGCGCAATTTTTCCCTTAAACCAAAGCATTAATTCAATAATGCTGAATTAAATCACCTGACTTCAATTTGTGAAGCGCTGAAATGCAATCCTCCTTATTTCAAAATTGAACGCACTGTTTTCAGATGAACAGGGTTCAATTCAAGATTTTGAGGAACTCGTCACCTATCCACAGAAATTCCTAGATTTTATTCCACGCAATTTTTAAATTTCGTTCGACTAGGTTTAGCTATAGTATTGTAAGCGAAAATCAAATTATTCTTCACAAAAAATTCAAAAATGATTGAGAATTTTTGAAGAGGCCTGTGTTCGAATAGTAATGGACCAAGGATGCTGCCAGAGTTGAAATTTTTTGGATAAGTTAATTAGGGAATTTTTGCTAAGCATTTTTTTGGGGGAACTACTTTTCGGTCACCCTGTATATGATGAATTTCGTTATCTTTTCGCAGCGTTCACAGCGCCATCTACTGGGACTGTCAGTTGCCAATTGCAAGATGGGGAAAAAGTTGCAGAACATAAAATGTTCAGTTTTTAATTCTCTACAACTTTTATTTCACAAATTTTTTGATATATCCACTTTTTGATAACTGGTTATCGACTTGCAAAGAAAAAATTATACTCCAACCTTTTGTACGACAAGTTCTTTCCAGTGCAAGATGGAAAAAATGTTATGAAACGTAAAATTATAGTTTTTTAATTCTCTACAACTTTTGTTTCAATTTTTTTTTTATATCTCCACTATTTTGGATATTATTGACAACTGGTTCGAAGCTGCTGAACCGGATTCAAAAAAACATATCACATTTTAATCGCCTCAGTGTGTGGACTTTATTTCAATAAAAAAAACTGGACCCCCATTTTTGACCCAAGCCGGGTCCTAAATTGGTGGACACCCTATAGGAAGGACTGGAAGTTTGATTATAGATCTTCAATGTCTTCGACGCCAGAGGAATACATTTTGCCGTTTGAACCGTCTCTTTTCAGTTCTGAGATATTGAGAAGCGTTTCAAGTGAACATAACAAGACTTCTGTGTCATACTGTATATTTTACCCAAATTGAAAGAGTTGCGTCACTTTAAAAATTCCCTGAAATCCGTGACTCATGGCATGACTTTGAGGTCATAGCGACACGGGCAAACGAAACGTGCTTCATTCGGGTCGTATAATTTCGTAAGAAAAAATTTTCAATATTTTTATTCGTAAAGGTTTCAAAAAAGATTTTTTCGCAAAATCAAGTAAGTATACCTCGCGAAAGTAGGAATTTTTTTGAATATTTCACGCTATTTACTTTTTTTCGATTAAAAAGTGACATTTTTTTATACGATAATGGAGGCGCGCTAAAATCATTGAAATTCAGAGGTATAGTTACCTATAAGTACAAACGTCCTACTATCTGTATGTACCATAAAGAAGTAGCAATTCCTAATTCATAAATGAAAAATACGTCAACCATCGACATATTTCAAAAACTAATCACTTGGTTCATAACTTGAGAAACTCATTAGAAGTCATCAGCTGCTACACAAAATTAACAAATGAACCGAAATTTCAATTCTTGAAATTTTTCCCCCACGTGACACCGCAATCAGGAATACAAAAACACAGATGCGAAGCTGCAGTAACATATTTCAATTAAGACGATGCGGTGACTGAAAAATAATCTTTTAAAAAGATCCGAAATGAATTTTTTTTTTCATTATTTCTCTACAGAACTTCGCGTCAGAAATTCGCAATGAAAATTTTAACCGCGCTTGTCGTTTTTATCGTCATATTTCAAGTAAGTACAACCCTCTGAACATTTTTGGCACTCTAGAACGCGAAATTACAAGTTTTTTTGTCAAATTCATTTTTTTCGATATCTTGGTGTCATAAATGGGTATATGTTATGGTCCAAGTTCAAAACTGTACATATCGGAGGTGGTACAGGTGATTTTGTGCCAACCTCGATGAGTCTGGACCGTTTTGAAAATTTGTACATTGTACGACGTTTTTTGAACAATTCGTGTTGCGTTCGGACTACGCTGGAGCTGCAACATTGCACAATTTATTGAACGAAGCCAGAAATTAAAATTACCACGATGAATTATTTTTTGAATTTGTCTAAACTGAATTTTTCAACAGAAAAAGTTGCAATTTTTTTAATTTTTTCCAAGATTAATTTATTCCTAACGAAAAAAAAATCACAGCCAGAATTATGCATTATAGATGAGCAGGCAACCTACAGGAACCTATGTAATTTCAGCCACTTTTGTCAAAGTTTGTTCTTTATGATAATTTTCAATTAAGTAGATAAAAAAAAATTGAAACAACTGAAAAAAATTAATTTGTCCCCAAATTTAAAACTGGGCCCTCCGTATAGAAATATTTCTCAACACTCATGTAGAATTTTTTTAAATTTTGGGTCCTGATCCAAATTGGAAGGCAAGTATTGTTTTTGTCGCTAAACTACCATCAGAATGAGAACCAGGACTCCCAAAACCTATATTTTGAAACCCAATTCGAATTTTTCAAATTTTGAGTCGTAAAAGAGTCCTTCATCTCTTTTTTTCCATTGGGAAATTCAGTTTTGGTTTTGGGGGAAAACAATCATCATAACGAGAATCAGTGCCTTCGAAAACATATTTCGATGACTGTTATTTTTTCGAGCATACTAGGGTGGATGGATCGAAAAAAAAAACATATCTTGGATTTTGACCAAATTTGGTGAGGTGGTATACTTTGAGTGGGAGACTTCACAAAAAAATTTTGAGTCCTCAAGGGGCAAAGGAAGGGGAGCAGGAGGTGATCAAAATTGACCTCCTGCTCCCCTTCCTTTGCCCCTTGAGGACTCAAAATTTTTTTGTGAAGTCTCCCACTCAAAGTATACCACCTCACCAAATTTGGTCAAAATCCAATATATGTTTTTTTTCGATCCGCCCTAATACATACTCACTTTGAAGTGTAAATAGAGATTTATTTTTTCTTCCACCTGGAATTTTTAGTAATTGACTTGCAAGTTGAGTACATTTATGATCGAATAATAATTTCAAATCATACAAATAATCTCATGAATGGACGACAAGGTTTATTTCGAACTTCATACACATAAAACGTAGACATCGCGAATTGTACAAAAAAACGTTGTACAAAGTACGATTTTCACAACGGTCTAGACCCATCGAAATTGGTACAAAATCGGCTCTGATTGATTTTTGATAGGGATTTATTGCAGACATTAGATTGATCAAAAATACAGCAGATGCTCAGATTTCAATTGGATTTGCTGCGTTTCTTAAAATAAAATAATACTTATTCAATTTTTTCAGGACATAGAACCTTCGGGGGCAACACGAACAGTTCGACGTCGCAATTCTACCCTCAAATTAACCAATCCAAAGGACGATTCTAATTCTAATTCAAGAGACGGATTTTCACCCAATTCTGTGAGCGACACGATTGTTGGCAACATCGAGGTAAAAAAATAACAGTAAAATTACAACAGGAACTATAGATATTAAGCTTTCTATAGTAGGGAGGATCAATTTTTGAAGCAAATTCATTCGTAGTTGAAACGAAAAAGCTTTCAAGGTAGATAGGGCTCGAATAAAAATTTTGAAAAATTTCAAATTATTCTTTACAATGAATGAGTTTTATCTTCAAAATACATTTTCTTGGATTACCTTCATGGTGGAAGAAGGAAGTAAAATCAAAATTGAAAAGTACTCTCTAAATCTGAATCAGTCAAAATATCACTGATTCAATTTGTAAAAATAAATCATTTCTTAGTCAATGGATTAATCAGTGACGTTTTGCAACATGGATAATACTGTAGAATCAGTAAAATTTCAATTTTAAATAAATTATTCAGTAAAATATCACCGATTTATTTCGTAGGTACACTACAAAATTTACTAGTGAATTGGTAAAATTTACTGAAGTTTTGGTAGTTTTTAAACTGATTCAAACTTTTTTTTTTTTACTGGATGAATCAATAAAAATTACTGAAATTTTGGTAGTTTTTCAACTGATTGAAAGATTATTTTACTGAATGAATCAGTGAAGTCCTACTGATTTGGCAGTCACTTAATCCTGCCTATTTCAATCAGTCGTTTTAACAACAAACCAGTGAAAATTGACCGGGAAATATTTATTTACAGTGGAAAAAAACACCAGTTGGATCCGTTGAGTGAAAAAAATTACTACTGAATCAGTGAGAAATTACTGAAATTTTCCAACTGATTCGGAAGTAATTTTTTTTTCAACTGGATGAATCAGTAAAGTTATTTTTTTAATAGTGAATTTGGCATTAACATGATTCTGAGGATTTCTTTCAGTCATTTTCACTCAATTCTGACTTCAAACCAGTGAAAATTGACTGATTTAAATTAAGAGAGTACTCCAAGGATTTCCTTTTAAAAACCTCCGCATTCTTTTCTTTCATCAGTTTCCTTTAGACAGACGTGTAAAAAATTCATTTTCATAAAATGAGAATTTTACTTTCGTTAGTAGTTTTTATCATATTATTTGAAGTAAGTGCCAATATTGCTTCATTCCATATCCTCCTTCAATTACAAATCAGTGAAAATTATCGAAAATCACTGAGAAACAATCAGAATTGCAGCACAGGAGAAAATCAGTGAAAATTCACAGAAAAGTCAGTAAAATTTATAAAATTTGCTTAAAAATCAGAAAATCTTTGAAAAATCAGCGAAAATTCACTGAAAATCGGAGAATTTTGCTAATTTTCCCTGTGCTGCAATTCTGACTATTTATCAATGACTTTTCACTGATTCAGAATGAGAGAGTACCATTAAAAACATCAATACCTAATTGTTCAATATGTATAATTAAGTGCAGCTACCTACTTACCGAATCCAAATTTTCTACCACTCCAGGGATTAGAATCTCGACTTCGTTCAGCGACCAAACGTCCTAATTCATCCGCCAAATCAACCCAATTTCCAATCAACGTTTCCGCCAATGATAGTGGTCGTGATGATGAAAAATATCAAAACGGATGTCCAAGAATAAACTCAATAACAGGATCCGGCGTAACTATCTCCTGTAAAAACGGAATACTTTACATAAATGGCGAGGAAATTAAAAATGTCAAGTCTACCGATAGTATGGACATTATTTCGAACGAGTTGCGAATTAATGGTAAATTTATCCGTCGCATTACTCCTTGTGGCAATGATATCAATATAAACTAAAGATTTATATCACACGTCATTGTTACAAATAAATATGTACGATAAAAAGTTCGATATCGGCTATTATTGGGAAAATGGAGTTTTCCATGAGTAAACCTTCGATCTGCGAATAAAATTTTTTGTCGTAAGAGCAAAAATGATAACATTCCAAGTATAAATCCAATAATTTAAAAAAATCGTCTTCTTCAAATCAGCAAAATTTCCATTAACAGTCCATTTTTATTTAAATTAGTTTCTCAGCAATTCTCTCAATTTGAATCAGTGTAGCGAAATTCTTTGATTTTCAGCAGATTTTCGCTGATTTTTCAAAGAATTTCACAGAATTTTCAGCGAATTTCAGAGATTTTACTGGCTTTTAAGTGAATTATCACTGATTTTCCTCTAATTTTTTCACTGATTTATTACTGCGCTAAAATTCTGAGATTCTGACTGTTTTCCATTTTTTGAGCGAAAATGCTGCACAAGCTATGCAAAAAAATGATTATGTTCTTCCTTCACTTTGTATGGGTATTGGGTAGGTATTGCTTCTTTTCTTCAAGTTAAAAAAAATACATCACCTTGTGTCCGAAATTACCTCGAATAATGGTTAGCTTTTTTTTTGAATAAGTAAAGTAAATGAAGGGTCTTCTCTTTTCTAAATTTTGATCTTAGATCTACCATTTGTGCCATGTATTTAATTTTTGAATCTATCCGCCAAAAATTTTCAAAACTCGTGGCTAAGATTTTAAGTATAGGTAAATGCAAAAAGAAGACCAAATTGGAAAGAAATGATCCTTGGTGACAGACGTTAATATTTGGGCAGGTAGTAGGTACTACAAAAAAGTAGATATAGTGATTCGTAAATGAAAAATACATGAACCATCGACATAGGTATTTCAAAAACTGATCAGTTGGTTAATAAATTGAGAAACTCATTAGAAGCCATATGCTGCGACACAGCCATGAACAAATGAACAGAAATTTCAAAAATTGGAAATTTTTCCCCATTAGACATCGCAGTTGGGAATATAAGAAAACAGATGCACGAACATATTTCAATTTAAACGATACCCGAAAGTGTTTCTTAAAAGGATCTGAAATGAATTTTCTTACTACATATAGGTATATTTTTCTGAAGAACTTCACGTGTCCCACTTGACACCGCAATTAAGAACATAAAATAGGTAACAGGTGCGAAATTGCAGTAACAAATTTCAATTACGACGACGATGCCTGAAAAATATTCTTATAAAAAGGTGCGAAATAAACTTTCAAAATTATTTTTCTATAGAACTTCGCGTCAGAAATTCGTAACGAAAATTTTAGTTGTACTTTTCGTTTTTATCGTCACAGTTCCAAGGTGGTACAGAACATACGTTCTGGACGTGTTTGACACTCTAGACTACAGTGTTACAAGAATTTTTGTCAAATGCACTTTTTCGATGGTCCGGTGTCATAACTGTGTATATTACTTTTAGTAATCTTATACAATAGTCATTTTCACACTCTCTTAATTTGAATCAGTCAAATTGACTGATTAAAAAAAGGCAGAATTGAGTCACTGAAAAAATCAGTGAAAAATTTACTGATTCAATTAGTGAATTTTCATTTTTGAATCAGTAATTTTTCACTGATTGGCAGTCAAATTTCACAGATTAACAGTGGAATCAGTGGAATTTCACTGCCAATCCAGTGACTCAATTTTGTCGATTTCAATCAATCAATCCTCAGTTTTTGACTGATTCAAATTAAGAGAGCAGTTTCAGTGTCCCTTTTTCACGCGGTTCGAGTTTCAATTTCAGCAAAAAAAGTGTCAAACGTGTCTAGAAGGCCCCATTGGGTGTCCGATTAATTCCGCACCTTCCTTACTACTGTTTGCCATCAAAAAGTTGAGTGGAAAACATTCAATTCAATACATCTTTTTAATAGAGAAAAGTAAAGAGGGCTCAGAATTAATCGGACATCTGATATTCAATTGATTTCATTTACCATCGGATATAATTATACGGTTTTTTAAATATATTTAAATAAGTGACCACCGTACCTAGGGCGAATCTGATAGATTTTCGATAGGAATTTATAGAATGGTTGAAAACGCAGAAGATACTCAGAATTCAAACGCATTCTCTGCACTTCTTAAGCCAAAATATTTATTTTAATTTTCTACCAATTCCAGGGAATGGGACCTCGTCCTCATTCGGCAAACGAAGATTGTCCAATAGTAAGTGAAATAATACGATCCAGCGTAGAGGTCTCCTGTATAAACGGAAAACTTTACATAAATGGTCAGGAAATCAAAAATGTCAAGTCTACTGATCGTATTTCCGTTATTTCGAACGAGTTGCGAATTAATGGTAAATTTATCCGTCGCATTCCTTCTACTGATATTGTTATATAAAATAGGTAGTTATATACGGTATGTATGATCAATGACACAGATGATATAGGTAGGTATCTAGGTAACAAGTAAACAAAATAATAATACTATTTTTCAATACCTAATTAGAACATCACAAAAAAATACCTCTAATTAATTTTTAATTAAATTACCATTTTCTGTTTTATCTTCACCTTTTATTACAAAATGAGATCAATAAATCGATTGCTGTAATTCTTTTCTTTTACTTTTTTAATAAATAATCCTGGGGAATTTTTTGCTATCATGTTCAGTAGCGGAAAATGATGATAGGGGCATAAAATTTGATATAGTCAAGGACACCATAAGAAATTTTTTGAGCCCGAGAAGCCAATGCCAACCCTCATAGGAGGGGGAGGAGGAAGGTTCAAAGGGTGGTTCAGCTCCCCATTTTTCGAAATTAGGCTATCGGCTCTTTTTTGATGTAATTTCCGTATGGTTGAATCTCACTTGGTTCAAAAATGCCATCACTTTCAAGATTCGAGAGAGAAAACTCTCTGAAATTTGAGAGTTTTCTCTCTCGAGTTTTCGCATTTTCCTTCAAAATTGCCTAAAAAATATTACTTTTTTTCAACTTTGTACAACCTGCCGACCTTCCTACCAAATTTTTATTACGATTTTCGAAATGTTTCTTTGAAAATTTTGTACGTCTGTGCAGCCAGTTGCTAATTGTGATATTCTGATGTCTTCAAATTCAAAACATAGGTACTTCTATTGATGAGGAGAAAAAATTGGTCCAATCACACTTGACGAAAAAATAATGCATTCGAGTTCATAATATCAGAATACCACAATTAGCAACTGGCTGCACTAACGTACAAAATTTTCAAAAAAATTCCAATTTCTTATTTCTGATGATTGAAAATAAAATTATTGTGAATTTTTCAAACGATAAAAAAATTAATTCGAGGTCAACGTAAATTCCATAGTGTAGCATGTCACTATTTGTAACTGGCTGCACTGAAATACAAAATTTTCCAAAAAAAATTTATACTTGTAGTGATTGAAAAAAATACATAATATTTTCAGGCGAAAAAATAATCAATTAAAAATCGATATAAATTTCGTATTTTAGAATTTTATGATTTGCTGTTGGCTGCACTGGAGTATAAAATTTTCAATTTTGGTTGAAAACAATTTTTTGTTCAATTACTGGATGAAAAAAAAGCAATTCCAGCTTATTGAAAATTTCATAATAATTGGAATACTGCCACTGCAACTTTTCAACCCCTTGGTACCAGTCTGAGTTTTAATCGAAGACGGATGGCGATGATTTAGGAAGATGGAGAAACTCAAATTGCATTTTTCAAGTGCTAAGAAGGCTTCTCACACAATTTTGATTCACTAAAAAACACAAAAAACAGCGTTTTTTTCAAAAGGAGGTGCACTTGAGCACCCCTGGTGCTCCCCTCTCCCTTGCTCTTAGGGGGCTCAAATTTTATTTGGGAGGTTTTCCACTCAAGATGGTTTTTTTTCCCCTCCACCCTAATATCCAACAACCCTCCTCTTAAATTACAAAGAAAACTTAGGTTGGTATGAGAATATTTTAAATTTTAATAATACGAAAAGATAGGATTCTTTTCGAATAGTGTTTGATTGAAATATGTATGTACTTTCGTTTTATGTTTTTAAAAATAGAAGCCCCTAATTTTTTTTTTAAATTAAATTTTATTATACTGGGTTTGTGAAGTAGGTACCTACAGTTGTTTTCTTTTTCCATCGTGAATAATTTTACTCGTTCGTTAAAATTATTCAAGCAATAAAGAACGGAACCAAGCTTTTCTTTAGTTAGAATACAAACGAGTCGTCCACATATTTAGTACGTATACCTAGTAGTAATTTTTAACATCTTTGATATTTTCGAAAATTTTATCAAGAACAAAATCGGATATTATTGGGGAAATGGGACTGTCAATGGGTAAACATTCGATTGCGTAAAATAATTTTTTTTTCGTAAGAACAGAATTTACATTTACAGCACAAATCTAATAATTATAAAAATTTATGAACAGTTCGTTTTTTAGCTAGGCTAATAGGAATTGAGGTGCCAAAGGAAAACTACATCAAACGACAACATAGTTGGTAAACTTTTTAAATTTTTGATATTTTTGAACATACTTTACTATTTTTATGCTGGAATTTTTCAAATTTCGAAATTTTTGAGTTGAATTTCTAGATATGCCCAGGTAATGTAGGTAAGTAATAAGTATCCAACTTTGAACAGCCATAGAACCTATTCAGGTAGAGCAAAACTTAAAATTTTTCACCGGTAATTTCCATGTAATTTGTTTTAAATAGACCCAAAGAGTTTCAATTTTGCTCGACCTGAACTTAAACAGGAATTTTTTGAAATTTTTTCACTACGAAATTACAATTTTTATCAAGTTATGATGTTTTCATGCTATTATTTGTGCCATATTTAACAATCTATATTGAATTTTTGAAATCCATCCCCAAATTTTAAAAAAAAAATAGAATTTAAAATGCTATAAATGCAAGAAATGGACAAAATTGGAAAGAAATGTTCCTTCGAGACGGTAATAGTTGGGTAGGTGCTATAAAGAAGTAGTCATTCGTACATGAAAAATACGTAACCATCGACATATTTCAAAAACATGCTCAGTTGGTTAGTAAATTAAAAAACTCATTAGAACTCATCAGCTGCAATACAAAATGAACAAATGAACAGAAATTTTAGAAATTAAATTTTTTCCCCATTTGACACCGCAATTAGGAATATAAAAAACAGATGCACGAACATATTTCATTGTAAACGAGGCTCGAAAATATGTTTCAAAAGGTCCGAAATTAATTTTTTCCCCTATATATTCTTCTGAAGAATTTCTCGTGCGCCGAAAATTCATGATGAAAAATTTAGCCGCGCTAGTCGTTTTCATCGTCATATTTCAAGTTGGTACAGAATAGATCCTCTGGACACGTTTGGCATCTTAGACCACAGTATTACAAGAATTTTGGTCAAAAGCACTTTTTTCGATCGTCCGGTGTCATAAATATGTATACGCGTATACTCTGAGTAATCATATACAGTGATACCACCTCTTACGGTCTCAGTTTCCCTTTTGCGCAGTTCAAGTTTCAATTTCAACAAAAAAAAAGTGCCAAACGTGTCCAGAGACGCCATCGGATGCCCGATTAATTCCGCACTTTCCTTGCTACTGTTTGTTATCAAAAAGCTGAATGGGTAAAATTTAATTAAATTCGTCTTTTTAATAGTGAAAAGTACAGAGAGTCTAGAATTAATCGAGCACCTGATATTCAATTGATTTCAATTATCGTCAGATATTAATTATATGTTTTTTTTTTAAATAAGTGACTACCGCACCTAGGGCGAGTCCGATTGATTTTTGATAGGGATTTATTGCAGACATTAGATTGGTTGAAGACACAGTAGATGCTTAGAATTATTCAATCGGACTCGCTGCACTTCTTAAGCTAAATATTCAATTTTTCCAGGACATAGATCCTTCTGGGACTATACCAGCAGGTCGGCGTCGCTATTCTACCGTCAAATTACCCAATCCGAAGCGCGACTCCAAATCTGATTCAAAAGACGGATCTCCAACTAAATCCGCAGATGATAAAAATAGAGTTGGCAGTAATAACCAGAATTCGAATAATTTAAACCACGGATGCCCTGTGATAAACACGATGTTTGGCAACACTGTGGTAAAAAATTACAGTAAAATTACAATAGGAACTCTACTAAGTCTGCTGTAGTAAGGAGGATTAAAAAAACACATACCTCAAATTCTGACCAAATTCACAATCACAGTAGTGGCTTTTTTATGAATTGGAAACCCACCATAAGACATTTTAATCATATAGCTCGAAAGAAGGCCGAGATGAGGGTGCTTAAAATAAGATCATTCTCGAAAAAAAAAAATTAAGGATAAACGCTAATTAAAATTGCATAGGAAAAAGAGAAAAGGCTAAAAAGGCACTTCACTTGTTTCCATGCCACTCTAAACCATTGATAGTTCGATTCTAAACCACTTTTAGGATGGCCATGCACTCACATGCCCGATAAAAAGTAGCGAGTCCTTGAAAGATCGAGATTTTTGATATTCTAAAAATAAAATACTCTTCTCTTAGTAACCAAAACTTCATCTGCATACATTCAAAAATTGACGTAAAAAACTATTTCGATAAAAAAATTGTAAATTTTCCATTTCAGTACAACCAACCTTCAATTTTTATGTAGGTACATACAATAAAATATATTAGAAATGCAAGTCAATTAAAATCATTTTTCTCAAACTGAAAATTAAAGCCAATAAAAACTTTTTTTCTCAAGTCCGAAGTTGGTAATGTTGAAATGCAAAATTTACGTTTTTTTAAAAAAAATCAAAATATGTAGTGTTTTCGCACCAATGTTTTAACAACTAGGTCAAAATTTTAGTTATAAAAATTTAATTTTTGGAAAATCATGAATTTGGATTTGTAATTTTTCAACAAGGAATAACGCCGACCTAAAAGTAGTATTGAGTCGAGCCGCAATGATTCAAGGAGAAATAAATTAAAATTGTAGGTACCTTGGGTTAGGATAGAAAAACAAAATTGATTGAGTCCAAACAAAAATTAAAAAATCGACGTAGCGGAACGCATGCGAAAAAAAACTTTTGGGATTGAAATATTCGATTCTTGGATTTTTTCAAGCCTAAAAATTGTTTCAAAATGTTTCCACCTCCAGGAAAGTGAGTACAATTAAATTGAAAAGCGTCACTAAACAATGAGAAAAAAGAGCTGAAAAATTTCGAAAAACGCTTGAAAAATGGCTCAAGTGAATTTTGAAGTTCCTGAATCCATTTCTGAGGTAATTTTGACACCAAACTCTAGTATGTACCTAGCCGGCTCCCAAAAAAAGAGAATATAAAAATTTTCAACTTATTTATATGTAGTGGGAAGGTAGACATAAAATTCGAGTTTTTTGATCCCCTGAATTCATTTCTAGAGATATATCGACCTCAAACCAAAAAACTCAACCTTTAAAGTGAGAGGGAGATCCAGAATGGAAAATAATTTGTTTGGCGTTAGGTATCAAATGAAGCATCGAAATTAATTTTTTTACCATCCCAAATCAGTTTTTGATGCAATTTCATTCGTAATTGAAACAAAAAAGGTCTCATAATGCTCATATCAAAATTTTGAAAAATTTCAAATTTATTTTCAAAACGAAGGAGTTCATCTTCAGAATACATTTCTTGGATTTTCTCCATGATAGAGGAAGGGGGTGAAATCAAAATTGAAAATATTTCGACTATATTTCATGATATCAAAATCCTACACAATGGGCACATTGAAAAGCAGCTTGAATATTGGTATCTAATTATATAATTTTTAATTCACCAAGCATTATGATTTTTTTTTACCAGAGTGTCGATACTGACTTGCATAAACGGTAAATTTTACATAAATGGCCAGGAAGTGGAAGACGTCCAGCCAAACAGTAACGTTGAAACTGTTTATAACGAATTGCGAATTGATGGTAAATTTATCCGAAGTCTTTTGCCTTCCGGTAGTAACACCAACCCCCCTGTAACCCACAATGGCTGGGATTATGGATGGAATAATTATTGGAATAACTATTGGAATAATGGTTGGAATCACGGTTGGAATAACAACGCTTCAACGATTGGAGAAAATACGGGAAATAGTAACGAATGTCCTCCTGTTTCGAAGTTCAGTTGTGTCGACGCAACCCATATTTGCATAAATGGTAAATTGTACATAAATGGTAAAAAAATTGATGTCAGTTCAACCGATAAAGTGGAAATTATTTCCAATCACCTGAGAGTTAATGGGGTTTATGTTGATTATTTCCCTCCTACTCCGGCGAGCGAGGTATCAGCTCGATTCCAAAAACTGGGAATAAATGTTTAGTAAATGATTTCAAACTGAAAATTTTCAAACTCGCAGACAAAACAGTAGGTACCTACTTGTTTTAGGAAATAGTTTTTACGTAGTATATCAAAATAATAATTTATTCGTAAGTGACCAAAACTGAATTCTTATTAGGCATAAAAAATACTATCTACGTATGTACAATATGTACCAACCAACTACCAACACTATTCATCAATGTAAAACCAATAAATTAAAAATACCTATTGCAATGATCAAAGTACTTTCATTTTTCGTTTTTTTTTAAAGCGTTAAAATTCAAAACACAAAGTGATTTGTATTCTTAGTGACAAATAAACGGATAAGAAGAAAAAATGTCCAATTATCGAACCATTACGAAGATCGGATATGTCTGTAGAGATGCTTAGTGTCACGAAATATGTGCACAGATAAGTAAGGCTCTAAAAGAAATGTAAAAATTTTAAAATATGAGAAGAGCTGAATTACGACGAGGATCAAAAAGATCAAGATTTTTATATTTTCTATACTTTTGAATTTAAAAAAACATCAAAAACTGGAATCTTAAAAGAAAAATTTATAAAAATTAAAATTACGCTTGAACCAGACAATGGAGACGATATTGGTAAAATAGATTATGCATGAAAACTTTCAAAATAGGGAGATGTTTGAACATATATACATCTATTCTATATGGAATGGATTTTCATCCAAAAAATGCATTCCACAATTTTTCCGAGCATTTTTCAGCTGCGATTAAATTGGGATTAATTTTCATCGCAGGATTAATCGCACGTTTTTTTCTAGTTTTTGCAGCCGGAATGATATTTGGAATGGATTTTCATCTCAAAAAATTCATCCCACAATTTTTCCGAGCATTTTTGAGCTGCGATTAAAATTTTTCAATTTCATCGAATGAGGTATCGAAATCCATATTTTTCACCTTCTAAATCCATTTCTGGGAATAGTTTCGACCCAAACCCCAAAAATTCGAGCCTCTAAACTTGCAAGGTAGGTAAGTCCAAAATAAAAAATTATTAGGTGTACCTAATCGAATGAGGTACCTATCAAAATACATTTTTTTGACCACCACAAATCGGTTTTTGATGCAGGGTGGAGAACAAACTTTCTTCAAAGAAATGCATTACTTTTACATTACTTTTTGCATTACCATATCAATATTTCTATTTAACTTACCCCCCCCCCCCCCAACAAAAATCTCCTTTCTCCTAACAAAAAAAACTATATTTTTGAAACAGTTGAAATTTTATAAATTTCAACCAAAAAAATGAAAATTCAACAAAATGAAAAATCTAGATACTCATGTATGTATTCTCAATTGATCCAATTTATTTATATCAAAAATAAAAAAGAGAAAAGAGGCACAAGCAATATGAAATTAGGTATACTGTAGTAAATTGATTAAAATATAAATATAATGTAATATGATTTTGAGAAAAAATACATTACTTTTCAGCAAAAATGCATTACTTTACATTACTTACATTACCAAGAATTTCAATGCATTACTTTTACATTACTTACATTACCTACATTACCTGTTCTCCACCCTGTGATGCCATTTCATCAAATGATGAAACCATATGAAAGAAAAAAGCTTCCCACGGAAATAAGACTGGAATAAAAATTTTGAAAAAATTCAAATTGTTCTTCGAAGTGAAGGTTTTTTACTTTTTGAATCCGTTTCTTTGATGAATCAAAAAACTACACTTTAAAAAACAATTTGAAAATAGGTAATTTTACAGTTTTTAATGACTTTTTTTTTAAACCAGGGTATGGGTACTGTCTGCATAGACGGTAAATTTTACATAAATGGAGTAGAAGTGGAAAACGTTGGGCCAAAAGATCGCGTTGACGTAATTTCGAACGAGTTGCTAGTTAATGGTAAATTTATCTGTAAAGTTCTGCCTAACATAGATAACAATTCTCCTGTGTTCCAAAATGGTTTCAATGGTGGTTGGAATGATGGTCGGAATAATGGTCGGAATAATGGTTGGAATAATGATTGGAATAATGATTGGAATAATGGTAGAAGTAACGACGCTTCACATTTTGGAGAGTATATGAGCAACAGTTATAAATGTCCACCTGTTATGAAACACGGTTGTGGCGACGTATACCATTCTTGCATAAATGATAAATTATACGTAAATGGTGAAGAAATCGACGTCAAACCAACCGATAAAGTGGAAATAATTTCGAATCAACTGACAATTAATGGGAAACGTCCTCGTTATATTCCTCCTACTTCTTTAAAAGAAGTATCAGCTCGATTAAGAAAAATCGGAGTAATTTCGTAAAATGTACATATCTATCTAGATATACCTTTACCTTATCAAAACTGAGTTATTATTGGGCCTAAACACCTAATAAGCATCCAAGTTGCTATCATCTATCAATAAAGTTTATTGCATTCACCAATAGTATTTCAATTTTTCAGTTTTTTTTAAATGTTCAAATTTAAAAAACTGAATGATGCTTCGATATAGAAAAAAGGAACCTGTACACAACGTGACACAAAAGCATGAAATGGAAATGAAAGAATCGTAAGTATCAAAACATGACGAGTTGACGAATATGATCAATCATCAGGTCATGAATATAATTCTCCATCATAGATCGAAGTTGAATATTTCAAAAAATTGTAGCTCCAGTCTTGCACTTTGAGTAGGAATATTTCTAATTTTTTCTCAAATATCTTAGACCAATTTTCATAATCTTTCTACATTTTTTGAAACATCTTTTCTCAATAATTTCTCCAAGTTGCGATTGGGGGGGGTCTGGATCCTCCCACCTCATGAGGTCAAGAATTTACGTGAAAAAAATGCCTTCTTGGAGCATAAAAAGTAAAATTTTCTCAAAGCTTCGCCCTCGCTTCGCTCGGGCATGAATGAAATTCCGATTATACAGGGTGTTTCAAAGTTGACCGCGCTCCTTCCAACCAGTGAGTGGGCCACTCATCCTGAGTCGAAGTATGTATGTTTGCCTAACTTTCAAACTACAGGGGCTGAGTTATGCTCTTTGAAAAAAAAAAATGACTTTCATTTCGCACTTTCTACCGAGCGTTTCTCGACAACCAAGATAGGTAGCAAGTTGCGTTTTGCGGCAACGGATAGTCCACTTTCTCTAAAATTTTTCTATGCGGTTGATAATTTTTGCAGGTGAACTAGGTGGGTGTACCGCATCGAATATTCGAAAAAAACGTGTAAAAAAGTTGACGATTTTTTATATTTTTATAAATAACTAAAAAAGTTGTCCTCTATTGGGTGAATTATTATTAATGATCCTAGAAGAAAAAAATTTTGATCTTTCCAATGGAGTAAACCCCACTCCTCTATCTTGCCTGAATCAAAGTTATGAGCGTTCAATTTTGTGAAAAATACAAGAAAAACCCCATTTTTTTTATTTTTCAAATTTCAAAAATTTCTATCTTCGTAACTAAATAAGACCAAGATATGGGGTTTGCAGCATTCAATTAACTAAGTATTGCACTACATAGAATTGAAATAATATCTTCAAGTCCTGTATAAAAAAAAATTTGTCAAACAAAAAAATTGGAAAAATTTCTATAAAAAATTTTAATTTGCAAAATTGAAGTATTTCATTCCTATGTTGTGTAGTGTATATACTTGGTCAATTCAATGCTGCAAACCCCATACCACGGTCTCAATTTAGTTACGAAGATAGAAATTTTTGAAATTTAAAAAATCAAAAAAGTGAGGTTTTTCTTGTATTTTTCACAAAATTAAACGCTCATAACTTTTGATTCGAGCAAGATAGAGGAGTGGGGTTTGCTCCACTGGAAAGATCAAAGTTTTTTCTTCTAGAAACATTAATAATAATTTACCCAATAGAGGACAACTTTTTTAGTTAGGTATTTACAAAAATATAAAAAATCGTCAACTTTTTTACACGTTTTTTCCAAATATTTAATGCAGTACACCCACCCTAGTTTACCTGCAAAAATTACCAATCGCATAGAAAAATTCTAGAGAAAGTGGACTATCCGTTGCCGCAAAACGCAACTTGCTACCTATCTTGGTTGTCGAGTAACGCTCGGTAGAAAGTGCGAAACGAAATTTAAAAAAAAAATCAAAGAGTATAACTCAGCCCCTGCAGTTCGAAGGTTAGGCAAACATACATACTTCGACTCAGGATGAGTGGCCCACTCACTAGTTGGAAGGAGCGCGGTCAACTTTGAAACACCCTGTATATTAAACTATTTGATGTGACTACAGGAAAAAAGACTCCCGTCTCGTATTCCAAGTCTTCATACCCACTTTGCATGCTCCCAAAAAAAGTTTCCGATGCTACTATTTGAATTTGTAAGGTATTATTTTTGGTTTTCAAGGTCAAGATAATTAGTATGGAAGTTGTTTGTTTCAAAATTACATTTTCATCAAAGGGTCATTCCACGTCAGTTCGTACGCAAAGTGGTAGGGTGGGTCGGCGATTTTTTTCATTTTTTTTTTATGTAGGTAAACCTCGATGAGAGATGACGAATGCCGCAAACCGCAGCTCTCAAAGTCTTTTTGGAGGGCTGTCACGAGTAGACCCCTGCGCCGATGACAGTTCCTTCGGCGGCGGCTAAAGTGGCGACACTGTCGGCGGCGGCGGCTCACGCCGGCTGGAAGCTTTCAAAAATTTTTGAAAAATCATGTTTGAAAAACAAAAAAAATGCACTTTTTTTCACATTTTCAAGATGAAAAATCGCTTTGTCGATCTTTAAGTTACAATATTAATAGTCAAAAACAAAACGGCTCGAGCCGAGACATTTATCGGCGGCGGCGGGGGCAAAAAACCCACATTTTTCGGCGGCGGCGGCGGCGTGGCGCGGCGGCGCAGGGGTCTAGTCACGAGCATTTAAAGTTTTGAGGTAAAGTTGGATATGGTAAAATTGGGACGTGGATAACTCGAAAACCATGATGGGTTGAAAGTTGAAACTTTTTCCAATAATTAGGGCCTTTGAAGAGCTTTTTGACGATTTTTTGAAAATCAGTGTTGCCACTTTTTTTAACACGAAAAATTAGCTGTAAAAGTTGAAAAATGACATTTCCCCATAAACATTTTGGTATCAGGCGGTGCTGGTGTGATCCAGGGGTAACCTAATAAGAAATTCTGATATCAAAATGTTTATTTTTCAATTTTTGAAGTTAACATTTCATAACTCTGCATTTTCACACATATTAACGGGTGTTGAATGGAGTTAAAATGCTTTTACCGACTTTTTCTTTGAATATGGTGTAAGATTAACAAAAAAAAATCAATTTACACAATTTTGACCTTTGAAAAAGAAAATTGTATTTTCTTCCAATCTTTGGAATTTTTTTTCTCAAAAATACGAAATAACGTCAACTCAATTTTTTAATATATTAATCAGCATGTAAAGTTGTACTTTACAGATTTTTTTCAGAATTTTTGGCGATTGACATCATGGGGAAATGTCATTTTTCAACTTTTACAGCTAATTTTTCGTGTAAAAAAAAGTGGCAACACTGATTTTCAAAAAATCGTCAAAAAGCTCTTCAAAGGCCCTACACATTGGAAAAAGTTTCAACTTTCAACCCATCATGGTTTTCGAATTATCCACGTCCCAATTTTACCATATCCAACTTTACCTCAAAACCTTAAATGCTCGTGACAGCCCTCCAAAAAGACTTTGAGAGCTGCGGTTTGCGGCATTCGTCATCTCTCATCGAGGTTTACCCACATAAAAAAATGAAAAAAATCGCCGACCCACCCTACCACTTTGCGTACGAACTGACGTGGAATGACCCCAAAGTATTTTTCCTAAATATTCTATACAAATCGCGTAAGAACTCTATTACGCCTGTGCGACTCCTTAATATTTATAAAAATGGTTCAAATTTTAAATTTATTGTTTTTATAGTAAACGGAAATTTAGTGGAGGGAGGGGGTAAACTTGAAATTTCTTTTAAAATTTTGAAATTTTGCCCTCCCCCCCCCCCATGAGAAATTCCTGGCTACGCCACTGTTTTAGCAACATTTAAAAAAAAGTTCATCTGACTTGCATAATTGCGCAATAAGAAAAAATTTTATGCTATGAGAAAAATTCATAATTTAATAAGTAAGTAAGTACCTAATTATTTTTTTCAGTAAATGTAAGTATAAAACATTTTCTAGTTGAAATAGCCAATGATTTTTTTTTGAAATGTAATAAGTAGCTAAAAAAAATGCTCTCTACTTAGAAATCTCCTCAACATTTTCCTTTCATAAAAAAAAATTAAGGAAACCTTTAAATTTGAAAACTCCATGAATTGAAAAAAAATCATACTTAATTCAAGAATTGGGCAAAAATTTTGCCAGACGTCTTATTTTCATAAACTTTACAACCAAAATTGGCAAATTAAATGCGTGTAAAAAAAAGAAATATTATGTAAATTCAAAATGAGGTTTTCGCGTATGGTAATGAGTGCTAGGTGGCGCCGCGTAGGCAGTAGGCATAGGTCATATAGGTACAGACGAAAAAATGTGCAGTAATTCATTAATGGAAAAAAGAGGGAGAAAAACCTTCGACACCTGAAAAATTCTGAAAATTAAACACTTCGTTAATGATTCATGTTAGGAGCTGCTAGTTGGCACACAAAATGAGCACAAATTGAAAAAGGAGTAAAAAATTCCAAGTAAAAATTTCCTTCCCATACGACATTGCAATTAGGGATAGGTACGGGCAAATGTACAAACACATTTCAATCAGACAAACTACGCCACGAATTTCCTTTAAAAACCTCCGCATTAATTTCTTTTACCAGTTTTCTTCAAACATTCGAGTAAAAAATTCGTAAAATGAGAATTTTAGCTTTGTTGGTGGTTTTCGTTGTCTTATTTGATGTAAGTACCAAGATCATTTTATTCTATATACAATTGAAGGGTCGTTTTCCAAAACGCATTATCGACCATTTTTTCGAAAATCGTTTTTTTGAGGCAAATTGTTCAGGAGAACATACTACACAACATGTAGCACTTACCTACCTGAATACCTACTTGAACTTTGTGTTATCCAGCATAAAGCGAAACCCTAAATTCAACATCTGTTTTCCAAAACGCATTATCGACACGGTGCAGCTTTATATCTTCGAAAAATGTCATATGACGTGTCGTTTATGAGGTTTTTGAGGGTGCTAAGTTCGAATATTTGCTTATTTTTTGAATTTGACCCTTCGATGCCCTTCTAGCTCCCCAATTTTGGGAAAAAGGGGGCTGAAAAATGAAATTGCGTGTGGAATATTGATTTTCACTGATTTTCATTTCTCAGCTCCCGTTCCCAAAATTGGGGAGCTAGAAGGGCACCGAAGGGTCAAATTCAAAAAATAAGCAAATACTCGAACTCAGCGCCCTCAAAAACCTCATGAACGACAGGTCACACGTTATTTTTCATTTTTTTGAATTTTGACCTCATCAAGGGGGCCAGTAAGAGGATTTAGAGGGGTTGGTTGAGAAAACCGATTACATATTCGAACTCAGCGCCTTCAAATCAGTAGAAATCGATACGTTTCATCATTTTTTTTCAATTGTGGGCAAAATTGTGGACCCCTGTATCCCCCCCAGGGGTGAAGGGATCCCATCAAAGATTGTGATTTTAATAATAAATGATTAGTTACGAAGTTATAAAATCTTATTTTCTGTTTTTTTTGGGTAATGATGCATTTTCATCTCAATAATGAGTTTTCCAAAACGCATTAAGTCCGAATTTGTTTTCCAAAACGCATCAGAATCCCAATCTGTTTTCCAAAACGCATTAGTGCTGTTTTTTCTCAGTCCACTGTGGATAGGTAACAATGTTTGAAACTTCGCAATGTGACCTGGTGTATCGAGGGTCGTCCCAACTACTATGTTAAAAAGGTTTCAAACCGAATGCGCATGATTTGTTGAATGGAAAAGTTTTTTTCGTTTATCTCGAAAACACTTTTTTCTCGTTAATGCGTTTTGGAAAACGACTGTTCAATTAGAGATATCAAATAATTTTTCAATCGGTATAATCAAGTACAGCTACCTACTTACCGAATTAAAATTTTCAACCATTCCAGGGAATAGAACCTCGACCTCGTTCAGGAACTATAAGTAGTTATTCATCCGCCAAGCCGGCGAATCGGTATTACAGCTCTGATTCAGATGATGGATTTGAAATCAGTGATTCCTCTGATGACAGTGATAGCGACGATGAAGACAATTATTCGCACCAAACAACGACTTATAATAACGGATGTCCAACAATAAACTCGATAATAGGATCCAGAGTAAGTGCCTCCTGTAAAAATGGAAAACTGTATATAAATGGTGAGGAAATTAAAAATGTCAAGTCTACCGATCGTATCGATATTATTTCGAACGAGTTGCGAATTAATGGTAAATTTATACGTCGTATCCCTCCTGGCAATACCAACGGCATTTCTGTCTTTAATTCTGGATTCAATACTAATGTTTCAAACATTACCGGAGGAAACATCGGCACAAGTAATGGATGTCCCGCGATAATAAAAATTGGTTGCATTAATGTATTCCACTCTTGCATAAATGGCCAATTTTACATAAATGGCGAAAAGATCAAGAACCTCAAATCAACAGATACAGTAGAAATCATTTCGAATAACCTAAAAATTAATGGGAAATTTATTCGTTATATTCCGCCTTCTGGGACCAACAAGTTTGATAATGATGACGAAGATGACGATGATGGCGATGGTGATGAAGAAGATGAAGAAGAAGAAGATGAAGAAGAAGAAAAAGATGAAGAAGAGGAAGATGAAGAAGAAGAAGAGGAAGATGAAGAAGAAGAAGAAGAAGAAGAAGAAGAAGAAGACAATGATGAAGAAGAAGAAGAAGAAGAAGAAGAAGATGGCGATGATGATGGTGATGAAGATGGCGATGAAGATGATGGTGATGAATATGGTGATGAAGATGATGATGAAGATGGTGGTGATGAAGATGACGATGAAGATGGCGATGATGATGATGATGGCGATGATGATGATGATGAGGATGATGAGGATGCTGAGGATGAAGATGATGATGACAGTCATGAACAGAAAGGAGCACCCAATGTAAATGTGAATTTTAGTACTGATGTATACACACGAATGAAAGGTGGGAAGCTTTTCATAAATGATTTCGAAGTGAAGAATTATAAACCCACAGACAAAATAGTCGTAAATCGTAATAATCTTTATATAAATGGTAAATTTATTCGTTATATTGCACCCAAAATGAATAATAATTGGTCATAGGGTTAAATTACAGCCTCACTTGCAATAATTTTAACCTAACATGCCCTAAATATTAATTGAAAAATGACAAATAAATTAAACTCATCCACATATTTCATCAACAAGAGGTGTTTTCATTATTCTTGAGATCTAGCAGGTGCCTAATTAATACAAAATTTCGTTAGGTAACTCATCAAAAATTTCAACGCACCGAAATTTGGGTAGTCCCAAGAAAAATTCCTTAAAATAATGGACTTTTCTATAAATTTACAGTGAAAAAACATTGATTAATAAAAGTTTCAAATTAGATACCTACTTGAATTCAATGTATCAAAGTCAATTCATTCCATCAACAATTTCTCCAAGTTTTAAAACGGCGCGGCAAGGCAATTAATTTAAAAAGAAAAAAAAAAAAAACTTTAAATGATGAATACTGATGTTTTAAAAATGACTTTAGAATGCTTTAAAAATGTCTAACAAAATGTTGAAGAGTTACAGAAACGTCAAATTTTATTATCATTTTTCATTTATTGAAATTAGTATACCCAGCCAGTGACTTTGAAAATCAAAATTTTCGAATTTTTACATTTTGACGATTTTTGTTAAAATTTTAGAAAAATAAAATCTGACAAAATATCAAAAAAATATTATTTTATCAATTTCCTTTGAAATTTCATCCAAATTTCTTTAGTCAAACAAAATGCCAATATGTCTACTCGGGTTTCGGTTCGCACTGCAATTTTCAGATTCTGTGATTCTGACATATCCTACGATCGAAATTTGGTCGCTAAAATTTGGAGTAGAAAATTTGCTCACCAATTTTATAGACTGACCCTGAGCACTATAACATCCCCTTGTTAAAAAATAAAATTGCAGAAAATCATTTTTTTCAATACCTAAATAATGCATTTCGCATACTGAGCTCAAATATTTTGTGTAGGATGTTCAAAACATGAACATGAATTGCAGCACTTATGAATAATGATATCCCAGCTTAGAGGCATCTACTTTGGAAAAATAAGTCCAGAAATGAGTTTAGAACGAAAAAATATTCCCTTCATTCCGTCCTCGTTGGTCAAAATGGCAAAAAGAAAAATTCTGTTTTAATTTTCACCAAACAAAAAATTTTAGTTACCCAAAATGTGAATGTAGGTAGGTCTAGGTATACCTACCGGAAGTACGGTTTTATTAACCTGATTTTTTTTCTAAATTTCTCAAATAAAGGCAATTGGTAGAAAAATGAATAAAAGTGAAGTTATTCGGCGTAAAATTTTATATCAAAATAGATATTATAATGGAACTCTAAGCACATGAACGTATTGGGGCCCAGGGAGCAATATTTCAACAAAGGAGGCGGGGTTCTGCGATGAAAAAAAGATACCAGATTTGTTTTTGATAAGTAAATTCAAATTAGTCAACAAACACCTCACAATCAATTCAATTTTTCAAAAAAAAACAACAGATTTTGCTTCAAACAGACTTTTAATCACAATTTGGAGCAGTCACATGAGCCACTCCAGTGGAATTGATTAAAAACCGGTATTTTTTTCGATCCACTCCATTGTACAAGCTTACAGAATGAGACTCCTCCGAAAAAAAATTCAAAATTTTTCCAACCCTAAACAGAGGAAATCAAAAATCGCTTTAATAAAAACCTAAACTCTCATTCTAAACCCAGTTTTCGCAATTTTCTCCACATTTTTTGCAACGTATGAAAATTGATAATTTATTCAACTGTTTTTGTTATGCTGAAACTGATCGTCGAAATAGGAAAAATTTTGGAGTTGCAGCAAGAATTCAATAAAATAAATTTTTGAAAAAACTACGAAAAATAGAACTTGGAAAACAATAAAAATTCTAAGAATATGAGAAAGTTGAAAAATTTGAACTTGGAAAAAATTTTGTAGCTGAAAAAAATTCTAAAAAAATTAAAATGTTGAGAAAATTATGAAAAATCAGACTTGGAAAAAAAATTATGTAGTTGCACATTTCGGCGTCGGATTCTAGCTGCAATCGGGTAAAGGGGTTAACTTAAACTTCCGCAATAGATATGGGTACGAATTACAAAATGCAATTTTTTGGCCTAATTCGTGGAATTTTCAAATTCAAACTTTTTAACTACCATTTTTATTTTATCAGAGGAAAAACTTCAAGATATTTTAGTACAGAGAGTAAACTTTAGGTACATTTCAAGAAAAAAATTCATCTGACTACCTCAATAAGATAAAATTTTATGTCACACGAAAAATTCATTATTCAATATAATTTTGAAGAGTAAATAGCTGAAATTATCTCTCTACTCTCAAATATTCTACACTTTACTCTTCGATGCGAGAAAAACGGTGGAAACTTTTGTATTTGAAAATTCCATAAATTGAGCAAACAGTTACCTTATTCATGAATTAGGCAAAAATGTTATAAAATTCCATATTTTCATAAACTTTACAACCAGACTTGGCATATGAAATGTCTGTACGAAAAAGAAATAAAACCAAAATGAGGTTTTCGTGAATGGTAGTGGATTCTAGGTGGCATAGGTAATAGGTAGGTATAGTTCATATAGGTAGGTAGGTAGGTACATATAAGAAATGTGTTGTAATTCATTAAGGAAGAATAGAGGAAGAAAAAAACAATTCACTTCTGACATGTATTAAAAATCGAACAACTCATTAATGATTCACAATACATGGAAGCTCTTAGTCGTAGGTATCACAAAATGAAGACAAATTGAAAAAAAATTAAGAAATTCTTTATCAATAATTGTCACTGCAATTAAGGATAGGTACGAGCAAGTGTACGAACACATTTCAATCAAACAACGTAATTCAAGAATTCCCTATAAAACCCGACGCGCTAATTTCTTTAACCAGTTTTCTTCAAACATTCGAGTAAAAAATTCACAAAAATGAGAATTTTAGCTGTGTTAGTGGTTGTTGTCGTCTTATTTGAAGTAAGTACCAAAACTATTTCATTCTAAATGTTACAAGCCATGCTGTAATCGCTGTAATTCCAGTCAATGATGACAATGTGTAATGAAAATTTTTGCAATGGATAAGCATTTTAGACAATATTTTTTTCGTGAGCACATTAAGTAACTAGGCTATGATCACTACGACCAGTCTATGATGTTATTGACTAAAACTTGAGCAAAAATCTCGGGGTAAAAATGAAAATTTGCCGGCTAATATACTTCATTAAAAAAAGAGGAATTTGACAATTCGCATCCTTAAAAACATAAATTTGTAGGCTAGTATTATTATAATTTTTTTTAAGAAAAAAGGAAAAAATATACCGAGCAGTCGAGCTGAAATCAAAAATCAAAAATTCGTGTTCTTTCTCGACCACCTCCCCTTTCAAAAAAAATCTGGAAATTCCATTCTAGATTGCCATCAAGTTCACTGATAAATGACGAGGAAAAAATTTTTCCACTTCAAAATATTCAATAGTCTGGGATGGAAGGAAAGAGGGTTCATATTATATTTTTGAAAATGATTGGGCAAATTCATCGAGCACGAACAAAGCATGGGCGAATATTTTTGAAGAGAAACACACTCAAAAGCTGAGATTCCTTCACTTTTTAAAATCAATCATTTCAGTATTGAAAAAGAGGTGACAACCTCAACCCCTAACTCTTATAATAATACAGGATGTCTACAATATTTCAGAAATGATTTTCCCTGGTGGCTTTTTTAGGTTTTACAGATTAATTTTTCGAATTTTTCCAGACCTTTTGCAAATGATAAGAATCCAGAGCAGAGTGTGATTTTTTCGCACGATGTCCATCGATTTTTTTAATTCAAAAATCACGAGATTCTCCGTTTCCAGCCACAAAAACGACTCAAATTAAATTCTGAAATTTTTTGAACCTCCCTTCCCCACAAAAAACTCGAGAACTAAATTCATTACAGAAAAAATGTCAAATAGAAAGGAAAAACTCGGTTTTGATTTTTGAGTCGAAATTATAGTTTTGAAAAATGAAACAAACTATATCAGGTTATCTAATGAAAATTCGAATTTTTCCGAAATGAAAATTTCAAAATTTCTTCACAAATCATTGCTCATTTCCATCCCCTCCCCCAACCAAAAAAAATTCTAAAAATGTGTGCCTCAAATTCATGAATTCCGCACAAGCCCCTGCAATAATTTCTGCCTGTCCAAGTAAATGGAAAATCGATGAGGGTGAAATATCAATACTTTTGTGGAGATATATTGATGTATTGAACCTGAACAAGCAATCATTGATGCAATGTCCAGTCATTGCATATTTCATTTCATGAAATAGGCAATTAGGGAGATCAATTCGACGAAACACGTGTTATGTACACCTAGTACGACAATTTAGCTTACAAAAGCCGAAAGCTAAAAAAAATTCCCGGAAACGGGAAAGTTCGTATATAAGCTTTGTAGAGGGTAGATTTCAACATACCAGACTTTCCCTAAAATCGGTGAATATTTTGTCCCCCTTTTGGGGGTGAGGGGGTTCAATTTTTTGGTTTTTCGGCTTTAACTTTCGGAATCACGCCCTTACGAAAAAAAAGTTGAAACAAAAATTGTAGAGAATTCAAAAACAAACAATTTTTCTATTTGCCATTTTTTTCCAAGTCGTCATGGAAGGGAACTAGAACCTTCAGAAAAATAACAATTTTGAAAGTTTTCCTTTAACACAAATAACTGCCAAAAATCGGGTTAATCGGCTTTTAGGAGCGGCTCTTTCGCATAGTACATCCTATTACTATGTAGAATAAACAAAATGTGCAACCGACCTCTTATCTCAAAGTAGGGGGTGGACCCCCTGTAGAAAAAGTTGCATTTTCCCCCGAGAATAGCTCAGCTACAGTGAAAAATTCAAAAAAATGTTTCCAACAAATGTTGTAAAGCGTTAAAAGACGAACATTTTCCTTTTTTTACATTTTTTTTACGTGATCTTGGGGTCGAGCTATTGCAAAAAGAAAAAAGATCGACGTGAGGTTCAAAAATTTTAAACCCCCTCTTTTGGGGCCCAATTTTGATCCAGGGGTTAGATGATTATAAAAATCGAGTTTAGCGACCACCAAAACCCCAGATACCCACTTGTTGGACTATTGGTTCGCTAGATTTTATACCAGGCCTAGGTACATATTTTATTGAGTTGATGAAAAATTTTCGAACCCCGCGTCGATCTTTTTTCTTTTTGCAATAGCTCGGCCCCAAGACCACGTATAGAAAAAATGTAAAAAAGGAAAATGTTCGTCTTTTAACGCTTTACAACATTTGTTGGAAACATTTTTTTGAATTTTTCACTGTAGCTGAGCTATTCTCGGGGGAAAATGCAACTTTTTCTACAAGAGGTCCACCCCCTACTTTGAGATAAGGGGTCGGTTGCACATTTTGCTTATTCTACATAGTAATAGGATGTACTATGCAAAAGAGCCGCTCCTAAAAGTCGATTAACCCGATTTTGGCAATTATTTGTGTTAATGGAAAATTTTCAAAATTGGTATTTTTCTGAAGGTTCTAGTTCCCCTCCATGACGTCTTGGAAAAAATTGTAAACAGGAAAATTGTTTGTTTTTGAATTCTCTACAATTTTTGTTTCAACTTTTTTTTTCGTAAGGGCGTTATTCCGAAATTTATAGCCGAAAAACCAAAATTTGAACCCCCTCACCCCCAAAAAGGGGACAAAATATTCACCGATTTTAGGGAAAGTCGGATATGTTGAAATCCACCCTCTACAAAGCCTATATACAAACTTTCCCGTTTCCGGGAATTTTTTTGGGGTCAAAACCTAAAATGGCCGTACTAACCATAAAAATTAAGAAACATCAAGTAATTTTTCAACCTAATTAAAATTTTCAACCATTTCAGGGAATAGAACCTGGATCTCGTTCGATAATTAAACGTAGTTACTCATCCGTCAAACCAACCCACTGGAATTACAACAGTGATAATGATGATGAAGACACTAGATGTCCAACAATAAATAACAAGATAAGATCCAACGCAAAAGTCTCCTGTATAAACGGAAAACTATACATAAATGGCGAGGAAGTCAAAAATGCCAAGTATACTGATCGTATTGACATTATTTCAAATGAGTTGCGAATTAATGGTAAATTTATCCGTCGCATTCTTCCTTCTGGCAATAACAACAATAATTTTATCAATAAATCCGGATTAAATAATAATGTTTTAAACATCACAAAAGGAAACATTAGCACGAGTAATAAATGTCCTTCAGTAGTACAAATCGGTTGCGATAAGGTATCCACCTCTTGCATAAATGGAGAGTTTTACATAAATGGCGAAAAGATCATGAACGTCAAATCAACAGATACAGTAGAAATCATTGCGAATAACCTTAAAATTAATGGAAAATTTATTCGTTATATTCCGCCTTCTGGGAGCAACAACACTTCTAAACTTAATGGTGAATTTGACAAAAAAGACGTTGATGGTGATAAAGACAACAAAAGCAGTATTGCAGGAAAAGATAAAGATAAACGTGGCAGTGATGCAAAAAAAGATAAAGATGATGATGATGATGATGATGATGATGATAATGACAATCATGCACAGAAAAGAGCACCCAACGTAAATATGAATTTTTGTAACGATGTTTTCTATAAAATGAAAGATGGAAAACTTTTAGTAAATGATATTGAAGTAAAGAATTATAAACCAACAGACAAAGTACTCATAGATCATAATAATCTATATGTAAATGGTAAATTTATTCGTTATGTTGAACCAAAAAAAAGTAATGGTTGGCCGTGGAGCTAAATTACAGTCCCACATGCTATAGTTTTAACCAACTATGTGTATGTACCTACTGAATATTTTAAAAATGACAAAAAAATAAAATTCATTTACATGTTTTTTATCGACAAAATGTGTTTTCATTTTTTCATTTTTTTTTTTGAGATTTGCCAAGTAAGGTTCTTGATACAGAGTTCTGGTCAACTCATAAAAAGTTTCAAGGCACTGAATTTTGAAACTAAATTAAGTACCTACCTATTCGGGAATTTACACGTGAAAATAAAATAATGCATCAGCGGTCCTGAGAAAATGTTTTCCAAATAATGTCCCTCCTACATATAAAACACTAAAAATGTTTTATCAAAAAAATAATAATAATAATAAATAAAAATGAGAAAACCCTCATTCGCTCCAGATACATAGACTTCGTAATACAGAATTTTATGGTTTTCATGAATAAAACGACCTTTTATTAAAAAATGTCATAATATGTATGTACTCAAATTTTTATGAAAAAAAAATGTCTAATAAAGTGTTAAAAAGTAATAGAAATACCTATTAAATTTCATTATTAAAATTTTCAATTTATTGAAATTGCTCGCCAATTTTGAAAATCAGCATTCAAAATTTTTTTCAGTTGATGACTTTTTGTTAAAATTTGGAAACAAAATCTGACAAAAAACTACACAAAATCTTTTCAAACAAAAGTTGTTCCTCAGGACCTATAATGTACATTTTCATTTCACATTAAAATCCATTTGGGAGCAACTTTTGCGCCTCAAATTTTGAAATGAAATGGGTTTTTTGAAAAAACTTCAAAATCGCGTTTTCTTGATTTTCAAAGAAAACATTTGAAGCGTCCGTTTAAAAAACAACCATAGTCCAGAATATGTATATGAGAAAAGGGACCCAGGTGTAACCTTTTTTTCGATACACCTATGTCCCCTTTCTCATAATACAGATTCTGGACTATGGTTGTTTTTTAACCGGACGCTCCATTTAAAGATAGGTACGGAAAAATTTGTAACCACCAAAAGTATTCAGAATTGAATTTTCTTTCCAATAAGCTATATCACGACCATTTACCACAACTTTTCTCGACAGGGTGGACTTCTGTCCCTCAGGGGCGTAACTATGGGGGGAGTCCCCCCCCCCCCTTGGCGTCAGGAAATTACGTGAAAAAGTGCCTTTTTGGAGCATTAAAAATAACATTTTCTCAAAACTTCGCCCTCGCTTCGCTCGGGCATGAAAGAAATCACAATTATATAGTCAGAAACTTACGTGAAAAAGTGTCCTTTTGGAGCATTAAAAATGAAATTTTCTCACAGTTTCGCCCTCGCTTCGTTCGGGCATGAAAGAAATCACAATTATATAAACTATTTGAATCAACTATATAAAAAATAGTTCCCTTTTGATATTCCAAGTCTCCATACCCACTTTGCACCCTCCCAAAAAATAGTTTCTGACGCCAATTCTTGGATTTGTTAGGTACCTATTTTTATTGATTTTTGAGGCCAAAATAATTAGTACCTATGTAAGTTGTTTGTTCCAAAATTACATTTTCATCTGTTTTTTTCCTTAAACGTGCTATGCAAATCGCATGAAAACTTCATAATTATAAGGTTTGAATTTTTATAGTAAAAAGAAATTTGATGGGGGGGGCGGACTTATAATTCCTCAAAAAAATTATGAAATTTCGGACCCCCTCCTTGAGAAATTTCTGGCTACGCTACTGCTGCCCCTCCTCCTCATCTCAAAAGTTGGACCCATGAAAAAAATTTGAACAAGTTTTGTTCTTCGATATCTATGTAGTGTTCAATTTCATTTATTACACAAGTCGACATTTTTAAACTTTTAAAATGCTGTTTGAGGTTTGATGGGTGATTTTCATAGTATTTTTCGCGCTGATCACAAGAAAAATAGTGAAAAAATTCCATCACCCAAGGATTTTTCACAATTTGAATTTTTCGTTTAACGGGTTTTCTAATTTTTTTGATAACTTTTGACACTTCAAGTCGATTTTTTGAAAAAAAAAAAGGGTTCCACGAAAAAAATGAATAGAATATGAATTGTAGAGCATCAAATTTCCTAATTGTAGAGTCCAATTACTTTTTTCTTAGAAGGCTTAGCTTTTGAGATATTTTAGCTCAAAGTTGAAAGTCAAATTTTTTCAAAAAATTGAAAATATCTCAGAAACTAAGCCTCCTAAGAAAAAACCAATTGGACTCTAAAGGTAGGAAATTTGACGCTCTACAATTTATGTTCTATTCATTTTTTTTCGTAAGACCCTTTCTTTCCCCAGAAAATCAACTTTAAGGGTCGAAAATTATATCAAAAAGTGTAAAACAAATTTTCAACGAAAAATCTTCCAATGATGAAAAATCCTGACGTCCTGAAATTTTTTCACCATTTTTCTCGTGATCAGCGCGAAAAATACTATGAAAATCACCCATCACACTTCAAACAGAATTTCAAAAGTTTAAAAAATGTCGATCTGTGTTATCGGAACTCATTTTGGAGAAAATTTTGTTAGTGGGTCCAATTTTGTGATAACGGGAAGAAGGAGAGGTCCGCCCTGTCGGGAAAAGTTGGTGAAAAAGGTTGTGATATAGCTCATTGGAAAGAAAAATCAATTCTGAATACTTTTGGTGGTTACAAATTTTTCCGTATCTCTGAAACTTTTCATTACAAAAGAAGAAAACGTTAGGTATTCTGAAGTTTTTTCAAAACATGTTTCATTTCCAAATTTGAAGGGCAAGAGTTGCTCCAAAATGGATTTTGATTAGAAATTAAAATAAACATTGGATGCTGAAGAACAACTTTTGCTTGAAAATTTTTTCATTACGACCCACAGAAGAGGCGATACACGCGTTTGAATGTGGGAAGGTGGACCATGGGGAAAGGGAGAAAAGGGGAAAGGAAAAGGGCATAGAAACTTAATTTCTTGGCTTCGGCGTCCAGAACAAGAATCAACCAAATCAATTTCAACAGGAATAACGCGCGCGGATATACGATTGAGACCTGACTATTGGTCAAAATGGTAAAAAAAAAAAGGTCTATACTCTCACAGAACAAAAATTTTATTTTACCCAAAATATATACAAGAAGTTTGGTTCATTTAGTTGAATTTTTTCAAAACTTTTTCTCAAATAAGGGCGATTGCAGAAAAATGAATAGAAAGGAGGAACTATTCGGCGTAAAATTTACATCAAAATACATTCAAGCGCATGGACGTATTGGGCTCAGAGGGTAAAATTCCAACATTTCTACTGGAAATAAAGACCAAAGACCAAAGACCACAAATTTAAAGTGTGAGGGAGTAAAAACGAAAAAAAAAATGGGTTCGAGCCTCTAAATTTTTAAATTTTGACATTGAAAACACCCCAATGTACGTAAAAAAATTCTTTCCATATACCTACTGGCAATATAATTTGTAATTACCTATCTAAAAAGGTGTGCAAAGTTTCGAACACACATTTCAATTCACAGTAATCAAGTTCGAAGTATCCACGTTTTTTTTTCTTTGAAGGTGACTGTCAAGCTGACACTAAAATTTCACAAAATGAAAACCGTACCCATATGTATCATTTTCATTTTCACGTTTGCGGTAAAATATTTTATGAATTTTCATTATTTTTTTCAAATAAGTAACTCACAATTATCGAAAATTTTGTCACGTGATTACGACAGTTCCAGGGAACAGAGCTCAGAGCTGCAAATGGGCACAAACACTCCAAATGCCCACATGTGAGGTTAATCGACTGCGTCAACGTAAAACCAGCTTGTATCAAAGGTAAACTTTTCATAAACAATGTGCAAATTAAGAAATCCAAACCGACCGATCGTATCGAAGTGATTTCAAATAATTTACGAATCAATGGAAAATTTGTCGGTTATTTTCCTCCATTTGGGCATAACAAAAATCCAAATCCGTTCCCGAATAATTGGAGTGGTAAACATTTGGTGAGCAGAGCAGCTAATTGTAAATGCCCTCCTTTAATAAAGATAGGCTGCATTAATGTAGTCGACGCCTGCATTGATCATCAATTATACATCAATGGTATCAAAATCAGTAACGTTGAACCCACTGATAAGGTGGAAATTGTTTCGAATAATTTATACATTAATGAAAAATTTATTCAATACTTTCCTCCCGTAGTGATTTAATCATTTTTAGAATATTAGAATTGTTTTTCGTTGATATTCGTAATTAAATGAACGTGAAATATTTTTCAATATAAATTTTGTAATTCATTACAATCCTCGAGATGAATTTTTGTTTTTTGTTGTTCAATTATGTTTTTTTTCTCACCGATAAGAATGAATGGAAAATATATTGATGAATTTACACAGGTGGATTTTAAGACAAGGCCCTCTAGGTCCACAAAGTGATGGGTATTTTCAAAACTTTACTTTTTTATTCGGAACTGACAAAATAACAAGCTAGGTAGTGGATTCCTGAGTTGGTGAGAAACAGCATGACGATGACAAAATGACTAGACGACGACTCAGCAAACCTCAAAAATAATGAAATTCCGCATTTACAACGTTTATTATGATTACATTTATCAACGTTTGCGAGCAAGCAAACGCAACACATCTCCCTTTTACGACAGTAGGTATTTTCCAGCCAAAAATACTCACAAAATTAAGGTAGGTACCTAAGTAATTATGTATTAAGGTCACGCACTGTAGTAATAGTTGGAGGCCAAAGCGAAATGGTAGTCCCAGGTAAAGCCGTATCGTATTTTTTCTTATATTTTTGATTGACTTTTTTAATCAATGATTTCTGAAGGTACTCGGGATCCCTTTGGAGATCATTAATGGATCCAAATGAAACGGTCACTCGATTCTTGATTTTGAAAATTAATATATCGATAAGTAGGTAACTCGTAATTAGAATTATAATTACTAATATCGATATAATTTACCAGTATACTGAAGGGATTTGGGATACTGGGTAAATTTTGCGCAACCATGGGGAGGACTAATTTCCAAATGGAAAAATCTTTTTCAGTTGTGTCTAAAATGTCACCATTTTCGGCGTCGTCGTCGTCGTAGTCATCATCATCGTCATCTGAATCGGAACTGTCATCGTCAGCTTCATCGTCACTGTCGCGTTTAGGTTTATTTTTCGATTTCGATTTGTTTTTTTCGTCTAATTCTTTTAGAATTGCTGCCTCGTCCGGATCAATGTCGTCGTCTTTTTCTTTCTAAATAATGTGTATTCTTAAATAAATACCTAACCCAGAATTGACCATAGTTTTTTTCCAAGTACCTCGTGACCGATTTCGTTATCGTCATCAGTGTCGTTACCGTCTGTTTCACTTCCATTCCCATCGTCATCGTCATCAGAACCATCATCGTCATCCTCATCCTCCTCTTCATCGTCAGGTTTTCCTTGCGCTTGTTCGGTCTTTCGAAAATTTCAAAAATGAATGAATATTTTTTTCCAAAAATCAACTCCAAATTACGCCTCAAATTACAGGTAGGAAAGTATTAAAATGTAGGTAATAATTAATTAGGTCTATGTAGCTAAAAAATGAATGCCCGATGTAGAAAAATAAATGATAATTTAAGTTAATTGTCACACGAGTCATTTTTAATTAATAAAAATTACCTTTAGACTATCTCCGATACCACGAACCTAAATTAAAACAATAAATGTGGGGTATTTTAAAATCAGGGTACGGAAAGATTACACCCTTTATGGAAAATATTAAACAGAAAAAATTTCTCAAAAAATCACTTCGTATTTTCTCAGGTATTTAAATCAACAAAAAATGTTGAATGATTTCAATTTAATAGATAGGTAGAAGTACTCACATCATAGAGGGTTTCCTCAAGAAGCTGTAATAATTATACAGAAATTAATTATGGGATTTTTTGCAATTTTATTTTTGATGCATAGGTAAGTTGAGTACTCTGTGGAATATTGGTAGGTATGTTAAAAATATTGAAGGATTGAGGTAGGTACATAAATACCTCAAGGTGGGATACCGGTGTTATTACTCGTTTAAACATTTCCTTGCTCGCAAAATTTACCCTCACCAATATTTTTCACCTATGTCATGATAGGAAATTTCTTTTCTTCGATCTTTTCAATAAATGTTTGGTTCTTACCTGAGGATGATGATGATCACCATGATGTTTCTTATGGTCATGTTCTTCGGGTTCGTGCTTTTTCCCGGGAAACATCCAATTCTAAATGGCAAAACAATTGATTAATTGAAGTGAATTTGATAACATTAAGACATTTCACGATAAATGTGACACTTTACCGATAGATCTGGAACAAAGCTTCCTTTAGGGTGTTCTTTCCCTCCGTGATGCTGAAATATTTCGATTGGAATTAGTTATCTATTGATTAGGTATGAATTTGTCAAACTGCTGCCCGCTCAGATTGTATAGAGAGCAGCTTTTGAAAAAGTTCTTCGATTCGGTCAATTTTTTAATTTATTATGTTGTGTACATTGGGTGGGGGACTTCCCAGAAAGAATTTCTGCTCTCCTGGGCCCTTGGGTCGAAATGGAGTCATTTTCGTAAAAAATACGGTTTTTTTATGGTTTGCTCCCAAAACTCCCGGAAATCGAAAATCCCTGATAGTCCATGATGTGCAATTTGAGATTTTACATCGATCTGTACGATTGGTGATTTGAGGTATGTTTTAGGTCCCTACAAGACTCTACAAGAGAGTTGAAAATTGACAATGGACATTTTTTTTTTTTATATATATATCGAGTAGTTTTATTAGGTTATGCGCAAAAACGAAGCTTCAAACGATAAAATTGATAAGCTAATGTTTCAAAAAGTAAAATTTGCTATCCATACCTTATCAATAATTACTTTTCTAAACAAACCTAACTGAATATTTTTACATGAAATCAAAAAATTTCTGAATAATGCACTCTTCGAAAATTTTACTGGGGAAAAAACAATTTTTTGAACTGATCTTTTAAAAAGAGGCGATAAAATAGTGGCAAACTTTACGTACCAAAACATTAGCTCATCTGTTTTATCATTTAAGGCTTCGTTTCCGTGTAAAACCTCAAAAACAGTTTGAAATATTTAAAAAAAAAACACCAATCTACCAATTTTCAATCCTCTGACGGGCACCTAAAATGTACGTAGGTACAGGGTGACTGAAAATTACTTCCCCAAAAAAATTTAAAATTTCGGTAAAAAATTATTACTGATAGGGTAAATTTTTTTTGGTCATATTCTACTAATATAGATCGTCTTCTAATCTCTGAATAATTTATAACCCGAAAAAATTCAACATTGCGCAATTTTTCCCTTAAACCAGAGCATTAATTCAATAATGCTGAATTAAATTACCTGACTCCAATTTGTGAAGCGCTGAAATGCAATCCTTCTTATTTCAAAATTGAACGCACTGTTTTCAGATTAACCGGGTTCAATTCAAGATTTTGAGGAACTCGTCACCTATCCACAGAAATTCCTAGATTTTATTCCACGCAATTTTTAAATTTTGTTCGACTAGGTTTAGCTATAGCATTGTAAGCGAAAATCAAATTATTCTTCACAAAAAATTCAAAAATGATTGAGAATTTTTGAAGAGGCCTGTGTTCGAATAGTAATGGACCAAGGATGCTGCCAGAGTTGAAATTTTTTGGATAAGTTAATTAGGGAATTTTTGCTAAGCATTTTTTTTGGGGGAACTACTTTTCGGTCACCCTGTACATCGAATCAAAAAACCAATCATACAGATCGACGCGGAATTTTAAATTGCATTTTCGTGGACAATCAGCAATTTTTGTTTTTGAGGGTTTTGGGGACAAAAGATAAAAAACCCACATTTTTTCGAAAATGGTCTTTCTTTAAGGACCCACAGCTCCGACCTAATGGACCCGAAGGAACTGAAATTTTTTCTATGGTCCTCCACTCAAAGTATAGCACAAGTTAAAAAATTGGCCGAATCGATGATTTTTTTCAAACGCTACTGTGCCCTGATGTACAATTCGTTGACTCATTTAAAGTTTAAATAAAACAATCAAATACCACTTCTTGATGCGGTGAATGCGCATCTTGTGTTTCGTCGGGACTTCCATATTCTTCCTAGTAAAATATAAGTAATGAACAATAAATTTCTAGGCGTTTCCTTCAAATTCAATTACAGCTTCAACAAAGCCTAACCTCAGATTCGTTGTCGTGTGATCCTGGAGTAGGATTTTCTTCCGATTTACCGAACCATTCCTATATAAAAGTGTTTGGTTTAAATCAAATAATTTCGTAAACGAAGACGTAAGAAGTATATGACCAGTACCGGAAACATAGAATCTTGATTCGACGTGTCTTCTTTTCCATGTTCCTACAACGTTGAAATTCATTCTAAAGATGATTTCAAATTGGATGAAAATATAGAAAAATACCTTGGATCCTTTTTCAGGCGATTCAGTATGTTCTTTGTCTTTATGATGATGTTTATGATGAGGATTGTCTCCACTCTCATGCTCCTATAATATCAATTCAAAAATTACACAATTTGAATCAAAAACCATTAAATTAAATTAAAAATGGAAATCCAAATTATACCTTGGAATGAGGCTTGTGTGATTTCGGTTCTTCATCTTTATCATCATTCCAAGACCAATTCTACACAAAGTAATACAATACCGAAATTTTAAGATACCTATATCGAGGAATTCCGAATCGTTCAAAAATCGCTATATTTACCGGCCACTGATACGATGGATGTTTCTGCAACATGAAAAATAAATAATGAGTCATAAATTAAACGATCCTCGAGTTTTTTTTAACCATTTCAATTCTGCACGTACCGGATGCTCGGCTTCTTTTTCCGCTTCTTCTTCTATTTCTTCTAGTTCTTCTTCCAAAAGTTCCTAAATATTGCAAAGACGTTAGATTAATAGCTATTCGCGATCAAGTAAAAAAGGGGAAAAAAATTGGAGGTTCGCGGAAATTCAAATAACTTTGAGCGAAAATAAGATCAAGATTTCGTTTTGGTACGGTTTTGTAGTAGACAGTCTAAGGAATCGAATAAGACCAAAACGAGCCAAAACCGTTCATTTTCATCAGACGGAGAGCGGTTACAACTTTTGGTAATGTATGAACAACGCGTTTATATGTAAATTTACATATAAACGCGTTGTCCATAAATTATCAAAAGTTGTAACCGCTCTCCGTCTGATGAAAATGAACGGTTTTGGCTCGTTTTGGTCTTATTCGATTCCTTAGACTGTCTACTACAAAACCGTACCAAAACGAAATCTTGATCTTATTTTCGCTCAAAGTTATTTGAATTTCCGCGAACCTCCAATTTTTTCCCTCTTTTTTACTTAATCGCAAATAACTTCGGACTGGAATAAGCTACCGGGGTCGTTCTGGTCTTATTTTGTAGTAGACAGTCCAAAAAATCGAATGAGACCAATACGAGCCAAAACCGTTCATTTTTGCCGGAGTTACGAGGGTTTAAAGTTATGACTTGATACGCGCAAAATTGCTTGTCCTACTTAATTTGCACGCTACTGTAGGTACCTAACCCCTAACTGTCAATTCAGATACATACCTACAGGAAGTTATAATAATTCAATGTCAATTCTACAGACGTAATTTAAAAAATAATAAAATAGCAAAGAACTCACTTCCTCCTCACCGAATAAATTTCCTAAACCAAGTTCATCTTCATCCTAATTAGGTAGAAATAATACAACAATTTTTTTTAAATATCAATTTGACTCATTAAAATTGAAAAAAATTGCGTAATTTTTTTGATCAAAAATAGTCTTGCTCACCTTTTTCCTCGCGAATGGATTTTTCCAATCTTTCAGCTAGATGAAAAAAAAAACAATAAATTTTATAATTTTTTAAAACCCATAGGTACTTAGTACTTACGAATTTTATTTAATTACGTAGGTAGCTAGGTACAATTATTGTAAAAACATGTAATATCACACATACATTAATTGCATCCTTTGCTTTATCGTACGTTTCTTTGGGATTAAAACTGTCAAGAAATGATTTCTTCTCAGGCTGTAATTGGAAAAAAAAAGTTCAATTATAAATAATCGAAGTAAGAAATGAGAAAAAAATACCTTATACCTAACTGTAAATTAAGGTACATACAGCAAGATAATAATTCGATGTTAATTCTACAGACGTTAATATATAAAATGATGAAATAGCAAAGAACTTACTTCCTCCTCGCCGTATAAATTTCCTAAACCAAGATCATCTTCATCCTGATTGAGTAGAAATTATAATAATTTTTTAAATATCAATTTGATTCATTAAAATTGCGTAATTTTTTTAATCAAAAATAGTCTTGCTCACCTGTTTCTTCGCGAATGGATTTTTCCAATCTTTCAGCTAGATGAAAAAAAAACAATAAATTTTATATTTTAAAGCCTACATTGGGTAAGTTTCATTTAATTGTGTAGGTAAGTACAATTGTAAAAACATATGTAATATCACACATACATTAATTGCATCCTTTGCTTTATTGTAAGTTTCTTTGGGATTGAAATTATCAAGGAATGATTTCTTCTCGGGCTTTAATTTAAAAAAAGAGAAAAAAGTTGAATTATAAATAACAGAAGAAAGAAATGAGAAAAAAAGCTTATAGGTATAGGTACCTAACCCCTAACTGTCAATTCAGATACATACCTACAGGAAGTTATAATAATTCAATGTCAATTCTACAGACGTAATTTAAAAAATAATAAAATAGCAAAGAACTCACTTCCTCCTCACCGAATAAATTTCCTAAACCAAGTTCATCTTCATCCTAATTAGGTAGAAATAATACAACAATTTTTTTTAAATATCAATTTGACTCATTAAAATTGAAAAAAATTGCGTAATTTTTTTGATCAAAAATAGTCTTGCTCACCTTTTTCCTCGCGAATGGATTTTTCCAATCTTTCAGCTAGATGAAAAAAAAAAAACAATAAATTTTATAATTTAAAGCCTACATTGGGTAAGTTTCATTTAATTGTGTAGGTAAGTACAATTGTAAAAACATATGTAATATCACACATACATTAATTGCATCCTTTGCTTTATTGTAAGTTTCTTTGGGATTGAAATTATCAAGGAATGATTTCTTCTCGGGCTTTAATTTAAAAAAAGAGAAAAAAGTTGAATTATAAATAACAGAAGAAAGAAATGAGAAAAAAAGCTTATAGGTATAGGTACCTAACCCCTAACTGTCAATTCAGATACATACCTACAGGAAGTTATAATAATTCAATGTCAATTCTACAGACGTAATTTAAAAAATAATAAAATAGCAAAGAACTCACTTCCTCCTCACCGAATAAATTTCCTAAACCAAGTTCATCTTCATCCTAATTAGGTAGAAATAATACAACAATTTTTTTTAAATATCAATTTGACTCATTAAAATTGAAAAAAATTGCGTAATTTTTTTGATCAAAAATAGTCTTGCTCACCTTTTTCCTCGCGAATGGATTTTTCCAATCTTTCAGCTAGATGAAAAAAAAAACAATAAATTTTATAATTTTTTAAAACCCATAGGTACTTAGTACTTACGAATTTTATTTAATTACGTAGGTAGCTAGGTACAATTATTGTAAAAACATGTAATATCACACATACATTAATTGCATCCTTTGCTTTATCGTACGTTTCTTTGGGATTAAAACTGTCAAGAAATGATTTCTTCTCAGGCTGTAATTGGAAAAAAAAAGTTCAATTATAAATAATCGAAGTAAGAAATGAGAAAAAAATACCTTATACCTAACTGTAAATTAAGGTACATACAGCAAGATAATAATTCGATGTTAATTCTACAGACGTTAATATATAAAATGATGAAATAGCAAAGAACTTACTTCCTCCTCGCCGTATAAATTTCCTAAACCAAGATCATCTTCATCCTGATTGAGTAGAAATTATAATAATTTTTTAAATATCAATTTGATTCATTAAAATTGCGTAATTTTTTTAATCAAAAATAGTCTTGCTCACCTGTTTCTTCGCGAATGGATTTTTCCAATCTTTCAGCTAGATGAAAAAAAAAACAATAAATTTTATATTTTAAAGCCTACATTGGGTAAGTTTCATTTAATTGTGTAGGTAAGTACAATTGTAAAAACATATGTAATATCACACATACATTAATTGCATCCTTTGCTTTATTGTAAGTTTCTTTGGGATTGAAATTATCAAGGAATGATTTCTTCTCGGGCTTTAATTTAAAAAAAGAGAAAAAAGTTGAATTATAAATAACAGAAGAAAGAAATGAGAAAAAAAGCTTATAGGTATACAGTAGCGTGCAAATTAAGTAGGACAAGCAATTTTGCGCGTATCAAGTCATAACTTTAAACCCTCGTAACTCCGGCAAAAATGAACGGTTTTGGCTCGTATTGGTTTCATTCGATTTGTTGGACTGTCTACTACAAAATAAGACCAGAACGACCCCGGTAGCTTATTCCAGTCCGAAGTTATTTGCGATTAAGTAAAAAAGAGGGAAAAAATTGGAGGTTCGCGGAAATTCAAATAACTTTGAGCGAAAATAAGATCAAGATTTCGTTTTGGTACGGTTTTGTAGTAGACAGTCTAAGGAATCGAATAAGACCAAAACGAGCCAAAACCGTTCATTTTCATCAGACGGAGAGCGGTTACAACTTTTGGTAATGTATGAACAACGCGTTTATATGTAAATTTACATATAAACGCGTTGTCCATAAATTATCAAAAGTTGTAACCGCTCTCCGTCTGATGAAAATGAACGGTTTTGGCTCGTTTTGGTCTTATTCGATTCCTTAGACTGTCTACTACAAAACCGTACCAAAACGAAATCTTGATCTTATTTTCGCTCAAAGTTATTTGAATTTCCGCGAACCTCCAATTTTTTCCCTCTTTTTTACTTAATCGCAAATAACTTCGGACTGGAATAAGCTACCGGGTCGTTCTGGTCTTATTTTGTAGTAGACAGTCCAAAAAATCGAATGAGACCAATACGAGCCAAAACCGTTCATTTTTGCCGGAGTTACGAGGGTTTAAAGTTATGACTTGATACGCGCAAAATTGCTTGTCCTACTTAATTTGCACGCTACTGTAGGTACCTAACCCCTAACTGTCAATTCAGATACATACCTACAGGAAGTTATAATAATTCAATGTCAATTCTACAGACGTAATTTAAAAAATAATAAAATAGCAAAGAACTCACTTCCTCCTCACCGAATAAATTTCCTAAACCAAGTTCATCTTCATCCTAATTAGGTAGAAATAATACAACAATTTTTTTTAAATATCAATTTGACTCATTAAAATTGAAAAAAATTGCGTAATTTTTTTGATCAAAAATAGTCTTGCTCACCTTTTTCCTCGCGAATGGATTTTTCCAATCTTTCAGCTAGATGAAAAAAAAAACAATAAATTTTATAATTTTTTAAAACCCATAGGTACTTAGTACTTACGAATTTTATTTAATTACGTAGGTAGCTAGGTACAATTATTGTAAAAACATGTAATATCACACATACATTAATTGCATCCTTTGCTTTATCGTACGTTTCTTTGGGATTAAAACTGTCAAGAAATGATTTCTTCTCAGGCTGTAATTGGAAAAAAAAAGTTCAATTATAAATAATCGAAGTAAGAAAAGAGAAAAAAATACCTTATACCTAACTGTAAATTAAGGTACATACAGCAAGATAATAATTCGATGTTAATTCTACAGACGTTAATATATAAAATGATGAAATAGCAAAGAACTTACTTCCTCCTCGCCGTATAAATTTCCTAAACCAAGATCATCTTCATCCTGATTAGGTAGAAATTATAATAATTTTTTAAATATCAATTTGACTAATTAAAATTGCGTAATTTTTTTGATCAAAAATAGTCTTGCTCACCTTTTTCTTCGCGAATGGATTTTTCCAATCTTTCAGCTAGATGAAAAAAAAAAACAATAAATTTTATATTTTAAAGCCTACATTGGGTAAGTTTCATTTAATTGTGTAGGTAAGTACAATTGTAAAAACATATGTAATATCACACATACATTAATTGCATCCTTTGCTTTATTGTAAGTTTCTTTGGGATTGAAATTATCAAGGAATGATTTCTTCTCGGGCTTTAATTTAAAAAAAGAGAAAAAAGTTGAATTATAAATAACAGAAGAAAGAAATGAGAAAAAAAGCTTATAGGTATAGGTACCTAACTCCTAACTGTCAATTAAGATACATACCTACAGGAAGTTATAATAATTCAATGTCAATTCTACAGACGTAATTTAAAAAATAATAAAATAGCAAAGAACTCACTTCCTCCTCACCGAATAAATTTCCTAAACCAAGTTCATCTTCATCCTAATTGGGTAGAAATTATAATTATTTTTCAAAAATATCAATTTGACTCATTATAATTGGAAAAAATTGCGTAATTTTTTTGATCAAAATTAGTCATGCTCACCTTTCCCTTTGCGAATGGATTTTTCCACTCTTTCTAGATGGAAAAAAAACAATAATTTTTTTAATATTTTACAACCTATTCACTTTTACAATTTGAATTGAAATTTGAAATTATAGGTACTCACGGGCAATTTATCTTTTAGTCCGGACAATTTTTCCCCAGCTGGTTGAAGGTGACTTCCCATTTTCATGAATTTATCCCAAGCTGACTCCTAAAAAATTTCAATTTAATGATATTACCCACTTCACTTGATTAAATGACCATTTCAAGTCGTGAAAATAAGCACTAACAGATTCAGACGACTTGAACTGCTGTGCTAACTTCTTTTCAAAAGCAGAGCGTTTGGCTTCCCTTCTCATAATTTTCAATCCCTCCCTCTACTCCGCTCTATCATTTCATTTCAAATAACTTTGCGAATGATTTTGATGTTCTCCAGCTTGACTATTTAAAAAGTTTTCAAATTACGAAATTTTTGTAAAATTTTTCGAAAACAAAAATTGGATAGCAATGGATACCATAATTTTTCTAAAAATTAGGTAACCGTATAAGATGTTCGCAAATTGGAAAATTTCAACTATTGGATTTCTCCACTCAAGAAATTGGACAATTTTTTTCAACTTCGTCAATTTTTGAATTGTTGAACAATTATTTTCAAAAATTCAAACTTTTTCAAACATTTAACGAACTATAATTTTTCAAAAGTAGGATAATTTGTTCAAAAAATCATAATTTTTTCAAATAGGTCCATAGCCTACTTACGGCAAATTCAACAATATTTTTCAATAATGGAATAATTTTTCTAAAAAAAATAAACGATTTTTTAAATGTCAAAAAATTGGATGTCTGCTTCATTTAAAATTGAACGTTTTTCTTTTTAAATTGTAAAATTCGCCATAAATTGAATCATTTCTTCAAACTTTTGACAATTTGTTAAAAAATTAATAATTTCTTGAAACATTAAAAATTGAACAATTTTTAACAAGTGAGCATTTTTTAAACGGAAAAATTATCTACGAAATATGAAAACTATTTTTAAATAGTCATGTTGAAGTTGTAAAATTCTGAGGGATTTTTTATTCAATAACTCATCAAGGTCTTTTGTGAGCAAACGGCTGGATCGGCAATGAAACTTACTTTGGGAGCTCCGCTCGATTCATTTCCTCCGGAATTGGATGACCCCTAAAACATACAAAATAAACAAAAATACTTAAGAATGTTGTTTTTAAATTTTCAAAATTTCTAAGTGACGTCGTCACACCGCCTTCCATACATCCAGAATTCGCTGGCTAATGCAGCAAATTCGTACTTCTCTAAATTACTCGATAACAAGTAAACAAAAATATACCTATTCGTTTAAAAAAATTATCATGGTAAAATTATCCTTGAAAAATTTTTAGTAGTTTTTTTTTAAATTTCCAAAATGTAAATTGATTAGTAAATCATAAATTCGGAAGTAATTCTTAATAAGTAGAACGAAAAAAATCGAATCACCGCATCGATATCAGATGAAAATCTTTCAGTAAGTTTTCCCTACATAATTTCCATTCGAAATTGAAATTATGAATTTTGACAACAATCTGAGACATCGAGCACGACCGATACTTCTTCGACAACACGAAGTCGTATCCGTAGAAGAGCCAATGTCTTGTCTCGTTCGACCAAGTATTAAACAGCGCTTATGGAGATGGATCAAATACCTTCTAATAGCCTTAATCATTCTTGGAATCCTATTCGCAACGGCGAAATTCAGCCTACCGTACATCCGTCGGACTCGTCTATCTCGCCGGTGCAAACAAGCCTACAATGAGACATACAATTACGTATCCGCATTACTTGGTAAATTTCTAAAATCTACAAAGTTTCTCAAAAGCGACGTATTCTATCGAAGAAAATTCATGAAATTTGCCAACGTAAACTTTAGAAAAAGATCAACCGTGATTCGAACCATTACCCAGCTACCAATTTCGTTGACGAGCAGACTCAGGAAAGCTTTTGCGAGAATATTTTCTTCTTCCAAAGTCAACGACGATGCAAGTGAGAACAACATCGTGTTAAATTTATTCGGTTTAGTTGCTGTTCGTAAAAACGACAATTGTATTCAACAGATATCTATGTTACCTAGAGTTTTCAGACCGCAAGTATCGTCAGCATTTTGGCATTATCGTAGTGGGCTAGCGGCGTCGTCGTATAATAAAATCAAGTACGCTTTGAAACGTTGGAACAATATCATGGATTTAATGTACATTATTTAGATATTTAACGTCATATTTGTCAACTTGCTTGAATAAAATTACTTCGTTGAATGGATTAATTCGTAAAATGTGAAAGGAGATCTGTGATGATTGACAGATATACATTTTCTGGTAAAATTGTTCTCAATTTGGTAATGATCTGTCGTTCACATCATGTTCATTTCATTTCATTTTATTGATATAGAGATTTAGGTAGGTAGATATGCAGGCACGTCAATTATCATCACCTGTCAGTTTGCATGATTCAACTATACGCAGCACGCAGCACGACGTTTGGAATCAGTAATAAATTACTCAACAACATCGAGAACCCTATCTATCAACCTGTATAATCAGCGATACTTCGCAGATTCCAAAAAATAAATAATAAACTCGAATACTTACCGTGTTGCCATTTTCCGATAAAGAACCCGACTCCAAATCCGGAAACAAACTTCTCGACTGCAAAACAAAATCATCAAAAACTAAATGAAATTGCAATTTAAAAACCAACAAACTTAACTATAAAGAATTCGTATAATCCAAATGCATATTTCAATCAATACCTTCACACCGATGAAGAAAAATCCAAAAATATACAACAATTTGAAATCCATTTTATCGCTGACACAACACAGGCATAGTTTGAAAAGGAAGAATCGAACTGCAATCTAAAATAGGTACTCACTTCTCGTAGAATATCGAAACTATACATTCATAATGAATTAATCGCAACAATGGCGTTCAAATATTTGCGAAGAATTTTTGAATTTTACATGAGACATGAGTGTGCAGCATGGATGGCATAATTTGAAAAAAACACTTGTCACCAGATACGCAGCTATAATGATATATGTACAAATACCGTACGATGTAAGAAAATATTTATACGTTGTTGATTACGTGCTAAAGTTGCCAGTAGGTGAAGACTGAAAATCTACTCATTAAGGTACCATATAATTTTCTCTTCGAAAGCATGTCAATTGATTATGAATTACGTTTTTGAAAAAAAAAATTATCTTGAACCAACTTTGCTTGTAGCCAACCCCCACGTAGTACCTGATCCTGATACACATCTTTCACGTTAACAAAATGTAGATATAAAAATCCTGCGTAAATGTATTGCAATATAACACAATTACAATAAATTCTTTCAGCATCGCGTACCTACTCCAACTGCTGTTTGTTTATCGCCATCGATGCTATAACAAAATCGCTAAACCAACGGCTTGACAGATTTCAGCAGACGTAGCATTGTTCCAACGCTTTTGGTACAATTTTTCGGAATCAATAAATACCACTAACGAAGGATGAAGTTTTGTTTTACCAACCTAATTGATTCATTTACATGTGAAGCTGTAGGCCTGGTATTCTTCAACAATATTTCGTTCCAGTCCGCCATTTCATCAGGTGTCGATTTGGAAATACACCTTAGAAAAGTGGAATTGTAACAATATAATCAGATACATAGAAGAATTGCTAATTATCTGAAAAGAAAAGATTTGTGGTTTTTACTTCGTCTGGTCCTAGTGCTACAATAATATAGGTTACCAAGTACCAACTCACTTGATGTATTATCGTGTAATCCAGAGTAAAAAACCCACAAGCTGTGAATTCAATTCTATCGTCGAAGATTTGCCTTGAAAAATACTTCAGCTGGAAACGTAACGACATTTGATGGGAACTACTTTTGATATAAGTAATTATAGGATTCATAAATCCATCGATAGAGAGTAAATAATAATATGTGAACATGCAATATAATACTGACGTTCCTTGTTTCCAAGTTCCACTCTTGATACTTACAAAATGGTTGATAGGCTCAGAATTCACTTCGAGACGTAATTTTTCCAACATTAAGACAGTATTTTCACCCTAAAATCGAAAAAAAAATGCAAATTAGAACTCAACTCAATAAACTAACATTCACAACAGAAACATGGAACAGTGTTTCGGAAATAATTCGTTATGAATCAAATTTAAACCCTAGATTCCACGTTTTCCATTAACAAATCCAAAAGTACCTCTTAGCTTTTTAATTAATTTATCAATAATTGATTAGATTACTAATAAACGAAAATCTCCGGGAATGAATGAATCACTCTTTTAAAAATATTCATGGAATGGAATTAGTCACAATGGCATGAAACGAAAAATTGAAATCAAAGAATAACCAATAAGCTAACGACTTTTAATCGTCTCGTTGCGTACTCGTCACAAAATTGCACGAGAAATTCCGAAAATTACCGAAGTTGTACAACCGATTTTTGAGAAGCACGTAACGGCAGTAACAAAAATCAGTGTTGCCATGCGTATAATACGTACGCGTATACGCGTACGCGCGCATGGGGGGTAGTTTTCCGTAGTTTAGGTGCATGTATAGCGTTGTCAACCGCATTTCTGCAAGCAGCACCGGTAGCTGCATGTATTAGGCGGCCGCTTGGTGAACGGAAGGTCTCGGGTTCGAATCCCGCCGGCGGAATAATTTTTTTGAAATTTTTTTTCGTCAAAAATTTTTCTAAGACATTAATTTTGTAAAATTTTAATTTTTTTTCATTTGTTTATTTTTTTTCTGTAAAATAACGTATTATAAATTGAGAATTAATTTTTTTTATGATTTTGTTTCACTTATGAAAGATTTTTTCAAATCTCAAGTGATACACGGAGGGAGATGCCGCCGAGCGATACGCGGGGGGAGATGCCGCCGAGCGATACGCGGGGGGAGATGCCGCCGAGCGCGAGGCGGCATCTCCCCCCCGCGTATCGCTCGGCGGCATCTCCCCCCGCGTATTGCTCGGCGGCATCTCCCCCCGCGTATCGCTCGGCGGCATCTCCCCCCGCGTATCGCTCGGCGGCATCTCCCCCCGCGTATCGCTCGGCGGCATCTCCCCCCGCGTATCGCTCAGCGGCATCTCCCCCCGCGTATCGCTCGGCGGCATCTCCCCCCGCGTATCGCTCGGCGGCATCTCCCCTACGAATTTTAGGGGTCGCGAGATGAAAATAAATGTCAAAAAGCGGTGTTTATTGAGTAGCTCCTAAATCATTTTGAAGCAGTAAGGATTTTTGGTACGCATACGTACGCGTATACGCGTACGCGTGCGTGGGGGGTAGTTTTTCCGTAGTTGAGTGATATGTGTACCGTTGTGAAACGCATTTCGGCAAGCAGCACCGGTAGCTGAATTGGGAAGACGACGGCTCGCTATGCAAAAGGTCATGGGTTCGAATCCCGCTGGCGGAAGATTTTTTTTTGAAATTTTTTACGTCCCAAAATATTTTACAAGTTATTTTTTTGTAAATTTTTTTTTTTTTTCTCACGAATCAATTTTTTTTAGCTAATTACGTTTTGCAAAATTAAAAATTGTTTTTTTCACAATTCGTTTGAAAAATGAAAATATATCATCAAATCTCAAGTGGTACGCGGGGAGAGATGCCGCCGAGCGGTACGCGGGGGGAGATGCCGCCGAGCGAAACGAGGCGGCATCTCCCCCCGCGCAGGGATGGAAACCGGAACCGGAACCGGAACCGGTTCTGGAACCTTAACCCCTAAAAAACCTTTATTTTTGCTTTGAAAAATAACTAGAACCCTTAACCCTTAACCCTTATAAAAACTAGCGAAAAAAACCCTAACCCATAACCTAAATGAATTTGGAAATGAATAACCTAAAACCCTTAACCCTAAAAATTTGTTTGGGTTTTGGTTTAAGGGTTTCGGGTTTTGAGGTTTCAATTTTTCAGTTTTTTTTTGTTTTTTTCTGCAAGCAGTTCAGATTTTTGTGATACTGAAACTAACTTTTTTTTTAAAATTGATTTTTAGGAATATTTTGTAAGTTTTATGACATAGGTAGGAATATTTATAATGAACAGTGAGCAATTGAATATTGATCATTCAACTTCAAACGTCCATATCTTCCTAAGAAATGATTTTCAAGACCTGGGATCAATTTTATTGGATTTTCTGACGTTTTTCACATCACAACAAAAAAATTTTTTGCCCGAATGACCCTAATCAAATGAGAATTTTTTTTTAAAAAACCCCAAAACCCTAACCGGAACCTTAACCCGGAACCCTTACCTTCTGGGCAACCAGTAACCAAGAACCCCTAACCTTTATTCTAAAAATTGAAAAACCTTAGAACCCTTAACCTTCATTTTTTCACGAAAACCTTTACCCTAACTGAAAACCTTTATTTTTTTATAAAGGTTTTCCATCCCTGCCCCCGCGTACCGCTCGGCGGCATCTCTCCCCGCATACCGCTCGGCGGCATCTCCCCCCGCGTACCGCTCGGCGGCATCTCTCCCCGCGTACCGCTCGGCGGCATCTCTCCCCGCGTACCGCTCGGCGGCATCTCCCCCCGCGTACCGCTCGGCGGCATCTCCCCCCGCGTACCGCTCGGCGGCATCCCTACTACGAATTTTTTCACTTCTTGTTGCACCACAATATCATGAAATACTGCGAAAAAAATGGTGAAACATAGCAAATTTATGAAAAATCCTTAGTGCTTCAAAATGATTTAGGAGCTAGTTAATTATTGGCGATTTTTGGTATAAATTTGGCAACGTCGCAGTTTGTTACTGCCGTTACGTCAACACCACCTATAGTACAAGGCCTGAGTACAAGTTTTGTGACGTCACAGGTGTAGGCGATTAATGGCAGAAATTTACACGAGTTTATATGGGAGAATGTGCGTTTTTCAATTTTTTATTCGAAGGGGAGGATGATTTTCATAATTTTTGGATCATATCTTATATGAAATTCTACGAGCTTTCCGATGGTGTAATTATTTTTTGATTTTGTGCAATAGTTTTCTTATAAATTGAGATAAACGAAAGGAAAACTTGAAGGTGTTGACGAATTATTGAAAAATAAATAAGAAAAATTGATCGTCGAATAAAAACGAATATGCCAGTAGAAAGAGCATGAAAAATGCTACATTTCGTCCATTTCATGTTTTTTTCCATGCGGTATACTTTTTGAAGTACATCGTTCCAAATGTTTGAGTTGAAATATTTCAAAAAGTATAGCACATGAAAAAAAACATTAAATGAACGAAATGTAGCATTTTTTATGCTCTTTCTAATGGTATATTAGTTTTTGTTCTATGATCAATTTTTCTTATTTATTTTTCAATAATTCGACGACACCTTCAGATTTTTTTTTCGTTTATCTCAATTTATCAGAAAACTATCACTCAAAATCAAAAAACAATTACACCATCGGAAAGCTCGTTGAATTTTATGTAAGATCTGATCCAAAAACCATGAAAATTACCGCCAGGGATGGCGGCCCGGATCGAACCCTGAACCCTAAACCCGGAAAAACCCGATACTTTTGGTCGAACCCGAACCGAACCCGAACCCGAACCCATAAAAACTTGAACCCGAACCCGAACCATGAACCCGAACCGCCAAACTCCGAACCCGAACCCTGAACCCGAACCCGGATCATTAATCGGGTTTTTTCGGGTTCATCAACACAATGTGCTCCCATTTTCACCTACGTCGTTTTGGATGATTTTCGCGAACATTACTTTTGTGTTTTAACTTATCCTTAAAGTGTAACGGCACTTTGGGTGCTCGGCACATTTCGGACGTGTCCATTTGCTTTCGTAAGTCTTGGTAATGTAATTTTTTCATTTTTCGTAATTTTTTCAATTTTTCATTTTGGGTCACTGAAAAAACAAACAGATAAATTTTAACTGAAAAAATGATATTTATCGCGAAATGGGGTATTTATTTATTTTTATTTTCGATGCAATAAATTTTACAAAAATTTCGCGATGAATGTTATTATTTTTTTTAGAATACCTAACTTTTGCAAATTTTGTGAATGGTGCCGTTATCATTTTTTTAAAGGATAAAATTAATTTTTTGGATATTATTTTTTCTTTATACATGCTACGAAAACGTAGGATTTCTCCCGTTCCGTAGGGTGCGAAAATACTCGATTTCATCGCAGTGTACTTTCCCGTCACACTGCGATGAAAAGTACTCTTTTCCATAGAGACACTAGATAGTGTCTCTACTTTTCCATCGCAGTGCGACGAAAAGAAGCGATTTTCAAGTCACTGCTTGCAAAAGTGTTATTGATATCAACATTGTATGTCTACTTTTTATGACTGATTAATTATTGAATATTTCAAAATTCTTTATTTTCGTAGCTGTATAAAGAAAAATCTATTACGGTATAGGGTACGAACGTGAACATTTCTTGTCTCGTGCGATGGCGTCACTCGCTTCGCTCGTTCCGCCAACTCTCGCACTCGACAAGAAATCGTTCACTTTCGCACCCTGTACAGTAATATACTATTTCAACACTTTATTTATTTTTCATTTCTCATTTTTTAAAGTGTGAGTATTCAAAAGATTCTAAAGCAAAGGTATTTATTTTCAAATTTCAACCAAAAAAAGGAATACTACCAATGAAAAGAGAAATAGAATATTGCTGAAGAAATACAGTGAAAATGAAAAACAAAAACTGTTATTGAAATCCCTGGCTTAAATTTGAAAAATAATTTTTTCAGCAATATTTTTTTCTCTTCATTCTTGGTAAGTAGGTACCTATCTTCTCGTGTTTTTTTTTAAAATCGAAAATAATCGTTGCTCAAGGATCCTTTGATGGCTTTGAATACGTAAGTCTGTAAGTTTTTTTTTTACCTAGAATGCCCCCTACTTATTGGTTACGGAAACCAAATATTTTCAATTTTCATTAGTTTTTGTATTTATGAAGTAATAAGAATAACATTTCAAGATATTATTCAATAGAGTACCAATTTGTTTTCAAAGTAATGACTACTGAAAACATGATTTTTTTTACCAATTTTTTCTCCTTTTCAAAGTAAACCAAAATTAAAAAATTAAAATTACGAAAAAAATGAAAAAATAACATCACCAAAGCTTACGAAAGCAAACGAACACCCAAAGTGCCGTTACACTTCAAGGATAAGTTTAGTTATATATTTTGTTACTTTGTTTTGTTGTGAAAATGACTAAACTTTGAACTTAATTTTCTCGAAAACGGTGAGCTTTCAGGAAAATTTCCTTCCAATGAAAGTCGTGGAGCGTGAAATTCCAGACCATCCTTTTGGCCTCCGTTTTCCTGTACGAGGATGAGCCTTTGAGCTTATTTTTCTCGAAAACGTAATATTTCAAGAAAAATTCATGAGAAATAGAGCTTGAAATTCCTAACCATTTTTTTGACCTCCATTTTTCTGTACAATGCACCTTTTCCGAGATATTTTTAAATAACTGAATAAATTTGAGCAATTGAGCTTCAAAAGCTCAGCTTTCTATGCTAGATCGCCTTCCAAATTCAATCAGATTTTCTCCTAAACACATTCTTATTTCTTATCACCATGAAAATTTCAAATCGATCGGTCGATTTTATTCATCTTGTCAGAGGGAGGTTTCAGAAAAATGAGCTTTGGAGTTTCAAAGCTCAGCTTTCTATGCACAGAGTTACGCCAAAACATAATCAGTTTTCTCCTGTACGATGCAGGTAAACTTACTGTAAAAATTTCAAAACGATTGGTTCAGTTGAACGAGAGAAATTGAGTCAGAAATATTGACCAATCACAACCCTTCCAACTTTGAGCTCAATTTTCTCGAAAACGGTGAGCTTTTAAGAAAAATTCACAGGGATGTTAACCGAAATCAAAAAAAATAACGGTTACGGTTTAGCGGTTTCGGTTTTTAAAATTTTTTTCCGGTTACGGTTACGGTTAAGGTTACATTTTTTTTCTCATTTCGGTTTCGGTTTTCGGTTTCGGTTACAGTTATAGTAAAATAATTTCGGTTACGGTTAAAAATAACGGTTTCGGTTAATTTTTTAAAAAACGAGTAAAAAGAGACCAGATACACAAAAAAATCGCCAAAATTTTTCAAATTTGACCATTGGTGTTCAAAATTTTCAAAAATAAATCAAAAAGTGATAAATTAAGACCCGAAACCTGATTCAGTGCAGAGATTATCATTTTTTATTAAAAAAGGATAACCTAAAATCTCAAAATCACAACATTTATCATGGCTGAAATCATTTTTCAATTATTTCATTTCAATTTGTACTCAAATTTCAATTACACAACACACATGAAGAGTCAAGAAGTTTTTTTTTGTTTTTTAAATAAAGAAAAGAATTAACCGAAAACCGGAAAAAATCGTTTCGGTTATGGTTACGGTTACGGTTACATAATCTTATTTATTTCGGTTACGGTTTACGGTTACGGTTTCATTTTTCCAAAAGTTCGATTTCGGTTACGGTTACGGTTACGGTTAATCATCTATTTTTAGCGGTTAATTTTGGATTTCGGTTACGGTTTCGGTTACGGTTAACATCCCTGAAAATTCATGAGAACCAAAGTTGTAGAGCTTGAAATTCCTGACTATCCTTTTGGCCTCCGTTTTTCTCTACGATGCACCATTTTCGAGATATTTTCGAAAAACTGAATAAACTTTGAGCTTCAAAAGCTCGACTTTCAATGTACAGATCGACTTCAAAATTTAATCAACTCTTCTCCTGTACACGTTCTAACCACTGTAAAAATTTCAAGTCAAAAATTGAACCCGAACCCGAACCGAACCCGAAAAACCCCGATTCCTGGCCTGAACCCGAACCCTGAACCCGAACCCTGAACCCGAACCCAAGCCCTGAACCCGAACCCTGAACCCGAACCCGAACCCTCTGGCCCTCGAACCCTGAACCCCGAACCCGGAACATATGGATCCGGGCCGCCATCCCTGAATTACCCTCCTTTTCAAATAAAAAATTGAAAAACGCACATTCTCCCATATAAACCCATGTAAATGTCTGCCATTAATCGCCTACACCTGTGACGTCACGAGCAAATATGGCTGCCTGTACTCAGGCCAGTGTTGTCGCGTTCACCTTTTTTTTGAACGCCGTTCGTTCATCGTTCAGAGGAATTTTTTAGCGTTCGTTCGCGTTCCGTTCAATTTTTTTCAAAAAATGGAAGCGTTCGTTCATCGTTCGTTCAGCGTTCGCGTTCAGCGTTCAGAGTTCGTCCGTTCATTGCTTTTTTTTTAAAAAAAATACGGAATCTTTTTGATCAATTTTGAATTTTGATGAAAAAAATCAATGGGAGTCTAAATCTGCTTCAAAATTATCTATCCGTAATTTTCTGGATCAAATTATCATGAAAACTGCAAACAATGATTCACAAAATGAATGAAAAATTATGAGAACGGCGTTCAGTTTATGAACGCCGTTCATTTTTTTTGACCGCCGTTCGTTCCTCGTTCAATCACTAATTTTTGCGTTCGTTCACGTTCCGTTCAAAAATAGTAAAAACTATGCCCGTTCTGAACGAACGGGCGTTCAGAACGCGAACGCCCGACAACACTGACTCAGGCCTTGTACTATAGGTGGTGTTGGTTACGTGCACCTATTTTTTGTGGTTTTTTTGAATTTTTTTATTAATTTTAAAAATTAGAAAAATCGAAAAAAAAGATCAATGAAAACAGAAAAATACTCAAAAATTGGATTAGATTACCTCACAGTTCTCAAGCATACATTATTACAATCTTGATCTTACCTCTAGCAATGTACTACCAATATGTTTCAATATTAAAACATGCAATGTGAAATTCATAGATATCCAAAAAACTCCGTATATATCAGAAATCACTAATTTCAATTCAAATTCGGCGAAAGAAAACAGTCCGGTGAAATTTTTCTTAATAAAAAAAAAGGTATATGTGGTCACCGCGGACGTAGAATAAAACAATGCGAAACTAAGCTGCCATTGATAAAGGCAATTCTGCATCCTGAATACTTTTTTCAATGAACAGTGGATTCGTTTCATAGTTTTAATTTTACTCAATTCGTGTATATCGGAAGCTACGTTGAGTTGAAAATTCTTCCTCATAGTGATCAATTCTTGATTAATAACAAGAAAATATAACCTAACGATGTTTAAAATTACTAAAAAATACGATACATCCATCCAAAAGACAAATCGAGCTGAATAATGCATTATTAAAATAATATACTTTCTTTTAGGCTCGGAGAAGAATAGAGTAATTGTATCAAATAAAAGTAAACCGCACACAAATAGTAAAGCTAACCGTACAGTACAATGTACATGGCGTAATTTTGAGAAATCATAGCTAAAAAAATCCGACAATAAAATATCTATTTCACACAATTTATCAATTATTTCAACTTTCTTCCTGAACTGAACGATGCCTATAACTATTGAAGAGATAGCGCTAAACGTTTCGGATCCGAATAAACAGAATAATGCTACGTTAGAGTATAAGTTTATTTTGTCATCTCTCAAATTTATGATCGCGATTTTTCTATAATTAATCAAGAATTGCCCAACGACATACAACAAAATACAAGTAGAATAGAAAATCCTAATTGGATATTTAGAAATACATTAGATGGGTTTAATTTTGAAATGTAAACCGATCAAAGAAAACACCAAACACTTCAAGTCTTGAACTAAGTAATAGAAACATCGAAGTCCTTCAGGATCCTTTGTATGGGATATATCCACCAGCGAACCGATTTTGGAAGTCGTGAAACTGATGTGTTCATCGTTGATAACAATTTCTAATTCTTGTCGGCCTACACGATCCGGCGGTGGCCAGAGGGAATCGTCTTCTTGCATAATTTCGCTTTCTTGAATAATTCTCTTCAGTTCGTCGGTTACTATTGTATGGACGTAGGCTTCCTTACGAATAATGGTATCGTTCTTGTAGTTTGAGTTATTGGCGTACCTTAGCTTGCCATCGGGTCTGAATTCAAACTCCAGAAACTCGTGTCCGAATTTTCCTTTGTGTCCCACGTAATACCTGAGGTAGAAGTCCGTCATAGTATCGATGTATCGATAAAATAATAAATTTAACACCAAAAAACTTCAAATATATCAAAAATAATGTAAAGAATTGTCGGCGTTCTTTCCTCGTTTATCTCTCTTTTGAAAACCGAAAAAAATAATATCAATAGTGCGAAGGAGCGCGTATTTACCAATGCCACAACTTTTAGAGAATGCGCGTTTTCTCGGTGCCCGCACTTTCAAGAAATTAAATTTTATTTTCATTTCGATTTTTCAAGTTTTTTAATTTTTTAAGTTAATTAATATTAATGAAATGAAATTAAAATTTGACGCATGTCGCATGTCACGTCATTCGAGTACTTGAATTAAAACTAAATAATTGATTAAATGGTGTATGAAGTATGACAATTTTTGAATTTTTTTTTTTCAAAAAAGCTTTCACTTTGAGAAAAAATTGAGAAGTTTTCTTGAAAATTGAAATACAACCATTGTCAAAATTTTAATTTCATTTCCTAAAAGTAAATTATACAAGAAAAACAATGCAGTAATTCATTTTCAATTCCCCCCCCCCCCCCAAAAAAAATGGGTTTGACGTTTGACCCTTTTTCACTGTTTTTCTTTCTTTTTTTCAGAGTTAAAAGAAAAACTCAAAGTTCTTAAGATTTAAATACGATAAGTCATTTTATTCTCCTCTAAAATTTCATGTTTTTATTATGGTTGTTTTTCAAAAGAACCCTTCAAAAAATTTTTTCGTTTTCCCGAAAAATTATTACGATTTCAGACTTTGAGAGGTTTGAGACTTATAATTCAAAATTAATCAGGTATTTCGGACTTGATATTCTTGATATTATCATCTATAATATACTTAGTTTTCAAATAATTAAAATTAATTCTTTCGCACAAATATACTTATAGTCTATTCCAAATAAGAAGGTACAAACACATCTGAAGAAACTGGACGTTTTAAGACCTTACTAACCACATGTTGTTCGGTTTAAACATCAAACTCAATTTTTGTGCATAGCAAAGCATACAAAATTCCTTCAAAATTCTCATAATTTACATACATCCAATAGTTCATTACTACAAATCATTTTTTTCTTGCTGATGGAAATAATTATTTGTCTTATTATTGGAAAAAAATTGAAATAATAGATATTTCGTATGCTTTGCAATGCACAAACAGTGAGTTTGATATTTCAATCGAATAATATGTGGTTAGTAAGGTCTTAAAACGCACAGTTTCTTCAGATGTGTTTGTACCTTCTTATTTGGAATAGACTATAAATCTATACTAACAAAACACATTCTATTTTTCATATTTTTAGGGTTCCCGGCCTCCAAGGCCGAGGAGCCCTATTAAAATCGGGGGCAACTCATTCATCATCATCGTCATCGTCTTCTTTGCGATTTTCATTCTTTGATTATATATACTTCGTAAACAGATAAACAATCCTTATGGAGAGTTCCGAATACGGCTGCATCTGTTCACCAGACCGCGCTGCAATGCAGTTTGCTGTGTTTTCGCGGATGCTGGCGGATGCATCCAACCGATTTCGTTTGGAACGTTCTGTGTATAGTCGAAAATACTTCAATATAAAAACAACTGTTTCCATATGTATTGTATTTCAACGTATTCGCAGGATCACACTCCTAACCCAGTGGGTGGGTGTTTTACCTGCGATTATTTATACCCGGATTTTTTCATGATGTTCAATGTGGTTTATTTCAACCTTTTTTAGCGATTCCGTGGTCCCTAAGAGTATACTGGATACCGGCGGTTGATTATTCATAATTCGGATCTGCTGAACACAACTAGCCCGCCGGTACCGCGAAAAAGTGGTGCGAAGTTACCCAAAGTTGAGCTTAAAGTTCAAAAGTTCACATTTTTTTCAAAAAAAATCTTTAAAAATCATAAAATTGCCCAATTCAATTGTTCTTTGGCTCATTTTGAAGGGAATTTCTCCCGCTTTCTAATGACGTATCGAAATTTGAGTTTTACTGAAAACTTTCCTCAAATTATAGCGAAATACTCAAAGTTGGTTTTTATTTTGAACTTTTCGACCCTATAGGAACGAACTAACCGCGTTAATCGAAAATTTTGTTGAAATAAATGCTACGCTCCATTAAATTCTCTACTCAATAAGCTATTGGAGAACTCTCTAGCTTGAGTTGGAGCGGAGTTAATGCGTTTTTTGTGACGAAGTCACTCAACTTAAGAAAAATGTAAAAACCCCAAGAATTTGCTTACAATCAAATAATAGTCGAGATATTTCAATGCTGATTATTTGTAGGTAACAGTCAAAACGATTGGTTTGACTTTAGGTTTACTCAAATTTGAGTGATTCACTCAAATTTTTTCACTAATAAATTAACATAGGTTATTGTTATATGTCGGTTTTAGAATGATTTTTCGCACCGAATACGATTTTTCGCCCGAAATTTTCATTGAACAAAGATTTTCAACCCCTCTCCTCCTTTGAGAACCCCCATAAGAGGGATAGATAGGAGGAGGTTCAAAGGGATGGGTGTAGCTTTTATTTTTCAAAATTAAGACATCAACCCCTTTTTGGTGTCATTTCCATATGATTGAATCTCACTGAGTCAAAAATGTCATTCATTTAAGATTTGAGGAAGAGAAACTCCTCTAATTAGAGATTTTCCAGTTCAAGTTTTCTCGTTTTTTCTAAAAATTGTCTAAAAATTACTTTTTTTGTTTTCAATTTTCCATAACCTACCAATTTTCCAAACATATTTATATTACAACTTTCAAACTCTATGGGTAGATTGTCATATGCATATTGACCTTTTACATCATTCCTGTACCCCTACTCCGAGTGAATAGAACGGTCTAAAGTTGCTGAAATTGGATCTATTTTTTAATATTTTTTTGTAAAAAAATGAGGATCATTCAATTTTATATGAGGTTGTGTTTTTTATCAGTCGAAATTCCTTAAACAATTTCTGAATAATATAGGTCCAATACAATAAATACATTTTCTGGGTAGGTATCCTGCGTACCTCTCTGGAGGAATAAGGGGGCTATTTCTGACTAGCGCTTTACACAATTTTTACTAAATTTTTACTACAATTTAAAATTGAAATTAGTTTTACAGCTTTTTTCATTACATTATCGGAGAGTAAATTACTGAATAATATTTTCGGGTGTTCCTGAATCCTTTCATTAAAGTGTAGGTAGTGAAAGGAAGTGACTATTTAGGGGAACGGGTGATATTTAGATGATAAATCGTTAAAAATTTTGACCGATAAAAAATACTACCTCCTATAAAATTGAATGATCCTAATTTGAGGAGCTTCTCTTCCTCAAATGTTAAATTAATGACATTTTTGACCTCAGTGAGATTCAATCATATGGAAATGACACCAAAAAGGGGTTGATGTCTTAATTTTGAAAAATAAAAGCTACAGCCACCCCTTTGAAACTCCTCCCACCCCTCCTATGGGGGGTTCTCATAGGAGGATGGGTAGAAAATCTTTGTTTAATGAAAATTTTGAACGAAAAATGGTATTCGGTGCAAAAAATCATTCTAAAACAACATATAACAACCTATGTTAATAATGGTCCATATGAACTAACATCTACATTCTACATATTATCGTAAATTACCAAGACTGGTGACTAATTTTATCGATTAAATTACAATCTCCTGAAATTCGTATCTCTGAGTAGTCTGAGTGACAATCCATATTTTTTGGTAGAAAATTTTCCAGCTAAAAATTTCTAAATTTTTTCGAGGCACCGAAACGTCTTGAGATCGCTTATAATGGATGCAAAAGATCGAAAATGGAGCAGGATCTACAAACTTTCTGTTTTTTTTTTGGTAATTTAAATTTTAATCAAATTGCCATATTTTTTAGGGTGATAACGTAATTTTAAAATGTCAAAAATTCGCCAGAATTTGAAAAATGATCTATAGTCCCTGAAATTTTGAACAAGAAGTTGTTTTATGATGTACTTTCGATTTATTTCTGTTTTGGCTCAACAGTTTACTTTTATTCAGGATGTCTTGAAATTCTGAGCGAAGCGGAAATTAAGTACCCACACCTACTTAATGAATAAAGCGATTCTCAATCTGAAAATAAATTTTTTTCAGGGAAATCGCAAAGTAAATAGAGAGGTTGTTTCAAAGGTATAAAAAAAGAGTTAGGTTGTTCGGTTTGTGAAATTCAATTCCTCGTAGGTGGTGAGTCTAATTGAAGTGCAAACCGCAATTAAAATTAAAAATTTGTGCAAAACCAGAAAGACAGCAAAAAAAATTAATAAAAGAAAATTTGAACGACTGTGAGGAGTTTTTTGAAACTCCTAAATCCAACTAAGAGGTTATTTTTACTCCGAACACAGAAGTTTACTTAGTGGAGTGAGATGAAAGGTTAAAAATTGAAAACTCATGAAAAATTTTTTAAAATCTGATCCCACCTTTTACTTGAAAGTCTACTTTTATGTTTGAGATAAAAATGACTTCAAAAACGCTTTAAGGAAGTAAAAAAATGTTTGACCCTGTGGAGTTTTTGCCGACTCATTTTTTTCTTAGAAAAATATAAATTTTCCGACCACTTGTACTGAAATTACAGTTTGAAAATTAAACGTGTACGTAAACAAGCTTGAAAATTTTACTTTCTCTTCATCTCTTCAGAAAGGTTAAAAATTATCTCGACTTGAGTTTGTAAAATAGAACCCTTGAAATTTCAGCGTTTGGAAAGTCGAGGTCGCTGATTCCTAAATTAATATTCATTTTTTGCCTTTCCCAAATTTGAGTTCCATGGGGGGGGGGGGGGGGGGGGTAAACTCAGAATTTTGATAAATTTCGATATGTGTATTGAAATGTAGGTATTCGGGGTTGCTGATTCCAATTCAGACATTTATTTTTCGCCCCGACTAAATTTGAACCCCAAGGAGAAGGTCAAAACTCAAAATTTTGAAAAATTTTAATATGGGTGTCAAAACATAGGTATTTGAAGTCGCTGATTCCGATTCTGACATTAATTTTTTGCTATGGCCAAATTTGAGCCTCAGTTCAAATGATAATGAAGATGATCTTTAAGTCGTCAACCATGTTCCTTTCTTTATTATACAATTTCAATGTTTGTTGCATTTTTATGGAGAAACACTCTCACTTTTTATTTATTTATTATTTATTATTAATAATAATTAATAAGCTAAGTAACGATTTATACTAAAAAAGTTTTGTTTGTATGCTTGAATTTTTATTTCTTGCATCTTTGTAGTTTTCACCTGAATAATACCTACATTTCAACACCCATATTGAAATCTTTCCAAATTTTGGGTTTACCCCTCCGCCTTGGGCTTAAATTTGGTCAGGGTGAAAAATAAATGTCAGAATCGGAATCAACGACCTCGAGTACCTACATTTTGACACCCATATTGGATTTTTTCAAAATTTTGAGTTTTTACCCTCTTCCTTGGGGCTCAAATTTGGTCATAGCGAAAAATTAGTGTTAGAATCGGAATCAGCGACTTCAAATACCTACATTTCGACATCCATATTGAAATTTTTCAAAATTTTGATTTTTGACCCTCCCTTTTTGGGACTCAGATGTGGTTAGAATCGAAAATAAATTTCAAAAACGGAATCAGCGACCTCGAATAACCTTATATCGAAAGTTTTAGAATTTCATCTTTCGAACTTCAGTCAGAATGATTTTTTACTACTTATTTTTTCAAACTGGCCCACTGTGTGGTGGTTTATGTAAATTAACCTTTATGTCAAGATGTTCTTCAACACAGGTAAAACGATTTTGTATCCTTTGCGGTTCATCTTTCCTCACCACCACAAAATATATTCATTTACATCATTTACAACCAACACACTAACAATTTCCGCGAAACGCCATCTCTTGCCTAAGCTAGGGCGCTATAGCCTAAGCATTTAACTGCTTGGATTTCGCGGATGCTCTCTCCTGGATGTCCGACAGCAGCGCTTCTAAGTGGCTGGATGCATCGTCCTCCAAAACTAGTATTCGCTATTTTAACATTGGACTGTTTATCTGTTTACGAAGTATATATAATCAAAGTTTTCATTAGATCGAGTGAAGAATCTTATTGGCTTATACCTCGATGACGTCCTGCTGCATCGTGTTAGTAAACCAATTAGAAGAGAGGAAGTATAAATAACGAAAGTTTATTTAAACATGGGACCATTGGATAATTTTGTTTTGTGTGGACTGTGGAGTAGTTCGTAGTTCCTTTTTCTGAAGTCTAATTTCAGTTTAATTTCAACAATTTTTTTCCAATTTCAAATTTTCCTGAAATCAGTGAAATGTTATGCAATATTGCGTTTTCTCCTTTTCCCAACATTTTTAAATTTAAATTATTTTTCTCAAAATTTCCGACCCAGAATTTTTTAAAGAAATTTTCCAAACTTGAATTTTTTGAAATTTTTTTTCAACTTGAAGACCAATGCCAATAACCCAAAAAAAAACATATTATATGTGAAGAAAAGGGACTCAATTTATTTGAAGCAGGGGTGGAAAGCTGTATAATAAAACTTCAGCTTTCAGCTTTAGCTTTTGAAAAATGAAAATAAAGCTTTGGCTTTCAGCTTTAGCTTTTGAAAAATCTTCAGCTTTCAGCTTTTAGCTTTCGACTTTTGGCTTCAACTTTTTATCTTCCCCTGCAAATAATGACAAATATTGAGTTATAAATTCAAGGAATGAAAATTAAATCATTTTCTTTAATTTCTTTCATTCTTTCATAAATCTTATTTAGAAAACAAACAGAAATCATAAAAACATTATGAGATCACAATAATCTGATATCAATTCTTTAGATTTCATAATAGTTTAGACCATTTTAATACAATATTTTATCCAAAAAAAGTCGAAAAATAAAGCTGTCAAAAGCTAGCTTTAGCTTTTTTAAAAATACAGCTTCAGCTTTCGGCTAGCTTTTTCCTCCTCCAATTTATCAGCTTTTATCGGCTTTCGGCTTTAGCTTTCGGCTAGCTTTCCACCCCTGATTTGAAGCGTCCGTTTAAAAAACAACCATAGTCCAGAATCTGTATATGAGAAAGGGGACATAGGTGTATCGAAAAAAAGGTTGCACCTGGGTCCCTTTTCTCATATACAGATTCTGGACTATGGTTGTTTTTTAAACGGACGCCTCATTTTCATCCCAGAAGCTTCATCAATATTAATTCGTCTTTACTTCATACATTATACATTGATACATTTTTAAAAAAATTCAACTTCAAAATTTTTCCGAGTTTGTTGAATTTTGACAATTTTTAAAAAATAGTCAGCATCACTGAAAATCAAAATTCCGGGGACCCTATTGCCAGGTCGCCTGCGACCCTGCTTGTTTCATCATTTCATGAAAAAAATAATAAATATTCCTTACTTGTTCCGCAACGTTGACCATTTCATTTAAAACGATGAAACTTATAACAAAATATGATATAATCCACGATATCATATATCCATTGAACACAATCCAACCATCATCGACGTGAAACGACGAAAACGATAAAATCAACGCGTTTTCAGAAATAATTAAAAATGCGTAAGTCGTAATCGCAGAAACAATATAAAAATAGAAGAGGCAAAATTGAAATCTATATAAAAAATTCTGTTTTACACAAATACTTCTCAGACACTCGTGTGTATGGAATATTATACCCACAGAATAGTACAAATTAAATCTGGATAGCCTTTTTGGCATTTCGATCAATTCATCATTAATGGAAATAAAATGAAGTCGAACTATTTTCAATACGAAAAAATAATGATAAATATCAGTCCAAATTATTAGCCTGGCTGAATAATGTAACATAATAATTCTGGAGCCCTCTGGCGGTCCATAGATCCCCACACCAAACAAATCAATCAAAAAAGTACTAATAATAAAAGTAAAAAATGGTAAGAACATTTTCAGCCATAAAAATCCGGATATCGTTTCACACATACGAATTTTAGGCCACGTTTTATTGAGTTCTAATAATTTATGAAAAACTTCTATTTTTTTGTCATATTGCAATAAACTAATCAGGATTGAAATCACAGCGCATAACATTTCCGAAGAAAATAAAAAGAAAGCTGCGAAAGCCCTTGGGATGTTAAATTTACTATCAATAAGTTGGGATGTCATATAACCCACGTTGATCACAAATTGAATTACCAAATAAATTAGCACCAGAGCTGAATACCCAATCCACCAACAATTTTGCTTTTTGGCTTCAAAGTCGTAGGTATTCAGAGCAAAAAAACGTAATAAATTAAAGATCTGGATAATCATTTCACGAAAAATTTGTTCATTGGTTATCATTTCGTGATTTACTATAGGAAAAACCGCGAACACATTAGGTCAGCTCAAAGATGCCATATTTTTAAAAAGTGAATTTAATTGTATAGATGTCAATTGCCAACACACTGAAACACTTTTGTAGATCATATCTCTAACCCAATTCTTTAAACACTTCCAAATATCAACTCGCCATAATTATTTCAAAGGCTCATCATATAACAACAAAAATGTCAATATAAATTAATGTCAAAACAAAATTAATGAACTCTTACCTCGCCATTTACTCGAGATATTTTTCTTAATTACTTCCTGCCAAAATGAAACATTAACAACATAGTTCAAGTATTGATCCACATCCAATCGTTTACTGTTGTGCTGAAATTAAAAGAAAAAAACAATAATTAGAACTTAAAATATCTATATATACGCTTCAAGAACAAATATTTTCGATACATGGAACACATTCGAACACAAAAAAAACTTTCAAATCGGTAATCCATCAAATACGTTCAAATTAAAACAACGTAACAATTTTAGACTCAAAATTTTTTAATTTTGCAACAAAAAACAAAAAGCTGATTATGAATCAAAGCTTTTATAATTGCAACATTCTTATAATAGCAGATCATGATTATTTATATTTATTAGGTACATGTAAGTAAATAATTCCCTTAAACAATACGTTTGATTTCAACATATCTACTCATTTTAATTATTCAACTGAAATAAAAATCTAATAAATTAAATAATACCATAAATTGCGTGTAAACATAACAATGAGTTATTTACATTGTAAATTACATTATTCCATTACATAAATTTTGCTGAACTTCAATTTAAATTAAATTTATAGCAATAGGTACCTATATCACAGATTGATAAAACATTGCAATAAATCATTATCGTATATGTTTCCCGAAATAAATTCGAGTAAGTAAGTAAACATTTCGAAAATCCAATGTGGCAATTTAGTTGTTTATGATTTTCACGTGAAGTTTTGAAAAATGGAACTGCAAAAGAATGATGAGATACATGGAAGAGCTGCTGATAACCTACAGCATGAAAATTCTGCATTAAAATTTGTATTTATAAATAAGTAGGTAAGCATTTTTTATGAAAAAAGAACAATAATTACTTGATATATGAGAGTGAAATCCAAAGGAAAAAATCCACAGGCGCTGAATTCAATTTTATCGTCATAAATTTGCCTCGAAAATATCTTCAACTAGAAAAAAAATCAAATAACTTTCTCAGAATAAGACAGATAAGGTACTACATTCAAGTTATTATAGTTATTTTGAATATTATTATGTATAGTTCATATTCCACGTTATTTTGTCCAAAATCTGTCTAATGTTTGAAATTTTCACGAAACAACGATGTAGGTACTAGGTAGCTAGAGCTACTAGCTAGGCACCTAGCTACCTACATTAGGAGTGATCGTTTTGTACTTTTTTTTTCAAAAGTTACAGAGAAAGGGATAGTTGGAAAAATGTGTCTGGATCTCAAAATGACATGATAAAAATTTCACTTCCTGACTTCGCATTTACTTCTTCTCACTAAACCTTAAAATATGACTAAATATTTTCGAAAAAATTTTAAAAATTAAAAAAATGATCTTGTTAAAAGAAATATTTTAGTGCGGAATGGATATTTTTACCAAAAAATATCAGAAACATCCATTTTTCCTTACCCTATTTTTCAGGGATATTTTTAAAAAGTATCACTTTTTTATGTAGGTATAGGTACTTAGGTATTTTCAATATTCAGTTGAAAATCGAAAAAATTATTTTGAAAAAATTTTTCTTGAAAAATGTTGACATGAAAATTGTAACCCATTAAAATCATCGCCGGCGATTTTCCATTATGAACCCTTGGCTTATCTTAGGCCATTTCTTCAACATGAGGGGTAGACGTTGTTTTAAAAATTGTAAAGGGGTGGAAAATTGGCGTTGGTGACTTTTATGGGTTAAAATATTCATATTAATTATTAATATTATTTCGGGGAGAATTTTTTACTGAATATTGAAAAAAAAATGAAAAATATCATTTTTTAAGGATTCCCAAGGTAAATAAGGAGTCAGGGGATAAAATTTTTACCACGTCTTTTTGAAGTCCATGCACAACTTTCAAGCTACTTCCTTTTCAATTTTCGAAAAAAGAGGGCAAAATGATCAGCCAATCACCCCAAAAGTAACATTCATTAAAAAATCTGAAAAATATTCAAATATCCAATCTTTTTATACATAACACATCAGGCATCATAGCGAAATTTTTGAAGAAAACAGTAACTTTTAGTAACTTCTTTTGAGCAAAAAATGATCAAAAAGTAACCAAAAATAGCCAAAAATTCAATTTTTTCGGGGGGATTTTTTTTACAGTTTTCTGGGGGGGGGGTAATTTTTCTTGTAGTTTTCTGCAAACATTTCAAAGCTAATTAACTGAAAAGACGTGAATAATTTCATTTTTTAAATTCCTTCGTCAAAACAACAAACAAACTAGCAAAAATCAATTTTTCAATTTTTTTCTTGAAGAATTATGAAAAATAAAAATTCCTTCGTGAAAATTTGAATTTTTGCCTGGAAGTGCGAAGAAAAAGTGACTTTTGAGAGAAAAAAGTAACCAAAGTGACCTTTTAGACGAGAAAAGTAACCAAAAGTGACAAACACCCTAAAAAAGTGATCCGCCATGATGCCTGACACATTGAAAAAACTGGCGTGATTATACATTATTAATGTTATCGAAAAGAATTTTTAGTTGATTTTGAGAATTTTTTCTTTCATAGAAAAAAGCCTCCATCCTAATTTTACAATAAGTTATTCTACCTACATTTAAAAAACGTTGATTTGAAAATTTTTCAGATATTTTGAGCATGTACAACATTGCTTTGTGAAAATTTTAAATATTCAAGGACAAGTTTACGTGGAACGAGTCCAAGAGCGGTTTTAGAGGGCGATTTGGGGTATTATCACCCCCCTCTCCACAACATGACTCTAAATAAGGGCGAAGGAGGTAACTCACGCTCCCTTAAAATGACTTGTTAAACATTCAACAAATTAATATTTTTGGCTTTCCTAACATAATTTTCATAAGCATTTTCAACCTCGCTTCGCTCGGGCAATAATTATTTTTCATTTTCTACTTACAAATTTTTCGAATTTTTCGCGATCAAGGTTCAAAATTTCGATTTTCTGTTATCGCCACTGTAATTACCTTCAACTCCCCCCCCCCCCTACTTTTGAGAAAAACCCGACTACTGCACTGATCCCAAAACTAAAAAATAATTTAATGGAAAATCGAGCAATATCAAAAAGAGAGGTACAAATGAATTTCATATTTCAACTTATTCATTCACACGAATGAGTAATGCTTGTGTGTGAAAAATGGTTAATTCCTAATTTTAAGATCTCTGGTGAAAAAAAATTTAAAAATTACTTTCGCCATGAAATTAGGCTCGAACAAACTCAGAAACAAGAATTGAAAAACATTTTTCAACTATTTTATTAATTCCTCCTCCTCCCCCCTCTAATTCAGTCAGAAATAGCTGATAAGTTACAAAATTGTAATTTTTCGCTTTTTCCAACGTAATTTTTCAAAAAAAATTTGCTCGGGAGGTACATTTGTATTCATCAGCATGAAATATACTCTGTATTTTGAAAAATTCTCTCTCAAAAAAATTTCAAAATACAAAATTTCAAATTTTTTCCCAATTTTTTATCCCTTTTTGAGAAAAAAAATTTCATGTCCCTTCTCTTTCAAGGTAAGTACCTAAATTTATTGTTTCATAAAACATAATTGCATCACTTCTTAAGGGAAGATTTTAAAACAGCCCTGAATGAGCCACATACTTACAAATTTATTCAAATATTGTTGATCAACTTCAAGTTGTAACTTCTGGATCAATTCTACGGTATTGTTTCCCTGAAAACAGTAAAAAAAAATTATTGGGAATAAATCAAAACAAATAATTAGAGAAATTATGTACTCATATTACTTACCCACTTGTAATAATAAAAGGTATTTTACCTGTATTACTTGGTACCAAAAATGGGTCGATAATTCAATATAACATAAATAAAAAGCACTACGATTCAACATAACACAATAATTTAAAACAATTTTTACTCAGCGATAAAAGTGAACAAAGCATAGGTATTTAATAAATATCTAATACAAATCAAACAGCATAATTTACTGGTATAACTTGTGCAAAACATGGAAAATAAGCTGTGAAGTTCTGTAAAATTTTTAAAAGATCAAATCTTGGTCTCTTTACTTATTTTATACCAAATAAAATGACTGAGCTCATGATTTTTTTTCAAGAAATATGTAAAGCACAAATTCAAATAAGGAACCATATTCAATAAAATTAATACCAAATAATGTCATTTCCCTATACCATCATTTCGGTTAAATCAATGCAAAGCTTGATCAAAAAAGACGCCTACATACACATTGAGTATGCAATTTTATTAACACGACGAATATTTACGGCAAACTGTATAGGCAACCATCCGAAAAAAATCGTTTAAAAATACAAATTCGAATTATGGTGAAATTCGCTTACCTCTTCGGCAACACCACTGACAATTTTCAAAACAGAATAACTAAACAAATAATACAACGTGGTCCAAATACTATAATAAGTGTATCCAGCCATCACAGGCACATCATCTTTTATAACGAAATAAATAACCGTACATACGAAAATCAAATATATCAAGACAGTCGTAATCGACATGATGAAATAAGTCAACCAAAGCAACTGCAAACTATACGACTCGTTATGAATTTTACAAATGTTTCTTAAAGATTTATGCATCTTGTTCAGTCTCTTGATCCTCCAATAACTATCTCTTTTCGAATGATTTTTAAACTTTTTCAACACGATCATCTCCTTATTGATACGTTCGAAATGCAATCGAATAATTTTCAAGACGATCAAAAAATAAAGAACATCGAACCAGGAAATTAATCTAGCTGAATACCTCAACATCATCACCGTCCTTATACGCATAGAATCGTAAGTGATTTGGAAAAGAAGATCGCTCACGAAGAAGAATAACATGACGCTGGAGAAAATTACGATACGCGAGTACCATTGAAATTTCGAGTATTTTATGCTCATGTTTAACAGAAAAAATTTGTTTTCGATTTTGAACAATTTTAAAATAACTCGTCTTTTTTTATCGCTCGATCTCAAAGTCATGATTAAAGAAAACAGTGCGCATGACATTTCGGTCACACTGGCTGAGAGTATGCTGAGGAACATTGAAAATCCAGAATCTCTTGGGCTGAGCGACATCCATAAATCGATTATGTTTACGAAATATTGAGCTAGTAAGTAGATCATCAGTAGGATTGTGTAATAAGGCCATAGTTTGGATTTTTGAAACGAATCTGTGGTGAAAATGTTCAGACCTACAATTCGTAGTATGTTCAGAATTGGAAATAAAATGGCACGTAAATTTTGAGTCATGATGTACTTAAGCCTGGACAGTTACATTGTTGCTTTGGTCACTACAAGAATTTAACTAATGATAGAATAACAAATAAATGGGCTCGAGGGTAAATGGGGCGTTTAATTACTTGTCTATCGAGTGAAGTGTCATTATTTTTTCAAGTTTATTGTGATGGTGTTTGGTCAGTGTTTTATTTTTAACGCTGTGTAGGTTATTTGATGGATTAATTATCCGATATTTGTGATGAAATGTAGATAATTTACTTTACCGTCCTCGATGAACAAGTTAATTAAAATAATTAATTGATTTTAAAATAGAAATTTTTATAATCAGTCTCGATTTCAAAAATGTCGAGGAATTGGGTTAATGTGAGGAATAATTGCAAATTTGGAATTTAGATCGAAACGAAACTGGACTTGAATTTTTGAAAAACTGTATTTCGTGGTTTTATAAAAGAAAGTCTCAGAAATTTAATAACTCAGACCAAGGTTTGAAAAGTGGGGGGGGGGGGTGTCAATCAGACACTTTTATTCAATTTCTGGAGAAACTATGAACAGAATATGACTCCTGCAGTCACCCTAGCGCCTATCGATTGCCTCTGGGGATCTGACCTAGAAACCAGAGCTGGAAAATCAAAACCCAAACCAAAAAATTAAAACTCAACCTTAAAATCAAACTTGAAAAATAGAAGTTTTTTACTTTAGCTCAGGAAACTGCATTTTATTGTTTTTTTTTTTCATAGAATTCATAAATGTAAGGTGGTTTCAAACCCGGGGAAAGGGGGTAGGTTCTAAAATCAAATTTTCAAGAAAAACCAACTTTTCGGTAAATATTTCGAGAAATACCTATAGTACAGGCATTCTAGCAAAAAAGTGGAAAAAATTTAGAACAAAGGTTTTTTTGCGGGAATGTGTTCAGAAGGGTCCCAGTAGTTACCAAAAAAAACCCAAGAGCCCCAAGTGTGAGGGAAATTTTTTTGGGGGGTGAAACACCCCCCAAAAATGAGTTTTTCTACATTATTTCAATATGTATCAATTTTGAATAAAAAATAACCACCGATTTGAAATCTGCGTCAAATTTCCGATCTAATGATACCTAACACAACCCATTTCAAATGAAACATGAGCTTTTGAGGGGGATCAAAATTACCCATTTTTGAAAATCTCAGATTTTTCAAATTTAAGAGTTGAAATCTGCACCTAAATGATACTTTATCGTGCCTTAACGACTGTTCACGAGTACGTAAAAGATTGCTGTATGTATTTTGACACAATCGCACCCATATGGGGAGGGGGGGGCCCTCTCGCCTCTTCAAGATACATTTACCCTATTGGAACAAGCAGACTCGCCGAGCCTTAACCTGGCGGGGTAGTTTACTTTGAGTGAGGGACCTCCTAGAAAAAGTTTGACCCCCCCCGAGCAAGGGGGAGCAGGAGGTGCTCAAAATGCATCTCCTTTTGAAAAAACTGATTAAAAAAACACAAAAAACATCGTTTTTTTCAAAAGGATATGCATTTTGAGCACCTCCTGCTCCCCCCTTACCCCGTGGGGGGGTCAAACTTTTTTTTGGAAGGTCTCACACTCAAAGTAAACTACCCCGCCTAAATTTAGTCAAAATCCAAGATATGTTTTTTTTTCACTCTATCCTATTATGTGCGACATAGATCGATAATAGTTTCTTAATTCGACGCATCATCTGCTACTAAATTAATCGAGCCAGCGCCAGCATCCAAGTAGAGGAAAAAAAATAGGTAGTCTATGCTCGTACCAGAAACGAATAACATAATCGGAATGTCAATTCCGATTATGTTGTTCGTTCTGTCAAGTCCATAAATAGTCTAAAATAAAAAGCGACTTACAAGGGAGCTACCCGAGATCGGACACGCGGAATGAAAAAAAATTTTCACAAGCTTGTAGAGCATTACCAAAAACTTCCACAGCCAAAATTTCAGCCCCTAAAGTTGACATAGGGGAGAGCTATAGGGGTTTGAATTTCAAAAAAAAAACCTAATACACCGAAAAATTACAAAAATCTAAATAATGTAATTCGCGTTCTTACGGCATTTAGGAGATGGATTTTATACCGGGAAGGTCATCTGAAGATGGAATAGTCGCCTAGGTTCGCGTGTAACATCAGGAGGGGGAAGGGGGATTTTCACTCGTACCTTTTATGGACGATGTAGAAAAATTGTAATAAAGACCAATGTATGAGTGAAAATTCCCCCTCTCTTGATATTACGCAAGAACGCGAGTTATTTTGATTTTTGTAATTTTTCGGTGAATTGGGCGATTTCTCGAAATTCAAACCCCCATAGCTTCCCCCATATCAACTTTAGGGGCTGAAATTTTGGCTGTAGAGAGTTTTGGTAATGCTCTACAAGCCTGTGAAAATTTTTTTTCATTCCGCGTGTCCGACCTCGGGTAGCTCCCTTGTTAGATTGGGTAAAATATTTTAAGAGACCGAAAAAAAACACAACGTTGAAGTCACCGATGACGTACACAACCGTGCTGATGAGAAAAGTTGAAAAAAAAACGACCAAGTTCAAATCTCGCCATTCTTCAACAAAATGGTCAAAACAGGGGTACGTTAAGAACGCTTTTCACACAATTTTGATTGACTAAAAAACACAAAAAACAGCGTTTTTTCAAAAGGAGATGCATTTTGAGCACCTCCTGCTCCCCCTTGCCCCTGGGGGTTCAAACTTTTTTTGGTAGGTCTCTCACTCAAAGTAAACTACCCCGCCAAATTTAGTCAAAATCCAAGATATGTTTTTTTTTCACTTTATTGTTTATTGTACATGTGAACGCTTTGATAACATCAAAAGGGTCCACCCCCCACCACCATATGGGTGCGGTTGTGTCAAAATACATACAGCAATCCTTCACGTACTCGTGGACAGTCGTTAAGGCACGATAAAGTATCAATTAGGTGCAGATTTCAACTCTTAAATTTGAAAAATCTGAGATTTTCAAAAATGGGTAATTTTGATCCCCCCCTCAAGAGCTCGTGTTTCATTTGAAATGGGTTGTGTTAGGTATCATTAGATCGGAAATTTGACGCAGATTTCAAATCTGTGGTTATTTTTTATTCAAAATTGATACATTTTGAAATAATGTAGAAAACCCCATTTTTGGGGGGTGTTTCACCCCCCAAAAAAATTTCCCTCACACTTGGGGCTCTTGGGTTTTTTTTGGTAACTACTGGGACCCTTCTGAACGCATTCCCGCAAAAAAACCTTTGTTCTAAATTTTTTCCACTTTCACCTCTTTTGAAGATCAATTTGCCTGGACTACTATTTCAGATAGGAAATTTGACTAGAAATCGGAAAAAGTTGGTATGAGAACTTTATCATGTTTCCAAGTTTCCAAAAAGTCTCAAACCTCCAAAATTTAATGATTTCGATTTTCCTTTTTTTTTCAAAAATGCCAAATTTCTGGAGCTGGGTTCTACTTGGAGAATGACACGACTTCCTAATGTTTTCAGGTTCTGCACACAATTTCAGACAAAAATCAAAATTTTCATATTTTGGCGTTTGTATAGCCTTTTTTGGGCACTCAAGAGCGCGATACGTCCCCCAAACTAACTTTTTAGAATTCCTGGCAAGGTTTTTTATTAGAATTGATCATTGTAAAAAATGTTTAAAAATTTTTGGGGCACTACATGTGACAATTTTTTTTCAATTTTACAAAATATTCTAAATAAAAACTAAACTTCTATTTTCTGGAATTAAAACTTGAATAGAAACATAGGTGCACTCAGAAATTGTGTGAGGGGGAGGGCTCAGATGTTGAGAAAAAATGGGAGGGGGGGTCAAAATTTAATGAAAAAATGAAGTAACCTGTCATTTCAGTGGGGCTGGGGGTATTTTCAGTAGAAGGATAATATATACCTCCAGATTTGAGCGAAGAAAAATTGAAAAATGGGGAGATTTAATGTTTTTTTTTTTGGTCAAAATTATCGATTTTTTCTGATAAATGGGACATTGACTGAGAAATTAGTAATTTTTGGCCGAAAAATCAGTGAAAAATCACTAATTCTCAATGAAAAATATTTTACTGATTAAAAAAGACAGCATTTTTGCAAATTTAAGAATTTAACTGATTCAAATTTAAAGAGTGGTATGTCTTTTCAAGAAATAGTTGAAGGGTTATACAGGGAAAAAAGCAGCCAATTACAAAAATTGTATATTAGAAAGGGGACTTAGATGTAATCGTTTTTAAATTTACGCGTAGATCCCTTTTCTAATATACCATTTTTGTAATTGGCTGTTTTTCCCCTGTGCCCTTCAGTTTCGCTCGAGCGAAAATTTTTCAAAAAATCATACTCTTCTTTGACATGTTTATAATAAAAAATTTCCTTGCCGAGCTTAGGAGGGGGGGGGGGGGACGACTCGATCCCCTTGAGTCGTCCATCTCGGGTGCGCCCCTGAATAGAAAATTAAACTTTTATTCTCCGCAAACTTGAAACTCGAACCACCTATAAACTGAAACCTTAATGCCATCAGTTGTATGAGCCCTCCTGCAAAAGTGCAAACTAGGAAAGCACCTCAGGAATGGAAAATCAAAATAGTTTCACGTTTAAATTTATAGTCTAGTTTTAGACAGGGAGGGGCTCCCCACGGTCCATCTCCTCCCCTCACACAAGCACCAAAAAGAAATAAGTGAAATTTCTCCTTTGCTTTTCCAAAAATTGAGAAAGGGTTTGTGGGAGACCTCTCAAAAAAATGTCAAGCTCATCTGATATCGAGAGAGAACGGGAGAAAAAAAAAACAGAAAATAAAAAGAAAAATCGGTTGAGCCACCCTCTCCTCCGGTTCGATCCGATCTTTGGCCCCTTCTCCCCTCTGATAATCTTTGCTCTTTCTTTGATTTTTTTCACACTGTTTTTCTGTCAGGGGAGGGGGAGGGGGGTAAAATCACGTACCTAATTTTAAAAAATGAAATAGAAATCATGACTTCACGACTTGATTACTCGAAAATAATAGGTATTGTCCCTTTGTCTTAAAACTCCCAAAAAAAACTACTTGAGGTTAATGGATATGCGTACAGTGCAAATTCTGCAATCAGAGAGTCTACTGGATTAGCCGTTCGAATTTTTATGACTTTTTCCATGATTTTCGTGAGAATAATGAATTTTTTGCAGTTTTAAATTACTGGAAATTCTTGGAATTTTTCACAAAAATTCACGTCTTTTTCATGACTATCATATCAATAAAACACTCTAGCAGTTTTTCATTTTCTTTTTTGTAGCTCTTACGAGCTCCACTTCAAATTCCGAACTCCGATTGCGTTCTTCAAACATTTCCTGGTCCTCTTTATCTTCAAAAACTGAAACTTTCATCAGAGGTTTCTTCAAAAAATTACCAAAATTCGCTCACTTGATAAGTATTTTGAACATGGAACATTATTTGAACAGAAAATTATTCTATTCTTGAACTCACTGGCATCGTTGACGAAAATTTTGGGCCTTGGTTTCTTTTAAAAAAATTCTCATTGAGATCACTTTTGTGCCTCCCCGATTTCACGTTTTAGGGAGAAGGGAGCTACGGACGCCACTGAACTTGAACAGTTGAACGATTGCATAGCTGGACTACTGGACGATGGAACCACGAAAGAGTAAAAACTAAGTCAAGACATTAGACAAACGAGAAATGGCCAGGTTGAATTAGGTGATCGAATGATAAACCACCAAAACTCACATCAGAAGAGTAAATGAATAAACGATAGCACAACTGAATGATTCAACAGCTCTACCTACCGTTGAATCTACAATTAGATCTAAAGTTCGCAATTCATTCTCATATTTTTTTTCTACATAAATTTAAACGCATAATTCTACTCGGTAATAAACCATAAGAATACCAAATCTTACCTCACGAATAGTACAAACAACAGAATCCAAAAATGTATAGCAAAACGAATAATACGACACAATCCAATACACAAAATAAAAATAATCCGTTTTAATGGTAGATTCATCATGGGGATGTTCCAATTTAGACACATACTTCATCAAGAAAAAATACCACATCGTGGTAATAACAGAAGTAAGAAACATACACAGAAATGTCATCGGAAACTCGTACAAAGCACCGTGCATTTTACAAATCTCCCTCAACGAATTATGAGTTCTAGTAATAATCTCAATTCTATAATCAAATCGTCTCCTAAAACACCACTTGCTCCGCGATAATTTCGCATTATTCAACAAATCATCGTTAATACACTTGAAATATCCTCGCACGACCTTCAGCACAGCAATGAAGTATCCAATATTAATCCATCCAATAACCATGGCCGTACATCTCAACGATAATATCGATATAGCAAAAGTCGAGCCGCCGAGACTCAATTGTTCGAAGTCTACTATAAAACAACACAATATGTGAATCATTGATAGGAACATGTTCGAATACCATTTTCTTTTTGAGTACTTAATTTTGATACCGATCGTATTCAAGTCTTTTTCTATTTCGAACAAATGTAGTATTATTTTCATCTTTTTATCATACTGTTTGAAACTAATCAACAGAGCTGAAGCTGTGGTTAGCATTTCAGTGATCGATGACGTAGCTAAACTCATTCCTTTAGAAACTCCATCTTTTTTGTCAGCAGCGAATAACCGTATGATGAATATACCATTCAACGAATATTGGAATAAATAAATAAAGATTAGGATCGATGAGTAATACGTCCAGAAAACTGATTTGTCTTTGGTTTTCAGATTGAATATATTTAAGCCGACGAATCGCGAAAGGCACAGAACCGGATGAAAAATTGAATGCAAATCATTCTTTAAGCACATCGCGTTCGAAATTGGATGAAATTTTAATTTGGGTGCATTGAAAAGTTGACGTTTACATGGTCAATCACTCATTAATTTTAGAGTAGATGCCGTTGAAAATCGAATGACAGCACTACAGCCAACGATAGAGAATCTCTCAAGTGTCAAAACGACATTATAATTCTATGGTATCATCCATTTTTTATTTTTTATTAATTAATTTTTATTCATTCCGAATGAGGTATGGTATAATAAATAATTAACGAGTGCTTGATACTCACCACATCGCCATGTTATTCTAAACATCTCAAAGAAAACAACACTCAATAACATGACTAAAACTAATCAAACACAACATTATTAACCGAGAAATCGAGAAATGAAATGAAAATACGTATTATTTGAAAGAAAAATTGATTTTTTCAAAATTAATTCTTTTTGAAAAAATGATTACCGAAACGAAAACAAAACAAAGCGTGCGATTTTAATTTTGCAGTGTTACCATACATACTATTTTTTACTTCACAGTGTTGCTTACATAATCAAACTCATTGCTCATTGGATGTTACTAATGACGTAACATTGAGAATGACAAATGAGCAATTCTCAAGCTTAATTTTGTTAATTTTTTTTTTGACGTCATAAAATAAAACTATAATAATAATTATATATAAAATTATTGTTATTCGTTAAATATTTTTCAATTATTCATTCATTTTTCAAGATTTAAAGCATTAAAAAATTTATTTATTTCAAGTTCAAATTTTCCCTCAAAATTTTTTTCCTCAGACATTTTTTCAGGATTTTCTGAAATAATTTTTTTTTTGATTTTTTTCCAAATGCCAATTTACTTTTTTCCAACACGAGGAAGGATGTCGAAAAAATTGAACAAAGTATCAATTTTTTCGACGGTACAATTTTTTCGACGTTTTTGCGAATTGAGAAACTGTGAAACCATAAAAACAAAAACTGAAAAACCCGTAACACTAGTTGATTTTTGATAAAAACTTGAAACTGAACTGAAATCTAAACTTCTACAAAGCAAACTTGAAACTAAAATTTAAAAAGTAGCAAGTAGTTTTTAAATTTCAGTGTTCAAAAAATTGATTTGTCTTTTTCATGGAATTCGTGGGTTACACGTCGACGTTGGGTACCAAAAGAAAATTTACATATTGTGTGATTGTAGGTAGTAAAGGTACTACAAAGCACCAAAGTCCAGCATTATAAAATTCCCTCGAAATTTTTCAACTCTGAAAGTTTTTCAAGTTCAAATTTTCTCAAAATTTTCACCAACTTTGAATTTCCTCAATATCTTTTTCAACTCCCAAATATTTTCCAACCTAAAATTTCCTCATTTTTTTTTCAACTTCATGTTTTCAAATTTTTTTACAACTGAAAAATTTTTCCGACCAAAGTAACCCACATTGAATTTTTTCAATATTTTTTTCAATTATAAGGTTGCTGTCAAGATCAAATTAAAAAGTTGGTTTTAAAAAAAAACGATAACTTGAAACCTAAAACAAACTTTGAACTGAAAATTAAAATTTTATTTCCCGAACTTGAAAATCGAGCTGAAAACCGAATTTTCACTCCTCAAACTTGGAGCTCCGACTTCAAACTAAACCTTTATGCAGTCGGTTTCGCCATCCTTGATCTAAACTTGTGATTTTTTTTTTAAATTCAGCCATGCAATTTTTTTTTGTAAAAGCATTAAAAATTTGAGCATTGAAAAAATTTTGTAACTAAAAAGATTTTGAAATTGAAAATTTTTGAAGCTAAATATTTTTTGAGAAAATTAAACTGGGAAAATTTTTTGAAAATATTTGAACTTGAAAAAAAAATTGTTTTAGCTTTTTGGAATATGTAGTCCCAAACAATTTCGTTTGAAATTCAAATGAGTGCAAAAAATAATAATATAAATAATAATTCAACAACTCTACCCTAAAAATATTTGTCTCTCACCTCTTCAGCAACACCGATGATGACTTTAATTACCAAATAGCCAAATAAATAAAATAACAACGTCCAAATACCACAATACGCGTACACAACCATTAAATGTACATTTTGTTTCAAAATGAAATAAACGATATTGCAAACAATAATGAAGTACACAAATGTGGTTGTAACACACATGAAAAAATACACAGACCAAACTATCTGTGCGCCATACATTTCATTATGAATCTTCCAAACATTTTGCAAAGACTTATGAATTTTATACAGTTGTTTGATCCTCAAACAATAATTTTCCTCTAACTCATTTTGGGATTTGCTCAACGTCAGCACTTCTTCGTTAATACGTTCGAAATGTAGGCGAATAATTTTCAAAATAGATAAAAAATAAAATAAATCGTACCAGGATATCAATCGAGCCGAATATCTCAACATATAAACACACCTGAATCGTTTAGGATCGAATGTTCTCAATATCACGAAATCGCTAACCATAAAAAATATAAAAGCACTGGAAAATATAAAAGTTCTAGAATACCATTGAAATTTCGAATAATCGATTCCCATGTTCAACAAGAACAGCTTGTCTTCGATTTTGAACAACTTTAGAATTACTTTCCTCTTTTTCTCACTCATCCTTATGGTTACAAATAGTGAAACAAATGCCATCAGCATTTCTGTCAAGCTAGCAGCAACCATACTGATAAACATTGAGAATTGAGAATCTCTGGGTGTTATTAACCTCACCAACGTTGTAATATTAATTAAATACTGCGTAACTAGATAGATCATTAGAAATATGGTGTAATATGACCATAGAGAGGATGTTTGCAACGAATTCATGCGAAATGTGTTCAAACCCATTATTCGCAAAAGGCTTAAAATTGGAAATAAAATAACGCGTAAATTTTTCACCATTTCGTAAAAGTCGCGAAATACTTTTTAGTTGACTTTGAAGCTATTTTTTAGGTAGGTAGCTTAGTATGAGTGAAAATCGCAAGTGGGGAATAATTGATCATATTTTTAATTGATGTTTACAAAATGTTGTTTTGAATTTTGAAAAATACACGTTTGTTGACTTAAAATGAATTGGGAATTGAGTAAGGTTTTGATAGTATTTTTATAATGAGGTGCCTAACTACCTATACATGTCTATTAAAGTAACTATAGGTGTCAATTTTTTCATTTTTTATCATGGTAGATGAATAAATGATGATTGACGTCACATAAATGAAAATACCTATAGGTAGGTACTTCAATAATTTTAATTGAGACTTCTCCCCTGAATTCAAATCCTCTCCCTAATTCTTTTTTTCTTACAGGTTTTGGATGCACTAACTACAAACTACAACTATACGAGAACAAAGGCTACAAAACCACATTATATTTGGAGGAGTTCTAGGCCATTTATGGAGGATTCGATTCCTTGAAGATTTTCAATTCGAAAACGGTGGTTTTCAAAATCTTTCAAGTCCCATAAGTGAAGAGCCAAAATTATTAAGTTCCAACCAGAAAATCGGAGATAGAATTTTTGGGTTTTCTGCATTTGATTCCTCGAAGTTTTTTGAGTTAGAAAATAATTTTAAAATACTTAGATATGTTATAATATGTATGTAGATGCTGGAAGTCCATCAATGAAAGGTGAGATCAAATTTGAGTTTGAAACACCAAATATTCTACACGAGACCAAATTTTTACATTTTGTGTGACCTTTTGATGTTTTGTCAGACATTTTAAAACTTGGAAAAATTTTGATCAATCGATGTAATGACTCTTTAGTAATGTACCTTGAGAAAAATTGTAAAAATATATCACTCACTCGCTTTTATAAATTTGAATTTGAAAAAAAAATGTTATACTTATCGAAATTGTCTTGCAATTTTGAAAAGAAAAAAAAAGGTTTAAAGGGAGGTATCCCAACTCAAAGTAAAATTTTGAGCCCAAACAAAAAAAATCGAAAGTACATCATAACAGCATCCCGTATCCAAAATTTCGATTATAGATCCTGAAGTGCATATGGGCCATTCTTATGGGATTTTCTCCAGCGCTGGAAAATTCCAAAATTTTCTGGTGGCTCCGAAACGTCTTGAAACCGCTTCCAATCGATTCTTTTTTCGTTGATGAGATCGAATTTTCATATTTCGCAGGGCGGAGGTAACTTTGAAATTTTAAAAATTCGCCAAGAATCGAGAAATGAACTTCAGCACCAGAAATTTTGGATACAGGGTCCTGTTATGATGTACTTTCGATTTTTTTGTTTGGGCTCAAAATTTTACTTTGAGGGGACACCTCCCTTGTTAGACAAATATCTGTTATTTTAACAAAAAGTTATCAAATGGAAAATTGAAATAATTACCTACTTAGGTATCTCATATTTTAATGAAAAGTTATGTTTGATTTGTTGGAATATTTTTGGGAAAAGTTTTGTTTCAAAAAATCTGACAAAATAGAAATCTTACAAAAAATGTAAAATTCGATTATAACTTGCCAATTTACTTATTGCAATTGCCTAGCAATTTTGAAAATTGGGAAAAAGGGCTGAAATACCTAATATTTTAACAAGAAGTCATCTATACTGAAGAAATTTAAATATCTGACATTTTGATTTTAAAAAATCATTATTGAAACATATCCATGATTTGAATTTTAAATCACATCACATCAAAAGCTTTCGCTTCAAACCAAAACTTCTGAAATTATTTTTTCAAAAATTTTCCACCTCAGAAAGATAAACGAGCCTAAATAAATTTCAAACCGAAAAAAAGAGAAAATCCTAAAAAAATATTCACATATTTAAAAATGATTCTTTTCCAGGGGTGTTATCATAACTCGTAAGAAATTTAATTAGAGGGGATGTTTTAATCAAAAAGCTAGTATAAATTAGGGCGGTTCTTATAAGACCAAAATTCTTGAAATCGGTTCGGTAGTTTTCAAATTATTACCTAGGTACTCATAATTGTTTTAAAAATAACGAGAAATTCTTCTCTTCCAAGATAATTATTCTTTATCCACTTCAAAGTAGGAAAAAAATTGTAGAACAAAAAAATAATGGATTTGTAATACTCTCCATTTTTTGTTTAAAATTATTTTGTATCCTCAATTTTCCAAAAAAAATTCCACGTGTGTCCCAAAAAAATTAGGGTTGAATAAAAAATCACGATAAGCACGGAAAATGTTTGAAACAAAAGTTGTACAGAACTGAAAAACTTTCCCTTTTTTGTTCTAGAATTTTTTTCCATCTTGCGGTGGGTATGAGACAATTATCTTAGAAGAGAGAAATTTATCGTCATTTTAGAGAAATATATGAGTAATAATTTGAAACTATCGAATCGATTTCAAAAATTGTGGCCTCAAGAACCATCAGGTCTCGACACCCCCCCCCTTCCCCTTCCTTGGCGTCAAGAACTTGCGTGAAAAAATGCATTCTTGGAGCATTAAAAATCAAATTTTCTCAAAGCTTCGCCCTCGCTTCGCTCGGGCATGGGCGAAATCACAATTATATAAACTATTTGAATCAAGTATGCAAAAAATGGCTCCCTTCTGATATTCCAAGTCTCCATACCCACTTTGCACCCTTTCAAAAATAGCTTCTGACGCCAATGCTTGGATTTGTTATGTATTTTTTGGAGGTTTTTAAGGTCAAAATAATTAGTACCTATGTAAGTTGTTTGTTCGAAAATTACATTTTAATCTGTTTTTTCCTTAAACATGCTATGAAAATCACATGAGAACTTTATAAAGTTTGTATGTACTGTTTTTATAATGAAAAAAATTTAGCAGGGAGGGAGGGGGGTGGATTCAAAATTTCTAAAAAATTATAAAATTTCGGACCCCCTCCATGAGAAATTTCTGGCTACGCCACTGAGAATCCTCTTGATTGACAGACCCCCTTCAATTTAGATTTTTTCGTTTCATGATTTTTGGGACACCCTGTAGATAGCATTGAAAAATTTTGCATCTTTGTCGAAAGCGTTCATCATAAGAAATTCAAAACGGTTGGAATCACTTCAATATATTCAGTCAATAAGAAATGGCGGCACCATTCAGGACTTGCTAAACACAATATCTAAGTACAAAATTTTTCTCCCATATTTTTAAATTTGGTTCTCAAAAGGTTAGCAATTCGATAAAAAAAAATTGAGAATTTTTTAAAATTTAATGGATAAAGCTGAATCTATTTTTGAATGTGTTTTCAAATATTTTTAAAAAGAATCCCTTCCCAAAATCAGAGGACGACTCATGGCAAAAGTTGACCAGTTAGGCCACTGCTTGATTTCAATTGAGAAGAATGAGAACTGATCATTTTCACCTCCTGAATTCTCATCTTTGTCCTACAACCCTTTTTCTCTCAGTTTTCGAAAATACAAATTGCAAACTACACTTACGAGACTAAAACTACAAAATCATTGATCTACAAAGAAAAAACTCAATCAAAAGACAACGACACCAAAATATTTTACCTCTTCTGCAACACTCATGATGGCTTTGATTATGAAACAGGCAAACACATAATACATTACTGCCCAAAACCCACAGTACAAAAATCCCAACACTACATGAATATTACTTTCATTTAGAAGAAAAGTTGCAATACTACAAACAATAAGGTAATACGCAAAAGAAGTCGTAACACACATGAAAAAATAAACCAACCAAACCAACTGTAACCCATAGGATTCATTATGAGCAATACAAACATTTTTCAAAGACTTATGAATTTTATTCAATAGTTTCATTTTCATAGAAACGCAATTCTCATCTAAATTACAATGAGATTTGATTAATTTAGCCATCTCTTCGTTAACACGTTCGAAATGCAATCGAATAATTTTCAAAATAGACAAAAAATAAAACATATCGTACCACGATATCAACCGAGCCGAATACCTCAACATGAAGATACACCTGAAACGCAAAAGTTCATAAGTGCTCAACGTAAAAATATCGCTTATCATGAAAAATATCATACCACTGGAAAAAATAAATGATCGCGAATACCAATGAAATTTCGAATACTCGATACCCATATTCAACAAAAATAATTTTTCTTCGATTTTAAACAGTTTCAAAATCACTCGTTTCTTTTTCTCAAAATTTCGTATCGTCATGAGCAGTGAAAAAAATGCTACCAACATTTCCGTCAGCGAAGCTCCTACAATACTTAAAAACATAGAAAATTGAGATTCTTTCGGCATGATTAAGTTGAGTAATGAAATGACATTAATAAAATATTGCGTTACTAAATAACCCATCAGAATTATCGTGTAATATGGCCAAAGGGTGGATTTCTGCAACGAATTCATGCGAAATGTATTCAGACCGACAATTCGCAAAATGCTCAAAATTGGAAATAAAACAACGCGTAAATTTTTCGACATTTCGTTAAAAACGCGGCCGAATACTTCCTAATCGATTTGAAATTGGTGTTTAGGAAGGCGACGGATAATGATGTATTTGTTTTTAATTACTATTCGCAGAATATGGTAAAATTTGAAATGTTCTCGAATGTCTGTTTTTTCGTATTTTTAAGGATTTGAAGTAGGTACGTACTTCTGTATTTTTCATAATTATTTTTCAAAATACCTTCACTTGAAAATTTTATGAAGTGGTTTTTTCGAATTAGGACGAATTAAAAAATAAAGCAAACATCTGCCATCGTTGATTAAAAATATTATTTTCCAAAGATAACTTTTCATGACTATTTCTACTTTTCCTGACTAATTTTTTTAAGTTTCTTTTGTTTCGAAATCAAGGTGTCCAGCAAAGTTTCAAAATGAAAAAACAGACATGGCGGTTCATTTTTCGTTTTGACATAATTTTTTCATCAGGTATAAAAAAATCAATTGAGAAATTTAAAAAAGTAGGTCTAAGTAATTCCAAAATTCTAAAAAAAGGAAAATAAAATTGAAAATGTCAAAGTTTGTAATTGAAAAAAAAGAAAGAAAAGCAGAATTTTTAGGACTGTTAGGCATTTTGAAAATATTCAAAGCTCTGGGTAAAGGAGCAAGGAAGGTAATCGTATAACTTTATAAAATCAAATTTTTATATTTCGATTTTCAACAAACTCTGAGGGGTTTTTAGGATTTTTTTGGGTAGCTCTAAAAATCTGTTGGGTAGCTCCTCATTCCTTATTCTCGTAATTTTCAAGTACTTATTTTGAAGAGTTTCACATCAAAACAGGGAGTTGAAATTGGATTGCATATTTTTGTCTCCGGGGGGGGGGGGGGGGGAGATGAGGGTAGCCAAGCAGGAAAAAAATTATAAAAACCATCAATTTTTCAATTTAGGCAGCTTCAATACACACTGAGATATAATTATGTAGAATCATACGGCGCGGCGCCCAGTGAAGCAATAGCAAAAATTTTTGCTGAAAAAATGGTTCAAAATTTGAAAATTTATCAAGTTTTTCAACATTTTAGTCCTGAAAGAAAAGCGAAATCTCAAACTTTCACCTCATACAAACATTTAGGGTTAAAATTTGGAAAATTTTTGATTTTCGAGAAATAAAATAATCCATTTTTCCATGAAAAAAATTCCTCACTTCGTGAAAATTCTAAAATTTCTGAACTTTTCTATTCACGAAATTTTCGAGATTTTCGAGATTTTCCAGAATATGGCATGTAAAAAATGAATGAAAAATTAACGATATTTAAATTTAAACAAGGTCAATGCTTCAAATTGAAAATACCTTTTAATTGAGAACCAGATTCAAGAACTCTTGTAATCATCCAAGTCTAAAAATTCTGACCATAGTGATTTCAAATACACATAAAAAAGTAGGAAAATTTAAACTTTTTGACCTAGAATTTTACAGGGATTTTTTTTGATATGTAATCTTAATTAGGCTCATTGACCTGAGGTACTTTCCCAAAAAATCAATAATACAATGTACCAAAAAAAGAAATGAAATGTGACCCGTGCAGGGACAGGGTACCTAAAGTCGGAAAACATAATTTTGAGTTAGAGACAAAAATATGAAAAATGGGCAATTTTTTTCAAAAATTTTTTTTTCGCTTTTTTAGGTAGTTCAGACCTCTACGCAGCTTTAAACGTGTTTTTCGATCATTTTTTTTTTTGAAAGTCATGATTTTTTCTAATTTTCAAATGTCTCTATCTCACCGAAAAATTGACTTAGGATGCTCATCCAGGTCATAAAATGTTCCGCATAGTCTCCCCTATCATTTAAGCCAAAAAACTCATTTTTGAAAAATCCGACTTTAGGTACCTTTTCCCTGCACGGGTCACAAATAATTTTAATTTCCATTTTTTACTTTTTTTTTTTTTACTTTAGGTGGTATTTTTTTTTTAAGAAACGAGTTTTCGACAAAAACCACGATTTTTGAGCCAAATGCAGAATTTCTTAAGAATTTTTTTCCATTTTCAGCGTCCGTTTTTGTCACTGAAAAAACTTTTCAAACTTTTCCATTACGTACTTGACTTACAGGATCGGTAAGACACCAGAAATTATTTTGCGCTCCTTCTCCCAACAGAACATTAAAAATTTTCCAAGCATAAAAATATCACAAGTTACTTATATCATTTGTTCTGTTTTTGGGACACCGATTTCGAATATTTTGGTTTCTCTTTTTGATTAAGATCCCCATCAAGGTCTAGATATTCTTCCTCATATTAGACCAAAAGGCTACCAACGTCACAATATGGAAAAATTGTGTTATCAGCTAGCTTTTGTGGCCTAAAAAGTAAACAAACGATACTAGAGTTTGAATATTTATTTTTAAAGAATGAAATTTCGTTAATCTACAATCAAACGACCCCTCCCCCTCCCTAAAGACATTTTCATTCGTTTTTTCTTCAAAAATAAAAATTTAATATTTTTTGTTTGAACCGCAAAATCTAATTCATAACACAATATTTTTTGTTTGGACAGCAAAATCTAATTTATAACACGATTTTGATGTGATTTTGTCATATTTTGACGTCAATGTCAGTAAGTACTCTCTCAATTATAAATCAGTGAAAATTACCGAATATCGCTGAGAAACAGTCAGAATTGCAGCACAGGAGAAAATCAGTGAAAAATTTTTCACTGTAAACAAATCAGTGAAAGAAAATCACTGGAAATCAGTGAAAATTCACTGAAAACTCAAGTGATATTTATGAAATTCACTGAAAAATCTGTGAAATTCTTTGAATAATCAGTGAAAAATCACTGAAAATCAGTGAATTTCACTGATTCGGAATGAGAGAGTAGATCTTCGATTTACTTAATACTCTCTAAATTTGAATTAGTCAAATTGACTGATTTAAATCGACGCAATCATGTCACTGCAAAATCAGTAAAAAAATTTACTGATTCAATCAGTGAATTTTCATTGTTGAATCAGTAGAAATTAAAATTCACTGTTTGAATCAGTAATTAATTACTGATTGAATCAGTGAATTTTTATTTTTACTGATTCAACAATGAAAATTCACTGATTGAATCGGTAATTTTTCACCGATTGGCAGTAAAATTGATTAACTGGGGAATCAGTGGAATTTGACTGATAATCAGTGACATGATCCAGACTATTTCATCAGTCAATTTTGGCATTTTTGACTGATTCAGATTTAGAGAGTACTTTGTACGAAATTTCAGTTTTTCGAGGTGTTGATGGGATCGTATCAGAAAAGGTGAAGAGGTTAGAACAGTAAAATAAATCGATTTTTTAAATTCGGGACCATCGAAAACATAACAAACGACACGTCACTCAAGATTTAGGAATTTTTTAATTTTTTATGTCCTATTCAAAAGGTTTTTTGGGACAGGAGGAGGGGTAAAATCCAAAAATTTTTAACTGAACTTTCAAAAAAAAAAATCATATTCAAGTACTTAAATCTCAATATTTTTAAAATTGAGTGGGACCAAAATTATGATATGGGCCAATATAACCCTTCCTCGAGACCTTTTTGAGCAAAATCGATGGGCCCAAAGCTCAAGGCAAGTAGTTGGTCGAATTGAAATGAAATGACTCATTCTCTTCGAAAAAATTCTGAATAGGCCTCCGTTAGACTTTAATTGAGCTTCAACTGAGAAATCTTTACTTATTTCCAGAATTAAAATTTTACTCCTGTATCTTTTCATCTTCCAGTGCTCGAACAGATGTACAGATTACAAATCACAACCACGAAACTAAAACTACAAAATCATCAACCAATAAGGAAGGATCAGGCCCAAACAAAAACCAAAAAATACCAAAATAAATTACCTCTTTGACAACACCCATGATGGTTTTCATTATGAAATAGGTCAACGTATAGTACAATATTGTCCAAAACCCACAAAACAATAATGCAACCACGACATTAACACTATCATGTAAAACGAAATAAGCAATACTACAAACAATGACGAAATACACAAAAGAAGTCGTAACGCACATGAAAAAATAAACCAACCAAACCAGCTGTAACCCATAGGATTCATTATGAGCAATACAAACTTTTTTCAAAGACTTATGAATTTTATTCAATTGTTTGATTTTCACACAAACCCAATTCTCATCTGACTTGTAACGAAATTTGGTTAAAATTGTCACCTCTTGGTTAATACGTTTGAAATGCAATCGAATAATTTTCAAAATAGACAAAAAATAAAACACATCGTACCACGATACTAGTCGAGCCGAATACCTCAACATAAAAATACACCTGAAACGAGAAGGTTCGTAGGTACTTAATAAATAGAGATCACACATCATGAAAGATATCACGAAACTGGAAAATATAAACGTTCGAGAATACCAATGAAATTTCGAGTATTCGATACCCATATTTAGCAAAAATAATTTTTCTTCGATTTTAAACAATTTCAAAATAACTCGTCTCTTTTTATTAAAATTTCGTATGGTCATAAGCAAAGAAAAAAATGCTACCAACATTTCTGTCAACGTCGAACATGTGATACTTATGAATACAGAAAACTGATATTTTCTCGACGTGATTGATTTGATCAATGAGGTGACATTAATAAAATATTGTATGACTAGATAAACCATTAAAATGATCGTGTAATAAGGCCAAAGGGTGGATTTCTGCAACGAATTCATGCGAAATGTATTCAGACCAACGATACGCAAAATGCTCAGAATAGGAAATAAAACATCACGTAAACTTTTCGCCATTTTGTTTAAGTCGCGGCCGAATACTTCCTAATTGATTTGAAATTGGTGTTCAGGAACAAGGAAGGCAACGGATGATCGATTCATTTTTAATTATTGTTTACGGAATGTCGTTGGCTGAATTTGAAATGTGCTTGGATGTCTGTTTTTTTTTCGTATTTTTGAGGTAAATTGCGAGTCTGAAGTACATATTTTTCATAATGATGTTTTGAAAACACAATTTCACTTCAGAATTTTACGACATAGTTTTGTGAAATTGGGGCTAATCAAAAATATGGTGAGTGTTTGGCATTGTCGGTTGAAAACTAGGTAGGTTAGGTACCTAAACTTTGAGCCATTTTCCTCTAGAATTTGATTTTGATCATTTTTTTGGTGGGATAAATTTTTGTGTTTTTGCCAACTGTTGGGGTATTATTTTGGTCAAAATTGATCATTTTTGTCCAACGGACTCGGTCATTTTAATAACTAATTTCGTCAAGTTTAATTTTATTTGACAAAATTTCAATTCATTTTCAATTGTTTATTTTTTTAATTGGGTTGATTAAATATCGGATTAATTGTGGGCCATTATTTCTCAAATTTCATTTTTTATCATTTTTTTTCTGTGGCCGATCCTTAGGTTCATTTCCCTCAAAATTTGATTTTTGATTTTTTGGGGGGAGGGGGATTAATTTTTTGTCACATTTTGCTAGCTTTTGGCCATTGGTCATTAGTCCAGTCATTTTAGGAGTTGACCCCCCAAAAATTAAATCCTGATTTTTTTCGCGTTTTACGTTCGTAATGGTCCACTACACAACATACTAAAATGGACACCCATTGCAGTATTCAATAACATCTCTTATAATTAACGGTAGGGGTTGAAATTCTTGTGGTGACTTCTCTTGGAATACCCTACCAGCATGTATAAAAAATTACTCTTCACTGGTATAATTTTGGGTACTTTCAACTTCGTACTTCCATCATTTCCAAAAATACTGTAAATATTGGAAAAATATGCGTTTTCGCCCTTAATTTTTAGGCAAAGAAGTGGGTGTTTTCAAAAAAAAAAAAAAAAACGAACCTGTCTAATAGGAAATTACACGTAGAACATGATTGTTCATAACCATTTTTCCATTTTGAAGCTTATTTGAGGAGATATTCACAAAAATTTAGATTTTTTCCAAAAATGCTGTAAATTGTTGAAAAATAGGTGTTTTTTACCCTTAATTTTTGGTCAAGAAAGTGAGTGTTTTTGAAAAAACAAAAAATTTTTCTGATAGGGAATTACACGTAGAACGAGATTGTTCATAACTATTTTTCAATTTTGAGGCTTATTTGAGGAGATATTCACGAAAACCCGGTTTTCAGCAGACATTTACCTCTCCCCTGGGGGCAGCGGAGGATTGTGGGGGTGTCCATTTTAGTATGTTGTGTAGTGGACTATTACGAACGTAAAGCGCGAAAAAAAATCAGGATTTAATTTTTGGGGGTTCGGTACATGTTTGTTCTTATTTGCCAGGACTACATTTATTTGGTCAAAATTGACTATTTTTGTCCAATGGACTTGGTCATTTTAAAATTTGAAATATTCTCGATTAAGTAATTCAGTTTGTTTTATTCGACGAAATTTCAATGGGTAAATCTTTATTTGTTTTTTTTTTTTGAAAATGGGTTGGTTGGAAATAAATTAGCATTTGGCATTGTTGATTGAAAATTGACTCAATTTTGAATCATTATTCTCAAAATTTAATCTTTTAGTATCATTTTTTGCTGGGAATTTTCCCTCATAATTTGATTTTTGATCATTTTTTTGGCAGGGCCAATTTTTTGTCACATTTTTTCAACTTCTGGCTACTTTTTTTTGGTCAAAATCGATAATTTTTGTCTAATAGACTCCGTTACTTATTTGAATAAATATTTTCGATTAATTCAATTTTATTCCACAAAATTTCAATTATTTTTTTTTTGAAATTGGGTTAGTTAGACATTAAATGTATATACGTCCACGTCGAAAGGGCCCATCTTCGGTATATGGAGTTACGACTGTGAGGTGATAGTAGGATGAATTCCGGTCACAAGTCACAATGAGACAAACCCGAGGTCCCAAAGTCAAAATCTCTATTTTCTATAAATTTTTGAAAAATTTTGAAATCGAACTTTGAAAAATCAAAATTCCGAGAAAAACGCTTTTAAAGTTTTTGTAACTTTTTTTTTTTTGGAAAAGACAACATTTTCAGTTTTCAATGAAAGGTTTGGGCAGATTTCGATGTGAAATGGCCCGAGAAGGTGTCCACCCAAAAAATGCACCGAAGTGCAGTGATTAAAGTGCATTTACAAGTGCAGACAAAGTAGGCTTTTTTAAATTTGTGATTTCAGTCGTACCTACGAATCATATGAAGGGAAAAAGCCAGTGTTCAAAACCACCAGAACCAAAACCCACCAGAACCACTTTTTTTTAGATTTTTCATTTGGGAACCGTGACCAATTGGAACCGATTCAGAAGTGTGTTGAAAATTTTCCAAAAAAGACCAAAAAGAACCGATTCAAAGGGGGAAAAGTGAGATTCCCAATTGGAAGAACCAGAAAAAATTTCAAAGTTTGAAAATTAATACAACCACCAGCACCAGCAAATGTATTTCCTGATAAAACCACCACCAACAGGAACCATTTCAGTTAATTTCAAACCAAAACCAGAACCACCACCACCAGCTTGTGAATCGGTTCCAATTGGTTCCAAAAAAAAAATCCAAGTAACTTTTAATGTTAGTTAACGGTCAAGGGTGCTCTACATATTGCAGAAAATAATTCGGGTCTATCGTGCACTGCAAATCTGCAGCTTTCTTTGGGATTATAAAGGAGTAAAATAAAATGATGAAAGAATGAACGAATAATTATGATTCCAGTACGTAAATAGAAGAAAATAAAAGTACCTAATAAAAGTTTCAATTGTCATTATAATTATTTTAATAAAACTTTCAAAAAATGCAAGATTTGATGACGGTTTCTGCAAAAATTCTCTTGAGACTACAGAATAAAATTTGTTGAAATTTGAATATAGATGCTATTTGTTTTTCTGATTTTCCAAAAAAAAATGCCGAATGAAAATATTTTTCATAATTTGGAAAAAAATGAAAAAAAGGGCCCGATCAGCCTACTCGAAATACTTTTTTTTTTACATATCATATCCAAATTTCAACAAATTTGATTCAGTAGTTTCAGAGAATTCTTGCAATAACCCAAACCATCATCAAATCTTAAATTTTTTCAAAGTTTTATTAAATAATAATTAATTAATTAATTATAGTGGCAATTGAAACCTTTCATTACCTACTTTAATTTTCTTCTTTTTACATACTAATAACATATTCATCCATTATTTCGTCATTTTACTTGTGAATACTCAGTGTTGGTAATTTTTGTATGTTTTTTTTAAATTTATTCAAATTCAAAAAAAAATTTGAAAGACCAAATGGAACCGGGAGAACCAGGACCAATTGAAACGATCTTCAATTTTGAGAACCACCACCAGAACAATATGATGAAAATCTTGAAAATTAAGCCAAAAACCCGAACCTTTTGCGAAAAATTAAAAACCAGAACCATTTCAAGACCAGAATCAATAGTTACAAAAAAAGAAAATATCAGAACCAAATGGAACCGTTTCAGCCTATCACTAAAAACCAATTCAAAAACCAGAACCAGGAACCACTTTATTACAAAGCAACATAAAACCACAACCACCACAACCAATTGAACTTTAATCGGTTTTGAACACTGGAAAAAGCGTTGAAAACTGGGTATCGACAAAGTGGGCTCTTTCTCATCCGCGATGTATTGCTCAATATCTCGCGATAAAACCGCGGAATCGAAAAAATTTCAAAGCAAGCTGATAGAACACGCCTTCAGGTATATGTCGTAGGATAAGCTAGACATAATAAACATAAATACCATAAATTCTTACGTTCATGCGAAATCCGATAGGAAACGCTGAACCAGCATAGTTTTAAGAAACGTTAACATTTATTAAGGAATTTGAGTGGAATATGACCTAGTTACAATAATGAACAATAAGCGTAATTTAAGTATAAACAATGCATTAGCATAAGCTGATGAAATACATACACACTATGCACTCATAACGTACTATATATACTACCCCATTTTTTAACGCCACTCAGTTCCGTTTACCTATACCACGACCTATGTTACCTTGATATAATATACGCTCATGAAAATACCTCTCGCGTTTTCTTTGAAATATTAATTTATTTTTTCTCTGAAGTTATCTCACGAAATTATAACCAACTGTTCATGAACCAAATTATATATCGATTCGTGTTTTAACCGTTTCGTATATTCTTTTAGAAAGTATTTCGTGAGATACTAAATCGAGTCGTTTACCTTTTCGAGTATCGATTCGTGAGACGTTTCCTCGTACGACAGTATACGAAACGCAATTTTTTTTTACCATTTTTCAGAAAAACGGCTATATTTCTGAATCCTGGATCGACAACGTGGGTCCTATGGACGTGAACGTACACAAATAAGCATTGACATCGTTGATTGAAAAATTGTTCCCTAAATTTAATTTTCTATCCTTTTTTTAGCAAAACCATTTTTTGAGTCATTTTCTCTCAAAATTTGATTTTTTATCATTTTTTTGGTAGAATCAATTTTTTGACAAATTTTTTTCTGGCCATTTTTTGGTCAAAAAGTAAAATTTGATCAATTTTGTCTAATGGAGTCTGTCATTTGAATAAATATTCTCAATTAATTCCATTTTATTCCACAAAATTGCAATATAGGTATAATTTTATTTGTATTTTTCGAATTTGGGCTTATTTTGGCATCATCGTTTGAAAACTGTCTCACTTTCAAGTCATTTCTCCAAAAATTTAATTTTAAATCATATTTTTGCTGAGGTCACTTTTTGAGTAATCTTCCTTCAAAATTTGAGTTTTGATCTTTTTTTGTCAAATTTTTTTAATTTTTGTCATTTTTCCCAAAAAATTCGTTTTTTTGATCTTTTTATGGCAGTGGGATCGATTTTATTGTCAAATGTAATGTCAACTTTTGTACCATTCGTTAAACAAAATTGATCTAAATTTTTGCTTTTGCTCAATGGGCTCACATCATTCGAATAAATTTTCAATAAATTCAATTCAATTTGACAAAACTTCCAAATTTCTGAATTACCTAAAATTTCTCTCATTTCTAAACACAAATGCATCAGCTCACAAGCACACTTCTACAAGTGAAATTATACCGAGTGCATTCTCAAAACTAAATAACATCTCGGAAACTACACCTTACCTCTTCAGAAACACCAGTGATAACCTCCAAGACAAGATAACAAAACAAATAATAAATAAAAGTCCAGAGTCCGCAATAAATGCAAATAATCATTACAGGCACATTGGTATTTAAAGCGAAACGATCGAGAGCAGTGAATGTAATAATAAAATATATCGAACCGGTTGTAACAGAAATTAGAAAATAAACCAACCAAAGCAATTGCAACTCATACATCTGACTATGGATCCTACATATATTTCTCAAAGATTTATGCAATTTAATTAATTTTTTCACTTTCAAATGGCTATTTTCCCTGAGTCCGTTTCGATAATCCTTCAATATAATCAACTCTTCGTTGATACGTTTGAAATACAACGTAGCAATTTTCAAAATAGATAAAAAATAAAATGTATCGAACCAGGATACCAATCTCGAGGAGTATTTCAATATCAACACTGTCCCTATACGAATCGGGTCATAGACACAGAGAAATACAAAATCACTAACTATAAAAAAACAAACGACGCTGGTGAACGAGAAAATTCCCCAATACCATTTAAATTTCGAATACGCGATATCGATATTTAAAAGGAACAGATTATCTTCGACACGAAACAATTTCAAAATTACTTTTTTCTTTTTATCGTATTTTCGTAGGGAAGTTATCAAGCATAAAACAGCGACCAGCATTTCGACAAATGTTGCTGTGACAACGCTCAGAATCAAGGAAAATTCCGAATCTCTTCTACGAATGGGTTTCAATATTTCAGGGATATTGATGCAATACTGAATTACTATAAATACCATCAATACTGCGCTATGATAAGTCCATAATGAGGACTTCTCGAAACAATTTTTACAAAATATAATCACGCCAACGATACGCAACCGGTTTAAAAATGGAAATAAAATCGCGCGTATGTTTTTAGCCATTTCGTCAACGGCTTCGCGGATTACTTCTGCTGTATAAAAGATTATTATTTATGGGGCAAAATGTAGATAAGTATAGTGCATAATGGATCCAGTGGTTTTAATTATATTATGTAGGTAGTCTAGGTACTGCCTTAATTTGTTTACCGAAAAGGCATCTTCAAATAATGAAAAGCGTTTTGTTTACTTTTCAATGCTGTTTTGCGTGGTAGAATAATTATAAAGAAAGTATTCGTATTTTCATGATGACATGACGTCACGTTCAACAATTACCAAAATTGAAAATTTCGAGAAGTTTTCTTAATTTTTTCCAAAGCTTAATATGTTCGTGAATTTTTTTGCTTTTTGAATATATTTTGTTTCAATTTTTTAATTAAGTACTTATGAAAAATCGTTCTAGTTTTGGATAACAATTGTCTTGGTTTTAAAAAATATCGTGCATGTTTTGAAATTTTCATTAATGTTTAAAAAACTGATCAATTTGTAAAAAAAATGACTAATTTTGGTAAATTAAACCAATTATCGTTAAATTTCAGAAAATTGTTCGAATTTTTTTCAATTTTTGAATAAATGTTCAAATGATAGAAAAAATTATTCAAAACTAGACGTTTTTTGGGGAAATCGTGCATTTTCTATAAAAGTACGGAATTAAAAAAAAATTAATCCAGTCTTGGAAAACTGGCCAATTTTTGTAAAACTATCTCAATTTTGTAGAAACGTCCAATTTTTGAATAAACGCCAGTTTGTGAGTAATTGTGCGAGTTTTGGAAAATATGATAGGTAGCTAGGTACAAGGTATTTGGAAAATCCTATAAATTAAAAAAAATTGTTCAACGTTTGGAAAAATCGACAATTTATAAAACTCTGTTCAATTTTTAGGAAAATTGTGCAACTTCGTATAAAAATTCTTATGGAATTTTCAAAAAATTGCTCAAGTTTTGGAAAATTCTCCAATTTTTGTAAAATTTTCCGAACGTTGGGAGATTTTTCAATTTTTGAAAAGTTGACCACGTTAGAGAAGAAATCACCACAGTTTTGGAAAATCCTCCAATTTCGAGCAAGTTCCAAATTTTGGAAAATTTTCCAATCATTGCAAGTTCTCCTACTTTTGGCCAAGTTCTGAAAAATGTTCTGTGCAGTTTTTTGTTTTGCAGTTCTTGTAAAATTTGGTAAAATAGGTACTTTAAAGGCCACTTTGGAAAACAACTCTTTAATTAACAAAAATTTATCAGAATTGCCACGGTTATAAATATGAAAATATCAGTGGCGTAGCCAAAAATTTCTCAAGGGGGGGAGGTCCGAAATTTCATCATTTTTGAGGAATTCTAAGGTCCCCCCCCTCCGGTCAAATTTTTTTTACTATAAAAACACAAAATTCAAACTTTATAAAGTTTTCATGCGATTTGCATAGCACGTTTAAGAAAAAAACAAATGTAATTTTGGAACAAACAACTTACATAGGTACTAATTATTTTGGCCTTAAAAATCAATAAAAATACCAACAAATCCAAGAATTGGCGTCAGAAGCTTTTTTTGGGAGGGTGCAAAGTGGGTATGGAGACTTGGAATATCAAAAGGGAACTATTTTTTACATAGTTGATTCAAATAGTTTATATAATTGTGATTTCTTTCATGCCCGAGCGAAGTGAGGGCGAAACTTTGAGAAACTTTGATTTTTAATGTTCCAAAAAGGCACTTTTTCACGTAAATTCTTGACGCCAAGGGGGGGGGGGGGTGTCTCGACACCCCCCCCCCCCCAGCTACGTCCCTGTGAAAATTGTAACAATGAAGAATGTAGGAATTGCGACAAGTTTTCTTCATTTTCAAATGCCTATGTTTTTAATAACCTACTGCAAAAAAAGTGCCAATAATCGTAATTCTTTTTGAATTTCAACTAGTGTAGGCAAATAAGGAAATAAAAAAACATTTTTAGCTAGCTAAGATTTTATAGCCAAAAACTGTCGAGGGTGGTCCCCTGACTAACCCCTAAAAAGTCCGCACCCCCTAGACCCCTTGCTAAATTTTTTATGGAGGCTCCACCCCCCTCAAAACTGGTTTTTCCCGAATAACTTCTCAGGATTTGATTTTACGGCAAAAGTAGCTAAGTACTTTTTTGTTCTACGCTCAATTTCAAACATCTTTTGTATGAAATTTTTTTTCGTACGACCAATATCAGAGGAGATGGAGCGTCCTGAAGGAAGGGGGTTTTGGAAAATATGATATTATTTGAAAACGCGATAATATGTATAAAATCGCACTAAACTGTATGTTTTGGGCATGAAAGTAGTAGTATTACATAAATTGATGGTATTAATACAACTTGACCCCCTCTTTCCCTCCCTATGTACTCACCCCACCTTACCCCCTTGTTTTTATTTAGCACTAGTAATATGACTGAGGGGTGGGGTGGGGTAGACACATAGGGGGGGGGGAGATGATCATGAAGCATTTTTACCCTCTTCCCCCACCCATTATGTCCACCCCTCCCACCCCTCAGTCATATTACTAGTGCTAAATAAAAACAAGTGGGTAAGGTGGGGTGAGTACATAGGGAGGGAAAGGGGGGTCAAGTTGTATTAATACCATCAATTTATGTAATACTACTATTTTCATGCCCAAAACATACAGTTTAGTGCGATTTTATACATATTATCGCGTTTTCAAATAATATCATATTTTCCAAAACCCCCTTCCTTCAGGACGCTCCATCTCCTCTGATATTGGTCGTACGAAAAAAAATTTCATACAAAAGATGTTTGAAATTGAGCGTAGAACAAAAAAGTACTGAACTACTTTTGCCATAAAATCAAATCCTGCGAAGTTATTCGGGAAAAACCAGTTTTGAGGGGGGTGGAGCCATCATAAAAATTTTAGCAAGGGGTATAGGGGGTGCGGACTTTTTAGGGGTTAGTCAGGGGACCACCCTCGACAGTTTTTGGCAATAAAATCTTAGCTAGCTAAAAATGTTTTTATTTCTTAAAAATTGCGCTAATTTGCCTACACTAAACGCTAAGGAAAGCAGAATTTAGTACTACCAACAACTGAATAATACCTGTGTATTTATAGGTAAAAAATCTCCAAAACTTTTAAATCTTTTCCATAAAAAATTGAAAATCCTTTATGTTAATTTTTTTAAATAACATTCTAGTGTCGTTTTAATTGATAATTTACGTAGGATAAAATTAATTCGTGGTTTTATACTCTCTTGGAATATAATGATCGATTTATTTTTAATTATTGTTTACGAAGTGTCATTGGTTGAATTTGAAATGAGCTGGATGTCTGTTTCTTTCATATTTTTGAAGTAAATTACAAGTTTGAAGTATTTTTCATAATGATGTTTTGAAAACACAATTTCACTTTAGAATTCCATGACATAGTTTTGTGAAATTGGGGCTAATCAAAAATAAGGTGAGCATTTGGAAAACTGCCTCAACATTGGGTCATTTTGTCCAAAATTTAATTTTAGGTTTTTTTTGCTAGAGTCAATTTTTGTGCCTTTTCCCCTCAAAATTCGATTTTTGATCATTTTGTTTGGCAGAATCAATTTTTTATCACAGTTTGCTAACATTGATTACACAGGGCGACACGAATTTTGTTTTTGGGTTCTCATTGCCAAATTTGGGTTGCTTTTATGTAACTAATAAAGGAAAAAATATTTTTTTTGACCAAAGTTTGCTTTGGGGGGTGGGGGGCCAAAAAACTGATTTTTCGAGGTCAATAAGCCTGAGCATTACAAAAAAAATTGAAAAAAATTTTTTTGGACTAATCTTGTAGGAAATTTTACGGCGAATCCAATGCCGCAAACCGCAGACCTCCGTCTCTTTTTTAAAAAAAGTTACAGCTCATTCTTTCCAAAATTTTATGAAAAAATCGCATTTTTTTGTTTTTTTTTCGCAAAGAAGTGAAATTTGAGAAAAAAAGTAAGGATTTTAAGGCCATAATGACTATGGTGAGAGTTGTAGGAAATTTCACGGCGAATCGAATGCCGCAAACCGCGGACCTCTATCTCTTTTTGAAAAAAAGTTACAGCTCATCCTTAAAACCCTTAGTTTTCTCTCAAATTTCACTTTTTCGCGAAAAAGGCACAAAAAATGTGATTTTTTCCACAGAATTTTGTAAAGAATGAGCTGTAACTTTTTTTCAATAAAAGATAGAGATCCGCGGTTTGCGGCATTCGATTCGCCGTGAAATTTCCTACAACTCTCACCATGGTCATTATGGCCTTAAAACCCTTACTTTTCTCTCAAATTTCACTTCTTTGCGAAAAAAAAACAAAAAAATGCGATTTTTCACAAAATTTTGGAAAGAATGAGCTGTAACTTTTTTTTAAAAAGAGACGGAGGTCTGCGGTTTGCGGCATTGGATTCGCCGTGAAATTTCCTACAAGATAAGTCCAAAAAAAAATTTTTCAATTTTTTTTGTAATGTTCAGGCTTATTGACCTCGAAAAATCAGTTTTTTGGCCCCCCCACCCCCCAAAGCAAACTTTGGAAGCCAGGATTGAGCAAGGTGATGTATTTTGATGTCTAGAAACAGAATTTCGGCATGAGAACCCAGAAACAGACCAAAAAATTTTTTTTGTCGCCCTGTGTTATTATAGTCTAAGGGACTCGGTTATTTGAATAAATATTCTCAATTAACTCTATTTTATTGGAAGAAATGTCAATGAATTTTTGTTTGTTCTTTTTTTTTTTAATTTGAGCTAATAAAAATGAAGTAAAAATTTGGCATCGGTAGGGTACCCGGCCCAAATACCGTCACCCATATAGCCTTTTTCGCCCTGCACATTCCCCATTTCATTTTTTGAAACTAACAAAACGTGATTTGGGTACCTGAAACCTTTGGACGTAATCTCCAGGGATTCAATTTTCTCTAACTTTTCACCACTTTAAGTCCCAGGCCAAAAACCGAAAATCGTAATTTTTTGATAAAAAGAAAAATGTGAACCCAATTTCGTCTCCCCCCCCCCCATTTTCTGTAAAAGCATCGGAAAATGATGGGAAATGTCGAATAATGAGTATATTTACAAAAAAGTAGGTACCTATATCTATAAGGTAAACTTCATCTGTTAAAGCAAAACGCCTATCTATTCATACTCTTGAGTATGTGTCAAATTTACATTTTCATACTTTCAGAGTGATTTTCAACAAATTTTGAGGAGGGACGAAATTAGGAAATTCCTCTTGAGTCTGGTACTCTAATTGAAAAATGTCTTAATTTTAACCCATTTTTCACAAAATTCAATTTCAGATTTTCTTGCTGTAGCCAATTTTTGAGTAAATTTCCCTAAAATTAAATTTTTGAAATTTTTTTTTTGTCAACTTGAACCAACTTTCGGTATTTTCCCCCCAAAATTCGAAATTTGGTCTTTCTTTGATGGGGTTAATTTTATTGTCAAATGCAGGGAATAGGAGTCGACTGCGGAGTCGGAGTCAAACTGACTCCAAATTGAAATTGACTCCGACTCCGGCTTGACTCCGGAGTCAAGCCGGAGTCAGGAATCACGGTCACAGATTAAGCAGGAGTCAGGAGTCAAGGTCTGAAATTGACTCCGGAGTCAAGGTGGAGTCGGGAATCAGGGTGTGAGTTTGACTCCGGAGTCTAGGTGGAGTCAGCAGTCGAGATCTGAAAGTGACTCCGGAGTCAAGCAGGAGTCAGGAGTCAGCTTTCTCCCCTGACTGCGGAGTCAAGCTGGAGTCAGGAATCAACTTTCACCCTTGACTCCGGAGTCAAGCCGGAGTCAGGAGTTAACTTTTAGGTCATTTTTTTCAGAAAAAATTGATATAATTTTTCGCTTTTGTTCAATGGATTTGTGTCGCTAGAATAAATTTTCAATCAATTCAATTTAATCAGACGAAATTTTCATTTTTTCACTCTTTATAACTTTTGGACGAAATATCTCTCATTCCCAAACACAAAGCACACTTCCACAAGTGAACCTACCAAGTGCATTCTCAAAACTAAATAACTTGAAAACTACACCTTACCTCTTTAGCAACAGCAGTAATCACCTCCAAGACAAGATAACAAAAAAAATAAAAAATAAAAATCCAAAACCCGCAATAAATGCAAACAGTCAATACAGGCAAATTGATATTTAAGGCTAGACAATCTAGAACGGTATATGTAATAATAAAATACACCGAACCGGTCGTAACAGAAATTAAAAAATAAACCATCCAAAGCAACTGCAACACATAAATTTGACCATGGATCTTACAAATATTTCTCAACGACTTATGCAATTTGATTAATTTTTTCACTTTTAGATGACTATTTTGCCTCAGTCTATTTCGATATCCCTTCAATATAATTAACTCTTCGTTAATACGTTTGAAATATATCGTAACGATTTTCAAAATAGATAAAAAATAAAACGTATCGAACCACGATACCATTCTGGACGAATATTTCAATATCAACCAAGTTTCGATACGACTCGGATCATAGACACAAAGATATACGAAATCGATAATTATAAAAAAACAAAAGGCACTGGAAAACAGAAAAATTCTCAAATACCATTTAAATTTCGAATACGCGATGTCGATATTTAAAAGGAACAGGTTATTTTCGACACGAAACAATTTCAAAATAACTTTTTTCTTTTTATCGTATTTTCGTAGGGAAGTTATCAAGCATAAAACAGCGACCAGCATTTCGGTAAATGATGCTGCGAGAATGTTCATGATCATGGAAAATTCCGAATCACTTCTACTAATGGTTTTCAATATTTCGGGGATATTGATGGAATACTGAAGTGCTACAAATAACATCAATATTACGCTGTAGTAAGACCATAATGAAGACTTTTCAAAAGAATTTTTAAAGAATATAATCACGCCATCGATACGCAACCGGTTTAAAAATGAAAATAAAATTGCGCGTAAGTTTTTCGCCATTTCGTCAACGATTTCGCGGATTACTTCCGCTGTATATACGATAATTATTTATGCGATAAATTAAAGGTAAGTATAGTAGATAATCGAACCAGTGGTTTTAATTAAAATATACTCTCCTAATTTGTTTACCGAAAAGACATTTTCAAATAATGAAAATGCTTTTTGTTTACTTTTCACTGTTGATTTTCGGGGTGAAATAATTATGAAAAACATCTCAAGTATGATACGTAAGGTAATTGGCTTTTCAACTCATACCTACTCTCATACTTATAAACCAGCATAATTTCATTAATGCACCAATCAAAAATAATTTTTCCCTCAAATATAAATGGAAAAGTCTGTAGAACCAAAAAAAAAAAACCAAAAAACATAGGTCCTTTCGTGATAAGGACATCCCAAAAGGTGAAAAAAACTTCGCTCCCGTCCGCCACCATGATGGCAAAAGTTCCTAAATTCGTTAAAAAGTACAGAATAAAAACTGTAAGAAAAACAAAAACATAAAATAAAAATAATAAAATGAAAAAATAAATAAAAATTGAAAAGTTGGTAAAAAATTAAAAAATGGCTTCTCTATAAATGGAAAGAAGGGAGGAAGTTTAAAATTTTGAGTACTTATGCCATCTCGCTCTCATGCCACCAGGAACAATTTTGGACCCCTAACTCAAGTATTTTCAGGAGGAGGAGCCAAAATGTTTGTTTTCTTTCATAGTAACTCATTTTTCGCGAAATGCAAATAAAAATTTCGCATTTTTAACATAACTTCTAGAACAGGGTGTCTAACAAAATTTGCTGAGAAAAAAGACTGACTTATCCTGACCTTTTGGAATGACTTTTTGCATGATTTTTCTGAGGGCCACCCCCTCCTCCCCCAAAAAATTATGCATCTGTGTGCCTGGAGCAAAAGTATGCCGATACTATCCCCCTCCCCTTCACCAAAAAAATAATACATCAGTGTGCCTGTTGCTATTTACCTAATGGAAAATTAATACGAAACAATTTTTACACGAAAAATAAACTGAATGAAATTTTCTTTCGTTTTTTAAAATTTATCAAGGGAAATGGGATTTTTTGGAATTTTTGAAAAAAAGTACGACCTTTTGAGTGAATAAGTCAAAAATCCTGACTTATACTGACCTGACTGACTTATTCTGACCGTTGGACGCCCTACAGAAGATAGGAGGCTCATTCTATGTCAACTCGACCAGGTTTTGACCTTGGGTCTGCCGATTTCGCTCAAAATTTTTTTACGAGTTCTCCTCGATGGTCTAATGAAGGAATCACCGTCATTTCGATCCTAATCCTTCAGGGGGGCGAGGGGTGGCCCTTGTAATTTTCGTATAATTAGGATTTTTTGCGAAATGGCTCAACTTTGAATGAGCGTATCTCGAGATTGGTTAGGTCTAAAATGAATGTTTTCATGCTGTTTTGTAGAGAATTGAAAGGAGATTCGAAATTGATAATCACTTTTTGAAAAGTTCAAAGTTGAGCTTTTGTGATGGAAGCTCAATATTCATGATAAGTACAAAAGATGAAGGGCCCCATTTAAAAATCTGAAAAATTATTATAAAGAGAACTTTTGATGTATTTTTCAACTAATTATTTTTCAAGATGGGATCTCAATACCCCTGGGGGACACAGGGGTCCTAAATTTTGGTCAAAATTCAAAAAAATGGAAAAAGTGAAGTAATACATCCATTCCTACTAATTCGAAGGCGCTGAATTCGAATATGTGCTTAGTTTTTTCATTCGACCCCTCTAAACCCCCCCTATCAGCCCCCATAATGAGGTCAAAATTCAAAAAAATGAAAAATAACGTATGACGTGTCGTTTGTTGGGTTTTTGAGGGCGCTGAGTTCGAATATGTGCTTAGTTTTTTCATTCGACTCCTCTGAACCCCCCTATCAGCCCCCATAATGAGGTCAAAATTCAAAAAAACGAAAAATAACGTATGACGTGTCGTTTGTTGGGTTTTTGAGGGCGCTGAGTTCGAATATTTGCTTATTTTTGGGATTCGACCCATAGGTGCCCCCTAGCCCCCAATTTTGAAAAAACACATTCAAAAAAATGGAAATCGCATGTGTCATATCGATTTCTACTAATTCGAGGGTTCTGAGCTCGATTATCAACTTACTTTCTCGATCCGCCTCCTTCGTTCCCCACACTGACTCCCAAATTACTAAAAAATTTGAAAAATCAATGTGTTTTTTCAAAATTGGGGGCTAGGGGGGCACCAATGGGTCGAATCCCAAAAATAAGCAAATATTCGAACTCAGTGTCCTCAAAACCCAACAAACGACACGTCATACGTTATTTTTCATTTTTTTGAATTTTGACCTCATTATGGGGGCTGATAGGGGGGTTTAGAGGGGTCGAATGAAAAAACTAAGCACATATTCGAATTCAGCGCCTTCGAATTAGTAGGAATGGATGTATTACTTCACTTTTTCCATTTTTTTGAATTTTGACCAATATTTAGGACCCCTGTGTCCCCCAGGGGTATTGAGATCCCATCTTGAAAAATAATTAGTTGAAAAATACATCAAAAGTTCTCTTTATAATAATTTTTTCAGATTTTTAAATGGGGCCCTTCATCTTTTGTACTTATCATGAATGTTGAGCTTCAATCACAAAAGCTCAACTTTGAACTTTTCAAAAATTTTGAATCTCCTTTCAATTCTCTACAAAACAGCATGAAAAGATTCATTTTAGACCTAACTAATCTTGAGATACGCTCCTTCAAAGTTGAGCCATTTCGCAAAAAATCCTAATTATACGAAAATTACAAGGGCCACCCCTCGCCCCCCTGAAAGATTAGGATCGAAATGACGGTGATTCCTTCATTAGACCATCGAGGAGAACTCATAAAAAAATTTTGAGCGAAATCGGCAGACCCAAGGTCAAAACCTGGTCGAGTTGACATAGAATGAGCCAGGAGGAACACTAGAGAAATTTTTTCAAAATTTTTGGGCAATTTTTCGCCGAGCCACGCTGTTTTGAAAATTTTGAACCCCTCTTTTGCATTGATCGGAAGGGTCAAAGGTGAAGGTGCAATGGAATTTTTTTCCTCAAATTAAGTGCTATTGATCCATAAGTATTCTTACCTTAAAAATGTTTAAAATTCCAAAGTGGTGGAAATGTGTCATTTTGTCAAAAAAAAATTAAAACTGACGTTCCGACTCCGGAGCAATAATAAACGTGTACCTATTATTCATACCTATGTTGCATGCACTTCAGTAGCAACAAAGAAAAATTCACCGCTAAAGAAGAGATTTACGATGACATCTGACATTAAAATCGATATAAAATCATAATCAAGGGTACCTGAATTCTCAAAACCCTGTTTGAGGCACCTCACTCCCTTTCCCCAAATTTTGAGTCAATATAAAGTAGGTGATATGGGTGTTGATTTCGCATAAGTTGAACCCTCTGAGTACGAATATGAAATGAAATTGGAGCCTCCGAGTGCCCTGTACGATTTTTCAATCATAATATAACCAAAAAGTGAAACAGTAACATATGATGACGTATAAAAATCTGATCTACGCGTATACGTATCAATATTTATACAGTGTATAAGGTGGAAAAAAGAAGAATTTTGTTGTATGTTTTTTACTCAAAAACTATAATATTTGATTTGCATCCTTCCTGAGGTACTTAAGTTTTTTTGGGAGGGAGAGCAATATAATAGTTGAGTAAGTTGAGAATATGATAATTTGTATGCTCCCTTGAAATGAGACATGGTAGGCTTCAATTGCATGTTTGATTTCATATTCGCACCCAGAGGGTTCGACTTATGCGAAATCGACACCCATATTGCCTATTTTATATTGAGTTATTGACTCAACATTTGGGGAAAGGAGGTGAGGTGCCTCAAATAGGGCCCTGAGAATTCGGGTACCCTCGATTATGATTTTATATCAATTTTAATGTCAGATGTCATCGTAAATCTCTTTTTGAGCGGTGATTTTTTTTTTGTTGCAACTGAAGTGCATGCAACATAGGTAAAAATAATACACGTTTTTCATTGCTCGGGAGTCGGGACGTCAGTTTTAATTTTTTTTGACAAAATGACACAATTCCACCACTTCAAAAATTTTTTAATTTTTATGGTATACTTACGGATCAATAGCACTTAATTTGAGGGGGAAAATTCCATTTCACTTTTGACCATCCATTACAAAAGGGGCGTTCAAAATTTTCAAAACAGCGTAACTGAGCGAAAAATTGCCCAAAAATTTTGAAAAAAAATTTCTGATGTGCCTCCTATCTTTTAGAAACTACTTATTTTTAAAAAACGAAATTTTTATCTGCATTTTACGAAAAATGAGAAAACTATGAAAGAAAACACATATTTTGGCCCCTCCCCCTCAAAATACTTGAGCTAGGGGTACAAAATTATTTGCCAGAATAGAGGAGCCTTTTGGGATAGAAACGTCGAAATCGGTTTCCGAGGCCAAATCACCCTACTTAACCAGCTGTACCCTTTGAAATTAGTAACCCAAATTACATAATGGTACGTCATTTTTCAAGTTATTTTCCGAAATTGAATTTTTGGTCTTTCCCTTTAGGCATCCTCATATCCCTAGGGACGTCTAGATAAACAAAGACTAAATTCAGAATGAACGATCCAAAAAATATCACAGTGCGCCCTTTTACCGACTTAATGCCAGAATGTGATTTGCGAGTAGTAGACCCCCAATTACATCCTTTGGAGACAGTCTTTTGAGAAAAGGAGACCCCCCCCCCAAAAAAAAAAGTCTGGAAGTATAGAAAACTGTAGAGAATTATTTGGGTCATTTTACCTCAGAATTCGATTTTTGATCAATTTGTTTAACAGGATCAATTTTTTGTCACAGTTTGCCAACATCTGGCCATTTTTCCGGTCAAAATTGATAAATGTTGTCCAATAGTCACGGTCATTGGAATAATATGCTCGAAGGATTCGATTTCATTCGACTAAATATCAATAAATTTTTTTTTTTTTTTTTAAATTTGAGCTAATTAAAAATGAAGTAATAATTTGGTAACGGTAATTGAAAATAAAATTGGCTCAATTTTGAGCCATTTTCCCAAAAATTTATTTCAGATTTTTTTACTGAGGCCAATTTTTGGGTAATCTTCCCTCAAAATTCGAGTTTTGATCATTTTTTGTCAAATTTTTTCAATTTTTTGATTTTTCCCTCGTATACGATTTTTGATTTTTTTTTGGCGGTGGAATTAATTTTATGGTCAATGTCAACTCTTGAGCCATTTTTTGTATGAAATTAGTATAAATTTTAGCTTTTGCATAATGGGCTCGCGCCATTCGAATAAATTTTCAATTATTTCAATTCAGTTTGACGAAATTTTAATTTTTCCATTTTTCATATTTTTTGAATTAAAATGTCTCCCATTCTTAAACATAACTGCATAAATTCACGAGCACACTTCTACAAATGAACATACAAAGTGCATTCTCAAAACTAAACAACATCTCGGAAACTAGGTACACCTTACCTCTTTAGAAACACCAGTAGTAACCTCCACGACGAAATAACAAAACAAATAAAAAACAAAAGTCCAAAACCCACAATAAATGCACATAGCCATTGCTGGTAAATTTATATTTACAGCGAAACAATCGAGAACGGCGAATGTAATCATTAAATACACCGAACCGGTCGTAGCAGAAATTAGAAAATACACCAACCAAAGCAATTGCAACTCATACATCCGACCATGAATTTTACAAATATTTCTCAACGACTTATGCAATTTGATCAATTTTCTCATTTTAAAATGGCTATTTTGCCTCAGTTTGTTTCGATAACCCTTCAATACAATCAATTCATCGTTAATACGTTTGAAATACAACGTAACAATTTTCAAAATAGATAAAAAATAAAACGTATCGAACCACGATACCATTCTGGACGAATATTTCAATATCAACCAAGTTTCGATACGACTCGGATCATAGAGATAGAGAAATACGAAATCGCTTATTATAAAAAAACAAAAGGCGCTGGAAAATGAAAAAATTCTCAAATACCATTTAAATTTCGAATATGCGATGTCGATATTTAAAAGGAACAGATTATCTTCGACACGAAACAATTTCAAAATGACTTTTTTCTTTTTATCGTATTTTCGTAGGGACGTTATCAAGCATAATATAGCGGCCAGCATTTCGGTAAATGACGATGCGAAAAAGCTCAAGATCGTGGAAAATTCAGCATCACTTGTACTAACGGTTGTCAATATTTCGGGGACATTGATGCAATACTGAATTATTAGAAATACCATCAATACTACGCTGTGATACGACCATAACGAGGATTTTTCGAAAGAATTTTTACAAAATATAATCACACCAACGATACGCAACCGGTTTAAAAATGGAAATAGAATTGCGCGTAAGTTTTTCGCCATTTCGTCAACGATGTCGCGGATTACTTCTGCTGAAATAACGATCATCATTTATGCGACAAATTGTAGGTAAGTAGGTATAGTGCATAATCAATCCTCTGGTTTTAATTATATGATGTACTCTCTTAATTTGTTTACCGAAAACGAAAAGGCAACTTCAAATAATGAAATGCTTTTTGTTTACTTTTCCCTGTTTTTTTTTTCAAGGTGAAATAATTAAAAAAGAAAATTTTCATGATGACGTCACGTTTGATAATACATAAATTATCAAAATTGAAAATTCCAAGAAATTTTCTCAATTTTTTTTAAATTCAATGTTTGTGAGATTTTTTTGTTTTTTGGAAATACATATTTTGCTTCAAAGTTTTCTCAAATTTTAAAAATAGTGAATTTTCAAAAAACCGTTTGATTTGTACATGAAAAAAATGAACAATTTTTGGAAAATTTTGATCAATTTTTGTGAAATTGTCCAAAAATTTAAGTAACAGTTTTCAATTTTTTTTCAATTTTGGAAAAATTGATCAAATTATAGAAAAAAAATTCAAGTTTTGAAAATGTTTTCAATTTTTTGAGAACTATTAAACCTTTGGAAAATAGTTCAATTTTTGTAATTGAAAAGTGGTCCAATTTTGGAAAATATTACACAAAGTTTGGAAAATTGTAGAAATGCTTTTAAGAAGTTTAATATTTTGGAAAATTGTCCATGTTTTGAAAAATATCGTACAAGGTTCGGAAATCTGCATGAAGTAGAGGAAAAAAAACTGTTTATAATAAATTTTAGAAAGTTCTACAATATCTAGGAGCGGTTTTCCCCAAAGTACACCCTATTTCAAGATATATGCCTTCAAAGTTGGGTAGTATGGCGAAAAATCACAATTGCATGAAAATTACGAGGCCCACCCCCCAGCCCCCTTGAGGGTTAGAAAAAAAATTAATCGTGGTTTCGTGAATAGACCATCGAGGGGAACTCGTAAAAAAAATTTGAGCGAAATCGGAAGACCCGACTTCACTTTTGGTCTATTGTAGCATGGAATAGCCCACCTATAGATAAAAAGGCCTTAAAAATTACCATTTTTTTCTATGAAAATTTTTAAATCATTCATGTTTTTTTTATATCATTCTAGTTTCATTTTTATACAATTTTAATCGATAAGGGTATGGCCGGATAAGGGGTGAATTTGACCCCCGGCGCTTTTGGGCTCCTAAACACCTCAAGTCGTGTATATTGACTAGAAATAATTTTTCACAAAATTTTGGACCCCTAACCCTCTCTCGTTCGGAGCTATGGCCATTTTATTGCATCATTTTTAAGAATTTTTAATTTCAACGGAAGTGAAGGAAATTTTTTGTTCTTTGGCACAAAGTTACATCTCGTAGAGGTGTATTTATGATAATTTTTTCAACAATTTTGGTGCACTCCTTCACGTTTTTTCAGCCATTTGAAGTTTACAATCGTAAAAAATACCATATAAGCGAAAAGCGACCACCCTGGAAAAATTTCTTAAAAATACGTTTTTTTATGTAGAATTTTGCTGTGTATTTGGTTTTAGCGATTTCTTTGTACTAAGGGCCGAAAATCGCGAAAAACCGCACAGAAATGTTGTTATTTCAACAGATTTTTCCATTTTTGAGCGTTTTATACCGGAAAAAATGACCAAATAAGAAAACCAAGTCCATATTCGTATTCAGCAGGTCAAAATACCCCGATAAACACCCTTTTCGCAATAGTTTTGATTAAAATTTCAAAATTCACCTTTTTCACTGATTTTTCATGAAAAAAAAATGAATTTCGAGACTTGAAGTAAAACTATCGCGAAAAAAGTAACAATCATTTTTTGACATTTTTTCACAAGAATCAACATAGCAATTCGAGATTGAAAAAAGCTTCAAAATTAGGGATTTGAAAAAAAGTCAAGTATCTTCGATGCCTCGCCCTTGTTTTCGTGAAGCTTTTTTCAATCTCGGATTGCAATGTTGATTCTTGTGAAAAAATTTCAAAAAATTATTGTTCGAGAACTGGTCGCGCAATATTGTAACTCATTGGCACGATTTAATATCAAAGACATGGAGGATCCATGGTAAAAAAAAATTCACCTTTACTCCTCTTGGGCAGTTTCTGTAGCTGAAATGTAACTCTAAAGATTTGAAATGGAAAGATTTCGATTTCTGACTAATGTTGGGTCGCAGAACACGAATATGGCATTAATTGTTGTGTATTGTAATTTTCTTACTCGAGAGACCAGATTCAAGCTTGAAAATGGAGACGTTTTAGGGAAGAAATGAAGAAATGAAAAAACCAAATCCATATTCGTGTTCAGCAGGTCAAAATACCCCGATTAACACTTTTTTCGCGATCGTTTTACTTTAAGTGTCTCGAAATTCATTTTTTTCATGAATTGCGAAAAGGGTGTTTATCGGGGTATTTTGACCTGCTGAATACGAATATGGACTTGGTTTTCTTATTTGGTCATTTTTTCCTGTATAAAACGCTCAAAAATTGAAAAATCTGTTGAAATAACAACATTTCTGTGCGGTTTTTCGCGATTTTCGGCCCTTAGTTCAAAGAAATCGCTAAAACCAAATACACAGCAAAATTCTACATAAAAAAACGTATTTTTAAGAAATTTTTCCAGAGTGGTCGCTTTTCGCTTATATGGTATTTTTTACGATTGAAAACTTCAAATGGCCGAAAAAACGTGAAGGAGTGCACCAAAATTGTTGAAAAAATTATCATAAATACACCTCTACGAGATGTAACTTTGTGCCAAAGAACAAAAAATTTCCTTCACTTCCGTTGAAATTAAAAATTCTTAAAAATGATGCAATAAAATGGCCATAGCTCCGAACGAGAGAGGGGTAGAGGTCCAAAATTTTGTGAAAAATTATTTCTAGTCAATATACACGACTTGAGGTGTTTAGGAGCCCAAAAGCGCCGGGGGTCAAATTCACCCCTTATCCGGCCATACCCTTTAAAGCAAAATAAATTCCTAATACTTTTATACTTCGTCATCCGAATCTTTTTCCCTCAAAAATAATGTTTTTTAAGAATTGTAATGGTGATTCGAGAAGGAAACATATTTGTAGTTCAAATAAAAAGAGGATTTTTTTGAAAAATCGCGGTTTTTGTGTTGAAAAAAATATAAATACCTCTTGGGTACCTAATTCAAGTGTTTTTTGGTGAGAGGAGGGGGAATTTCCTGAATATATACCTACTTAAAAAACTGATTTTAAAAAAAACATCCTTGAATAGGTATTTACTTAATGAAAAATGCAACCAAGGATTTTTTGGAAAAAAATTACATTTCTCTGAAAGTAACCGACAACAATGCCTCTGAATATGAAAAACTTCAGATTATTACACCTTTGAAAAAACTGAAATTATTCATCAATCATTTTAGAGCCAAAATAAGACTCCAACTAAATCAACATTTTGAAAACAATTCGTACGTTTCATTACAAAGCCCAATTCGTGGCATTTTATCGACTAAAAAGCTTGATAAATAATAGAAAATACCAATCTAAAATACACTACGACTATAGGACTCTACCTCTTCGGAAACACTGGTGGTTATTTTCAACGCCTGATATCCCAATACATAATACAACACGACCCAGGTACCAGCATAAATGCAACCGGGAATCACCTGCATACTGCTATCAAAAATCGAACTAATGACGCTGAATGCAATGACAAAATACAACGAACCGGTTGACATGAATATCAAAAAATAAACCAACCATAGCAATTGCAAACTATACATATTGTTATGAATCCTACAAACGTTTTTCAAACTTTTATGCATTTTGAGTAATTCTCTGATTTTCGAAAAATTATCCCTATGCAAATTGAATCTGTATCTTCTCGACATTACGAATATCTCACCATTGATACGTTTAAAATACAAATCGATAATTTTGGAAATTGTCAAAAAATAAAAAATATCGAACCACGAAATGAATCTGGCCGAGTACCTGACCGTCATCAAAACCTGCAAGTTGTGCGGATCATAAATAAAGAAAAAAATGAATTCGCCAATAAACAACAATATCATACCACCGACGAATAGGTAAATACGCGAATACCATTCGAATTTCGAATACTCGGCATTAATATTTAATAAAAGCAGTCTGTCTTCGATTTTAAATAATTTTTCGATAACGGTTCTTTTTTTATCGCCGGCTCTCAGAGTGGTGAGCAGGGAGAAAAAAGCGACTAGCATTTCCGACAGAGTAGCAGAAGTCATGCTGAGAAACATGGAGAACTCGGAATCCCTCTTGCTGATAGTTTTCAATATATTGGGCAGATTGAAACAATATTGGGCTACCATATGAATCATCAACGCCAGCGTGTAGTATGGCCATAATCTTGATTTTTTCAGCGAATTTTCTTGAAATATGTTCAGGCCTACGATTCGGAGCAGGCTCAGAAAAGGAAATAAAATAACGCGTAAACGGTTTGTCATTTTGTTTAACGTCGCGAATTAACTTGTTTTTCTTTCAAAGTGAACGAGTATGGGTAGGTATGATGGCTTGGTACACAAAGAAGTTGACAGAGTAATTTTTTAAATGTTTACGAAATGTGTTGATGAAGGGAGCGGGAGGTGAGTAATGGGGTGGATTATTGCTTTGACTTTCTTTAATAATGAGCAACCTTGGGCATTCTAAATATCAAATTATTTTTTTGGAATTTGAATATACTCGAAAAATTGGCCTGTGCTTAAAATTCTCAAAAAATTTTCAAAACAAATTTTGGTTGACATTTCTAAATTTTTGGTGAAGTTCTACTCCATTTTCCCAAGTTACACGTCGTTTTTTTTTAAAAAAATGGGCCTTCTTTTCAACTCAAAATTGCTCAAAATTGCTCTAATTACATGTTCACCAATATCTTTGCGCTGCTCGTGAATTTTTAACCCATTTTGATAGGTTGCAACCCCAGTTTTCGAATTTTTTTCATAATTCAGTTTTGACGGAAGGGGGCGAAAATGACGTTTTTTCTCAACTTCGAAATTCGACCACAACCTAACTGCGCTAACCGTTTTTCATAAACATTGGCTTAATGGGCGTAGAATGAATTATATGGGTTGAACTTTTTTTGTCCCTCAGACTATTTGACGCCTATGCAGACATTATTGAACCAAAAATGATTAAATTTCACAAAAAATCGCACATTAGCAGAGCTAACCACGGGCGCAGCCAGAAATTGTGTAAGGGAGGCTCAGATTTTGAGAAAAAATGGAGAGAGTCAAAATTCAATGAAAAAATGAAGTAACGCTGTGATTTCAGTGGGGCTGGGGTAGTTGAGGTACATATTTTCAGTAGGCAAATAATATATACCTCAACCTACTTACAGATTTGGGCGAAGAAAAATTAAAAATGGTGAGATTTAATGATTTTTTTAAGTCAAAATTACTGATTTTTTTCTGATAATTGGACATTGACTGATTAGTAATTTTTGACCGAAAAATCAGTGAAAATCACTAATTTTCAATGAAAATTATTTTACTGATTAAAAAAGACAGAATTTTTGCAAATTCAACTGATTCAAATTTAAAGAGTGGTATGTTTGTTTATTTAAGAAATAGTTACTAAAATACTGCCCGAGTGAAGCGAATTCGCTTCACTCGGGCTAAGGCGAAAATTTAAAAAAAATCAGACTCTTCTTTGACATTTTTTAGATAGAAAACTCTCCTTGCCGAGCTTGGGGGCGGCTCGACCCCCCTCTGAGTACACCCCTGGCTTAGGATAAAGAGGAGAAAAGCGGGTAAATGAAAAAATTTTCATTGTATAATAGAGTGGATCGCGAAAAAAAAAACATATCTCAGATTTCAACCAAATTCGCTGGGGTTGTTGGGTCATCATCAGAGACTACCCAAAAAAATTTTGAGCCCCCTAGGTGAAGAGGGAAGGGAGCTAGGGGCTCTTAAAGGGCACCTCCTTTTGAAAAAAACGCGGTTTTTTGTGTTTTTTAGCTCGAAAATATGGCGTACGATTCACGAAAGAGCACTAAAAAGTTGCGATTTGAGTTTCTACACCCCCTGAGCAATTGCCGCCCCTCGAAAATGAAAACCCATTCTGCTACCCGGGGGTCCAAAAGTTGCAGATCGCGAAATTTCAATGTTGTGAAATTGAATTTGGCCTCGAATTGATTACTTTGACACCGGACAATTTTATAATTTTTTTTTCTAATTTTTGAAGAAAATTTTGAAAATTTTCTTCGATCAGTGTGACCAACCGCAAATTGTAATATTCAAATTTATGGGATTCGCGTTGATCTGATCATGTATATCTAATCGCCAAAAAAATTGAAGCAAAAAATTTTCAATTTCAAAACATTTTAAATCAAACCTAAAGAATACAAAAATTGGAACAAGAGAAAAACTCATTTACAATTTACTTACAAAAATTTCGAACGTTTTAAATTACATGCAACGTAAATAAAAATGATAGTTATTGAAATCTCATCAATCATCGAAGTACAGATACACATAAATTTTATTTACGACGCGACGTAGAGCGAGAAGGATAATCTTTTTTGGTTTCAAATTTTTTTTAAAACTTTTGATTTTTCAGTTTGTTGTAGAAACGTTTTGTGCATATTAATTCGCTCTCCTGAAAAATTCCTTTTTTGGAAAATAAGTGGGAATCAATTCATACATACCTTGCTAAAGAAATAGGAATCAATTCGCACATTCACTCTTGAAAAAGGAGGAATCAATTCGTACATTTCCAAAAAAAAAAAAAATGGGAATCAATTCCCCTGTATTTTTACACAAATATTTCTTTGAAATCAACTCACCTACAGCCGAAATTTTAGAAGTTACATATTCGTCGAGTAGAATAAGAATAAGATAATTTGTATTGGCGGAAAAATGAGCGGAAAATGAAGATTTTTTTTTAGAATCAAATTCAGGAAATGAATGTGGGTAAAGAAATGACAAAATTTTTTTCTTAGTGGTCGAGTCACTGGCATGATAATTTTTTAAAATCATGATTTCTATAGCCATGAAAAAAATTGATTCAAAATTAATCTATATTCCATACATTGGTGTTTCATAACTTACAATTGGCTGCACTGGTATAAAAAATTTTCTCTTCAATTGATTTCCAATCATTTAAAAAACAACAAAAAACTGGTGTTTTTCTTTAGCAATTAGATATAGATGATCAGAACAACGCGATTCCCATAAATTTGAATATTACAATTTGCGGTTGGCCACACTGATCGAAGAAAATTTTCAAAATTTTCTTCAAAAATTGGAAAAAAAATTATAAAATTGTCCGGTGTCAAAGTAATCAATTCGAGGCCAAATACAATTTCACAACATTGAAATTTTGCGATCTGCAACTTTTGGACCCCCGGGTAGCAGAATGGGTTTTCATTTTCGAGGGGCGGCAATTGCTCAGGGGAGTGTAGAAACTCAAATCGCACCTTTTTAGTGCTCTTTCGTGAATCGTACGCCATATTTTCGAGCTAAAAAACACAAAAAACCGCGTTTTTTTCAAAAGGAGGTGCATTTTAAGAGCCCCTAGCTCCCCTCCCTCTTTACCTAGGGGGCTCAAATTTTTTTTGGGTAGTCTCCGAAGATGACCCAACAACCCCAGCGAATTTGGTTGAAATCTGAGATATGTTTTTTTTTCGCGATCCACCCTATTGTATAATAACTCCGATTTTTCCCCTCAAACCCCCAAAAGACTACACCAAAAGTCGAAAAAGCAATTTTTTAAATTATTTTTCGAATTAAATTTTTTAATATTATTTTTAATTTTGTTATTTTTGAGTAGGTAATTTCTATGGAAAATTGACTACTTCTCCCAAAATTACAGCTATTTTTAAGAAATTTTTACCTAAATGGCATACGAGTACAATTTTGAAGATATGTATTCGGGACTGACACGGAAACGTAAAATGGACGTAGCGGCGTTAGTGGAGTGAAGAGGGGCCAACTTGAAAACCGTGTAGAAAATAATTTTTACATAGCGTTTATATGGGAACGTTCTATTATTTTACAAATTTCTCCAGAACGGTGGTAGATGCGTAATTTTTTGTAAGAACTGAATTTAAAGTAAATTAAATTATCTTTAAATGCTATTCAAACAAAAAATTACACAAATGTCTCGTTTTCGAGAAATTTTGTAAAAACAAAACGTTCCTGTACAAACCTTATGGTGACGATTTTCTTCTACACCGTTTTCAAACGAGCGCACACTAGCGCTACCTGGACGGATGTCAGTCCCGAATTATCGATCTTTGAATTTTTTTCATTTTTTTGAAAAAAATTAAGCAACTTAATTTGCTTTTGATTTTTTTTACTATTTCTAAGATGTTTTTTCATAATTTTACAGGGTTTTATCAATGGTTTTTGTCGACATTTAAATTATTTCAAACCATTTTTATGATTTTTTTCGACTTTTACGTAATTTTTCAACATCATGAAAATTTGACACCTCATCTCGATTTTTGAACAATCATTGTGAGATTTCAAAAAAAATAATCAGCAATCAGTATCTACGTAAAATCGACATTTTGAAAATAATTCGTACGTATTGTTTTAAACCCATTTCATGGTACATTATTGTCTACGTACAAACATGATGTCTACTAGAACTGAAAAATAAATTTTTTTGCCATTTTCTGAATTTTTCTCGTCATTTTCATGCCATTTTCTTTGCTTTAAATTTTCCTGAAAAAGAACCCTCTTTTTTCGATCATTGATTATAAAATTCAAGAAAAAATGAAAATGTTGAAAATTTTTGTTATTTCCTGGTTTTACTTGTTTTTCTTGTCAGTAGACACCATGAAAAATCTTGATAATCATAGAAAACACTACTCTCTCAATTATAAATCAGTGAAAATTACCGAAAATCACTGAGAAACAGTCAGAATTGCAGCACAGGAGAAAATCAGTGAAATTTTTTTCACTAAAAACAAATCAGTGAAAGAAAATCACTGGAAATCGGTGAAAATTCACTGAAAACTCAGTGATATTTATGAAATTTACTGAAAAATCTGTGAAATTCTTTGAATAATCAGTGAAAAATCACTGAAAATCAGTGAATTTCACTGATTTTTCCTGTGCTGCAATTCTGACTGTTTATCAGTGATTTTTCACTGATTCGGGATGAGAGAGTACAATCTAAATACACTACAATTATTATAGAACTATGGGACTCTACCTCTTCAGAAACACTGGTGGTCATTTTCAACACGTGATAACCCAATGTATAATACAATACGACCCAAGTACCAGCATAAATGCAACCGGGAATCATCGGCCTATTTTTATCTACAGCCGAACCAATAACGCTGAATGAAATGGCAATATACAACGAACCGGTTGACATGAATATTAAGAAATAAACCAACCACAGCAATTGCAAGCGATACATATCGTTATGAATTCTACAAACGTTTTTCAAACTTTTATGCATTTTGAATAATTTTCTAATTTTCGAAAAATCATCTCCGCGCGAATTAAATCGATATCTTCTCGACATTACGAATATCTCATCATTGATACGTTTAAAATACGAACCGATAATTTTGGAAATTGTCCAAAAATAAAAAATATCGAACCACGATACGAATCTGGCCGAGTATCTGGCCGTCATCAAAACCTGCATATTGCGCCGATTATAGATGAAGAAAAAGAAAAAATCGCCCATAAATAGCAATACCATACCACCGACGAAAAGGTAAATACGCGAATACCATTCGAATTTCGAATACTCGGCATTAATATTTAATAAAAGCAGTCTGTCTTCAATTTTAAATAATTTTTCGATAACGGTTCTCTTTTTATCGTCAGCTCTCAGAGTGGTAAGCAGGGAGAAAAAAGCGACTAGCATTTCCGACAGGGCAGCAGAAGTCATGCTGAGAAATACGGAAAATTCGGAATCTCTTTTACTGAAGACTTTCAAAATGCTCGGCATATTGAAACAAAACTGGGCTACCAGATGAATCATCAACGCCAGCGTGTAGTATGGCCGTAATCTTGATTTTATCAGCGAATTTTCTTGAAATGTGTTGAGGCCTACGATTCGGAGCAGGCTCAGAAATGGAAATAAAATAACTCGTAAATGATTCGTCATTTCGTTTAACGTCGCGAATTAACTTGTTTTTCTTTCATAATGAACGAGTATAGGTGGAAATGATGGCTCGGTACACAAAGAAGTTGACAAAATAATTTTTTAAATGTTTACGAAATATTGTTGAAGAAGGGTGAAGGAGGGGAGTAATGGAGTGGATCATTTCCTCAACTTTCTCTTTTTAATGATGAGCAACCTTGACCCCCCCCCCCACGTATCAAACGATTTTTTTGGTATTTTTCAAAAAAATATATTCATATTCAAAAAGGTAGGTACTCGTAATAACGTTTTGAATACTTTCCGAAGCAACATTTTGAAAATTTTGAATTTCTCAAATGCCACGAAAAAGACTCAAAATGTCCATAAATTTACGAAATTGTATTTAGTTCAAAAATGTTAAGAAAATGAAACCAAAAAGGATAAAACTGATAAAAGAAAATGAGAACTAGTTAAAGTGGCTTCAAAATTATTAAAATTTATTGAAAATTTAGACCTAGGTACCTATATTTCAGAAAATAAATATTGCAAAAACAGTTTAAAATGTTATAAAATTATTAAAATAGGCACCTATAAAATATTTTTGTGCTTCTATGTAACAAATCATACATTTATTTCTTTTTAACGCCCTTTTGAGGTATTTTTTTTTCAAAATTAAACCCGTCCTAATGAGATTTATAAGCAGAGACGAATCAAAGTGGCACTTGGAGACAAGCGAAAATCCAAGTTGATTTTGATTTTCTTAAAAACATTTTTCCAACTCGGGATAAAATTGTACCTCATTTTCTCTGACTTTTGCAAAAAAAAAAAAGAAAGGTAAAAGTTCATCATTAGGTACTTTAAAAATTTTTCCAACTCGACTCTAATTTTTGCAACTGAAAATGCAATTTTCCTACTCTAGGGAGACAATCCTCCATACCCATTTTAATTGCACTATTTTGTAGATATAAATTTTTAAACATGTTTATAAAAATTGAACAATTTCAACTTTTTAGAATAGATGAACATGGGTGAATTATCAGTTCGGGATAAAGAGGAGAAAGGAAAGGCCTTTTTTCACTTCCCCCTCCCCCGAAACAAAAGTTGAAAAATCAATTTTTTCAATAATTTCTTTTCAATTTCAATTTTTTAGTATTTCTCAACTTCGTCATTTTTTAGTATTTTTATGGAATTTGACAACTTTTCTCAAAATTACAGCAAATATCAAGGAATTTTTACATAAACAGCATAAGTGTGTAATTTTGAAAATGTATGATCAATATTTGGATTTTTTCTATATTTTTGTGTTTTTTTGAATTGAACAACTTGATTTTTTTGAATTTTGCGGTTTATTGACATTTAAATCATTTCAAACGATTTTTATGATTTTTTTCGACTTTTACGTCATTTTTTAACAATGGAAATTTGACAATTCATCTCGATTTCTGAACAACCACGGTGAGATTTTCAAACAAAGCCAATTTTACAGACATTGAGTTTTTTTCACAATCATTTCATAGAAATTTGAATTATTCGCCTTCATTTATTTTTACAATTTTTAAATTGTAATTTTCGTCTTTCTACAAATGTTTAATAAGATCGAACCTGCATTTTTTTTTGAAGAGCTATCCGAAGGTAGTGAAACATTGGACCCTCCAAAAAATTATAAAATATCAAATATACCCTAAGACCTTATCAACACCAAACGACTCATTAACTCAATGAAAAAAATAGTAAAATTTTGGAAAAAGTAATCATATTTCAGGAAAAGTTGATAAATCCTAGAGTAAATTCAATCAGAGCGTCTGAAGTTATGCAAATTTTTTGATGTACCTTACCATTTTGGTAAATACCTATGGATTTCATCAGTCGAACATTAAAATTATCTACTGTAATTCGACAAAATTTTCAAAATTTTGAAAAAAAATTGTCAAATTAAATAGTTGGTAGGTATCTAATATTTGATTCTTATGTAATTTTACTTATAATTTGGAAAAATGTGTTGAAAGCGTAAAGAAATATTTTTTTAAAACTAGGCAATCTATTTCCTTTTCATTAATTCAATGAAAACTGGGTTCATTTTTCATGTTTTGAGTACCTATAGGTGCGTGGAAAGGGGAAGGGGTGCAAAATTTTACTCGAAATGGTCCAGGGAAAAATTGGGTCTACGCTCGTTTTTACCAGCTTTGTTTTTAATTACCGTTTTATTTACATTGAAATTACTTTTAATGATTTTTATTGACATTTCTTTTAGATTTTCACATCATTTTGGAGCAATTTCTGAGAAAATTTTACAGCTTTTTCTTGATTTTTTAGCAATTATTATAAAATTTTAAAACCATTTTTACACAATAAATATATAATCAATTTTTAAATCAATTATGAAAATCTTCATAAAACAAACTGTTTTGCAACTTTTCAAACATGTTTATGCAATTCGACACTTTTTTACAACTTTGAAACAAATTTTTCTGTCATTTTGAGTAACTGGACCTCTTAAAAGATGGCTAAAATTGAAAAAAAACGTTTGAATTTTTTTTTTAATTTCATATACTTTGATATTGATCTTATCCATCTCAGTCACTCACTGCTGCACAAATTATCAGAAAAACAACACCAACCAGAAGCATTCATCAATCAGCATTATCACAGAGTGCAAATTTTCCACAGCAACGCCACAAAAACACACCAAACACAAACCTAACCAACGAAATCGCTGGAATCTCGATTTCACAAGCTATAAAAATCACTACAACAAATCGTTTTTTCAAACACTAATATTGAAAAAACGTGCAAAACCTCACCTCATCCACCGTACTCTGAATCGACGCCAGAATATTATAACACAACGTAAAATACACAATGATCCAAACACACAGATACACGTAGGAAGCACCAATCGGGGTCCCTTTATCGGTATGATTAAAATGGCGAATATTCTTGACGAATAAAAAATACAAATACGACGTCGTAATCGAAATGAAAAAAAGAGTCAAAAAATTAATATGGGCTCCGAACAAGGAATTATGCAAACGAGAAATTTTCCTCAAAACATTATGAATCTTGTACAATATCTGTACTCTAGATTCGACATCATGAAAGAGTAAATTCTTCCCGATCAGCACAGTCATTGTTTCCAACTCGTCGTTGACTTTCCTAAAATGCTTTCGTATTATGCTCATAACGACTAAAAAATACCAAGCATTGGTCCACGATACCAATCTGGCCGAATATCGCATCATTACTATCGTACGCACTTTATGCGGTTCGTAAATGAAAAAAATAATGAAATCCAAGGACAAGCAACAGAATAAAAATAATGCAAATTTTAAAGTTTCGGCATAGTTACGATTTTTCGAATACCGAACTCGAACGCCAATCGAGAGCCAGATTTTATCGATTTTCAATAATTTACCGATCACTTCGAATATTTCTTTGGAACGAGAATAACTCACGAGTATGGAACAAACCGCGCCCAGGGTTTCGGATCCGAATAATATGGAGGCTGTGACGATTTTGAGAAATTCCACTTGGTCAATTTTACGATTAAGGGTAAAATCGATGCTGTTTTTTATGTACTGAGTTAACAGAAGAGATAGCACAATAAGTAAATAACACGTTCGAAACGGGCATATTCGGCCAGTTTCGATTACGCATCTGTTCAAACCGAAAATTTGCGAAATTCGGAGAAGTGGGTGAATAATGCAACGAACGGTGTTTTCGAAATGGCACATAGTAGCACATAATTTGAGTAAAAGCAAATGAAAAATTCTCCGGATTGGATATGTAGCAGGTACCTACTTCATTAACGCGAATATTTATGATATTTTGAAATTTTAACTCGATTATCGAGCGAAATAAGTCGGAAATTTGGCAACGTTTGATTAATTTAACTAAACTGATAATTATCGAGTTTTAATAAAGAAGGTTTTTTAAAAAAAATTTCCAATTATTTTCAAGAGTTGGAAGAAAAAATGTGTTACACTTGTCTTAGCAACACTTGAAGAAACTATGACAGTTCGTGGGTGGATGTTTAAATTAAATGGTTGGAATGAAATATTTGTGGCAATATTTTTAATTGCATGAAAAACAAAATTTTAAAAAGGTGTTCTTACCTAATAAAAAAATTTCAAAATAAGAATTGCAAAACTTATTTTTTAAAATCCAACATATACTTTATTTATGAAAAAACGCGAACAATTAAAATATACTTGATTCAATTGATAAAAATTCAATTATTTAAAAATTGATTACGGCCAAAAAAATTAATAAAACTTACTGACCCACAAAATGGAACATTTGTCAATTTTTTCTGCAACAATTAAACAAAACTGATCAACATTAAAATTGTAATGATTATGTTGATGGTAAAACCAGAAAGGTAGTCAAAAAAGGAAAGATAAATAAATTGTAAAAAAATACTAAATTTTTGATTATGAGAATTTTTAAAACAAATTTATTTAAATCAGTAAAAATTGATGAGCTCGTTAATCTGAAGTGAAGCGAAAGTAAATTTTTTTTAAATATAAACCTTCAAAAGCTGAAATTCAACCATTTTCCCACATTTTCGTCCCTAGAGGAATCGAGATGTTTTATCCCCTCTCCCTCCAAAAAAACAATCAACTTTGAATTGAATAATAAAAATGATTTAAATTATCATTATACTTATACTAGCAAATCGAATCTACGAAAAAAAGGGTTGAAAAATCGAGAAAAATTGGGAAAATTATAAATCATAAAATTGAAGAATTTGAATGCAAATGAGAATTACAAATTTTTCAAATTTTTTCGGTTAGGGTTATAGCTTTTTGAGGGAAAAACGAGATAATTGATAAGAATCGAAATAAAACTTTAAAAAATACTTACAAAAAAATTGATACTTTATCGTAAAAGATGTCACCATCAGAATCAAAATTTCGAGTTTAAAAATCACATTTTTTATTCAAAAAAATCTCTAAAACCCGCTAATTTTAAAAATTGATTCCATGTAATATGAATTTTAAAAAACACATAGAAAATCGCAGTAAAACTTGGATTGAACTGAATAATTACATTTAGTAGTCAGTAAAAGAGCTCGATAGATTAAAAACCCTAGAAAATCGATTTTTTCAAAAAATCTTTTCATCAGCTATAAAATCGTCATTAAAAATTATTATTTTAATAAAAAAAATATAACAAATTCGACACAAACGAGATTTACTTTGACCAAAAATTACACAATAATATCACAAATAATTCAAAAAAACTGAACATCTTAACGTACAAATTACGAAACAAAATAAGTAAGGAAATATGATCATGATCAATTTTGCAGTTGAAATTTATTCATTCAATTACTTCGAATTTTGGCATTATTAAGTATTATTAATACCCCACTTGACAGAGGACAGAGTAATACGAATTCACTCAGAAACATCAATAATTGCGATCAAAATACTAAAAAAAACTCGAAGCTACGATACGAGTTGGACAATCGAAACAGGTAAATAAATAAAAAGTAAAAATCGTATACGCGTGCACTTCCTCGAAGATAAATTTGCGATTCAATTTTGAATAATTATCATCAAAGCTGCACCATTTGTTCAAACAAGTGTTACTACACACGTCGAAATCGAAAACGCGAAATAAAATTGTCTCATTTTGCTAAACCATCGTTTCAAATACGTCGTTAAAACTGATACCGCAGTCAAAACGACGTTCATTCTCTACTCTTCGTGTACGTAATATGAAAACCCACAGAAATAATGATTCCATCGCTACGTCAACCGAACCCAGGTAAAAAATCAATCTAGGATTCTACCTCGATCATATTTCACTATCGTAAATCATGTATAAGTAAATAAGCTACTTACTCCTAGACGACGTAATAAAAATCTCACATTTCATGCAACCATTTACTATACGGGAACGGATTCTCATCTTCGACTGGTATTTCAGGTACCGGTAAATAATTCGTAGCGTATTGACGATTACAGGCGTTTTCCATAATTCCATTAGCGTCTTCGAACGAAGCACTCAGGTACTGATTATCGAATTTACCACTCGTAGAAGCCACCTGCGAACCGTACTCGGGGCCAAGGACATCTGTGAAATTCTGTGGCAAGTATTGGCGACAGGAAAATGGCCGGAAATTCAAAGGTGGTAAATTATTATCGACGTAATTCGCAGCTGCTGATTGGGCCATCATGTCGAAGTGTTTCGCATCCATGAGAGATGTTTTCTGCATAGGTGCCGGTTCGGTGGCTTGTTGTAGGACGTGGTCTACGACTTGAGCCGGAGCTAGGATGGAATTCAGACTTTCCTGCGATTCGGTGCTACCGGTGGACGATTTAGAGAAGTTGTACGTGTCGCAGAGGACTTCTTCGGCGCATAATAAGTCGACGTCGGTTAGACCGCTCAGCGATGAGATGTCGAATTCGTCTAGCTGGTTCGTAGCGTCAACGATGTCTTTTGTTTGTTTGCTTTTTTGTTGTTTTACTACTTTTGGAGAGTTTAGAGCGTAACCCTCTTCTTCGGTTGTTACTCGAGTTACGTTGTTCTTTTTGCCAGTCTGAAAAAAAGATGAAATAAATTGATCAGTTTGAGGTGTTTCAGAGATCATCTTCGTGTTATAATTCGTCCCTGAACATTTCAATTCTGTTCGTAAGGTCATAAAAACATCACAAGATTCATTTTTTCTCAAAAAATTCACACGAATGGGGTATTTTTTCAAAATTTTCGACATACATATCCTCCAAAAGATACAAAGAAGAAAAAAATATTGAACAGAAAATAAAAATTCAAATGAATGGGACATTTTTTTCAGAATTTTGGACATGAAAATTCTCCAAAAGATACAATGGGAGAAAAAATATGGAACAGAAAATAACCTATAATTTCTATTAGAACATAGTTTGCCAAAACATACGATCATTCGAACCGTTTCAGTGCATTAAATAAAAATAATCCCCTTCTATTTGAATTATTCGAGAAAGAAATTGATCTTGTGATTTTTTGAACACCCTGTACACAGGATCAAAATTTCATAATCCGAACTCATTGAAAATTTGATAATACTAACTATTTTATGAGCGCTCAACAAATGCCTCCTCAGATTCGTCCTAAATTTATAAACCTGTCCGCAAAAGCACTTGAATTCTTTCTCATTGGAATGTGTCTTGAAATGTCTATTCAATCCACTCTTCAGCTTGAACCGTTGGCCACAAATCTCGCAACTGTAGTTACGTTCGTTCGAATGCACATAAACCGTATGATCTTTCAGCGCAGACAACGTATGGAAACATGAACCGCACTGATCACAAATGAATTTCCTATTATCTGTGTGTAAATTAATATGTCTGCTTAGACTAGTGGCTAAAGCTGTCTTAAAATCACATAACGGGCATTTCAGTCTTTTATCAGCGGTAAAATGTATCCTGAGTTGGTGTCGCGATAACGAATCGCGACTCGAAAACAATTTCTTGCAAATATCACATTTGAAGATGGGATAGTTGTCTTGGCCATCTCTGTTCTGGTGCGAGACGCTTTGCAAGTGACGTTTGTAGTAACGATACACGGTGAACGTTTTCTTGCAAATTTTACAAACGAATTCCGAGTCTCCTGCGGGATCGAAAGTTCATTAAAATAGGATCTTTGAAATTGGGCGAATACACGAGGTAATTCACTCACGTAAATGACGTTTGACGTGAACGCTCAGCATGGATTTCTTCTTAAAAGTTTTATCGCAATGAACACATTGGAATTTTTCAACGTCTTCAGGTTCTTCGTCGTTTGATGTTTCGCTGCCATTAAGTGGTTTTTCTTTATTCTAAAATTCACAAAAAAAAAACATTACCACTTTTGATGATAAAAATATCTTAGTAAAAATAAATTTCAAACTAACTTGAGCAGTAGTTTTAGAATTAGCAATCTTAACGCTGTTCTTTTCAAATTGGCATTTCATCTGGGAATGAGCTTCTTTATAATGATGATACAATAATTTCTTCTGTTCGAACATCTCTTGACATAATTTACACCCGTACCAATTATCGTACAACTTTGTTCCATGATTATCCAAAGAATGCGACTGGAACGTCTTCTTCGTAGGAAACGAACGATGACAAACCCTGCACACGTAACGATCTTTGTTCTGGTTACAATCCGTCGATTTGTGACCGTTGTAGTCTTCCACGTTGCGAAATATACAGCGACATAATAAACAAGATAATGGATAATCCAAGTGCGTTTGAGAATGATCAAACAGTTGAAACTCGTTTTCCAGACGTTTGTCGCATTTGAAGCAGACTACTTTTTTCAAATGTTTCACGTTATTGGTTAAGCACAAATGATTACGACATTTGTGTTTATAGTTCTTATTGAGATTTTTACTAGATTCGGCGTTTATCGATGAATCTAAATCGATATCTGAAAAATAAAAATAGATGAGATTTTGTCCGAATTTACGTATCGGTCATGAAAGTTGTACCTGGACATAACGATTTGCTTTTGTACGCTTCGGTTATCTTCTGTAAGTAGCTAACTGCTTCGAGTCGTTCTTGGATGTTTAATTTATCCACCGTGTTGACAACGGTTATGATCTATATGAAAATCGAAATCAGGTTAATTAAAAGTAACCATGGAAGATGGATTTTGAAACACTTCTTACTTGAGATTTGATTTGATCCATTGTTTCTAGGACGAGTGCCGATTCGAACGGAATTAGGTTCGCATCAGTGTCCAGATCTAAATAAACGAAACGAAATCATCGAATGTGGATTAATTGATGAAAAATATTTGATATCTGAGCTGAAAAACGATCAACATACTTTTGAATGTTTGTTCAACGCGACGTCACCAAGAGACTCCATAACACTTTTCCGCCCCAACAAACTTCAACGTAATTAGAGTAATTTTACTCATAATTCGATAATGTACAAAAACTATGTAATAAGTTATAAGCTTAAATATTCGAACGAAATGTAAATAATTAAATTTGAAAAGCGATTAGGAATAAAATTACGACAAAAACATACGATTATCATATCACCATTACCCCCCACCACCAATGTTTGCATAATGAAAGGTTATTTTTAACATTTGGTGAAACAAGTTTTGTGGTGTGGTGAAAAGTTCCCTTTAAAATTTTCTTACAGGGGTTTTATTCTTTTGTTTTCGAATTTCGATTAATTATTTCAATTTTTAATTTCAAAATCAAGGATTAATTTTAAATAAGAACAAGATGAAAAGAAATAAATGAATTCATAATAAAGATGACAACCCATAGTAATCATAAGCAAAATGAAAACTTTCAAAGGCTTTACGCTTTAACAAGGGAAGATAGATAAATCGACATCGGTATCCGACTTTCTCGCCTTTTTCTAATTCAATTTACCCCTCAAAAATCGATTCAACTCAATAAAAGATCATGTATGACCCCTAAAAAATCATTTTTTTGAGTCGACTATCAGTAGCATAATTTAATAGGACGAAGTAGGCCCATTCACCTATAACCTATTTCATCTTGTTTATCTTCAGGATTTTTTGATGGTTTGAACTTCTGAAATCAAAAAGCACGAATTTTGAACTATGTCTTGGAACCGAGGATTTTTTATTTTGTTAATGAAGGCTTTCCAGCCAACACAGCCTGCTCTCAGAATCTTTTTTAAAGCATAATCTATATATTTAACACAGACATTTTTTTTTATCAATTTTGACCTTTGATGATCACTCAAATTAAACATAATGTATAGGAAATATTAGACAAGAAATACTCACTATTGCACGAATAGTTGTCTAAGCTCATTTTGACAGGGGCACCAGCACATACAATTTCCAAAAGAAAATGAGAAAATAAGAAATTAATACCTATTTGAAAAACATGCAATACCTACTATTTCGAACTGAAATAAAAAATCTCTGAAAAAAAAACAACATTAAGATTATTCATACAAAATTATAAATCGTGAACTTACTTAATTACTTACTCATGGAACTCAATACAGAAGAAAAAACCATACGATATAAAAATATAATTTAATTTCGTAACGTTCAACTGAGTAAAAAGTAATCTCGCACAAAAACAATTAAAATTCATAAAATACGTAAAAAATGAAAATTTAAACATACTTGTCAATCGTAATAATACAGTAAAATGTCTTTTCCCAAAATGAGGAAATCAACTACCTAATAAAATTTCAATATGCCTCGAAGAAAAATATAAATACCAAAGTCCTGGACTCGGGGAAAATATACAAGTTCAACCTCATAACTACGTACAACTTACTTTAGCGTAGTCATTTACAGTTCGAAATATTGCACAATTTTAATTTAGAGTCAAAATTACCAATCTGTTCTATTTCCTTCTCCGTTTCAACTTTCTTTCACCATTTGCAAAATAGAAAGGATTGATCGGAGTGGTAACGGCGAATGGTTTGAGAATACCACAATTAGGTATTTTCGAGACATCGAAAGGAGATGCTGGCTTCGATTTAAGAACTTTTTCATACGTCCGAATATCTGCAACGTTATAAATTCAAAAGTGAGTATTTTAAAAAATAGGACTGAGAAAAAAGCAAATTAAACAAAACTCTTTATTAAACGTCTTTGACAAAAAAATCATATAAAATATGCAACATTAACCTTGATAGGTATTATCTTCCAATTTAAACAGAACTTTTTTCTGTTTCTCTGCGATTCTGGAGCTCTTTCGTTGACTCGCTGGTTCCACTTTTTTTTCACGCGGTTTCCTCGTTCTTTTTGAATCCGGAGTCGATACGGGAGCTGGTGTAGATTCAACTTTTCTACTACGAAGTGTTCTTGTAACTTTGGGTGATATTTTTTTAGTATCAGGTTCATTTTCTTCATCGACGACAGTTTCAGGTTTAAAATCTACAACGACGTAATCTCTATCTTTTTTCATTAATTTTGGATGTCCTTTTACAACCGATGATGGTACTATGATTTCACTTTCAGTATCACTAGCTCCAGTTTCTTTACCCTTATCGTTTTCGTAAATCGTTACCGTAGGTTGTTCTGAAAATGAAACTTTCGGAGATTTATTCTTCGATTTTTCACTTTCTTTCAGTATTTCAAGACAAATATCGGATGGCTTTTCGGTTTCATTGTCCTTATTTATTAACTCAGACTGCTCGATAACAGGGATAGTTTTTGCCTTAGGAGATTTATTCTTCGATTTTTCATTTTCTTCCAGTATTTCAAGACAAATATCGGATGGATTTTCGGTTTCATCGTCTTTATTTATTAACTCGGACTGCTCGATAACAGGGATTGATTTTCCCTTCGGAGATTTATTCTTTGATTTTTCACCACTGGATTTATCAATCGATTTTTCACTTTCTTCCAATATTTCGAGACAAATATCAGATGCGTTTTCGTTTTCATCGTCCTTATTTATCAACTCAGACTGCTCGATAGCAGGGACAGTTTTTTCCTTATCTTTTGAAACCGGTTCAACGACCCAATCACTTTTACTTCCGCTGATTTTGACTTTTTTAGCAGGGCTGGGTTTCTCGTTGGTTTCAGTTACGACCCAATCATTTGAAATCGAAGATCTTTTCGTCGCTGTATTCTTCGGTTTTGCCTGCGCAATCGTGAAGGTCGATTTACCGGCTGATATCTGAATTAAATCGGTCAAGCCGGCCAATTTTTTCAGCACTCTTTCATCACGTTCTGCTTCCAATTCATCGTCTTCTTCCAATCTGTTACAAGCTTTTTTCATCAACTTAGACATGGTTTTCTGTCGTTTCCTCTTCTTAGGATGTTCTTTCATTTCGTGAATAAAATCGTCGGGTTTAGATATTCTTAATTTCTGAAAATACGTAAATTTGATATAATAAACAGGAATACCGAAAGAGATGAAAATATCGAAAAATATTTACCGAAATACTGGCAAACATGGTACTAATTTGATTCAAAATATTTTTAGCTTTAATATGGATTCCTGTTTTCGAAGTATACTGTTCAAGGAATTTCACGAACATTTTCTCGTCAAAATCGATGTACGGAAGGAAGACATCTACACCGCCAGGTCTCGGATCCAAGGCTATTTCTTCACTATCAGAATCCTAAAAGCATTATTAAAATGTAAAAAAAATCATAGATATTTAAAATACTCGAGTGAAAACTCACTTCATTCTCACAGGTTTCAGTCTGAAGTTTTTCTACATCTTCATGTCTCGAATCCGAATTGATTGTGTTCGCTTTCTCCTTAGAGCCGAGTTCATCGTTATCCTAAATAAAAAGAAAAAAAGTTTTATAAAAACATAAATAAAACTGTAAAAAAAAACATCAATTTTTTTCAATGCCTCAGATTTAAAACTTACCTCATTATCACAGCTTTCGGTTAGAACTTTTTGTTTGATGTATAATTTAAGTTGGCGAACCAAACCACAAAAAATACTCGATTGTATACTATTGACTATTTGCATTGAAGGTCGAAGATTTACGATACATTCGATGTATCCTTTATACAACACTACCAAACTATTAGTTGGTATTTCTCCTTTAGAAATCTGAAAAAAATATACCCAAGAAATAATCAAGTATGAAAAATAACAAAACAAATTCACTGACTGAAGACGAATCAAGCAGTAAACTCACTTTGGCAACTTCTTCGTTAAAAATTTCATTTAAATGTAACGCCAAGCTATACGGTAAAATTTGAACAGCGTTATACAATTCTTTGCTAAATAACTCGAGTTTTTCAATATCCCATTCGTGTTTCTTCAGCAGCATAAGAATTTGTCTCAAGAAGCGACGTATAAACATTAAAAATTTATCAATTCGATGATGGCTGATGCGATCCCATTGTTTGACTAATGAACTGAAAAACCCTCTGATGTAGTACATCGATGCTTGGTAATTTTTCAAGATGTGCATCAAGCTGCTAATATATTCGACGGCTTCTTCCTACAAAATTTTCAAGCAATCGTCAGGTATCAGTAATTTGATAAAGTAAAACGATTAAGTTTTTTGAAAATAATCATTACCTGTACTAAAGGTTTATCAGACATCCAAACGTAGTAAAAAAGTCCGTTCCAAATACGATTAAAGTCATCTTCTTGTACGCCTATAAACAATTCGTCAACGGATTAGTAATTTGAAGGTGTGTACAGAAAGAAAAATGTCGTATCGGTTACCTTCTGCTAAGCCGATTTCACTGAACCATTTCTTCAACGATTTCAAGCCGCGTTTTCTGACTTTGGTGTCATTAGATGTAAGAAGTTTGCAAATCACTACTTCTTTAGTGACTATATCTAGTTTATCATTATATTCAGCCATAGGGGCCATTGTTCAATATTTAATGATTGTTCAATCATACACGAGTAACGAACATAGAAATTTATATAATACACTGATTTTTTCCAAAATTCAAATAACTTATAACTGAAATAAATAACCGCATTATTTTATCAAAAATCACACGTGCATTTTATCCACTTTTCGACTTTCCAGAGATTAGCCGATAAAAAGTTTCTAAAAACGAGCTAAAAATTCACACGAAAAACTCTTTCAGTGCTACCAATCATTGTTTACGCGCATGCGCATTTCGCAAAATTGGACGCGAAAATAAATCATGAAGTGAAGATGTTATTTTTCACTTTTTTATTTTTTTTATTTTTCATTTCAATTTCAAATTTCAGATAAATCACCTAATTTTTCAGATGTTTGAAAATATTTTCAAACATTTTATAAAGAGAGCTGATGATGTGATGAACTGATAATCTAATATCTGAACTGAAATAGCGTGGAATTATAATAATACATGACACAAAGAATGAAAAGGAACGAGGAGAAACGACTGAAAAGAGAATAACTGACACGTCGTTTCATATTACATTTTTACATTATCATTTTTTCGTATGTATTTTAAACAAATGAAAAATTGGCCCTGACTCATGACATCATATCACTAATACTAAATTCTAGAGAGAATTTCAGTTTTCAACGATGAGGAGGGGAATCTTCTCATTAAAATGTTCGATGAAAAGGAATTAAAATTTTGTATTGTTGACGGGTAGAAAAGAAATCAGAAGCGAAAAGATAACTACAAGGCTTAGCTTTTCATTAGTAACTTTCGAAAAATTGTAAACTTTGGCTTCAACTTTTAACTTACAACTTACAAGATTTATTGGATTCTTTCGGCTAGCTTTCACATAAATTTTAGTTCTAACTTAAATACTTTGATTATTGGGTTATCGGTTTTAGCTTTTAGTTTTAATTTCAGCTTTGATACAATTTTTATTACTTTTTCCATAATTTATTCATTTTATTTTGAGGGATCTCCGTTCTTGGTTCTGAATTGAAAATGAAAATAATCATAATTTTCAAGATACAAACTGAGTCGAAGTCAGAAAATTGAACATCATTTTTTGAAATTGGGAGAGGGAGGTTCCACAAAAGTTGCATCCAAACGTTAACAAAACATATCTAATAAAAATTCCACCCCCTCCCCGTTGACCAATTGCTCTTAAAATGCAACAATTATAGGTATTCAAAAATTTTGAAAATTCACGAAAATATTGAAAAAAATGTACAAAAAATGACCGTGAAAATCGTATAAATTTTTCTACTAGGGGAAAAAATATTATTGAGACCCATTTTTTATTTTATGGAGTTTGATAACCGAGCACAATAATAATAAAGCTGATAAAAAATTCGCAAAAAATATAGGTAAGTAACTTTTAGCTGGTTTGTAGCTATTTAATGCTTTCAAAAGTTCTTTTAAAAGCATAATCTCTCAATTTATAGCTAGCTTCCGGTTCCCATTAAACTTTAACAATTCGAATTCTATATACTTAGGTAGACTACCAAAGCATAAAAATTATGTATGAAGTTCAAAACATATTTTTAATTTTGGAAATTGATTGTACCTCGAAAAATGAACCATTTTTATATTGTGATTTCTTCTTATCTTGAAAACTAAAAAATTAGCAAATTATGTACTCAAAATCGAGTTTTTTTAAATTTCAAAGCCAATTTTAATGACCCTCGGCACTTTCAATTTTCAAGTTGGACAAAAAAATCACAAAAAATGAAAAATTATTCATTTTTTGAGGTAAGTAACTATTATTGCACATCCATTTTCCATGAGTAAGGGTTCACCAAATTTTTGAATCAATTTTTTCTGAGGCTATTAACCCCTTCAATTTTAAAGATAGACAACGTGTCCATCTAACTCCATCCACCTAACACTACTTTCTAGTGGTACCCTAATACCCTTGGTTAGGTACCTAGTACCTACCTTTGCCCAGTTATACCCAATTTTTTTTGTGTGAAACACTCACTTAGTGGACACCCTGTGACCGTGTATAATTAATACCTATACCTAGTTGAATTTCATTTAGTGTTTTCCTACCAGTCTGCTTGAGATTTTGTTGCATTTACATCCGAGATGGTAGAACATTTTCCAACTCAGTATTTTCGTTTTTTTTTTTTTTTAATTTTGAGTTTTATTTTGTGACTTAGAACTTGATTTCTACGAAAGTCGGAGGCGAAGTACACTCATCGAACAAATTAAGAATGAAAACTCAGACTAATTTCAAACCTTTCACAATATTAATTGATATGGGGTATAAAATGCGATACATTAGCACTACCCCAAGACCGCTTGAGCCAACAACCGATACCTCGCCGCCTTTCTCATTTTCGCTAGCTCCTCCGGCGATATTGTAGTCCGCTGTCTTTGCGTATCTCGTTTTATTCGTTTACGCTCTTTTCTTTTTCGCTCTTTTTGTTTTACTTTCTTCGGTTCTTCTTTAGGTATCACATGGAGAGGAACATCGCCGTCATTTTGAGGTAAAAACCACGTCTCTTTCTTTTTATCAATAGGCGGTAGTTTCCAACATGGCATCGGTTTATATCGATGAGCCACAAAAAACGGCGGTTTTTCGTGATAATCGTACGAATCCTCGTAATAATCGGATATTATCGGTTCACCGCGAGTATATTTGAAACGAAACTCGCTCGCTCGATTCGGTCTGAAATCTTTGCTCGTTTGTGTTTTACTAGCCAAATATTTTAGATAATCGACTTCAGCCCGTTGTTTTTCATCCACGATTTCCTCGGCGGTCAAATGTTTAGCTTTATTAAAAAGAGTTCGCTCTTGTTCCGGTGTCAAAGGTTTATCGCCGGAGAAAAATTCACTGTATTCGCCGGTATGATACTTGACGAAGTCGCTGCACCGTTGAATCAATCTGTATTTTCTCGTCTCAGCTCGTATCCTTGAAGTTTCAGTAGGACGTGGACACTGTCGCGGTACTTCGCACGCTGATGAGATGCGTTTTCTGGTCGGTGGCGTGGTCACTGGCAAGCCTTTGACCATACGTATGTGATCTTTCAACATTTCCAGCTCGCGATTAGTTAAAGAATCATTGGTTGAGAAGGACTGATCGCTCGGTTTTTCGGTTGGCAGTGACGTAGGAGCTGGCGTTGTATTTGGTGTCGTGAAGTTTTGGCGACCGACGAAGGGAGCAAGGGGTGGTATGACCGTTGCAGACGTTTTCTCGGTGGGGGTGGATTTTTGCGACATTTTCGACAAATTTTCACTCCGACGAGGACTCGCATTGGAAAACTAAAGAACGAATTATTAAGTACGGAGTAGACTTTAAGTTCTAGCACTTAGTTGATCAATGGAGAAACTGAAGAAAATATGGGAACGCAATTAAGCACATCGAGGTAGGAATTACCATGGTAGTAATATAAATAAGAAAATACCTATACGCTGATCGAATCAAATTTAGTAATTCCGACATGGAAAAATGGTTTTAAAAATTAAAATTATAAAACCAGAAAAACACCAAATGCCCATTTCGTTAAAATCAGGAAATAATATTTAAAAAAATTAATTAAAATAACAATTCCATTAAACGAGTTATTCGCGAAAAATATTTTTTGCTTTCATTGATATCCAGTACTTTTCCATGGACGAATTTCTCTTAATATGCAATTAGGAATATTCCATCCTCCCGAATTCATGACAAATATTTCCATTTTCCAAATCTTCCCATACATCAATGATATCCAAATACATCCACTTACTTGAACAAGAGAATTTCAAAAGAAATGAAAAATTCTAGTGAAAAGACGCGCTTCTGAATAATTCCTTGGCATGTGTGAGAGAATCGAAGATATTTTCCAATGTGGTCGTCGATACCGCGTACTCTTCAATTATAGAATTATCTTGTTTAATATCTTCCATCCTTTGGAATAAAATCGATAATGGTAGCGAATGGTCTGTTATCAGGAAATATACCAAGCCCTGAAATTTGAGAAAATTCAAATGAAATGTAAAACTTTACCAAAATCAGTATCAACACCCAAGAATATGAAAATAAAGAAAAAATGAGATAGGTATCTATCAAATTTTGTACCTTATAGTCTGCTATTACTCGACAAGATTCCGATCCAAAAATTTGTATCATATTTCTCTCCAAGAGTTGGACATCATTTGAAAAATAAGAATCAGGATGAACTTTGATCATGACGAAATATCCCAAGCTGAATTGATGTTTTAAATCTTGTGGATTTCCAATGCAATGCATTACGCCGTTCATGAGCAAGGTGGCCCGATCGCATAAAAGTTCACATTCCTTTGGGCTATGAAATTATCGAGAATTACCGGCGGAAAAGAATTGTAAGATATTAATAGAAAATACCTACCTTTTGGATCCCAAGACTACAACTTTTCCAGACTGTTTGACCTGTTCGATAATATCGAAAACTTGGCGTCTCGATTCTGAATCAATATCGTTCGCTGGTTCATCCAGAAAAATTACGTTTGGGTTTCCAATAAGCGAAAGAACCGTGCTCAGTACACGTTTACTGCCATTGGAGTAAGATTCGCATCTCAAGTGTTGAATGCCATCCAGACCTGTTTGAAGAATGAGAGAAATTCATTAGTCTTGGGTGATTTGATTACATACTTATATCTCAATACAACCAACTTTTCGAGAAACTAAAAAAAATTGAAGCAGAATATTTTTTCCTATCCCCCTTTCCCACTCACTGTCGTCAAAAATAACGATTTTCGTTCTAAAAATTCATCTTTTTTATCTAAATTAAAAATTTTGAAATTTTCGTTGCGTACAAGGGAAATTAACAATCAATTAATAGAACGTTTTTTCAATTTTTACGTACACTTTTTAGCCAAAAATTATAAAAGAAAACTTAGAACTGATGAAGCTCTGAACCTTGGACGGTAAAAAAATCCCCCCCCCCCCCCGATATGTGGCCTATCAATCAGCCCTATCAATGGTCTCTTTTATTTTGAAATATATTTTTGTTTTATATTTTCAAAAGCTACATCACGGTCAAAAACTCAAACATTTCTTCAAAAATTTCAAAGGCTTTGTCCAAATTTTCAATTTAAATCACATTTTTGAGCCAACCGTTTCACGCTGAACAAGTTTACTTTCAGATATTCCTTTTTCGTGAAATTTCCATCGTTTTGGAATGATGACTAGGTAATTTTTTTTACAGAACCTGAAAAAACTTGGATTTAAAAAAAAAATCTAGAGCACGTAGGTAGTCTAAAAATTAAGTAGTTTTTCGGGTCCCAGCCTATAACTGCGGGTAAAAATTGAGTATCACACGCGCAAAAATATCCAAAAAAATTTGCTGCAGGCTCCAAATCGACCAAACATGGTTGCAATCGACTCAAAAGATTGTTTTTAGTGTATAGCCCAATTTTCAAATTTTTTATAAAAAATCAACTTACCTAGGTAAGCAATTTCAGTCATTTTCAAAATTTTTCCAAAAATCAAGAAATAATTTGGTTATGGGTATGAGAACATGCTCTTTCAGTGAGCCAAATTTTGACTTCGTCAAAGAGGATAAGTTATAATGGTTCGTTTATAAGTAATTTTAATGCTTATCACTTACCTACATTGAAAAAAAGTAATTTTGCATAAAAATTTTTACAAGGTTTTTTATACTTCAGAAAACGTGACTAATTAATCATTGAAATTATTAATGCAATTTTTCGAGTTTTTTTATGTTTGACTTGCAGTCATTAATAAAAAATTCTACAAATTTTTTTTCGGTGAATTTTTTAAAATCACAATCGACGACACTGAGAAAAACCTAACAAAGGCCTAACAATTCCATGACTGTATTTTTTGACTCTAAGAAACAACTTTCAGAAATTACTTTCGAAATCCCAGCCAAAAACTGGTACATCATTTTTACCTGCTGTTATCCTTCATAAAGAAAAAATCGTTGAAAATTGAAAGATGGTAAATAAGTTGCATACTCGATTCGCCGTAAATACGAATTGAGTTCTATGAAAATAATTGTGATTTTTGGAAATAATCCCCTTCCTTCTCCGACCCCCGAATTGATTTTTCGATTTTCGACGAATTTTTAAAATTTTAAAAATGATAATTATGATAATTTGTATGCGAAAATGGGTTTCTAAAAAAGTAGGTACACTTTTGAAGCTTTTCTCCTCATAAGCGCACGGGGGGGGGGTCAGAGGGCTTACTCCCCCCCGCTTGGACAGGAGATTTTTTATTACAGAAAATGTGAATTTTTTTGCTCTTGAAACATTATTTTTCAAAAAAAAATTGCCCTTGCTTCGCTCGGGCAGTATTTTAGTCCTTCTATTTTAAAAATTGATGATTTTTCACCGATCTTTCGGTCAAAAATCACTGATTTCTCAATCGATTCCCAGTTTATCAGAATAAATCAACAATTTTGACTCGATGAAAAACAAAAGAAATTCCGTAATTTTTTAATTTTACTTAGCTCAAATCCGTTTATGAATTATCAACCTACTGAAAATACCCTAACTACGCCAGCGCCACTGCAATAACAAGTTACTGAATTTTTGGCATGGATATGTCTTGGGGTGGGGGTTAAAAATTTGAAACGCGTTACGATACATATCAAGTATCATGCTTAAAAAATGTTAATATGATGAAGAGGTAGGTAAAGAAATGACAGAGGATCAAAAACGAAAAGTAATTTGATTTTTGGACTCGACATCATCAAAATCAAAATAAACGAGAAATTGGATTTTTACATATTGTTGCCTAAAAACGAAAGGGAATAAATTCAAAACCCAAGTTAATATTTGAATTCAGCGTCATAAAAAACATAAACGATATGCCACTCATAATATTCATTTTTTTTTTTAATTTTGGGCATTTTTTGGAATTGCTATGACCATTTCAGGGGTCAGAGACTTCAGAATGAAAATCATTGGTCATTATGTAATAATGATAAAATTTATTCACTGCATTTTTTCACAGATTTTTCAATAAACCCACCAAGTTTTGTTTAAAAAAAAAATTAATTTTCAGATTTGAGAAATTTTGTGAACGTTTTTAAATGTACTTCAACATTATAACAGAGCGAACAGATGAACTTGGTATATGTTCATAACGAACCGTGAAAATGAGAAATACAAATCCGCTTCTTTCCCCACGTCCCTCCTCCGAATGACCAAAATCCAAATTCAAATTTTCTAACCAAGCAGGTAATTTTTGGAAACGTACCTGTTGCAGAAACCAATTCATCTACTACGCTTCCGATATCGTCATCAATTCCTCTCAGCGAAGCAATCAAAATAAGCATCTCTCTGCCGGTAAATTTATCGAGTAGAGGAGAAGTCCAAGGACAATATGTAACCATGGAAAAATACTACAAACATAGGTAATCAATTAAATTCGTGTAAAAATAGGTATCACAATACTTCTAGGCTTTTTTCCAACAACGACGATTCAGATAATGAAATAAAATCATCAAAAATTGTACCTATGAAATTACCTGTTTTCTGTCACCTCTCATTCTGACACCTTCGACCGAAACATCCCCTCGTGTTGGATGGATTTGGGCAGTCATCATACCAAACGTGGTTGTTTTTCCGGCGTCATATCCTCCTAAGATACCGAAGCATGTACCATGTTGAGCCATAAAACTCACATCTTCGACAATCGCTTTACGCCTGAACCATTTGATATGTGTTTTGCCTAACCCGTCTACTATCAAAGGTACTTGATTATATCCTGAATGTTAAAAAATTCCATCAATCATCACCATAAAACAATCAAATTAAATAGAAAGTGGGTATTTTTAATTTACTCGATTCGTCTTCTTTGGCAATTTGAATTTCTACTCGTTCTTCAACCACATTGTCATCGTCGGGAGTGTCCTGAGAGGTACTTTTTATAAATATTTTTTGAAGTAGATCGACGATTCCAAAATTGATCAGAAGAAATAAAATACCACTGCATATGAGGGTAATTATCAAACATATGAATTCTAACAATATAGCATAATCGTTTTCTTCACTTCTGAACTCAAAATATGGTTGGCGAGTTGATTCTCCTAAACATTGTACTTCATCTTTAGTACATTGTAACTTAAAAATTGTCATAACTACACACATATTTAGGAAAATATGTAGAATAGGTGCTAATTTACTTGAACACGCGTCCACTGCAACAGGTAAACAAAAAGTGGAGCAGAAATTGTTCGCATTCCACGCGATAAAATAATTCTGTATAGTAAAAAGGTAATTTACAAATGGCAAACATGACACAAATTTCATCAGAGACGACGATCCAGTGAGTACGTTTGGAAAAACGAATTCGTTTCTCATAAACAGCAATAATATTCCTATGGCGTTGCCTGTAAACACATACAAACTGTAATAGCAAAGTATCATTTGGTATAATCATAAATACATTTATTTTAATTGAAGAAATATATTCTGGACTTTGACGAAAATAAGCAAAGCAGTTTATTTTGAGAGGAGAATCTCTCAAAAAGATGTGAGCTTTCAACCAAAAGGGAAACGGAACCAGAAAACCTCAAAATTGGGTCATTTTTGAAAAAAAAAATTGTCATTTTTGGATAGCATAACCTGTTAAGAACCACGGACTTTTTCAAAAAAGTATGATTTGAATTTTTATAGCTTACAAAATCCGTTGACCTTGAAAAAAGTTACCACTTTTTGTCCTCAACAAATGAGATGAAGATTTGCGGATCGTGAATTCGAATATTTTTTATTTTTACCAAATTCACATAGCTAAATCATCACAGTTCAGAATGAGTCAAAAAATTTTGGCCGCCTAAAATAATTTTTGATTGAACATTATTCAAAATTTCGTGTCAGTGGTGCCAACTGCTCTTTGATTCGCCCTATTTTCATGAAATTACAGTTGGCAGCACTGCCACTAAGAATTTTCAAAAAAAATTATTAAAAATTTTAATGTCCAAAAAAATTGACCCACTCAAGGATTTTTCACAATTTGAATTTTTTGTTGAACATTTTTTTTACACTTTTTGACAATTTCTGATACTTGAAGTCAATTCTCTGAGCAAAGGAAGGGTTCAACGACAAAATAAACGGAACATTTATTGTAGAGCATAAAATTTTCTTCCTGTAAAATCCTATTAGTTTTCTCTCAAGAGGCTCAGCTTTCGAAATATTTCAGTTGAAAGTTGAAAGTTCAACTTTTTTAAAATTGAAAATACAGGGTGACTGAAAATTACTTCCCCAAAAAAATTTAAAATTTCGGTAAAAAATTATTATTGATAGGGTAAATTTTTTTTGGTCATATTCTACTAATATAGATCGTCTTCTAATCTCTGTATAATTTATAACCCGAAAAAATTCAATATTGCGTAATTTTTCCCTTAAACCAGAGCATTAATTCGATAATGCTGAATTAAATCACCTGACTCCAATTTGTGAAGCGCTTAAATGCAATCCTCTTTATTTCAAAATTGAACGCACTGTTTTCAGATTAACAGGGTTCAATTCAAGATTTTGAGGAACTCGTCACTTATCCACAGAAATTCCTAGATTTTATTCCACGCAATTTTTAAATTTCGTTCGACTAGGTTTAGCTATAGCATTGTAAGCGAAAATCAAATTATTCTTCACAAAAAATTCAAAAATGATTGAGAATTTTTGAAGAGGCCTGTGTTCGAATAGTAATGGACCAAGGATGCTGCCAAAGTTGAAATTTTTTGGATAAGTTAATTAGGGAATTTTTGCTAAGCATTTCTTTTTGGGAACTACTTTTCGGTCACCCTGTATCTCAAAAACTAAGCCTCCTAGGAGAAAACTAATTGGACTTTACAGAAAGGAAATTTTACGCTCTACAATTCATGTTTTTTTTCATGGTGTGATGGAGTAAAACTAAAATCATATTCTAATTCAGCACCTAATCTGTAGTAGGTCAGAATCACCAATCAGAATCAATTTCGCATAAATAAACTGTTGATTTGCCGGCCTTTGGTATTTCCAATGTTACCAATGAGAAATGTTGAAAATATGGTTCATAACAAAAAATCGATTTTTCGGAAAAATCAAGTCTCCAAAAAAAATATGGATAAAACATGAATTTTGCAGAACGTAAAATTTTCTTTCTGTAGAAGGGTTCAAATTAGGTTTTTCTCAGGAAGCTTAGTTTTTGAGATATTTTCAATTTTAAAAAAAACATGAAAAGAAATATCTCAAAAGCAAAGCCTCCTAAGAAAAAACCAATTGAACTCTACAGGAAGGAAATTTTACGCTTTACAAATTATGTTCTATTCATTTTTTTTTTCGTTGGGCCCTTCCTTTAGTCAGAAAATTGACGAAGTGTTGAAAGTTGTCAAAAAGTGCAGAAAAAGTTTTAAAAAAATTCAATTTGTGAAAAATCCTTGGGTGATGGAATTTTTTCTCTACTTTTTTCGTGATCAGGGTGTAAAATACTATAAAAATCATCCATTAAAATTCAAACAGCATTTCAAAAACTTAAAAATGTGTCTGTAAAAATTGCATTATTTAAAATGCATTTGGCCACACTAAATTTTTTTCTAAAAACTTTCATCAAAAAATATTCTAGGATAGGTATACAAAAAAATTTTTGACAAAATTTTGAAGTGTTTGAGAAAGCGATTTGAATGCAAAACGATCGCCCCTATTCTTCAGGCAAAGTGAATTAGGTATCACACAAATTTTCGTCAAAAATCCAGGATGTTAAAAAAAAATCCACTGTAGTATTTTTGGTATGGCTATTTATACCTTTTACCTACATGCCATATTGAATATGAATAAATGAGCATATGTCCTACTCTGAGGTCTATAAAAATGGCTGACGATGTAGCTACAAAATAATGTGGTGATGGCGTAGATCAACACTAATAAAAGAAAGATGCCTGCGAAAAATAAAAATTTAAAACAAATTTACGTACTCAAATACACTAGAATATTTTCGTATCAACTTACCAAATTCAGCATCAAAATCAAAAAACTTGGTGAAATTATCCAATAACATAAAGGGTGCAATTCGAAACACTGCAACGATGACAAAAAACAGAAAATCGAACGCAAATGTAGTAAACCAATAAATCCATTTTGGCACTCCCGACATTATTTCAAGATGCATCAGACCGCTGGCAATTTCCTTATTGGTGAATTCGAATAGGTATAGAATTACTTCATTCGATAAATATCCAAAAATGATAAATAATGAACAGAAATATGTAAATACTCTGGCATCCTTTTCCTGCTCGGGACAAAACTGAAAAATACGTTTAAAGATTTAAAAAATATATAATAAAAATAATTCTAAGGCGAGAAAAAACTTACAAAAGAGGAATCGCGAAACACAGGAAGTGGATGATGATAAGCGATTATTTTCGACGATTCGTCTTTTGTACTACTTTTAAGCAATACATTGGAGTAAGCGTCGATTGCAATCGACAACGTATATTTTCCAAATAAATTGTACAAGATTCGTGTAGTTGTCATTCCATCAATTTCAATACCTGCGATTAGGTCTCTACGATAGCTCAAAATATCTTTTTCACCCAATTCAATCAAACCTACAAAAAATATGACAATCGTTAGGACTTAGAAGAGTTAACGAGAAACGTTTTTTCAAACGGAATGACTCACTTTCTATTATATTTCCCTGCTTTGAAATATAAAGAGAAACACCTTCAGGTTTTAAGTAATCTAAATACAATTTAATTAGATCCTGATTCGGAGTCCTATTGTGAAACAAAAATTTCGGATATGCGTGCGTTTTTGGAGAAAATGTCAAAACGGGATACGGATTAAAATCATTCACTTCAATAATCCAAACGAATACCAATACAGCGAAGGTAGGAATAACGATCTTTAAAAATATCCCATAAAAATTCTTCATCAATGTTTTTTTAGAAATAAAAATATACCTACCCTGATCAGCACATTGACATAATCTCTTTTCAGGGTGAGGATTCTTCTTTTAAACAAGCTACCTATCTGCCTTAACTTCAAACCCAATCCTCCTTTTCTACCTGAAGAATCACGGCGAAGAATATCAGCGATTTGTGAAGACACAACAGAATAATGACCCGATAACGTTCCATTTCTGTTAGCAAAAAATAATAGAAAATAGAATAAACTCATCAAAGATGTCTATACATAGCTAACGAGGGAAGAAACCCTTAAGTAAAATTTTGAGTTAAAACAAAAATAATTCGAAAGTATCATAATCATAAAAGAACACCTTATCCAAAATTTCAGATGTTAAAAATTATTTCTCGGATTTTGACAAATTGAAATTTCAAAATTACCTCATCGCCCTGCAAAATATGAAAATTTGATCTAATTAACGAAAAAAAAAACTAGAATTTGGTATATACCCCATTTTAGACCTCCTGAATCGATTGGAAACGGTTTCAAGACGTTTTGGAGCCTGCAGAAAATTTTGGAAATTTTCAGCACTTGGGAGAGAACCCCATAAAATGACATATATGAACTTTAGCATCAGTAATCAGGCTAATTACAGATTACCAATATTGGAGAGGATGGAGACCAACTTTCAACTTTTTACCTCGATGCTTACGCTGTCGACTTTTTAAAAAAAAGTTTACCAAGAAAATCTTCCGCCAAAAAGTATGAATATTCGAAGTTACGAACTTTGGAAAATTTTGATTTAATCGATCAAATAGGTCACGAATATGGTGATACGTGATTATCGGTGCTAAAGTTCAATGGACCATTTTTAAGGGCTTTTCTTCACTTCTGGAAAATTCCAAAATTTTCTGAAGGCTCCGAAAGGTCTTGAAACAGATTCAAATCGATTTGGGAGATCCAAAACAGAGTATAACTAATTTTCAGCTTTTTTCGTTGATTACATTAAATTTTCATATTTTGCAGTGCGATAAAGTACCAAATTTTGAAATTTCAAAAATTTGTCAAAATTCAAGAAATGAACTTTAACGCATGAAATTTCGAATCTGGGATCCTTTATGATGTATTTCCGATTTATTTTTGCTTCTGCCCAATATTTTTCTTCACGTTGGGATACCTCCCTCGTATAAAGATGGAAATTTCATTTTTTTTTTTTAGGTTTACCTACTTTATCAACAAGTCTTGTATGGTATTAATTGTAATATTCACAGTCGATATTCCCAAACTTTGAACATCCTGCTCAAGACTTTCGAATAAATACTGAAATTTCGGTGCTTCGCTCACAGGTACTTTAAATATGATATCATGATCAGTTTCACGTTCGACAATGGCATTCACGTTATTATGAACTGCGTCAGAAACTTCACTGGAATTTATTGTTGTTCCAGAAATCTGTAGTTCATAATTTTGACCTACATTAAATACATAAGATATTTTAATGGGTGCCTATTTCATAAAATGGTGTTTTTTTCAACATTGAAACGAAAATGCGAATGAATATTTACCAATGTATTGTTTGAAGTAATCTTGTGTTCCATCAGCAATAACAATTCCATTTTCCATGACTGTGACATGATCTGCTAATATTTCTGCTTCTTTGTCATAATTTGATGTTAATATAATAGTTCGGTGTGATCGCATGTCCTAATCAGGAAACAAGGAATTCATTTTTTTTTAAATTACTGTAAGGAAATTTTCCAAGTTCCTGCCTGAATTTATTTCTGAAGTTATTTTAATTCCAAGCCCAATTATGGCGTCATTTTGTCCTTAAATTCCAAAGTCGATATTCTGAGGAGAGAAGACCGTTCAAAAGTGAAAATTATTCGATAAAACATTCTACCCAGAGATGGATCCAGGGCGTCAAAAAACATGGAACTTTGATAGGTACCTCACTCGAAAAGATTGAAAATTTTCAATTCTGATTTCATCTCCCTCTCGCCCCAAGGTCCAGTTCTGTATCTGGAGACGAAATAATTCCATAAAATGGATATAGGTGGTTAAAATATTTTAGTTTCAGATACCTACCCTTATGCAAAGAACTAGTAGTAAACTAGTAGTAAACTAGTAGTTTTTTCAAAAAACTAGTAGTAAACTAGTAGTTTTTTCAAAAAACTAGTAGTAAACTAGTAGTAAACTAGTAGTTTTTTCAAAAAACTAGTAGTAAACTAGTAGTAAACTAGTAGTATTTTCAAAGAAACTAGTAGTTTTTTTAAAAGAACTACTAGTTTTTTAAAGCAACTAGTAGTTTTTAAAAAAAACTAGTAGTGAACTAGTAGTGTTTTCAAAAAAACTACTAGTTTTTTTCAAACTACTACTAGTTTTCTTAAAACTACTACTAGTTTTTCATAGTGACTAGTAGTTCTTTAAAAAATAACTCGTAGTTTTTTCAAAAATACTACTACTTTCTCAAAGCAACTAGTAGTTTTTTTAAATAGAATACTATTTTTTCAAAAAGACTAGGTAGTGGTTTTTATCAAAACCAAATATTACCAGTTTTATAAGACTTGTCAACAAACAAATTTTTGACAAATTAGTTTATTCAAATAATGTAATTTATGGTACATGTGAAAACATCTACATATATTGATAAGTTAAAACCCTTATACCAAGAACTAGTAGTTTTTTCGAAAAACTAGTAGTAAAACTAGTAGTTTTTCGAAAAACTAGCTCCTTTACCTCCTTTTCACCCCAACCCTCAACCCCTAACCAAAAAATATTGTCAAATTCGTATTCTACGCCCTCGAAAACGTAGATTTCGACATATTACACTCCAAAAATTACAAAACTCAGTTTTTTATAGGTTTCACCCCCTCCCTTACCTCCTTTTCACCCCCAACCCTTAACCCCTAACCAAAAAATATTGTCAAATTCGTATTCTACGCCCTCAAAAACATAGATTTTGACACATTATTCGAAAAAAATTGCAAAATCTCAATTTTTCTAAGCCTCACCCCCTCCTTTACCTCCTTTTCACCCCCAACCCTTAACCCCTAACCAAAAAATATTGTCAAATTCGTATTCTACGCCCTCGAAAACATAGATTTAGGCATATCGCTCGAAAAATTTGCAAAATTTCAATTTTTGCAGGTTTATTGCTACCCTTTTTTCTTAAATTTTGAATTTTTGTGGCTCCAGCCCCCAAGGGGTGGGATAAAAATTTGCTAAATGTGCCCGAAAATTTTATAAAATTATAATGAACAAGAAAATCAAAAAAAAAATTCAATTTGATTAAAATTGAAGAAAAAAAATTTCCCAAGTTCATGTTTAGATACTACTTTTAGTGTAATGTCTTCAACCCAGCATGGTGGCGTGCTCCTCTAAACCAAGAACACCAGGTAAGTGAAGAAGTAAGAATAATGGTAAATGCTAAAAAAAAACTACTAGTAAACTACTAGTAAACTACTAAAAAAAAACTACTAGTAAACTACTAAAAAAAAACTACTAGTAAACTACTAGTTTTTTCGGCAAGTAGTTTTACTAGTGAAACCAAACTAGTAGTTAACTAGTAGTAAACTAGTGGTTAAACTACTAGTTTACTACTAGTTTACTACTAGTTTACTACTAGTTTACTACTAGTTTACTACTAATTTACTACTAGTTTACTACTAGTTTGGTTTCACTAGTAAAACTACTTGCCGAAAAAACTAGTAGTTTACTAGTAGTTTTTTTTTAGTAGTTAACTACTAGTTCTTTGCATAAGGGTAACTCAAAATAAAATTACAAAATTTTCAATTTTGGTCCCATCTCCCCATCCTCAATGGTCAATTTTTGAGTTTAAGATCAAAGCAATCCCAGGAATGGATAGAAGAGCATCAAAAAATCCCTTAAACTCATCAAAGAAAATTAAATAACTTTCTTTGAGAATTTTTTCTTACACTTTTTGGTTTCGGTTTACACTTTTTTTTCCCTCCCCGGGGAAAGAAGAAATCTGAAAAAAATATTTTCTGACTCAAAAAACGTGGAGGAATTGAATGCCATAACCCAGAAACATTTTTCCTATTTTGTTCGACTTAAGGCCTACCGTAAAGAATCACATTCCAAAAAATCATCAATTCAACTAACCATTAAAATATTCCACACGTTGATTTTAGATTGCGCGTCCAAGCCATCCATCGGTTCATCTAATAAAAATATCTGCACAATGGTTAATTGAATAGGTTAGAATTTCGGCTATGTGTTTACAATTACCTCACGTTCGCCGATTAATGACGCAGCGATGCTTAATTTCTTTTTCTCGATTAATGACAATTTTTTAGTAGCAGATTTAGTTTCTTCCTGCATTTCCATTCGAATTAAAAAATTTTCTGCTTGTTCGACGACATCACTTTTTGAAAGTCCTTTGAGCTAAATAAGAAATTCATATTTCACAAACTTTCTCATAATCATAAATACGTTGGATTTTAACACGAATTAAGGATAGTCTTGAGGGGGGGGGGGGGGTATGATCTCCATTCAGTTTTCATTAAATTTTGGTTACTGTCGCTGCAATAAAAAATTTCCAAAGAAATTATCAATTATAATTTTTTTGAGATCAAAAAATTTCTGGCTCACTTTTCAAGCCAGTGAATGAACTGCAACTTGAATTTAACTTTGAAAAATCAGTGAAGATAGATCGTACAGTAATTGACAACACTCCGATAAAATTTTTCAAAAAAATTCATCAACAGCAACCGAAAAAATTTATATATTTTAATTTTGGGATGACAGCTGGAGTAAAGTGTTTGAATTTTGTAAAAGTCAAGAAATTTTCAAATGAAGAATGCCATCTGCAAATTTTCAACCCCTTTTTAGTCAACAATACGTGGTACTTACATAATTTCAAGGTTACAAATCGCACTTTCAGAAGGTCACTGAAATAGGTAGGATGAAATTATCTAAATATGAGAATGACACCATTTTGAAACTTCTATCCTATAGCTCTACTTCCTCAAGACGAGAGAGCTCAAAAAAACTCACCATTCCATAGAATATTAAGTGTTGTAAAACGGAAAGATGATAAAACAATCCTTCAATTTTAAAACTAATTGCGGCATTATTCTTCAATTCGTCCATATTAGAAGATATATCTATCCCTTTGTAATGTACACTTCCATAATCGTACGGAATCGATCCTGAAAATTAATTTTGTAAAAATATCTACATCATTATTAACATAATTAATTGAAAATTTTCGAGTATACTGTCGAATAATAAGTACGTGTAAAATTTAAACGCACCTGTCAGAATGGAGAAAAGTGTACTTTTACCGGCTCCTTTGTGACCCAAAATAACGTTGATCTTGTTTTCGTGAAATTCCACATCAATACCTTTCAACGCGTGAATACTTCCATAATTTTTATGCAGTTTTTCAATTCGTAACAGTGGCTCGTGATCTGAGCTCGAAGACCCAATTTGACTGTCACCTAATGCGTGGACTTTCCAAATAAAATTGTCTGTTTCTTTTTCGATTCCGTTGATTCTAGAATTCTGAACTTTTTGCAATGATTTTTCATCATCTGATTTATCTTCTCGACGAAAAAATAAGCTCTGTGAATTAGAATGAAAAAAAAAATGAAACCAGCGTGAATAAACAATATTCTGAATTAACTATACCTACTTACCTACAATAAAAAACTAATAACGAGCAAAAAATTACTTTTAGGTTGAACAACTGCGTTTTCATTCTACCAAATATTCCTAAATTTATGAGAACGGCGAGGACTGCATAGATGATTACATCAATTACACAAATTATGTAAAACATAAAAAGGGTTTCGTGTTCTCTTCCGGGTAATTTTAAATCGAACGTTGATGCCAAATTTGCACTAACACCTATTAAATTAGAAAAATTATAAGTGAATCGTTTTTTTCATAAATTTTAGGTTTTATTATTATTCATCAAGAATTACACAAATGGAATTCTTACCATGCATTTCCGCTAACCGAATCAAATTCAATTCGTACACAAGAATCGTGTTAGGAAATATATTCATCACCGCTCCTTCGATATGTAAGACTTTCATAATAATCAATGCAATGTAAGCAAAGTATGTGAAAAATGAAAGTGTGACAGTGGCAGTAACAGCTGTAAGCGTAAATAATCTAAAATTTAAAAGATGTCATGCAAAATTGTCTACTTATTTCTTTTTTATGAGGGTAATTCTATCTAAATTCCAAAATTTTTCTTAGCTCTTAGTAAGAGACAGGAGTTATAAGCGCACCCAAGGGAGGCCTCAAGGGGCTTAAGTACTCCTTAAGCTCGGCAAGGAGATTTTTTTACCATAAAAATGTCAAAGAAGAGTATGATTTAAAAAAAAAATGTCGCCATCGCTTCTCTCAGGCGATATTTTAATGACTATTTCTTAAATAAACGTACCACTCTCTAAATTTGAATTAGTTGAATTCGTGAAAATTTGTCTTTTTTAATCAATGAAATAATTTTCATGCAAAATTAGTGATTTTTCACTGATTTTTCAGTCAAAAATTACTAATTTCTCAGTAAATGTCCCATTTATTAGAAAAAATCGGTTAGTTTTGACTAAAAAAAATCAGAAAATCTCGTCATTTTTCAATTATTCTTCGCTCAAATCTGTAGGTATGTATTATCTTGCCTCCTGAAAATACCCCAATTACTCCAGCCCCACTGAAATAACAAGTTACTTCATTTTTTCATTGAATTTTGTTCCCCCTCCATTTTTCTCGAAATCTGAGCCCTCCTTTACACAATTCCTGTGTGCAGCTGTGACAGGAGTCGAAAGGTCCAAAAGCCCAAGAACAATTGTGACCAATTTTCAGCATCAGATTTTTCGAATTTTGAAATTCGATTTTATAAATGCCTATTCAAAAAATAGATAACAATATAAAATTCATACCTCGATTGAAGATTGCGCCGAAGAAAAGAATGAAGCTTATACAGGCTGCATCGTACAATAAAAAAGTTATCCATACTACAGGAAATGATACATAATTGATGACTTCAGATTTTGGTCCTCTCATAGGAATGTAAAAAAATATTGTCATCAGGGTTATCGATATAAAACTTATTGTGAATGCATTGATAAACCAGCATAACCATATCATCCATTCTTCAACACCATATATTTTCATCAGCTCCTGAAATGCAAGCATATTTCACTCCGTTTCGTAATTAAAATATAGATACTTGCCAATCAAAATTTTTTCACAAAAGAATAACAAACCTTACTGCCATATTGTTTCTCATTTATAACGGAAGTGAGAAATGGAACATATAAAAACGTTCCAAAAACCAGATAAACATAGTATAGCATAAATAGCGCACTTTCGCGTTTTTCTCTATTGTCTTCATATTTCGGATAAGGTAAAGCTTGGAAAAAGAGCTGCAAACAAAAATTGAAGCTTATGTACACGAATATGTAATAATCAGAACGTGTTTTGAATCGAATTTTAGAATTTTTGGAGGTCTCATCTTCCAGGACGGTTCGCCTTCCACTAAAAATAAAATTTCCGAAATTTTAGTTACATCAATCAGGAGGCCATACTAGGTTTTTTTCGCATGGGATACAACATATGACTATATGCTGAAATCAAAACATAAAATTGGGAAAAATAATGCTAAGATATTAGTGGGTCATTTAGCCTCTGGTGGAACTTTGATTAAAATTTTTATGCTATTCGATTTGCCTTGGTAGAAGATAATTTTAGAGGGCATGAGCGAATTTTTATTTCACCCTTGAGAGGCTGGGGCCCCAAAATACGTGATTTCCAAGCTAAAAATTCCATCTTTGCGAATTTTCAACTGAATTATTTCAAACCGGGCATGTAGGTAGAGGTACTAGAGGGGAGTACCCTGAAATTTTTTCAGTTTTTTCCGACCACTTTAATGACATTGAATTTGACTTTGAAAAGTAAACTAGTTTTTTTTTCCAATTTCAGTCAAAAATGTCCAACTTCAAGAAGCGATGATTTTGTGTCTTTATCATAGAATCTAGACATTACTTGGAGGCTTTTTAATGATATAATTGGGATTAACATAGTGACACAGCCAGCGATACCAAACCATATGTCGGAAATTTTTTTTCCGTTTTTTTTGGCTCTTTAAATAGGGTAGATAATCTTTTCTCCTTCGAATAAAAAAAATCCCTAAAAAAAAAGTTGAAAAATGAGCTTATAATGAATTTTTGAAATTTCCAAAATAATAACTTGGAAAAATTAAAATTTCGAGAAAAACTCATATGAAAAATTAGAACTTTTTTTCACTTATTAAAATAAATTATAAAAGAAATATGTTTGGGATTTTTTTTTTCTTTTCCTACACCATTATACGTAGGCTATTGAAACGGCCTTGTAATTGAATCCTCTGAAAAATGAAATCATACCACAATTTGGATTTCTTCATTTTTATTGGTAAAATTTTGATGAGACATTCAGTAATACTAGTTTTTAAGCAAGAAGACGGCACTTTCGAGACCGGCACTTTTTGTGATTTGAAATTACAAAGTTCATAGTCTACAAATCGGACAAAGAAATTCCAAAATTTTTGTCATTTTTTCATTTTTTGATTATTTTTTGAAATTTTTTTTAAAAAATCTGAAAAAATTCTGAGAGATGTGAAAAACATTTTTAAAAAAATTATTTTTCTGACCATCTCAAATTGTGTCCCTCAAGGCGATTTAAAATTTTCAAAGTCAAATTCAATGTCATTAAAGTGGTCAAAAAAACCTGAAAAAAATTCAGGGTACTCCCCTCTAGTACCTCTACATACATGCTTAGTTTGAAAAAATTCAATTGAAAACTCGCGGAGATGGAATTTTTAGCTTGAAAATCACGTATTTTGGGGCCCCAGCCTCCCAAGGGATGAGAAAAACATTCGCTCATGCGCTCTAAAATCATCTTCTACCAAGACAAATCGAATGGCATAAAAATTCAATCAAGTTCCACCAGAGGACAAATAACCTTTCCAAAATAATACAAATCACTAATTGAACACTTAAAAAATATGACTCATTTTTGATTTTTAGAAATTAACTTTGGATCCGAGGAATCATTGTTAGGAGAAGTCTAGGAGTCTCAAATTGGATAAAAATGGCTAAAATGTATTTTTGAAGGCTCTGAACTCCTCTTAGGACGATTCCTCGGATCTTGAGTCATTTTTTCAGAATTTTTAGTAATATAGGTATAATAAAAATTTCGCATTATTTTTTCCATTTTTTTTTTCGTTCAACTTGACATCCAATGTTAAATCCCATAAGAAAAAGGGAAACCGAGAGATTGTTCTTAATTAATGTGGGGAGTTTAAAATTTTGGGAATATTATTCTTAGAAGAAAATATATGTGACCTTCCAGGAAGAAACCGACCTTCGGTCCGAAAAAAAATTAAAAAAAAAGTTTCTCAATCAATCCAAAACAAATGATAATCATTGTTTTGGATTGATTGAGAAACTTTTATTTTAAATTTTTTTTCGGACCGAAGGTCGGTTTCTTCCTGGAAGGTCACATATATAATATACCACCTCACTACCTCAGGAAGCGAGGCCTTTAAAATTCGTATTCTGGTTTGAAGTCCATCCAATTAGTGCCTTAATTCAATTAAACATACCTACTTGATAAAAAAAATCATGAAAAATTGACCAACCTGAGGTACAGACCAGGACGACGAATTCATTCTCAGACGCACAAATTCTTCATTAATCAACAACTGAAGGGCAGCGATACCACCATGCCAAAATTTATAATCTGCAACGAAGATTTCAAATGTTCACATTGATATTCCAAAAAATTTCATTTATGACTAGGAACCAGATTTTTATGTCATAAAAAATATGTTTTATGCACGTAAAATATGTTTAAAATATGTCAACCCGAAAGGGAGACACATGGGTATTAAAATGCCGGGATTTCAATCGAATATGCCAAGAGAAGAATAAAAGTGTAAAAAATGCAGAACAAAACAACTTGAGCTAAGAATTTTATCGATTAAAAATAACACAGGTCGACATTTTTGGAGATGCTGTTTGAAGTTTAATGGGTGATCTTTATAGTATTTTTCACGCTGATCACGAAAAAAGCAGTGAAAAAATTCCATCACCCGACGCAAGGATTTTTCACAATTTGAATTTTTTTTTGAACAGTTTTTCTACTTTTTTTGATGACTTTTGACATTTAAAGTTCATTTTCTGAAAAAAGAAAAGGTTTTACGAAAAAAATGAATAGAACTTAAATTGTAGAGCGAGCGTAAGATTTCCCTTCAGTAGAGTCTAATTGTTCATTTCTTAGGTGGCTAAGTTTTTGAGATGTTTTCAATTCAAAAAACAGTTGAACTTTGAACTCTGAACTCAAATATCTCGGAAGCTAAGCCTTTTAAGAAAAAATTAATGGGACTTTACAAAAAGGAAATTTTACGCTCTACAATTTATGTTCTATTCATTTTTTTTCGTAGAACCTCTTCTTTTTTCAGAAAATAGTCTTTAAGTGTCAAAAGTTATCAAAAAAAGCAGAAAAACTGTTCAACAAAAAAATCAAATTGTAAAAAATCCTTGGGTTATGGAATTTTTTCATTATCATCCATTAAACTTCAAACAGCATTTTCCATGTCGACCTGTGTAATTTTTTGGAAAAATACTAACTTACGATTAACATGGTACCACGAGAAAAATTTCATCGATTATCGTTCATCGATCGTTTACCATTAAAAATTTTGATTTTTTTACGGAGGTATGTAGCTATGTACCTACTTTTTGAAATCATTTTTTAATTTTTTTTTAAACGACAAAAATTTTATTTTTTCACCCAAAAGTGGGGTTTACAGTAAAGTAGGTATGTGAAATATGTCGTAAAAATGACCAAAAACGTAAAATATGCCAAAAAGAGTTGAAAATACGCCGTAAAACGTCAACAAAATTTGTTATGAAATGAAAAGATATGGTCAATATTCCTATCAAGAATCAGCGAAAAAAAAATGTAAATACATAGAAATCTATAGCCCTTATTTATGACACACTTACCAGCTTTAATTCCGAGCTCATTGTTCGGGTCTAAATACTGCGGCGTTTGATAAGGTCCGGGCGTATAATGCCACCACTGATACGGATGCTTGGCATCATTTACGAAGCCATGTCTCAGTTTATAAACCAACTTTTTCGGTACGGTGGTATCATTGGACTCAATTTCAAGGAAAACAATCCCAATAGCATAGTGTCTTCTATAGTACATGGTACGTTTTAACGTATATAATTCTAATTTACGTTCGTCGGGGATTTTGACTAATTCAATTGTACCGGAACTATACACAGCAACTAATGAATTAAATGGGCAATGTAAAACAAACGAAAATTACAATGTAAAATTAAATAATTTATGATCTTACTAAGTGTTCTAGCAGCGTTTGTCAGCAACTGATCGGTGAAAGGAGTTGATGGTGTATAAGCAATATATACGTATCTCATTGGAAACGTTTGAAATAATTCGGTCCGATTTCGTATTGGATAAACTGTTGGAGGTTTCACAATTGGTTTATAGATATCCCCTCGTATTACTGAATATCCTATATAAATCGGTATAACAGAACGAGATAATATCTCTATTATAGTCCACCACCAATAATACCGATGCCAAAGGAAATTTTTCCATAACAGCAGTCTGAATTTCTGAAAACGTGTGCTACTGGCCGATGACGGTTCACTATCCATTTCTGTATCATCGTTTCATGAAGATAGTTCTGAAAAAAATAGATACCTAAATTGAAAAGTTCACCATAAAACGAAAAATATTTCATTTTTTACCTTATGAATGATTTACTTGAATAACTCTTCTAGATCTCGGCAATATAGATGATGAAATTCATGAACTGAAAAATGTTTACAGCGATAAAAGCACAATTTGAATCTTATCATAGCATTTTTTTAAAAAAATAACAACTGCACTCAAATACAAACAAACTCATCACACAAATAATAAAAGAAATCAGAATTTACTTGTTTGTCAATAATTCAACAGCCATTTGTTATTCTCCTCGAAGTTCAATACAATTTTTAGATAGGTAAGTGACCAGATGTAGGTTTTTCGAAAAAAATGAACAATTTTTAAATAGGTAGGTTTTTCACCTATTCATCTATACCCAGACAATACAAAATTTTCTTTTAATCGTTATATTTAAAAAATGCGTCAATTTCGGCATAACAAATAAAAAATTACAATACGATCTACCACCAAAATCTAAATTCCTACACAAATCGATATTTCTGACATCATAATTCTTAACCCAGGCATTACTATTTCAGTGAATAATGCTTCATTGGCGAGAATTTGCCAAATTCGAGAATACATTTGCGTTTCCCACAGATTAGAAAAAATATCAAACGTTTCAAGCGACAATGTTTTTATCTTTTTGATATTCTGGCTCAGACGCTAGAGCAGAAGCTGATACTTTTCTACTGGAAAAGAAATCGTCCGGATGAGAGAACGATTCGAGGATATCTTGTAACGTGGTCGTTGACACTTTGTATTCTTCGATCACTGGATTAAGCTGCCTGATTTCTTCCATTCTTTGAAACAAAACTGATAGAGGTAGAGAATGATCTACTATTTGGTAATGTAGTAAGCTCTGGAATAGACAAATTTAGCCGAATTTATATCAAAATCAAATAAAACACGAATAAAATCAATTGAACCATACTCTGTATTCTTCTAAAAGTCGAATATGCTTGGGACTGAACAAAGTGAGTATATTTTTCTCCAAACGAACGACGTCTCTGAAGGATGTTATTTCTGGATGAACTTTGATCATTAAAAAATAACCTAGACTGTGGCTGGTCTTCATATCGTGAGTGTTTCCAATACCATGCATTACACCATTGATAAGTATGATTACTCGATCGCACAATAATTCGCATTCGTTCGAACTAATAAATTGCCAAGTATCATCAAAGGAACTTGTAGGAGAAAATTACGAATTCTTGTTCTATTTTCAAGTACCTTGACGATCCTAACACTACAGTTTTACCAGAACTTCTACTTAGTTCAATGATGTCGTATATATGACGTCTGGTTAATGAATCAACGTTACTCGTAGGTTCATCCATTAAAACCACTTTAGGGTTTCCAACCATTGACAAAGCTATACTCAATAAACGCCGGTAGCTGTTCGAGTACAAATCGCATTTTACATGTTGAAGTTCTTCTAATCCTGGAAAAAATTTTCAAATAATTCTCATCTTGGAAATTCCAACAGATTACAAATGTAGGTAATTTACTCACCTATGTAATGTATCCATTCATCGATCAACGATTCGGCATGTTTGATTCCTCTTAATGCAACAATCAACTTCAACATTTGTCTACCGGTGAATTTATCGAGCAGAGGGGAAGTTTGAGGGCAATATCCCACCAATGAAAAGTACTGAATAAGAATTGAGTTTTCCAAAGATTACCACATAATCTGACAAATTAACACGAGAAGAAACTGCTGATGAAATACCTGCTGCTTACTGAAACTCGGTTGGACTCCTTCCACCGAGACATCGCCTTTCGTAGGAACTATTTTGGCAGCCATCATATTAAACAGGGTTGTTTTACCAGCATCTGGTTCTCCGAGAATACCAAAAGTGGTACCATGTTCGGCTATAAAACTCACATCTTCAACAGCTACCGTAGGTTTGAACATTTTCAAATAGTTTTTACTCAATCCATCCACCAGTAGGGATACTTGATGATATCCTAGAATTTGCATAAGAAAAAAATTCAAGAAATCTTGACAAATTAAGCACAGAAAGACAAAAAATACTCACTGGATTCGTCCGTTTTGATATGATGAATTTCGTCACGTTCGTGATCTATTTCTTCGCTGCTTATGTGATATCCTTGACGATTTTTATCACTCCTAATCTTATTGTGTAAGAAATCCTTGAATCCGGTGTTCATCAAAATCAATAAAACGAGTCCGAAAATGAAAGCGATTAATAAAAAAGTCACTTCTAGTAAGATTCCGTGCAAATTATTGGCACTTGAAACTTCCAAATATGGTTTTGGTTTATGCATTTCTACAGGAAGATTTTTCTATTAACACAGAGTACTGGTAAGTCTAAATATATGCAAGTGGAGTGATCATTTTGCTTTTTCTTTCGAATATTGTATTGAAGAGAGGGGAAGAGAGGAGGAGGTTGCAACAAAAAGTTATGCCTTTTCCACTTGAGCTTAAAATCTGGTCATGTTTCAAAAAATTTTGAAAATTGTTTTAAAAATATGGTCTTAGCATGTTTTTTTTTCAAAAAAAAACATTCTCATTCATTTTTCTTTACATTATTTTTTCAAAAAGTCTTGAACATCGATTTCTTATGAGTTTTTTCACATCATCTGGCTTTTCCATTATCACTTCAGACGCAGATAATTTTTTTGGAATAAAAAAAAATGCATCGCAGATAGTTACATGTTTTTTTTTTCAAAAATTGGAAGTGCAGAAAGGTGCCACCGATATAATAATTCTATCCTTGAAGATGAAAATATTCGTAATGACAGAATATTCAGAAAACATAAAAAAAATTATACTTCTCAAGGATCACTAAAAAATAGACGCCGCCAATGTTTTTTTGGGAAAGAACAAAGATATTCACCTCAAGACCATTTCCAAGGAAAATTTGAAAAATTTCCGTATCTTTTTCAAATTTCAAATCTTTTTCTTCTTTTACGGTCAGATGGTCAGTTTTAAAAATTTCTAAAAATTTTTTAAATTTTCAAGAACGAGTTTTTCCCCATTTTTTATGCAAACAAACAGAAAATTTTGTAAGTTTTTCAAAAGTAATTTTTTGTCATTTTTTGATGACTTCCCACTTGATTTTTTTTGAAATTTATTTTTGATAAGAAAATATGATACGTCAAATTGGATAGGATTGAAAGTGAGCCAGGAAGGGGAGAAATAAAATTCGTTTATGTACCTAGTCATTTTGCTCTTTCATTTTAATTTTAAAAAAAAAAAGTAAAAATTGGTCACAGCTACCCTGAATTTTACCCTCAAACTCGCCTCACATCATTCACTACCTACGTCACTGTGCGTGTACGATAAACCATTTTCGGAAAATTTCCATCAATTTTTTATTCATTTTCAATTCTTTATAATTTTCTGCCATGTTTTCAAAATTTTTGCAATTAAATATGTCAAATTTTAATTTTTTACAATTATTTTTCAAAAAAATTTCAAATATTTATATATTTTTGTTTTACATTATTTTTACTAATTTTTTCGTCAATTTTTCATGATTTTACTTCAATATTCAAGTTTTTTAGTTCAACTTTTCTGATTATTTAAATTTTTTATTTGAAATTTTCTTCAATTCTTCATAATTTTTGTCAGTTTTATAATTTTTTGATTTCAAAAAAATTGGTTAATTCTTAAAAGGGTTTTAAATTTAAAAATTTTTTATTTTTGTTTTTACAATTTTTTAAACTTAACGAGATTTAAAAACCAAGTGAGGAGAGTTCAGAGTGAATTTTTCATATTGTCGTTTCAGGTTCAGACACAACTTTTTATTAGTACCTACTCGGCTACTCCCATATTCAAATTTCGAAAAAAAAAGCAAAACGACCACTCCTAATTCATCTTCTTCAAAAAATGCAAAAATATTCACCTTTGCACCACGTTATCAAAAGATCCGAACAAACAATGAAGCAATGATTATTATTATACCACTGTGACATGTATTGCAATACGGTCCATGGGAAATTCAAAAATGGCATGAATAAAAACATAAAGCTGAACACTTTATACATCTTATGAGGTCCATTCTTGAAGAGAGGGCTAACGCTGAACGAAAAGCACATCGCTACACAAACGTTACCTTAAAATAAAACAAACGAACAATTAATAATATTCAAGTTCAAATTAATCTCATAAGATACGAGGTAGGTACAGGTAGCTAGGTATTTCCTACTTACAAGCAAAATTGAACATGAACGCGTGGGCATAATACTTTCCTATTCTTGGTTTGTAAAAGAAACTAAATATGTACACGTAGACCAACCCGGAGCTTCCGAAAAGAAGCAGCACTAAAACGAAGTAACCTATATAAATTGATAAATGAATCATTTTTCATTAAAAATAAGTAGGTATCAACATCGAAAATTATAATCAGTTTACAAACCAAAATCTGAATCGAATCTGAAAAAATTATAATGGTTATCTAGGAATCCGAACAATGCGAGCCGAAAAGCGATTACGATCATGAAAAATGAAAAATCGAATACAAAAGTGACAATCCAATACAGCCAAACAGGTACACCAGACATAATTTGCAAATACATCAACCCGTCGATAACTTCTTTGTTAGATAATTCGAATAAATACAGAACCACGTCAATCGTGAGGAATGCAAATGTGAAGAATAATATACCGAAAATTATCAAAGCTTTTATAAATAATTCGGTCGAATCGCAACCTTTCTAAAAAAAATATTCACATTTAGGTAGGTAAATGCAACACGATTTAGGAAAACGGAACAATACTGCTTACTTCAGCACTAGGAACAGGATGACTTCGAGTTACAATCTCGGCTGTATCATCATTAATGGTTTTTTTGAGCAACACGTTCGAATACACAGAGATGGCAATCGGTAGGGAATGAATTGTCCACAAATTATACATTATTTTGGTAGTTTGAGCTTCATTGAGTACAAACAAGGCTAATAATTCTCTACGATATCGCATTAAATCAGCCTTGGCATACCTGAGTAAACCTAATAAAATTCATGAAAATAAAATACACGTTTATTAATTCATTATATTTTTTATGAGTATAAGCTTTACTTACTTTCTGCGCTACTTGATTTTGAACCTTCTGAGATGACAACAGTGGCACCATGGGAAGTTATATGATCGGTATATGCTTCGTATAAATCTTCGGTTACGTTGACCTTATGTAACATAAGCTGGGGAAAAATTTGGTCGAGAAGTTCACCGTGGAGAATGTACATACTTGGTGACATTTTCCCGACTAAATAAGGATGAAAATTAATTCCCTCGATGAATCTTGCTAAGAGAACCGCAAATATTGAGGGTAAAATGATCTAAATGAATAAATAAGTGAGAGATAATTATTCAATGGGTCAAATTCCTCGAAAAAATTCAAGCACCTACCCGCTTAATAATGCTGGCGTAATCTTTGACCATGTATAAGATTTTTTTCCAAAATAACATTCTCAGTTGATGCAATCTTAAAGGAAATCCTTCAATTGAATCGGTAAATTCTGCAGAAGATACAAAAAACAACGTGACATTAATCGAAAAATTGGACTCTCGTTATTTTTTAAACAGAAAGTAAGAGGGAAAAACAATTCCAATTCTTACAATCTGGTCTACAAAGAATTTGAAAAAATAGAAATAGACCACCCGAAAAGAATCAAAAACGGCCGAAAAGACAAAAAAATCAAAACTTTTCTGACTAAACTGCAATTTTTCCCACTTGATGAAGACAAAATTTCACAAATTTTCTTTGAGTCAGAATTTTTATCAGTTTGATTGAAGTTTTGCAAAATTTTCAACAATTTGGCTCAAGTGGAAGAACTGTGGACTTGAGTAAGTCAAAAATATGAAGCTTATTTTTTCAAAAGTCGTGTAATTCTTCATCCTTGTGAATGCAATAAAAATAAAATATCCATCATTCGTGATACTGGAGGGGGGGGGGGAATGCCAATATACCTACTTGAATTTTTTTCTAATTTTCGAACACTTTTTAATACCTACTTTTCCTAATTTTTTTCCTTATTTTTAAAAATATTTTCCCTTTTTTCAAAACATACTCGATTTTTTTAATAATTTTGAAAAACAGTGTTGCCAAATACAGGGTGTTCCATAAGTGAACGTCCATACTTCATTTTTGGATATAACCGGATACCACAAAAGAAAACTTTAGATGAACATGTTGCCTATCTTGATAATTAAAGGGGCAAATACTGCTGATAAAAAAATTACATAAAATTTTTATCAACCATGGGAATGGACAGTACTTTGAAAATTGAACAAATTTTCGTCTTATGACTTTTTGCCCGACTTCAAAATTGAAGGGGATAAAGAAAAAATTGTTCTAAAAAAATAAATCAACCAAGGGAATGGATATTATGTTGAAAATTGGACAAATTTTGTTCCGAGAACTTTTTGCCTAACATGAAAAATGAAGGGGCTATAGGTCTTTCAAAAGAAGTGGGGTACAAAAAATTTTCAAATTTTTTCCATTTTGAATGACCCGTACCCCTTTCATTTTTCATGTTAGGCAAAAAGTTCTCGGAACAAAATTTGTCCAATTTTCAACATACTATCCATTGATTGATTTATCTTTTTAGAATTGTTTTAAAACAATTTTTTCTGTGACTCATTCAATTTTGAAGTTGAGTAAAAAGTCATAGGATGAAAATTTGTTCAATATTCAAAGTACTATCCATTCCCATGGTTGAAAAACAATTTCACGTTATTTTTTGTAAGCAGCATTTGGCCCTTTAATTATCAAGATAGGCAACATGTCCATCTCAAGGTTTTTTTTTTAGTGGTACCTACTACCTACCCAATTATATCCAAAAATGAAGTATAGACGTCCACATATGGAACACCCTGGCCAAACAAATTTTGTTCAAATCGAACTTTATAACTCTTCATTAATAGTCTGTGCAATTTTTCTAAAATCCAAATTTTAATAATTTTACATTATTTAAATTTAACAAGCAGTGTTGTCACCAAATTCATAACTTTTTTAAAATCATAGGTGGCAATTCTGAAAAAAGTTACGAAAAATCGTTACATTTTTCAAAAATTTACCCCCAAGCCTAAGACATATCCATGTCAAAATTCTATCGAGAAATTTCAATAAAAAGCAAAATATTGAACATACCTACTTAATTCAAAATTGTGACGTTTTTTGCCTAACGGCATAATTGAAAGGGCCATATGGCGCTTTTCATGAATTAAAATCAGTGAAAATCGTGAATTTCTGAATTTGCTTTGTACATTACTCAGTTCCTACAATTTTAATGCTAGGCAAAAAATCATCGTAGTTATTTCGTTCAGTTTTCAAGCCAATGGCCATTTCGACCCCAACATTTTTCCGCACATTTTGATTAGATCTAATGGTGAATGGCAAACAACTCACCAGACAACCCTGACTTTGATCAATAAACGTCATCTCAAATATAAATTGTCTCCCCCCTCTCCCACCACCAAAAAAATAATCATATCAAATTTTCGAATAAATTGCTTTCATCTATTGGTTTATGGCATTGAAAAAATTATTTCCAATAATTTCCTTTTTACCTGAGTCATTTTCACTTCCCGAAGTTGCTGCAGCATCAGCCTTGATCGAAAAATCACCTGATAGACCACCTGTTCTGTACCAAGAGAAAAAATCCTTCAAAACATTACCACTGACATACCGACAGAGGAACGTTTACAATCCGTTCACTCCAACTGAGCCAAAATTTTGCTCACTAAAGGAGTATGTCACCCACACCTTACAACCCAATTTTGAGCAGTCGAAATAAATTTCTCGGTGTTTGGAAAATTTTTGGAAATTCTTGAAATAGCCTATTGATACGTTGATTTTTCATCAAAATAGAAAATCATGAGATAAAAATCTAAAAATTGGTCCATGTATCAAAATCGAACCTCCGAATCGATTGCGACTATTTTCGATACGATCTAGAGCTTTCAGTCGAAGTAGACTCCTCTCCAGTGCACTGGAATTACTCCAAAAGGCGTTATAATCAACTTGGGCAGCTCAAATTTTGGTTATAAAGTATTGGTGACATAATACTATTTTAGTGAGCTAAATTTTGGCTCATCGGCAAGGACGATTTTACATACTTCATCAATACATGTTCCAGAGAATTGCACGTCAGACTAATGTTCGTTATGTCCAATTCCACGCTATGACTTTCAAGATTTTCAAACAAATGTGAAAACTTGGGTGACTCCGTTACTGGTATTTCGTATACGATTTCATTATCCATGTGTCGTTCTACTGTAGCATGTACAGCTCTCGTAACCAATTCATCAACTCGGTTGAAATTCGCTTTCTTGGTAGAAACGAGTAATTCGTAATGTATACCTATATAAAACTACACAGTATAACTTACAATTTTAGTAGTTTCGACAATGGATTATAAAACATAGAACTTTACCTATGATATTTTTTAGAAATTTTGGAGTTCCGTGAGCGATAACGAATCCATTTTCCATAATAGCAACACGATCTGCGAGGCTCTCCGCTTCTTTGGCATTACTCGTACTCACTATAATCGTACGATCTGTACGCATATCCTATAAAAATCTCCATTAAATAAGTAAATACAATGAAGGGAAATAGGGGAGCAACAATACCTACTAACCGATAGTAAATTCCAAATTTTTATTTTGGATTTATAATCGAGACCATCCATCGGTTCATCCAGTAACAATATCTGTAACGTTTAAATAAATTAATCAGCTAATTGAATCGTTGATTTTAAAAATTTTCAAAAAAAATTCAAAAGTGATGGGTTTTTAAAAAAAATGGCGTTTCAAGCAGGAAGAATGGAAAAAATTGCACCAAGAGTCCAAAAATTCCAATTTTTCATTTTTGGCCTTCCATGTTTCTCCGTTCTTTTAGAAAGTCAACTTAGATCCGTCTCCGATGCTCATAGCTATATTTACCTTACGTTCCCCAATCAAACAAATAGCAATGCACAGCTTCCGTTTCATCATTTTGGATAATTTTTTTACAGGCGAGTTTCGTTGGTCGTATATCTCCATTTTTATCATATATTCTTCAGCTTCTTCTTCAGCGTCAATTCTTGAAAGGCCTTTCAACTGATTAACATTTCCAAAGTCGAATAAGATTTCAGTCTTATGCACGAGGAAATTCAAACTTGGTAGGTGTAGGTATCAAATGAACTTTACCATTCCGAAGAATACCAAATGTTGCTCGATCGTCATGTAATAAAATAATCTATCTTCTTTGAAACAAATTCCGAGATCATCTTTCAATATATTTAAGTCGTCGCTCACATCCAGCCCTTTATAATAAATGTATCCGTCGTCGTACGTAATTGATCCTGAAATCGAAACATCACCCAAAATGTATGTAGGTATAGCATGTAAAATTGCAATCTTCCAAACTCACCAGCGAGAATGGAGAAAAGAGTAGTTTTTCCCGAATCCTTAGGACCCAAAAGAACGCAAATTTCATTTTCGTAAAATTCCAAATCAACTCTTTCCAAAGCGTGAATGGCATCGTACTCTTTGTGTAGACCTTCAATGCGTATAGATGGTTCGTGACTGGCTGAAGTAGGTTCTCTGATTTCAGTGTGAAACGATCCTTGATGATGAATTTTTGTCGATGATTTTTCAATTCTGCTAGATGGTTTGTTAAAGTGTACTTGATGAGATTCAACAGGATGTTTATGCTTGCTTCCAAAAAACAAATACTGCGGCAAAAATTAGAGGAGACAGTTCCATCTCGATTTGTCAAAATTATTCAGGTATTTTGAAAAGCGAAGCGAATTCTGAGCACATTTCAAGTCGCACCAAGGACACACAAATAGAGATTGAACTTACGGGATTGTGGTATTCCATTCCTTAAAGTTTGTTGAGCCAGAAAAACTATTTTTCAACATTTTTTTAGCCCCCTCCCCCCGATAAACGGAGGCAAAAGTGAAAAAAGGATCAATTGATTAAAATATTACAAACAGGTACTTTTAGGGGAAAATTGAAAAACTGACTCTATAAGGTGTGAAAGGCTCCAAGTCTATTTTTTGGGACCATAATGAGCCCAACCTCAAACCAGGACCCACAAGGGTGAGGAGGAAGGGAGTCCAAGTCAAAAAAATTCCAAAAATGACAAATGTGGTATCGAAATCCATATTTTTGCCTTCTTGAGCCCATTTTAGGAAGCACTTTTTCAAAAAAATATAACATAAGAGGCTCCCGGTGAGTAGACGATGAAGGACCAAAATTGAACAATTTTTAAGTGAGATATCATGCATGCTTCTTCAGTCCCCAAAATTCATTTCTGAGATTTTTGGGTCCAAAACTCAAACTGTGACCATATATATAGCCCCTGAAATGGGCTCAAAAATATTTTACATTTTCCGGAATTCAGTTCAGGAGTTATTTTAACCACCCTGAAAATTTTTTAAAACTCGGTCACTCTAATGGGAACCATTTCTTTTTTTTTGATATGGTAAGTAGCCTAGGTACCAGAAGCAAATTTGGAAAATCAAAAAATTACATTTTAATGTTAATGATAGAAAACGATTTTTTATTTTGGGTCTTTTTTCTCATCACAGGAGCCTTAGAAAATCACGGTTTGGGTTGACGATTAAAACAAGCTCAAAAATGGATAAAGAAGCTCAAAAACCACACAACTCGAAATCTCACTTGAAATTTTTCAAATCCAAACACTATACAAGAGTGATTTTCTTCGGATTTTTCCGCGAAATTATTTCAATCAATTTTATTATATTTTCTCTCCTGAAAACTCATTTTCGATGTTGGGAAAATCAATTTTTCAAAGCTTTGGCCTCGCTGCGTTCGGCCTTATCGTATTTTTCCTTAAAATAATAGTTGCAAAGTAAAAGTGGCTGGTTTTTTATTCAAGTTTATTAATCCAAAACATTATTTTATGAGCTCTCACTTCGCACGGGCTAAATTTTTCTCTCTCATACTCACAATAAAACTACAGAATTTTATTTATAAAATAATAAATTTTTCGCCCTTGCTTCGCTCGGGACAATTGGACAATTTTGTAAGTGTTTTCAATTAAATATGATGGAATTTGGAATAAGTTTGAAAAAAATGACAAATTTGGAATAAATAATGAAGTGAATGAGAAGAGGGGAGGAGATTAATTCTTTTAAAATTTAGTTTGGTCAGCAAATTCGTGTCATCCTCCCCCCCCCCCCGCCTTTAACCTCAAAGTCAATCTATTTCGTCCCTGAATAAATTGGATTTCAAAATTTTCAATTATGCCCAGCTGGCAAAATTTCGTAGCGCTACTGTAGCGTAGGGTAGCATGCGCTACCATACTAACACAATTGCGAATTTTTTGTGTTGATACACGAATGCGTTCCATTGTGCTGGTAAAGAAACTAGGAGCACTATCGTAGCGAACAGTAGCGTACGCTACTACTCGCTACAAATGATACGCTACAGTAGCGCTATAGTAGCGCTACTATCTGCGCTACTGTTCACATTGAAAGTAGCACCACTGGTAGCGTTGATGGTAGCGCTTCTGTAGCGCTACCAGAAGCGCTACCATCAACGCTACCAAAGCAGAAATAAGTTCACGTTGACATTAGCGCTACTGTAGCGCTACTATCAGCGCTACCATTCACGCTACTCGGAGCAGAAACAGAGCAAAGTGGGAAGGGACATGAAAAAGTTGATTCGACCTGTAATTTAGTTGATCAATTATAATTTTTTAAAATTACCTACACAGGTAAAACCGTTTTTTTTTTAAAAAAAACCTTCCATTAATTAAAAGTTGGATCAATTATATTTAATTTGAGTTACATTACTTCAAATTTTTTCTGCTTGCACAGGTCAAATCGATGTTTTTAAATGTCCCTATCCGTTAATTGAAAATTCAATCAATTAATGATTTTTTTAAATTACACAGGTTAAAATCTTTTCAAAAATACCCCAGGTCAAATCTAATCATTTTTTTGAATACCTCCTCTCATTAATCAACAATTTGATACAAAACTACACAGGTCCAAGTTAAAAAATTACGAAAATATTTTCCCTTGTTATTTTTTTAATTGTGAAAATAACAAACATTTCAAATTTTTTTAACCTGCATAACCAATCAAATTTTTTAAATAAATAATACATAGGTATCGAATCAATTTTTTTGAATGGTCTTCCAATAATTAAAAATTTGATTCTTGAGTTTTAGAAAATTTTTAAATTATAGAAGTCAATTTTTTTTCTAATTTGCATACAATTTGAACCTGAATAAGTCAAAATATTATTTTTGAGTGCCTCCTGCCATTAATTAACAATTCAATCAATTAATAATTTTGTTTTAATTAAAGAGGTCGAATCAATTTTTTAAATTGAGAGCCGAAATTTTTAAAAATTATTAATTGATCGAATCTTTAATTAATGTGTGGGGAATTCAAAAACAATAATTCGACTTGGGTTCAAATTTAATAAGATTGTTTGAATTTTTAATGAATGGGAGGTGTGTTCAAAAATAATTGAATCCACCATGGATATTTTTGAAAAAAATTAATCCGCCCTGTAACTTAGCACAATATTTAAAAATTATTAATTCATCGAAAATTTTATTAATGGGTGGAATATTCAGAAAATAATAATTGATTCAACCTGTGTGAGCTGAAAAACTTTGAAATGTTTGTAATTTTTTACAATTGAGAAAGTTTTTTCATGATTTTTTTTATTTTAATCTAAAATTTTAAAACTAATTAGGTAAAATATGATTTAGCTGAAAAAAAATTTAAAAAATTGTACCGCCCGTTCACATGATGAAAAATTAATTTTAACTTAGAAATTTTTTTTTGGAGAATTTATACCTATTTAAAGATAAGTGCCTATATAAAATTGTTCCTCTGTTTAAACCGCCAATATTTTTTAAAAAGGCTCTCATTCAGTACTATAATGTGGTAACAGGTTGCAGGTTCTCAGGTGATACAGTGTGTAGAAGTTAAGCAACGTCGGGCCCGGTTTTAGGTTGGATGGGTGACCGCTCAGAACTGTATAGTGTAACAAAAAAAAATCTTGCTCTTGCAGATTTTAAATAGGCGAAAACCACCCTACAGGTATACAATGGACCCAGAGCTAACATTTTTTTTTCCTTTTCAATGAAACTGGGGTATACAGTAGCGTTGTGGTAGCGTTTTGGTAGCGCTCTAGGTAGCGCTCTAGGTAGCGTTTTGGTAGCATGCATAGTAGCGTAGAGGGTAGCGCTACTGTAAAAGCAGTTCGCGCGCTACCATCTGTGCTACAGTAGCGTAGATGGTAGCGTTCCCTCAAAAGGGGTAGCGCTTTGCCAGCTGGGTGTTCGGTGCAACTACCTTTACATAAAATTTAATGAGTTGAAGTTCTGGGTACCTGAGTATGTATAGACAGTAAAAAAGGAGCATTGTGGAATAGTAAAAAAAATCTTATTGATGTAGGTATCATATAATTATGAAAATTGAAAATTCGAGTTGGATTTTCACAGATTTTACCCCTCCCCTCGAGGCGATATGTCCTTCGAACGTCCCTGAGCGCTTTTTGTTTTTTTTGCGGGGATGGTCCCTGAAATAAACTTGAGGAGACCAATAAACTGTATTCGGTCAAGTAGGATTGAAAAATGATCTCAGAAATTAATTTAGGAGCTTCGGTTCCGCTCTGAAACTCAATTTTCAGTTGTTTCCCCAAAAATATCTGTATACGTAATTACTTATTTGAAATATTTTGATCGACCTCCTCTCCCTTCGGGAGAAGTAAACATTTGAAAATAGCTATTTCGACTCAAAAAATTGAATTCCACAAACCCAAAAACTCTTCTTCAATTTTCATGCCTATAGCGCAACTTTCAACTAACGGTGCCCTTTATAAATGGCTCGTCCAATGCTCATAATTAAAGTAACTTACCGAAAATAAAGAAAGCACCGACACTGGCGAGCTAAATTCGCCAGGATTAAGAAACCCAAAAAAGAGCGCAAGCATCGCATAGAATAAAATTTCGAAGAGATAAAAGAAGTAGTGAGGTAAAAGCGTCATGTAGGATTCGTTCGTATGAAGCTGTCGCACTGATGACCAACTAAATGGTAAACCTAACAAAATTACAGAACGACGAAAAAAAATCAATCAATAAACATTTTAAAATACTTTAAAAAATTACTTTCTAACCGTGAACTTCGGCAGTAACCATATACCGTATCCCTTTTACAATCGTTATAGAAGGAGATGGCGAAAGAAGTCCAACAGTTCTTCGTAAATTTAACTTAATGAAGATGAATAGCAATACCATAGAGAAGTAATGAAAAAACATATGAATTAGGGAAGCTATTGTAGCTGCAAAATCAATTCCAATATCATATTAATATACGATAATAATGGAAAATAAAACCATAGGTCAATATAGACATGAAAATTAAAAAAAGCACGAACCTTTATTACATAGAGAGCTCAGGAAAAGAATAAGGCACAGATTTGCCACACTGAAGAGCAGAAAAAATGTCCACAGTACGAAGGGGTCTGTTTGACGAGCTGATTCGCTGCCTTCGCCTTTGAATGGAATTTTCAAAAATATCACCGTTAAAGTTACCGAAATAAAAATCACTACGAATGCTTTCAGGAACCAACCCAGCCACACCAGTGATTCTTCCATATGGTGTATTCTCATCAAGTTCTAAAAATTCAGAATCAGAATTATTAGCGAATCCCAATCAACTGAGCAGGTGGTTTTGTAAATTCATCGAAAAATCCCAATAATTAATGGCAAGAACTTTTAGAAAAATGAACATAAAAAAATAGATCGACGAGTTTTCTAAAAATAACCGCATAGAATGTGTTAATTTTCACTTCCATAATAGAAACTGGTAATTAACCTTGACGCCATTTTGCTTTTCAATCATAATGGACGCAATGAACGGCACTGCAAATGCCACTTCAGCTGCAACAAAGGCAAATACAACAACCGACAACAGATGTTCACGTTCAATTATACTCGTATCATATTCTGGATAAGGAAACGGTTGAAAAATCATCTGAAAGAAAATCAGTCATTTTTTAGCTTATGAATAAAATTTCCAAATGAAAATTATCAACAATCAGCTTTTGTTCACATTTGTTCCCGGAGACCACTTTGAATCATTACATCTCATGCGAATAAATTCTTCATTTATCAATAACTGTAGGGCTGCGAAACCTCCTACCCAATAATCACTGGCTAAAAAAATCAAAACTGTTGATATTCGAAACATAGATAAAGCCTAGATAAAAAAAAACTCACTTTTTTTATTCGGTCCAGCCTCAGCTTCTCCCTCAATCAACCATCGTGTATCGGTAGCTATACTTTGTCTGACTTCGTAAACCAATTTATGTGGTATTTTAACATCGTCGTGGGCATGTTTTACATGACTGAAAATAATTCCCATAGGTTGATCATTCGTAGTGATGCTACGATTCACAATATATTCTTCCAGTTCTCGTTCACTGGTTAGATTTATGCGTTCGATTAGTTCCGAATTTCCTTTTTCTATCTCTAAATCGAAAAAATATGACGACAAAATCATTCGACCGTAAACGAATACCTATTTAATATCATAAATGGATATTTCCTCACTTATTCTTGAAACAACATTTATCATTAGTTGATCGGTAAATTCGGTTGATGGCGAATAGGCAACATATTTTAGCGATATGAGCGTATGAAATAAGGCAATCTTGGTATGAATGGCAGGATGTGTTTGCAGATGGGTGGTCAATTGGATGTCACTGTTTACCATCAACCCCATGTATAAAGGAACAAAGCAGCGAGCTATGATTTCGATGACGGTCCACCACCAATAATACCGATGCCAAAGGTAACTCTTCCACAGAAGTAATTTTAATCTTTGAAAATGAGTACTGGTTGGCGAGTGTAGAACTGATTCTGGCATATTAAGATATCTACTCAAAGGTTCCAACGATTCTGAAACAAATAAAAATTTTTTTAGTGTTTCTGTATAAAAATACGTACGGAATAAAGTTACATAATAAAAGCTTCAAATAATATTTAGATAGGTAGGTACATAAAAATTGTTGAAACACTTACCGAATTGAAATACGAATTAAAAAATAGCGAAATGCGAAAAATTATTATAAAATAAACCCATTTATAAGCTTCAAATTAAATTATCTTTAAAATGGGTATTTGACTTTTGGTTGTGATAAAGCACTCAAAAATTTCTCATTGATTTCTAGAATTTCGGCAAATAAATAATTTCGCAGCCAATATTTTTTCAACAAATTTCATTTTGACCGAAAACAAGCAAAAAAATGTTTTGAATGAAAAATTGCGTTCATTTATACACATTTTAATTTTTTTCCCCCACTTACTTATCTAATTCAAAAATGGTCACTCGTATATAAAATCTTATTCAATGTAGGTATGTACTAAAAACTCATTTGACAATGTATCCTACTTCATGTGATCAAAATAGGTAACCTGCATCTTGAAAAAAAATTGCTGAAAGCAGGAGGAAGGATAATAGGTACCTATAATAAATTTTTATTCGTTGAAATTATCATTCTTAGAAAAAAAAAAATCAGCAAAAAGTTGTAAGTACGTCTTCATCGAGTCTTTTCCATCTTTAAGTTTATTTTACGCATAAGTACCTACGTAACTGATTCTATCCCGTTTTTTTATACATATTTCCGATATCCTGAAATGATCGGATTGCAGGAAACCAGCTTCAGCGTGAAAAATATTCAAAGATATCATCCAGAGTTGTTGTTCTTACTGTATATTCTTCAATGATTGGGTTATCTTCTTTGATTTTTTCCATTTTTTCAAACAATACAGATAACTTTAACGAAGGATCAGTGATTTGATAATGTAACAATCCCTGGAACAAAAATGAACCGGAATATCAAGCGAGGACACAGTTTATAATTATCAACAAGCCCATTTCACTTCAATTTGGCCAATTCTTTGCTTCGGGCTTTGATTATATATACTTCAGTATATATAATCAAAGCTTCGGGTTCTTCGATTTTGCTCCAAGAAATTTTTACTTGGAAACCCACTATAATTTTTCATTCTGCTCCCATATAGGTTGGAGATCTCAACAAGGGGGGAGGGGGGACTTCATATTTTATTCAACTCTGTGGAGTCATAACTGGTAATAACTGAAGTTTATCTGATGATGGCACTGAAAAGTATACATTCCCAGTAAATTTGGAAATATCACCAAAGTTTTCAAAGTTCAACATTTTAATAAAAAGCTCAACTTTTGAATGGAAATAAAAGCTCTTAGAGTTAGAACCACGTTTTATATCAGTAAAAATATTTTAAATGTAGGTATATTTTTTGTTCATTTATGAAGTTCAACTTTCATTCTGCGACTTTCACACTTATGAAGGGGGAGGGGGAGGGAGAGGTTAAATGGGTTCACAATTTCAATAGAAATTTTAAAGAAATGAAAATTACGCGCGGTGTTTATTGAGACGTAGCGTTCAAATTCAGACTTTGAATTTGGCCTTCTTAATTTCCTCCGCAAAGACTCGAATTGAGCCAAAGAAACAAAAAAAACTAAAATCCTGAGTAGCATGTCGTCTTCTAAATTTTAGATGCGTCAAGTCCAAAAATATTATTATTTTCTGGGTCAACCCTTCCACCGCCACTTCATTTAGATTTTTTATGCATGAAATTAATTATCATGGGGCACATCGTTTTTTGAGACATTGAGCTCGAATATGGGCTGCTTTTCATGATACGACCCCACCAAGACCTCTTTCTCTTCATACCTACAATTAAAACAGAAAATGTAAATTAATTATAAATTGAGGTTTTACCAAATGAAGAACCAAAATATATATTTGAACTTGGAGCAGTGGCAGAAATTCTTATTGGAGAAGAATTTAAATTAGACTAAGAATTTTTAATTTGAAATTTTTTGAATTTCCTGAATGAGGTTAAATTTGTAGGTAGGAACGATGCCAAAGTGAAAAAATGAAGAAAAACAAGGTTTATGTAGTGAAAAATCGAAAAATGAAGTGATTATTGAAAGAAATGTTCCAAATCACAGTGATATTTTATGGACACGAAGAAAAAAATAACACTCTAGCAAAACGAGGGCAACAATTTTTTGAAAAATTACATTTCAGAAGTTGAAAATTGCTATTTTTTAAACACTTCACTGACCGTTCTTGGCTGTTAGGGGATTATCATTCCTCCCCCATGAAAACTAACCCTAACTCAAAGTACCAAAAAACATATGTACCTACCATATTTTCTGACTTAAATTCAATTTTTCTGACCGAAAACGGGATTTTATCAATTTGGAGAACAAACCATGTACAATACAGACTTCAAGAGGCCAAATTATTCAAAATTTAACTTAGGTATTTTCCAAAAATGAAATTCGCCTCGAAATTTAATTCCAGGAATATTGACTGGAATTTTCTTTCAAGTGTAAATTTTGGACAACCCTGAAAAAATTTGGAAGTTCATTTCTCAAAACAGAAAGTCGAATGCCTTTAAATTATGCATATTCTTCACTCAACATTTTCAAATTATACTTTTTGAGTTCAATAAAGTAGAGAGGACGGGAGAATAAATCCAAAAAAGTAAGTTAATATTCGAATTCGGCATCCTGAAAAGCGTAACAAACGATATACCAACGTAAATGTCAATCATTTTGAATTTATACCATCCCGTCACTAGTGGGTATAAGTCAAAAATTTCTTGATTAAAAATTATTATGTTTCAAGTAACCAGATAGGTAGGTAGTGGTATTTTCCTAGCTGTACGATGAGATGAGCTAAAAATAAAATTTTGAGCGAAATCGAAGAATCCACGACACAAAGTTAACCAAATAAAGATTGAATGGCCCATAAACCAATCAAATCAAGAAAAAAATTTACTCTATAATGTTCTATGAGTTGAGTAGGTTTAGATTCAAATGCTTGGACCATGTTTTCTTCCAAATAAACTACATCTCGCATCGATATAATATCAGATTTAACTTTGATCACCACGAAGTATCCTAAATCGTAATGTTTCCTTAAATCGTGAGGATGTCCTAGACAATGCATGGTGCCATTTTTCAATATAGTTAATCGATCACATAATACGTAACATTCGATTGGGCTACAAATCAGAAAAAACGAATCGAGAATAAAATACAAAATCTTCAACGAAAAACATAAATTCTCAATTACCTCGGTGACCCAAGCACAACCGTTCTACCGGAATTTTTAATTTGCTCTATGATATCGTACAAATGACGCCTTGTGGTAGTATCTATGTCACTCGTAGGCTCATCCAGGAAAACTACTTTAGGGTAACCTACCAACGCGAGAATTGTGCTTAATAAACGTTTACTCCCGTGGGTATAAAATTCACATTTTATGTGCTTGAGATCATCCAATCCTGAAATTTGAATTTGTAATGAAAAGATGAATATGAATTGAAGAATATCCGTGATATTTCTCACCCGAAGCAGATATCCAATCACTGACCATATTTTCGATATTACTTGTGTTTTTGTTCAAAGAAGCAATCAGCATAAGCATTTCTTTCCCGGTAAGTTTATCGAGTAAAGGAGAAGTCTCAGGACAATATCCAATCATAGAAAAATACTGAAAGAATTTTTAAATGGAATTCTGATAAAGAAAAATTATGAATTACGTTCATCATAATAGGTACCTAACCTACCTCTCTTTTATTTGCTCTCATTTCAACACCTTCGACCGAAACATTCCCCTTCGTTGGAATCGTTTTAGCAGTCATCATATTGAAAACGGTTGTTTTACCAGCTTCTTGCCCTCTGAGGATTCCAAAGCAGGTTCCACGCTTGGCCATGAAACTCACATCTTCCACAGCAGTTATAGGTTTCAATCGTTTGATATAGTTTTTACTCAATCCATCCACCAACAGTGGGACATGCTGATGTCCTGATAAATACATTATTTGAATCTCTGCAAATTTCACATTAAAAAAAATCCTAGCTTACTGGAATCTTCCTTGACATGAAAGATTTTTGAACGTTCATGTTTCACATCCTCATCATAACTCAGCGTAGGCTTTTCGTTACTTTTGAAAAAATTATGAACGAAATCCACTAGCCCGAAATTCATCAAAACAAATATCAATCCGCTGATAATCACGTTCAGCATTAGAAAAATCAATTCTAGCAAAATTCCATTCTGATTTTCATTACTTGGTAATTCTAATGGTGATTTATACGTAGTGCTTTCTGAAAACAAATTCATCAAATCAACTATCGAGTCTGGACTTCTGAAAAGCCAAATAAACGAAAAAAATCACCTGTTTCGCACCACGATTTCAGTCGAGATGAACAAGTAAGTAGGCATTCGTTATTTAAATACCATCGACTGAAATACTGAGTTATAGCCCACGGAAAATTCAAGATGGGAAACCACATGAATACGTAAGTCAGCACGGCATATCTTCCATGCGTTTCTTTTCTATCTCCTGGATAAGGAATTAACACGAAGAACATGGCTATTATCAGATTACCTGGTCAAAAAAATAATAATTAATGAAAAAATACACCTATCATACTTTAGTAAATCTAAATAAAACTCACAAGCGAAATTGAGTTCGAATAAATGGGCGTAGTTCAGTTTCTCCGGTTTGGACAGAAAGCTGACTATGTAAGCGTAAAATAATCCGGTGATTCCAAAAAGTAATAACAATAATAAAAATACACCTGAAAAAATTTTTAGTATTCAACGTTGCCATTACATCAGCTCTTTTGGGAAGAAATCCAAATTACCTACCGAAATCAGAATCGTTTCTAAAAAACTCGTTACCGAATAACGTGAATAATACAATTCTAATCGCTATCACCAGCATAAAAAATGATAAATCGAATACGATCGTTGTAAGCCAGTAAATCCAAGTTGGTACGCCGGACATTATCTGCAGATGCATCAAATTGCTGGCAATTTCTTTATTTGATAATTCGAATAAATAGAGAACGATTTCTATCGTAAAATACCCAAACAAAACAAACAACACCAATAGAACTAAAAATACTTGAATCCATAATTCATTTGTTTCGCAACCAACCTATAAACAAAAATTATTAGTAAGTAGGTAAGGTACCTAGTCCCCCTGCCTCCAAAAAAAAACACAATAAGTCGATCTACCGAAAGCCCTTATTACTTCCTAACGTCCAAATGATACTGGATTCTGAAAATTCAATACTTTTTCTCTCACATAAAATTTTTTCGGATTATTCAGCTCAAAAAGAAAGAAGGTAGGTGAGAAGAGGGTTCTCAAAAGAGTAAAAAATTCATCAAAAAATTCAAGCGATTTAAAATTTTTTTACCAAAATTATTATTATGGGAACCGGTTTGGTAAATCATAAAAATTTCACGTCTATTTAAAAGTCTCTCCCCCCCCACCCTTAATTTGGATTATTTTTAAAGTATGATTTTTCAGATTATGAAAAATTAAACTAAAAATGAACCGTAAGCATATTGAGCTCGGCATTTCTCTTCAAGTCTTCTCATGTTGGTTAAAAATATTCTGAGTGAAGAATGTTTATTGTATTACAGCCTTACCGGTGAAAAAATTTTCTGAATTACCCACTTCATTCTCTTTAAGCAATCCACTGAAGGAACTAAAAAATTTCAAAAAAATTATACAAAAATACTGTATATTCAGAGCATCCTCCACACTAGCAGCCCTCATATCCTAAAATTTGGGTCAACATTTAAAAAAAGGAAGATTGTTCATAAGGAAAGGATGTTTTAGCAACTTGACTACCCTAATAATTTTGGAAACCACTGCGGGATATTGTCCAGATTTTTTGAGCCTGAAATATTCGTTGGGTTAGGCTACTTAGTACAGGGTGATTTTTCGGTGATCGGCCTTTTAGGTCTAAAATGGAAGATTTCAAGTTTCCAAAAAATTTTGAAATCTCAATTTTTGAGGCACTCCGTTGAACTTCAATTAAAAGCTTTTTACTTTTGGTTACTTGATTAGTGTTCAAATTGACTAAATCTTGTAAACTTGTATGTTCAAATTCAATTTTGCTGATATTCAAAAATTCAGTTTTCTGATTTTTTTTCCATTTTCATCATTTTGGGAACCCCCAAGATGAAAAGTTGCGGTTTGTGTCAAAAATAATATTCTTTTATACACAATCAACAAGCGTTATCGAAAAGTTTAACTGAGCTTTTTTGTAATCTCAACTCAGCAAGCCAATTTCCAAATTTTCACTTTGGAAACCCCTCAAAAAAGTATCACGGAGTGAGGGAGTCAAATTCAAAAGCCGAGCAAAGAATTAAAATCAGTTTTTAAAATAAAAACATCACGAACAATAGGCTGTGCGATATTGTTAGAAATGTTTGAAATTTTTGATCGAAATTACGGACAATGAAGGGAGGGGGTGTCAAATCCAAAAATTGAATTGTAAACTTGAGTCGAAATTTGGACTCAGGTGCTCCAAAAACCACATAACAAATGATACATCACGCAGAATTTTTTTTGAGAAGTAGATTTCTTAAAGGAGTGGGACGATTTTCGTAATTTTTGCTGAGTCAAAGCGAAATGACTCAACAAAATTTTAAACCGACATCGGAAGACTTGAAGGGAAATGTATCGATTTTTAATCAAATTTTGCATTTAATCTAGAAATTCATAGATTAATATTTCGATGAAAAAAATGGAGAATACTTGAATTTTTTTGAAATAATGGTAAAAATCATTTGACTGTTTGGGGACCCCTTCCCCCCACGCACTACTTTTATTTTTTTAAGACCGATATACTTGACTTGAAAAAAGTTACTTTAAAAAAAGAGGTAGAATTTTTAGAATTCAGGGTCACAATGGTCGTCATAAAACCATGGGAGCTACGAGAGGTCAACTCAATGCAGTTTTAGAATGCTTTCTGCATGAAAAGTCACAGATTAATTTGGCTCACTTTAGTGTGTGGAATTGGATGATTATAGGTAACAATTTCTAACGATTCGTCATTCGTAACATTTCTGAGTATCACATTGGAATACGTCGTGATAGCAATTGGTAAAGAATGCAAAGTCCATAAATTAAATAAAATCCAATTTGATTTATTCCGTGGGAACTCAAATGCTGCAATCAATTCGCGACGAAAACGCATCACGTCTTTTCTTCCAAAATTAATCAAACCTATACGAACATAAATACGAACTTATTTCAGACTGGTCTAATCAGCATAAAAAAATGAAAAATTTAATCTAGGTACCCACTTTCATTGAGATTTGAATTTTCAGATTTAACAACAGCAACGTCTTTCGAATTTACATAATTTATCAATAATTGATTCAATTGATTATTTGAATTAGAGGTCTGAAGCATGACTGAAGGATTTATGTATATATCAAGTGACATTCTCCTTTGAACAAACGGTTCAAAGTTGAGATGTTCTATTATCAGTGTGAGCAATAATGCAACCAAAGTAGGTATAATAATCTGAAATCATTAAGAGATACAATTAAGTAGGTAATTATAAATTTGACTGGATTGGACGATTAGAGGGTCATGAAATAAATATGCTTACTCTCGCAAGTACATTTTTGTAATCTCTTAATACGAAGAGTATCCTTTTACCAAATAAAATCTTCATTTGTCGAAATTTCACCATGTGTTCTTTTGTTGGAACGTCATCTGCTGCAATTCCAAAAATATAAGGAACCAAAACAATACGTTATAAAATTAAAAATAGTAAAATTCCAAGAATTCTTACATAAACCACCGCTGGATTCCAAAACAGCAGAAGTATACGGAGTTTCAAACGAATGATCTGGTGGTAATTTTTCTGATCTGTTGAACAAACAAAAATGAGCATTTCTAACTCGCATTTTCACTACAAATAATTTTTTTTTAAATTATAATTTTAAAAAGATTTTAGACTCAAATCCAATTTTTTTCACTAAATATAAAATTATACAAAATTTTCCATTTGTGTGTGTGGGGGAGGGGGAGGGGGTAGTTACCTCATCAATACATGTTCTATTGAATTCGACGTCACATTTATTTCGGATATTCCCAAACTATCGTCTTCAAGACTTTCGAATAAATTGACAAATTTTGACGATTCGCCTAAAGGAACTTCGTAAATAATTTCTGCATTTGTTGCTTGTAGGACCGACGCTTTCACGGTTTTCTGTACAGTTTCGGTTACCGTTTCAAAATTTACTCCTTTTCCGGCTACTGAGATTTCATAATTTATACCTAAAGTACACTACATTGTGTATAATAATACAATCATGATTTCATTTAGAAACAATGTATCATTTGAATATAATATTTAAAGTTTTTTATACCGATGTATTTTCTTAAAAAATTGGGTGTTCCGTGAGCGACGACGATTCCATTTTCCAAAACTGTGATTCGATCAGCTAATCTTTCTGCTTCTTTTTCAAAGTTCGAAGTTAATACAATGGTGTGATCAATACGCATACCCTGAAAGGAGAAATATTTTATTAAATATGCTGGCGAAAGAATTGAAAAATATATCGTCCACTTTGACATGAGAAGAAAAAATTTCAATTTTTGTTTGAAAAATGATTTTTTCTTTTAATTTTCTCAACATTTTCCTCTTTTTTCTCTCCAAAAATTTTCAAGTTCAAATTTTTCCTAAAATTTCCGCAACTCACCCTCGACTAAGTACTTACATACATCTCGAAGAAAATTGATAATTTAACAATTGCATAATCAATTTTCTAATTTCATTAATGTATTTTTAAGTTGGAAAAAATTTCAAAAGTTAAATTAAAAATAATTTTGTTTAATTCGAAAAAATTATCAAAAATTTTTAGAGTAGAAAAAACTTCGAGAAAATTTAAAATTGAATGTCTTTTCAAAAGAAAACGTTATGAGAAAATTATGAAAATTTAAAGTAAAAAGTTTGTAGTTGAAAAAATTAAATTTTTGAGAAACCTTAAACTTTAAAAAAAATAAAACAACTTAAGAAATTCAAATAATTTCAACTTGAATATTTTTTAGTAGAAAATGTTTTGAGAAAATTCTTAAACGTTAATAAAAGGAACTAAAATCAAGCAACTGAAGAAAAATATGACAATGCGAACTTAAAAATATTTAGAGTAGAAAAGATTGAAATTACAATTTTGAGAAAAATTATAGGTATCTAGGTAAAAATTTAAAATTTAAAGATGAAAAGTCTTGAAGCTGAATAAAATTTGCCTTAGAAAAAAATTAAAAAATTTTGAAGCAAGAAAGACTTTGAGAAAGATTGTTTTTGAATGAAAATATTTCGAAAAAGTAAAATATTTGAACTTGAACATATTTTTAGTAAAAAATTTATTAAAAATTTGAACCTAAAAAATTTTAGAGGAAAAAATTAAAATTTTCAAAACATTTTGAACTTGGGAAAAATTAATTACTGAAAAATGAAATAACTTGAGAAAATTATAATACCTAATGTGAATTTGCAAATTTTCAAACTAGAAAAATCAAAATTTAAAAAAGGTAAATTCAAGTCTAAAAATTTTTGGAGCTGAATAGAAAGAAGATTGAAATTTTTTTAAATATTATTCAACCTAGAAAAAAATTTAATTACCTACTTAATTGAGAAATTTATGAAAATTTCAATTTGAAAACTTTTGGAAGCTTTGAAGTGGAAAAAATGAAAAATGAAACAATAAAATAGATATGGTATTGAATATAAATTGTAACTTTTTTAGTGAACGAATTACCTATCTACTGACCATTAAAAAATTCCACGCCGTAGTTCTGTCTTCGGGATTTAAACCAATCATAGGCTCGTCCAACAGCAATAACTAAACACACAGAAATGAGTGATTCTGAAATAAGAAATCTAAATCTGTGTGATAAAAGATCGAGACAAAATAAGGTTAATAAATAATTCTTCCATACTGGACGATCACCCATGAACGAAATAGCAATACTCAATTTTCTTTGGGTACTTTCAGACAATGAACTTATTTTCGATGTTTCATCATTTTGCATTCCCATTTTCATCAAATAATGTTCGGCTTCATCAGTAGCATTGCTTTTGGTAAGCCCTTTCAACTGATCAATTATCAATAATCGATTTTAATTAAATAACGAATAGGTACCTATAGGTACTATTAACACAACAGTCGGAATTGAGATTTTTACCTACCATGCCATAAAATACCAAATGATTCAGCACAGATACGTAACGAAACAACCTATTTTCCTTGAAGCAAATTCCCATATGTATCCTCAGCATTTCCGAGTCATCCTTCACATTAATTCCTTTGTAATGTATCGTTCCACGATTATACGAAAGTAATCCTACAATCAGAGCAAACATATCAACTTTGAACATCACTGAAATAATATTTCAATCCACTCACCACATAGAATAGACAGCAGGGTCGTTTTTCCGGCTCCAATGTGTCCTAAAACAACACCTATCTCATGATCATAGAATTCCATACTGACACACCATTCAACCCGTCCACAAATCCGTCTTCTTTATGCAAATCTTCAATCTGTATCGTTAATTCGGGATTGATCGGCGCAAAGGTACTGGAACTATCATCATCAGCTTTCGGTGCATCGAAAACCATCAACGACGATTTCACTGTTTCGGGGCAGATTTCACAATATCTGGGTTCGTTGACTTTTTGAGACGATTCGGCTGCAACTGGTTCTTTTCTAATGCTTCGATACAATGACTAAGTCAAAGATAATTAAAAATCATCCACCAAAAAAAATAAAATAAAATAAACTTATGTACCAACTTACTAATTAAAGAACTTACCTGAAAAATGAGCAATTGATGTAATCCAATACGAAATTTATCTTTATCAGAACCAATATAAATTGCCAGAGACGAATACATAATGATGTCGAAGAAAAAAAAGATAAAATGAGCGATAGCTTTTATACCGGATTCGTCGTCTCTTAAATTTTTCACCATCGACCAATCAAAAGTTAGAGCTATGAAAAAATTCACCAACACTTATAATCACACCGATTAAACTACAAACACGTATAAAAAATAACTATAAATTAGAATTCTAACCGTGGTTTTCAGCATCGAGCATATAACGGGACCCTTTCAAAATATTAGCTGCCGGAATAACACACAATAACAACGAAGTGCGTCTCAGATTCAATAAGTTCGTCACATAAATCAATATCACGGAGAAAAAATTCATAAAAAAGTAAACAAGGGCAGCTACCGTTGCTGTTAAAATTATATACGAGATTAAAGGCTCGTCAAATTTGCAATAACTTGAGAAAAAAAATTGTTCACACACCTGTATTAAAAATGGCACATAGAAAAAGTGTCAACGAAACGTTTGAGATACTAAAAAGCATCAAGTATGTCCACAGTACCGAGAACTCAACACGACGAGCTGATTCGGTAGCATGTCCTTTGAAAGGAATTCTCAATAGTATTGTCGTTAAAGTTACCGATATGAATATGATCACGAATTCGACTAAAAACCAATTCAGCCACGTGAATGATTCTTCCATACCGTAAATTTTCATCAATTCCTAAATTTCGGTTAAAATCGTCACTGTATTTTAGTAAATTGACAAGTATATTACTAGGGAGAAATTGAGTTGAAGATACCTTGGCACCACTTTGTTTTTCAGCAATAACCGATGCAATAAATGGAATACATAATGCCATCTCGATACATATAATAGCCTCGCAAACAAAATGCAAAATATGTTGACGATCAATTTCACTCGTTTCGTATTCTGGATAGGGAAACGATTGGAATATGGGCTAGAATGGTATGAAATATTATTCAAATAAGGGAATTCAGATACGAACATATATAAATACTTAAACACTGCAACATATTTTCTCTAAATAAGTAGATATTTGGTGTAAACTAAAAAACTAGCCACGGCCAGATTGTTTGCATCATTTTGAAAGCAACGTGAAAATTGATGAATATTGTACGACTGATTTCGAAAAAATAACACATTAAAATTCTCTTACAACAGATACAGCTTAAATAAATCAACACAAAATAGGTAAGTACGTGGTAAATTGACTCACCTCAGGCACAGACCAAGATTTACCCATTTTCATTTTTATGAATTCTTCATTGATCAACAACTGGATTGCAGAAAAACCACCAAACCAATATTCAGAATCTACGATACGAACCAAAAAAATATCAACACTAGATGAATGAAAATCACTACCGAATCACCGATTAACATTCGAGATTAATTGAAATTTATTAATTAATCACAATCGCACATTAATTCACTTGAAAAGATGAAAAGAATAAAGAAAAGAACGATTGAAGAACTAGCGAACAATAGAATTATTCAAGATGGCATCCAAATCCAAACAAAACGCAAAACATCAAAACCAAACACACCTCCCTACTCCCTTTCCCCTTCAATATTTATTTATTACGTAAACATCCCATTCCCCTCCTCTTAACAAAACATGACTCAACGGTTTATTTAATTCAAATTTGATTCATTGATTGAGTATTTTAATAATAAATAAATTTGAAATTGATCAATCGTTAATATGCCTATATGAAAATTATGCGTTAATTGAATTAAACAATAACAATCCTACCACTTTCGTATTCTCCAACGATAGAGAATTTCGGTAGTAACCAATTTGTATCGACAGCTACAGTATTTCTCAACTTATAAGTCAATTTATTCGGCACCGCATCGTCAGACAGAAGTTCGAGAAAAACAATTCCGAAGGGTTGTTGTCCCAAAGAAACACTTCGATTCAGAGCAAACTCTTCTAAATCATTTTCGTTGGATAATTTCACCAGCTTTATTCGCGCAGACTGTCCTAAGTCTTGTTCTGCATAAAATAGTTGAATGAAAAATTCAAAGCGATCATTATTTTGCAATCAACACTTACTCAATGCTTTGATGACGTTTTCCATCAGTCTATTTGTAAAAGAAATCGAAGGTGCATACGCCAAATACTCATACGATATAGTAGTATTCAATAATTCGCTTCTTGAACGTGGTGTGGTATACGTTACGGGATTAGATTCTAAATTAATGTCCCTAGGTGTTGTTACTCCTAAATAAATAGGACTAAAACATCGTATTAAAATTTCAATTATTGTCCACCACCAGTAATACCGATGCCAGAGGTAACTTTTCCACAGAAGCAGTTTGAATCTTTGGAAACGTGTGCTGACTGAGGACTGTTCGTCGTTTTCTTCTGACATATTTCTCACAAAGAATACATACTGAAATAAATGTTGGTTGATTCAGATTTGAATGATAACAACTGGCAAAATGAGAACAGTTTGAAAGATATTTCAAGTGTTTTGTACTATAGCAAGGATTAAATTACCCAAAATATGTGAACAAACGTAGAATGTAATAACAACCGACAATACACTCGATAACCGAACGCTTTTCAACTCAAGATATTCGAAACTTGACCAAAATATGCCACAGTCATTCTGAAATTCAAAAAACATAAAATCACATGAATGAATTTATCAAAACTCAACAAAAAAATTATCTAAAATTTCAAACGATCACTATCCATAATTGACAACCAACATTTCTTCAACAAAATCGAAACGCTTGAAAACAAAAAATTACAAAAATTGAAATTTTTAATTTTACAGAATCCGAAAGAGACAAAATTGTACAAAAAAAAGTTCGTATAACAAATTAATCGCATATAATATGTAACTAATTATAATCCATACCTAATCAATTAATAAAATTATCACAAATTATTTTGTACACGGTTTTCTTATAGAAGTACATTGGAAAATAAAATCTATTCATGATATTTATTTTTAAAAAAATTGAACATTCTTCCATCCATATTCTCATAGAAATTACGAAGATAAAAAATCGAAGTTTCGTTCATGGAACGATAATCACAAAAACAATAAAATTATACATAACATAGATCACTCAGAATATAAAACTACTTTTGCATTTTTTCGCATATACGATTCTTCATCTCCATTAAGATTTCTCGTTCTTGTCTATTATTCTCCATAGCTTCGGCGTTTTTCTTCAGCAATAGCGATACAGTATCGAGTACCTGCTGAAACGTCTCATCTTCTTTCTTCTTAGTACAAATTTCATTATTTTTTTCAACGAGTACACTGTCTTCGACTTTTTTAGCAGACATTAAAAGGGTAGTTGCTAAAACGGTTTCGTTGAAGCTGTTATTCGCTAACATGGTTTCATTCGCTTCGAAACTATCGTCTGCTGGAAATAGCGAACAAATTAGATTCTTTCGTACAGCTTTGATGATTAGTTCGTCTTCTTGAATCGGTTCCGGTTTATCAACTAGTAATTCTTCTGTTCGGGTTTGGTTCAATATTTCAGTGGGGTTTTCAATTGGTACTTCTTTCACTGGGTCTTCGTTGACTATGAGGATTGGTTTAGATGGTTCGAATAATGCTTCGTTTTCTTCTGAGAAGGATTTTTCGGTTATAGGCTCGATGGGCGGTGGTTTGAATTGTCTAGTGCCAAGCATACTCTTTCGTCCTTTTCGTTTAAACGTGATGTTGTTCATGATTGGGTCAGCTGAGAATAAGACGATAGTCGTAGCGAAGTCGTAATCCTGTAACATTACAATAGAATTTCAGTACCGAAATAATATTCGATGGATGGAGTTGGCGAAGTACTGATAAGCGATAACAATAAATAAAGAGGAAATCTCAAGCGAAACTTCAGCTTATATTGAAATTAAACATCGTAAAGTAACATACCTTTGTTTGTATCTGACGTCTGGAGCGATAAAATTAAGCAATACGGTTAATTAGAAATTAAATAAATAACTTATCAATATATCAATCGAAAAAATTCAACGATCTCGTGCTTTTTCAAATTTTAGCTCGAAACCAATCAAAATTGATTGTTTGTTTACATTCCAACACAAACACAAAATTTTTCCGAAGCTTTTCCAAATTGCCGCCAGAGTCGCTAAAAAAATATCGAATATTTTTCTGAAATTTTTTTTTTAAATCAAAAATCATCCAATAATGAGCAGTGATTTGTAACCACATTTATTAATTTTAGGCCTATTATGAATAGTAAATTGTAATCCAAAAGTTATTATTCATCTTCATCTCTTTTTCGTTTATTTACAAGTTTGAAGTCTACTAGAAACTGTTAGAATTTTCGGTACCTTTCTTGGTGAAAGATCTGCGTAAACTCCGATTATAGTAAAATTTTCATTCCGGTACCGTGGGAGTAGTTTTATAGCCTCTCAAAATATTCCTGTTTTATCGTATGTTTACGACTCAAGTTTAATCTACGTCGCGTTTTTGATCGTTTCGCTCCATCATGAGTGTCGAGGAAATATTTTCGTACAGAAAGGAATCGCTGTTACCTCAAATCGACGAGACAAATTCTGACAATGAATCGTCGAAGAATAAATTGCTACGGTTACTGGACGATATCGAAAATCGGGTCGAACGTTTCCGTCGCGGAGCCCTTATAATGGAAGAAGAAAAAGATATTTTGTTCTCCAGTATAGATGCGATAAAAACCTCCGATATGATGACTGATCTCTTAGAAAGTAAGCACATGTTGACACATATTATCTATCACTCTATTAAACTAACTCAATTATGAACTTTCGCAGACGAAAAAGATGAAATATCGCACTTCGCTGAAAGAATCTCGGCCAGATGTAACACAGTAGAAATCAGCGTCCGTACAGTTCGAAATGAAATGCAAGCGGAAAGCTTGCACCAAGTCAACTCGTACATTAACAATTTAGTCATAGATCTACCCACCGATCCCTTTATAGTAAAAGATCGTTGTCTGTCGTTTATGGCCGCGTGTGGTTCCAAGTCTGATGAAAACGTCGATAAAAGCTTCGAAGTGGCCATATTGGGGTGCTCCTTAGATGATCAAAAACGTGTCCGCAGACGATTACAAGGGTTACTTAATTATATAGATTATTCTAATAAAGTCAGTGATATAAACGATGGTAATTGAGTAGTATGTATATATTACGACGTTAATCACCAGTTACAGGGTTATTCATAAGATCTTAGCACTGTATCGATGATTACGTTCGTTCTTCCCCATTTAAATTTATTTTAAAGCTAAAATACTATGAAATTTATTCAAATTCGTTCCTAAACTATTCAGACGATGAATAAAAATAGTATTTTTATCGTGATTACGTATTATTCCATTTTATTTTAAATTTTATTCATTTTCGGCTGTTTTGTTGTATATTTCACAGTTATTTTTAAGTTTGGTATGGCATCTGTATTTTCTCTATGCCTTTGTTTATGAGAATGAACGATTCCTTTTTTGAAATTGAGTGATAGTTCATTCTTTTTTTATTGAAGTATTACTGTTTGTGTTATTTAAGAAACTGATTATGGTTTTTTTCCTGTGGTAGAAATAGCGATGAGAGAAGTATTCTATTTTCAATTTTTTTGCACCTTAGATTACCTGTTTTTTGGCAGAGCGACAAAGAAGTTCATTTTTTTAAAAGTTTGTATTGTAATTTTGTACATAATTTCCAAAATGATTTCCATTCCAGTGAACTGGCGGTTAGCATTCCTGATTCGACATTGGTTTCTTATTTCACGTTTTGTAATATAATACCTATTCGAGTTGATTAAAATTATAATTTGTTTGTTTTACGGTGTTGCATTTATTTCGCGTTCACGTTTAATTCAATGTGATTACTATTTTACGAGTTACGTTTGTTGATAATTATGACTAAGCTAAAAGAACTTTGATATTTGAACCTTCTGTGGAGGGATAGTCAGATGTTAATTCAACCATTTTTTGGCCTTTGATCAGATTTTTCTTGAAAATGTTTTATGAGGTATTTCTATTTTAAAAGTTTGAGAACTATCGTTGTTTTGGTTTCAGCTCTCTTGGGAGCCCTGAGAGAGAACGTTGCTTTGTTGCATTTGCGATTTTTCATAAAAAATGTCCAACGTTGATGTCTTGCATTTGAAAATTGGTGATACTTGAAGCAATTTAGCTCACGTAATTGAAAAGAGGATTGGTAGGAAAGTCAAAATCGTTTATAGACAATTTTCAAAGGTCAAAGTTGAGCTTTTTAATAAAAATATAAATTTTCAGGAATATACCGAAGTTCTAGGATATAATTTAGAGATCTGCAAAATCCTTTCAATAGGTGATTATAATAGTATTTCAATATTGTAGTTTTCGGGATGGGAACTTGATCCTCTAGAGGGGACAATGCCCAAAAAATTTGGGTAAAATTTAAAAAAAAATTGAAAATTACAAGTGGTATACTGTTTGCTACGTAATTTGAGGCCCTGGAGTCGCTGGAGTTCGAACATCAACCTAGTTTTTGGATTTGACCCTCTCCCCTCCCCCATAACCTCCACGAGACCCCAATTTGACCCAAAAATTGAAAAAGTTCGTGTTACATGTCGTTTGTTGTTTGATCACGCTGAGCCTTAAAATCGAGATATTTTTTGGTTCGAATTCTCAATTACTAACTACCTTCTTTTTTTCCTCTTCATCACATGTGAATAATTTGTTTATGAAAAAACATCATTTGGCATGTCGTTATTTGCTCTGTTTTTTGAAGTTAGACTTTGAACTCCTTTTTTCGACATGATCTCTTTAAGACCTTTACCCTCCTTTACTGGAGCGAAAAGAAAATGTAAAGAATTGAAAAGTAATACAGATCTAAGTGAAATTGAACCAAAAAAGGAGCCCATTTTCAGCCTCAGTGAACCAAAAAATCTAAGGACCTGCAACGGCTGCAACTCGAATTTTTTCAATTTTTGAGCTAAATTCAGTTTCTCGTGGAAGGGATTGGGAGAGAGTCAAATCCAAAAACTAAATTAAATAATAACCGATGTACCACATGTAATTTTGAATTTTTTGAATTTCACCCAAAATTTTGGGGCGACGTACCTCTCAAAAGGGCCAAGTTTCCATTAGAAAATTACCACGTTCAAATAATATTACAAAAACCTATTAACAGAATTTTTGCAGATTTTTAAATTACATCCTTGAACTTCGGTGTATTCCTAAAACCTGAGCTTTCTGTTGAACAGCTCAACTTTGAACCTTGAAATTTTTCTTGAAAAATTGCAGAGACAAAAAAAATGTTCCTCATCGGAATCCCAAGGAGAATTTAAATCAAAACAACGAAGGTTTTCTAATTTTTGAGATGGAAGAACGTCGTAAAAAAGTCAAACAATGATTGAATTGACATTAAATGACCCTGCAAAAATATCATCCCCCCCCCACTAGATTAAAATCACAACTTCAATCGATACAACCAATAACTTAATTTATTTGAAAAATCTTACAATTAAAAAAAAAGGAGAAAATATCGATACATTTTTTTACATCAAGTCCTACAAATATTCCGCAATATATTTTTCTTCTTTCGATGTCTCGATTTACCAGGCTGCAACACAATGGTGCTGTTATTATACCTATGATGTATGGGAGACGGTCCAAATGCACCTGGAAAAAATACACGTTTTATACAAAATATTGACTAAACGAACTAACATTCCAGTTGAATTTCCCAACGATAGAAGGCTCGCCGCTTACTTATAGTTAAAGGATGTAGACCATTGCCGGAAATGGTGTATTCTTCTTCCTCCTCTTGTCTCAGCTCGGCTATACACTGGGCAGCCAGATACCAAAATACCGCATTCACGTTAATATCTTCTTTAACCGAAGTTTTTATCAATTTGGCACCCAGTGCTCTTGATAACAATTCGGCTTCTTTTCTGTAACACGAATCAAAAACACGTTAATGGGGATATCAGACGCGTTGCCTTATTTGGTAATCTTCTAACATGTACGAGTATAGGTTACGTCATGTAAGAGATTTTCTTCTTTTCTCGCATGTCTCCGGTACTTACGAGTCAATAACACATTGATCCACTAGATCGATTTTATTTTGTACTAGAACTGTTGGAATATCGCCACATTCGTCTTCCACCTACGCATAGAAAAAAAAAACACATGTCAAAATATTATACTGCAGTTGTTTATTCGCCGGCTTCGTTAGGTATTGAAATTGGAAGCTCGTGGTGAAAAAATATAGGAAAATTACCAATGAATTGGTGCGGTGTATAGTTAAAGTGAAAATGGTACCGAGTGGTTCGAAGCTTCGAGATTTTCACCTTTTTATTGAGTCATTGTTTATTTCTGTATCGCGTGTTGTAGGCGCGAATGTAGTTGAGAAATTTTTATGCAGTCGAAATCGATAAATGGGATAGAAAATTTTATGGAAATACGATTATGGCGAGTTTAACTTGGTGTGAAATGAACCCACGAATTCATCAATTTATGATTTTCGAGTTTGAACTCAAGTTTTGGATTGAAAACTAGAGATAGGAATTTGATTTCAAACAGAGTATTATTGGAATAGGTACTCGGTGTTTTCTGATGTCAACTATCGTCATTACTGTAGAAAGAGAAACAAGAGAAAGAAAAGGAAGATACAAGTAGGTAGGTAGGTAGGTACCTAAGTAGATATCGAAAATCTTAATTTATATAGAGGGGGAGGGGGAAGACAAAATCGAAAATTTCTACCCGAGATGGATTTTTTTTCTTTCTCACATAATCGAAAGGTCGCAATTTTAAAAAATTTGCCAACTTGACCTCTTTTTCTCAATCCCAACAAAGGTACCTACTCATCATGGTAATTGGTTATCATGTGAGCTCGCCATTGATTTTTTTCAAATTACGAGTGGGGATCGATAAAAAGTTATGACATGATGTTAAAAGAAGGTGGTAAAAATTTCAAATCCCTACTTGAACCCCCATCACCCGAATGAGGTTCATAATTTTGAAAAAAAGTACCTATGTATTTTTTCATTTTTTTTTATCCATGTGTGGTAATTTTATGACCAATGGAAAGTAGGTTTAAAAAATTCTAGAATTTTTATGATTTTTTGGGAGTGTTTACACGATTTCTTACAAGCTTCAAAATAATTTTGTCTCAAATGGGATTTCGACAATCCAAGTTCAACTTTTTTTCAATTTCTTCAATATTTTAGATTATTTTCAAAGCTGTATGCAATTTTAAAAAATTTTCCATCAACAAAACTTTTTTAATTTAAATTTTCACAAAAATTTTTCATCCACGATTTTTTGGATTTCGTATTTTCATTAGTTTTTCAAATTTCTTTAAATTACTTATCGAGTTGAAAGAAATTTTGAATAACATGAAACTAAAATTTAAAAAAAATCGAACTTGGAAAAATTTTTCAGAAATTCTCAAATGGAAAGATTTTAAAATTGGAAAAGAATTGAAGAGAAATTTTAAAATTATCAGAAACAATTTTTGAGTTGAAAGAAATTTTTAAAATATGAAGTTGAAAAATTTTTGGAGAAAGCAAAGTTGGAAAAATTATGAATACCTAGTACCTACTAATATTTTTTCCAACTGTAAAATTTTTCCAACTTTGTTTTTCTCAATTTTTTTTAACTTCATATTTCTCAAAATTTCTTCCGACTCTAAAATTTTTGGGAAGAAAAAATGTAGATTTCGTTCGATTTATGAGAACTGAATTAGCATTGACATATTTTGATACTGATAAAATGTTTATTGATTATGAAGTAGGTATAATTATCAAGCCATTTTTATTTACAATAAGTACCTAGCTAGTAGCTACCTAAGTACCTACTACATAAATATAAAATAAAACTTGAGAAAATCAATAAATATCACCCAGAGACTACTCTGAAAATATGAATAAAACAAAAAAATTTACTTGGGGTCAAATTTGAAAAAACGAGAATTTTTGTTTGGAAAATCACAACTTTTGCAAGGCTGTTCGACACTGATTTCTAAAGTAATTCAGGGCCGAAAGGTCGTGAGAAAAGCGAAGGAGAAAAAAAGGCAGAGAATCAAAAGTCCATATTTTTCAACTTCGTTATAACGCGAAGTAGGTGGTACGTATCAAAATCTATGGTTTTTTATCTTTCGGATCCATTTTTGAGACCAATACATAAATAGAAACAAAACAAAAGGGGTGTCAAAGGGAGAGGGGTATTAGTTTAAAATTACAACCCATTCTATTAAATGTCTACCAGATCTTCAAAAATATTCACTTTGATAATCAAAATTTTGAATATCAAAAATCAATTACATTTTGACATCTCACTTAATAAAATCAGAAAAAATTCGATTTTTGATTCACTCTTTCTCTCTCTTCCTCATTCAAATTCGGCATCGTTCGCGATTTCAATCTAAAATTACCAGAGAAAAAATTTCAAAAGACGTAAAACGTATTCTTTGATATCAAATTCAAAATTTCCCAACAAAAATTTTGGGGTAACTCCCGCCCTCAATTATTTAAAATGAGCTCAAAAATTCAAAAAACATGATTTCAATGAAATTTTTGATTTTTGCCCCCCCCTTCTTAATCTTTTCGACAGGTCCGACTTTTGAGACCTTTTGAAGTTTTAATCCAAAATTAAGCACCTTAGGAAAGATTTCAGAAGAAATAAATGTGCTCTACGATATTAAATCCAAAATTTCTTTTTTGATGGACTAAAACGCAGGAGGTTAAAAAAACATGACTTTTGGTACAGAACTCAATATTTAACTGAAATTTAAATATTGATCCACCCTCTCCTTCCTCCTACCTTTCCGAGGTCCATCAAAATTTTAGTCTAAAATCAACCCAAAAAACAATATTTTAAAAGGCATAAAAGCTTTTTAATAGCAAATTCAAAATTTTCTAATATTTTGAGTTGAGCATCCCCACTTCCCTTCCGAGCCAAATTTTGTTTTTGTTGTTTTTTTTGGCGAAATGGCATCAAAAATGGATTCAGGAGGTCAAAAAACATACGGCTTCGATTTTGATACCTATACCTCACTTCATAACATCTTTGACGTTTCGGTTTAAAATTACTTCAGTACAAATTTCAGAAATCATAAACCACGCTCTCTTTAATATCAAATCTAATATTTTCCAAAATTTTGAGTCGAGCATCACCCCTCACTCTAATGAGCTAGGATTTCCGCTCTAGTTTTTTATGAAATATCAGAAATAGTCTCAAATAGTGTCAAAAAAACACATTTTGACATTGTGTTCAATTGCCTGGAAAATTTTTGAATTTTCAATCCCCTCGAAAAATGAGCTCTTTAAAAATTTATTTGATAATTCAAAATAATCAAATAATTAGCCGAAAAAGATATTCAAAGCTCGAAAAGTTTTTGAATTTTATCATTTTCCATAAATTTGATTTTTTCAGATGGAAATTATTACCTACTCCGGATACACGATACCTATGCAAATCTTCCGATGTAAATTCAAATAAAGCAATTTTTCTTCACCACTCAATCCATCAATTCTTCATTCTCGTCATTCATCCAATTCTCAATCTCTTCGACAGTTCTGGGCACGAAAGTATAATTTTCAACACCATTTTCGGTGACAAAAACATCATCCTCAATCCTCACACCTCCAAAGCCTCTAAATCGTTGCAAAACCTCCACGTTGAAAAACTGCCTAGTTTTTGGATCGCTCAACGCTTCATCCAGAACCGAATCAATAAAATAGCATCCCGGTTCCACCGTCAAAGCCATTCCAGCTTGCAATTTTCGAGCAGTTCTCAAATAACGTATCGCAGTTTCATTCGATCTACTCGGAGTACCCTTTAAATATCCACCAACATCATGCACGTCCAATCCAATCAAATGGCCCAGACCTCCTGGTTGGAAAACAGCAGCTAATCCAGCTTCAATCATTCGGTCAACATCGCCTTTCAAAATCCCAATTTCTTTAATTTTCTCCAACAAGACTTTATTGGCCAACAGATGCATATCACGCCACGATACTCCTGGTTTCATTGCCCTTTGGACAGCCAAATTGGCGGCCAAAACGGCGTTATAAATGTCTTTCTGGTCCTGGGTGAATTTCCCATTGGCTGGAAACGTCACAGTGATATCGGCAGCATAGCCACAGTATGAAGATCCCATATCGTGCAGACATAAATCACCATTTTTGATAATTTTGGTATTTCCATCGTAATGCAGAATGGCACCGTTTGCGCCGGAGCCGCAGATACAAGTGTAAGCGACATGTCTACAGCCACCAATGTGATAACAATGGTGTAAAAATAACGATTCGCATTGATACTCCATCATTCCAGGTTTGGTTTTCTTCATGACTGCTTTATGAGCTTCGCTGGAAATACGAGCCACGTAACGCATCACTTCTTTCTCCAGATCTGTTTTGATGACACGACATTCTGCCATATGGTCGTATAAAATCATATCGTCCAATTTGAACTCCTCGATGCCATCGAAATTCACAGGCTTGGTACGTAAACCGCTATCGGAATTTACTCCATTTAACGTCATCAACGTATTAGACAAGGGTTTCAAAACTTTACCCATTTGGTCGACAAAATAAACGTATTCGATTTGGTATTTCTGGCGGTAATCCTCGATGGTTGGTAATTTTCCAAGCCATACGATCGCTTCTGGAGCTTCTCGAGGGACAAATAAATAGGTAGATCTGGTGGGCAGGTGAATTGCTCCGTAGCATCCGGGATCTTGAACACCGAAGGCCCAGAGAAAGAATGATTCTTGACGAAAAACATTGTATTCTGTATCAGTGTCGTAGAAAGGTTCAATATTGCCTCCTTGAAGAAAAACGATATTTTCAGTGGTACCATTGTTGGCCAATTTATCGCATAATCTGGAACGGTTCAGTTTGAATAATTCCATTGGAACTTGCAAAGTGCCAGGACCCATTGAGAAAACACTTCCGGAGGTGGGGTGATGCGAATTGTGGTTGTTTAAACTAGACATATTTTATGATCAATTCAATTTTACAAAAAAGTATACAACTCAGGGTGTTTGAAAAGAATAAAAATGAAGGTAAAAATTCACGAGCTCACGAGTGAAGACTGAAGAGTTGACACAAGTTTTCACGATGAGCAAAAATGTGCTCAGTATTTATAGAAAAATTTTATATTTGTAGTATGATAGGTAGGTAGGGTACAAGTAATGTTTTGATAAGCGAATTCAGTTCCTCGCTATATACACTTGTGTGTGTCAGGTCAAAATACATAAATGGCACGAGTGTATTTAATCAAGTTAACATTCATCTTTGTTTATATTTCGTCATTATGAAGTATCATTACGAACTAATGTACCTATCTCAATGCTCGTTGACCACCGAAATTTTTTTAAAGCGCGCGAATTTTATTCAAATTATTCTCAATAGATAATGCGACCTGGCGAAAAGAGTCTGCTCAGGGATTTTTTTGCAATTTTGACACAAGCTTCTTACGGTAAAGGCTCCGCATTTGGTCTTTGGTAAAGACCTTTTTTGATAGATAGGTAGTTAAGTACTGCAATTTCATTCAAGTGTTATACTTCAATGAAAGTATGATGCAATACATTCAACACGAGAGAAATGACCACTTGAGACGATGTTTAAATTAAACTTTCGTCTTATCACATAAAATAGTGATCGCTTTCACAAAATGATTAAATTTCAGTTTCGTGTTTCATCAGAAACTGAAATTAAAAAAATTTGTAACCATAAAAAAGTGTTAAAATTTTTATAGGTATTGAAATTCAAGGGTTATTATTTTCCATGACCTGGCAGAGGCGTGAGCAATATCGATTCTCCATTTAAATCTTGACTTCCGTTTAAAAAATGAGAAATCGCGAACTGGCCATATTTTCATTTCTCAAATCACTAATCATAAAATTATAAGAAGCAATTTTCGAGTTGGAAGAAATTTTAAAAAAAATGAAGTTGAAAAAAATGTAAAGAAATCCAAGTTGGAAAAATTTTTGGTAAATAAGTACCTACTAAAATTCTTTCCACCTGTAAAATTTTCTCGAACTCAGATTCTCTCAAAGTTGTCCCAACTTTGATTTTTTCGATTTTTTTTCAACTTCATGTTTATCAAAATTTCATTTTACTAAATAATAGGAAACAATTGAAAAAAATAGAATATGAAATTGAAAAAAAATCGAAAAAATCAAAATTGGAAAAATTTTGAGAGAATTAAGGTCATTTGGGGTAATTGTAAACATGGGGTAATTGTAAACAAGTCGTGCTGTAAATACTTAAATGCATCTAGCGAGCTGGAGTTGCCAAAAATAAAAACTTTGAATAATTGGTCTTACTATAATAAAAAACTTCGGGTTCTTGGTGACAGCTGTGATGAAAAATTTCGCGATGAAAAAAACATGATATCAAATTTCGATTTTCACACAATTTACGTAATCTTCAAAATTCGAGAAAAAATAGAAAAAAGTAAAAAAGTTGGTGTTTGATGCATTAATTTAGTTCTACGGACATTCAAAAATGATGAAATTCAATTCTTATGATTTTTGAAGCTGAGAAATTATTTTTCTGCAGAATTTACAAATACCCATCAAATTTTTCAGGTGTGGGGTAATTGTAAACACGTGTTATTTAAATGGGATTCACAAATTTAAACACAAAATATCATTTTTTTTGGTTTTGATTTTTTTTGATTTTTTTTTTACAAGTTAGTTTTTCCACGCGTTTAAATATTTAATCTCTATAATTTTTTTCCAAATTATGCAAAAAAAACCCCGAGGGATACGTTTTTTATGAGGCACAATGTATGCATTTACATTTACCCCACCACTGTGGGGTAAATGTAAATATTCTTGTCCAATTGTAAACGAAGTCCATAATTTCGGAATGAATAATCGAATCGATGAAAACAAACCGCCATATTACTCCTTATACATTCATTGATACATGGTAAAAATTTCAATCACTTTGCTTTCTTACTCACAGAGTAAAACGAAAAAGGGTATCACAAAATCGGTTCAATTTTCCGAAAAATTTACAATTACCCCAATTGACCTTAAACTTAAAAAAATTCCATTGTTGAAAATTTTTTTTAATTGAATAGGTACAATTTTGAAAAAAAAAATAGGATTAAGGAACTGGAAAAATTTAGAGTTTAAAAAATTGGAATTGGAATTGGAATGAATTTGGGTGTAAGGACATGGACTAGGACAACACTAGAAGCTAATAAAAAAATGAAACATTTTGAAGTTGAAATGTCGAAGAATGGTGATTGGTGCTTGAGAAAAATTTTCCATGACCAAAAATCGAAAGGACGGAACAAAAATCACTTCGAACGACCTCCTTTTCCAGGTCATGGAAAATAACATCTACAATTCTACATCTCCCTTAAAGAGGGCACGATTTTTGATTTTTCAAACATAATGAAATGAATCAGCCATAAATCTAAACATAAACAGGAAATGGGAGGGGGGATCATGATTGATGTTAAGATAGAAATATGCAGGGAAAATTTTTGAAAAGTAGGTATGCTGAAAAAAAAACGAAAGAAATTTTTTATAGCAATCTCAACTCTCAGATTTAAAAAATAACAAAAGATGAACATAACTGATGGATTTTTTATAAAATGCAGATTTCACGATTTCATGAATTTTGATCAATTCTGAATTAATTTTTTTTCGTTAGGTACTTGTTATTTTTGTGGGTTATTCAATTTTGCAGCAAAATTTTTAATCGGAAGAGACCAAAAAAAATTCAAAAAAAATGATTCAAGTTCTGCAACTCTCAAAGCTCGGGCATCCTGTATACTTGAAATAAACTGAGCAACGGTGCTGCTGAAAAAAAAATATTTTTTTGAAGTACTCAAAACTATCAATTTTTTGGTTTAAAAAGTCGAACACGTATTAAAAAATCATGTTTAAAATACGTTTTAAATTTTAAAAAAAAATTAGGGTAAAAGGAGGTTACCTACTTATTTTTTAAAGTTTTTGTGTAATTAATGGAGGACTTCATTCAGTGCAATAATAACGAGTCAATAATTTTTTTTTTTCTAAAATCTTCAAAAATTTTTAAAAAGAGGGTACATAATTATACTGTTCAAATAATGCTTGAGGCAGAGAAGGAAGGTTGAAACGATAAGAATAAAAAATTCAATGTTCATCACAAAACTCCATTTTTAATAGGAAAAATTAGGTTCAAGTCGATTATCTAGGGGGGTTTCAAAAAATTCACGGTTTGCAATAAAAAAAATTCAAGTGGAGACAATTTGAAAAAATTTCATCAAAGCATGAAATTTTCAATTTCGGTTCGTCCCTGGTTTTGCGTCGTTCCTTCAAATCGTACTGAGTAGGGTACTAGTACTATTGTAAATTTCAACTTGCAATTTTTTTCTATGCCTTTTTTTCCAAAAGAATTGAAATTGGAAGTCATGTAAAATCATTCAGCCAATCCAAGTTTCATCATTTCGCTCTCTCGAAACCCCCATCTAATCCGCGATAAAAGTGTGTTGAATTGAGGCGAAATTTATCAAATTCATTGTGAGCCTGGATATAGAAACTACCCTTAGGTGTCAAAAATTGGTTTTTGAGTTGAGCTTCCTCCTTGATTCTACTCATTCTGAAAAGCTCAAAATCAGTGCCCGCTCAAAAACCAATTTTTGAAACCTAAGCCACCTAAGGGTGGTTTCTATATCCGGGCTCACATTTTTTCCCCGCCGATTATAAATAAAAATAAATCTGAATCAATTTTATCAAAATAAATTCGAAAATTACAAACTATAGGTACCTATATATAGACTGATCAAGTGTAATTATAGCATTTTTTTAAAATAATCCACTGGATTACTCCCCCCCCCCCAGATCACATCAACCCATCTCATTTTTCTAAAAAATAAAATAATATGTATGTATTCGAATTTGAACTAAATTTAATACAATTTTATTTACATTTAGAACGAATAATAAATTCACGGCCATTTAAAATTTTTTTGATAGGTAATAATAATTGATGATAAAAGTGAATTGCATTCGTCAAAAATTACCAAAAATTGTTGGTTTATCGACCATTATAGCAAAGATTCAAACTAAAGTTGGCTAAATGATTGAAACGGTCAAAAAACGAAAATTTCAGAGTGAAATACAATTTTTCATGTTTTTTTCGACTCAAAAAACAAATTTTCCCATTTATTTCTCACTCGAAACCAAAATATCCCAAAAATTTTTCGACTAAAAATGAAATTTTGTCATTATTAAGGGACAAGTTAACCTTCCTGCTTCCCTGTTCGATCCGACCATAATTGAATATTTACCTACTGAAAATTACAACAAAAAGTGGCTTGATTAAAAATTTTGAAAGTCTCTCAGAACTTATTCTTCTTTAAAGACCTAATAAAATAATATTTCGAATGGTCTTTAAAGAGTAACTTTATCAAATATGCACCTACAAAGTCTTTCTCTCTCTTCCTCTTCCATTTCTCAGATGCCAAGCCGAACAATCCATAATTTCTACAAATACCACAAATGAAAAAAAATAAATCTTCATTTTTCACCAAGAAATATTCGACACAACTTCTGCGTGTAATATTTGAAAATGACGAATTACGTTAAACCGTTAATGGTAATTATTATGGTCAGAAGATTGCCAAGGTAGTTAACAGAAAACCCATTGTTTGCTTTCGTGTTTTTTTTTCTTCTACGAAATGCGAACTGGGTTGAAGACTCATACGTTCGTATCTTTCCCACGTATTGTTTCAACTCCTCGTTATAGTTAATTCAGAATCCGAAATACGAGTCTTTCGCTACGAAGAAGATTTTTCTCGATTTTTTAAACGTTCGGCATGCAAAGTACAAGTACAAGCACATAAAACTGCAGTTATTTTCCTAAAAGTAACAATATTCAAAATGTCGGTGATATAAGAGGTCACTCCTTGGACTTTGTTTTTAATACCAAGGTTGCTGAAGAAAATGTTACCTATTCGCTATTCGATACAACTTTCACACCAATGTATTAATTGAAAAACAACGTTCGAAAAGGTCTCCTAAAACGAATAAAACAGATTTATTTCACTTTCAACGTGGGTAACGAAATTAGTATCTTTAGTGTCAAAACATCTACTTATTTCGCGCACCCAGCATTCGAAATAATAAATTATACGTTAAGGCAGCCCGGCGTCCGAATTTCGTTATGCTATGGCATTTTATTAACACCACAGTGTACGTGTTTTTTTAATCACTATCCCAATAAGATAGTCGGTTTTGATAAATCGCGTACTGCGGTGTTTTTTTCCTTCATCTACACGATTTTTTTCCTATTTGTAGATACATTAGGTACAATACGAGGAGGACGATGCGCCAAGAGGAGTTTTCGATGGCTATACACGGTCAAGAACGAAAGTTGTTTCGCATGTGGATCAGTGTGAATAATTTCTCGGATTTGAGAATATGATAATGATGGATAATTACTATCTATCAAAAAAACTGTTCGTTTTTAACCTCGAAATGAGAAATACGAGTATACATTTTGACATATAAATTTCAAACGCGTAGGTTTTCGGTATTTCGGTATTGCCATACATGTTCATATGGTTCAAGAGGCGGATTGACCATACGGAGATTATACCAGAGATTGTATGTACAATACTTTGTAGTCGGACCGGCCGCGGCCTCTAAAAATTAATTCGATATGGATTTAGATTTATGAATCGAGAGAAAATGTGAATGAAAAATGGTATTTTTATCGTTGGTAAAAAAAATGATTCTTGGATTTGATGATGATAAGTCGTAGATTTTTTTTTCAAATTTGGCACGTGAGTAGAAGTTGGCAAATGATGACGAATGGCCCAAATTGCTGGTTTCGACGATGTTTTTCACTTTCAGCGAAGTTATGAACCTTTGAAATTTAATAAAATGGCGGGAAAATGAAATTCCAAGAGGGGATACCAAGGCTAAAATCTACTTAAAAGCTTGAACTTTTTTCATTTTGTTTCATAATCAAAAGGGGAATTGACTGAGGCGTAAGCAGAATATAATGAATAGGTGGGTCAAATAAGGTCTTAAAAAATTTTAGGTGAGAAATAAATAAAATCGCGGGGGACGAAGGAGTGGTAAAAATGAGCGAAAACTCCAAAACTGAAACAGATAAGGAATTCGTTAACGAACGTTCATAATCTGCGTCCTAAACATTATAAAACTAAAAAAATCATAAATTTTTCAAAATTGGAAATAAATGAGCATTAAAATTCTCAATCTTAATATCGGTGATCGAATTCGTATAATGTATAACTAACAATGAGAAATTTCAATTTTAAATCCTCCTCTTTTCAAAGTCGAGAACAAATTGACGAAATATCTACATAGATAATGATTTTTTTTGTGGGGGGGGGGGGGGGATTTAAGGCAGAATCTGAAATTTTTTTAATTTTTTGTATTGTAGTGTTCTGGGGGGGGGGGGTGTGTGTAGAAATAAACGTTACATTTTCTTCATTTTTATTTTAAAATTCGATTTTTGGAAAACTGCTATGGATTTTGATGGTTTTTTAAGGTAAACGAAGGAAGGATAGTGGGGAAGGGGGGTGTGTCCTGAGACTAAAATTGGCTAATAGATTGTATGTTTACATTTTCAATTTTTTTTCCGAATTTCGAAGTTGAAATTTGAAAGAATTTTGGGTAAAAAATTTGAAATTGAGAAAAAGTTGTAGAAAAAATTATAATTTGATAAATTTAAGATGAAATTTTGGAGCTGAATTAGGTATATTTCGAGAAAAAATATATCAGTGTTGCCACCTCAGGTGATGCCAAAAATTGATTGAACTAAAGATTTGAAATTGAAAAAAATAAACGACCTCTTCGAGTAAAAATTTTGAAAAAAATTTCAAGTAATAGATCTTTTCATGTGGAATAACAAATTTAAAAAATTCCATAAGTAGTATCTCTGATACTTTCGTAAAAAATATTTTTGATGACAGAAACTTGAGGCAAACTACGTATGTACTTAGTTCAATTTGAAAAAAAAAATTAATGTCAGAAATACCTACGGGGGAAAAAATTCCCATTTACAAATTTGAAAACCAACTGACCAAAAACTTCTAGGATAAAGATTTTTTTTGTTTACAAAAATTGCAAAACTAAATCATGAAAAAATCAGTTTTTCAAAATTTTTGATCAACATATTGAACGAAATTCGGAAAAAATAGAAAATGTAAACATACAATCGATTATTTTCAACTTGTTTAAATAGCCCCGCCAATTTTAGTCTCAGGACCCCCCCCCACCCTCATCATCTTTCCTCTGTCTACCTTAAAACCCCATCAAAATCCGCATAGCAGTTTTCCAGAAATTGAATTTTAAAATAAAAATGAAGAAAATGTAAGGTTTATTTCTACACCTTTTGCCCCCACCCCTCCAAAAAAACTGTACAATATGCATAAAATGAAAAATTTTCAGATTCAATTTTAAATCCCCCCCCAAAAAAAAACTTATTATCTACCTAATTAGATATTACGTCAATATTTGAGGGGCTTGGTTCCAAAACTCACTTTTGCCAAAAAGATACTTTTTGAGAAAACAACGGAAAACGATTAGACAAAAGTGAGTTTTGACACCAAAGTTACTTTTCTTACGTCTATTATAGCAAAGTCGAAGCGTTAACATGAAAATGGAGATTGTAGAGTCGTGAAGCATTAAGAACGGAACCCAAATCCGCAAAGAAAACGTAGCAAATTTTCGTGGCAAAAGTGAGTTTTGGAACCAAGCCCCTCATTTGTTCTCGACTTTCAAAAAGAAGAGGATTTTTTTGTATTTCTGACGACATACCTATTACCTATCCATAAAATATCGTAAAAATGTAGGTAATTGATTTTTTTCAAGACGAATCACGAAATTTTGCAGGGTTCATACTCATAGTGAAATTTGAAAAAAAAATCGTGCTTTTTTCGTGCTTCTTTTTGACTTCCAAAAAATCCCATTATTGATAACTTCCATTCACCAAAAAAATCAAACAACACGTTCAGTCGTTCATCATTCTAACAAGATAAATATTTATGAAAATATTAATCATGATTGCCACAATTTTTCAAAAATGGGTTTCTCTGATTTTTCCAGGTATTACAGGGCAATCTTTAAACCTTCCGGACCTTACACAAAATATTCTTGCCGAGACGAAAGTATACTTTTATTTCAATTTTTAACCGCGGTTAGGCCGCCTGAAAATGAGGAGGTATATTCGAATTTTTTGGGACAGTGGTGGGGGGGAGAAGTTTCAAACATTTAATTTGAAGTCAAATTTACTATCTCACATTTCTAAATAAATAAATTAATTAATAAATCTAGTGTCTAGTCAGGACATGGTGACGGCAAAATTGTGGAAGAAAAAAGTATTTGAGAGCTAAAATTTCATTATTTTTTCAATATTTCAGTCCTGAATGGAAGGCGATATCCTCCATCCTTGCCTTCTACATGATTTAGTTTTCATACGTTCGAGCGAAATGAGATCAAAGATTTGAAAAATTTGAGATTTTCAAAACCAAAGAAACACCATTTTCAATACCTACTCAAGTTTGTTGTTGGAAAAAATTCCTTTACTTTCGAGTAAAAATTCTAAAATTCTTTTTTTCTATGACTTTTTCAGGTTTTTTATTTTTATCAAAATTTCAATTTTTTGAAGATTTTTTTACGAAATTTCGTGTTTTTTAATGTCAGCACGAACCCTGTTTTGTTATTAGTCACAATCTTTCAAAAATTATTTTCTCGAATTTATGTATTTAAAATTATCATTTTGGTTTTTTGATATGGAATTTTACATAAAAAATCAATTACTGGAAACTTTTTCGGAATTTTTACTTGAGAGTCCTTTTTTTTTCAATTTCAGACCTTTAGCTCAATTTTTCACATTACTTAAGATGGCAATACTAATTTTGTCAAGGTAGGTAAATTCCCCTTTGATTGAAGAAAAAAATAAAAAAGTTCTAGTCTCTGAACTGATTTTAGTCCTGATCATCCTCGCTTGAAATTTTCACATTTCAACCGTCTTGCTATAAGTATTTCAAAGGCTCAAAACGCCATCAAAAAAATTCGCTGAGACCTGTCGTTAGTGCCATTTTTATCGTTTCTCACCTCTACTCGCGAGCAAAATTTGAAACAATTCGACACATCTAGCACGTTTTGGTCGAGTTGAACAATACTACATTCGATGAACACCATACCTTAACTTTCCACGAATGGATTGCTTCGAAAGACCCCCTATCGGTAGACGAGAAGGCCAATACGCAAGCTTGAGCTCCTCGATAATACGCTTTGGTAATAGCATCGAATTCTTCTTGACCAGCAGTATCCCATAACATTAATCTGACATCTTCGCCTTCGTATCTGTATAAAAAATTAACAGAATGTAAAAATGATTGTCAAATTCAGAATCATTTCAGCCGTAAATAACGTCAGCAAATGACGCAAGCAATGAAAGCATCCAAGGGGTGCATAGGTAAATTCCAGAAATCTACGAGCACCCCTTCCAATTACGTAAATTATTCCAAAATACGTCGATAAATTCAACGTACTGTATTTGACGTTCCAGGAAATCGACTCCAATGGTTTTTTTATATTCTCGAGTAAATGTTCCTCGACAGTAACGCTGTATCATGCTTGATTTTCCAACTGCTCCGTTACCCACAATCACCACCTGTAAATCAAACGTTAAAAATTATAAGTATTTAATCTCTCATAAATCACCATCGACGAGACTGATCAAGCACATAAAAAAAATACAGGAGTTATTTTAGAACCGAATATTATTGTAACACATTCTTCTATCTAAAATTGGCCCTAATTAATCGTAAATTTAATCCCAGCTCAGTCGTAAAATCGAACTTCATCTGGCCCATATAACACGAAACCTTGCGTCATCACAACACGAACTCCAAGTCGCGCCGGTCATTCAAAAGTCAAGTTCAACTTTACAATTTCATTGATTAAAATACAATCAAGGTCAAGCGCTATTCGCCCAGAACACTTCCAAAATACCATCACATCGGCGTTTTCCAATTCAATTGCATTCCAAAGTGTCGATGCGTTAATAAAATAAATACAATAGGAATGAGAAAATCAATTGTAGGCTTTATGAATCACCTCTATCGTGACTCATTTTTATTGTTCATTCAAGTTGAAATTTTCAGCTGCTGTAATTGAACTTGAAGCGCTATCTTTCGGTGATTTCCATCAAGTTGGGTAAAATTTTCAATTTTTTTTGCCGTAGATGGCATTTTTAGTGCTCTCGAGTGTTATGGTAGAGTGCTAGAGGGAGTTTTAATGACAGTAAACGTTTTATTGAGAAGGGGGAAGGGGTAAAAAATTATATTTTCCATTTTGTTCAATTTTTAATCACATATTCAGCCCCTCTTCTCTTCTAGTTCTTCAAAGAAAATTATTCCATATCAATTTGCTTAGATTTTCAATATTTCAGTCGTAATTAAGAAGAGGAAAATTTTTAGATAGAGTCGTACTATAAAAGAGCCAAAATTTGAACTCAGAGACTAAAAAACTTTACAAACGATATATTGAACGATATTTTAATATAAAATTTTTTTATGTATTTGAAAGGGGGCACAGAGGTGGTTGAGGATAATAAATTATGAACCAAAAAAATTATTTTTAAATTCGATCACCTGATGATGGAAGGAAGTGGGCGTTAAATTCCAAAAAATACACTGGTATTCGAAATTAGCCCATCAAAAAACCTAACAAAGGATAATGCATGTACAATACCTACGTAATTTTCCTTTTTTGAATATTGGCAAAATTGTGGGGTAAAATAACTCTTCCAAGATCAAGAGATTCCAAAATTAAAATTTCGAGTTGACTGTAGGACTTTTAAAAAAATGAGCAAAATCAAAAAATTTAAAGTCAAAAACCAATTTGAATTGGTAGGTATGAAACGACCTCTGAGAAAGAATCGAAATGACATTATGAAAGGAAGAAGGAGGAGAGAGGAGAAAAATCGATAATTTCTTTATGAGATCGATTTTTTGTTTTTTGTTTGGGTTGAAAATCCTATTTTTCTTCTTTTTTTTCACTCAAGTCAAAACCTCAAAACAAAAATTTCTCAAATGAGTCGTTAATTTTGTCATTATTACTGAGCATGGACCCTTTACTTCCCTTCGTATCCTTTGCTGAGCTCTTGCTGACACCTATGCATGGAGACTCATTTTGCATTAATGCGTAAAATTAGCAACAGAGAAAAAAATTAACAAAATTCATAATACTTGGGTAAATTTTTATTCAGTTTTGTAATTTGACCCTGTCACACTCTTCGTACGCACAATAATTGACCAAAATGTAGAGAAAGGATGTCTTAGCAGGATATTAATGGAATTTCTTAAAATTTTAACTTGAGAATGAGCGTACGTGGGACAGAAAGGTCAAATCGAAAAAGCTGAGTCGGAATTCGGACTCAATGTCCCAAAAAAAAACATGATAAATGACATATTATCATATGAAATTTTCAATTTTTTTTAATTTTTTACCCTTCCCAGAGAAAAATATATAAAATATTTGTATTTTTTCACTAATAAGACGAAAACGGCTCAATAAAATTTCAAAAATCAGAGAATTTGAAGAGCAATATAAATGTGAAAAACAACACTTCAATGTCCCAAAAAAAGAGAAAAGAAATTTCTAATTGGTGCGAAATTTTCAGGATCTGCCAGAAAGGTTTCAAAAATAAATTATTATTGCTTTGGTGGGAAAAAATTTGAAGCAGTCAACTTTTTTCAAATTTTATTTTTGAAAAACTTGTACAGGTACACTAAAATTTCTTGACCAAATTTCTGAGACCTTTTGACATTTTCTGTAACTTTTTCATACTTTGTCAAACACAAAACTTGGAAAAATTTCAATCAATAGATATAATGACTTTATTAGATTTTTTTAGGGAAATTTTTTCTATTGAAATTGCTTAGCAATAAAAAAAAGATTAAAACATCTGATAAATTAAAAAAAGTCATTAAATGAAAAAATATTCATATCAGCTGACATTTTAATAAAAAGTCATCCCTAATTAATTGTTAGGATTTCGGAGAAAAATTCCGCTTTTCAAAGACTAATAAAATATTGAAATGTTATACATAGAAGTTTCAAAAATTATTATAATTTTTCATTTTATTGAAAATGCTCAAAAAAATTTGAAAATTAGAAAAAATGCCTGAAATATCTAATATTTTAATAAAAAATCATCGGAACTAAAAAAATTTAATATACCTATATCTGGCATTTTGATTTTAAAAAATCATCATAAAACATATCTATGATCCAGAAATTTTTGCTCTAAAGCAAAACTTATTTTTTCAAAACTTTCTACCTCTCCTCCCTCTTAAACCAACGACAGTCCCCAAAAAATTCAATTCAAAGAAAATGGTTGAATTTAAAAAAAAAACGGTATCATTTTGTCATTGATCTGGCAGTAGTGGGACAGGGGAGGGGTTACAGCAGAACTGTTCATGATTCATACTTATAACAAAATTTATAATTCCTGAGCAGTTTGATGCGAATTACGTCATTCTAAAGTTGATTTATAATTCATAATTCGTGAAAATAATTCAGGTTTTTTGAACCATTTTCCAAAACTCGTTCCCCCTTTTTTCAAACGTATTTTTCAACAAAAACTAGTTCAAGATCAAATAGGTACTCATAAATTAAAAAATTGCAACAGATATTTCAAATGATTGAAAAAAAAAACACCGAACACATGCCCTCCTCCCCCTTCAATTTTTCGATACTATTGCTGGATTTTTGTGATTTAAAAAAAATGATTTATGATTCAATCTTTTTTTTTCATGCAAATTTTTTTATTTTTGATTCGAATCAGTTTCAAGGTAGCGAGAATATGGTTCAAAACCATGAAAATTTTTGAAAAATCGAAAATCACCAATGTGACAGCGAATATGAAGAGTGTACCGACCCAAAAATCAATTTTTTTATAAATTTCTCATTTTTATATAAAATTGGGCGCAAAATGCGATAAAACCATCGCCAGATCTGAAAGTATCTTTATTTAAAACAGGTGAAAAAAAAACATTTAAAAAAAACAACAAAAAAATGATGAATTTTCTTTTCCTATCAAAATGAAAAAAAAATGTTAAAATTCATCAGTGAACATTCGAACTTATTCAAAACAAAACGTAAAAATTACAAATTTTGAATTCTCCTTCTCCATTTAAGTTCCATTGAAAAAGACAACTATTTTTTAGCCTAGAACTCATATTCGACTTTTCCCCATAAATAGCTTTTAAACACCCCCTCCTTTAAATTTTTTTTCATATTTTTATAAAATTTTCACAAAAAAGGGCGATCGACCCAATAGCTAAAAACTAATGACCTATTTACACCGTAAACAATCACATCATTGATATTAAAATTTGCAAACCACGTTCACGAATGCTCATACCTATTAAGGAAACTAGTGAATGAAAGACTACATGTGCCTACAAATACTGGTACATAAATTGACTTACAAATAATAAGACTAACATGGGGAAACAAATCAAAACATCTCGTATGCGCTTACAACTACGAACTTATACATAGACATAGACGTCGAGTACTTTTCCACGAGATTTTTATCACCTTAAACGATACCACAGGTATGTAAAGAAGTCGCTGTCGCCAAAGGTAAAATACAAACTCGTTATACTAAAAGGAAGGAGCTCGGAAATACGGAAGAGTATGTATTAACAATGAACAAGAAGATACGTCGTGATAAAGGCAAATACTTTAATTACGTTTTAACCAAACGAATTGAAATGAAAATAGGGTTTAATAAGAATCACGCGAATGCGAAAGCAAAATAAAGATAATCAAACGTTACCAATGAAAGTTAATTTAACTGGAATTGGAATACATAGGTAGGTAAGGTAGTTCTCTCGGCTCTTGGGATTCGCTGCGATTGATTATTTACGATCAATGCAATCAATCACGGTCGTTTATTGAAATAGAAAGGAGATACGTGGGAAGTTGATATTGGAAAGTATCAATTACATACTAATCAAGTTCGGCATATCGAAGCATAGGTAGGTAATTTAACGCAGCTGCGAATAATTTTCGAATAAATATGCATCTCGAGTAAGATATTAAATTACATAATTAATCCGATAATTTAACGTAAAAGCATTCTTTTTTTGATAATGGACCGTGGCCGAAAACTAGTAGAATAAATTTCATTTTCTGGCTGCATAAATGTCATGATTTCTAGCTCGAATCGTACTTTGGTATTTTTACGATTATAAATATCAATAAAAAAGACATCCGAATCGAGGTAAAGAAACTGATATGAAAAGTGATGAAAAATATTCGCCGTGTAAGGTAGTTTGACCAGCTTTTATAATTACTATATTCAATAAGTTCGTCGACCGGTTAACCATGCTCATGCGTATGCGAAAACCCAAGCAGCTACTTGGACTAGCTCCTAAATAATATTGCCATAAATGGGATTTCGACGACCTACGTTCAACTTTTTTCAATTTTTTTAATTATGAATTTTTTTCAAAGTTGTATCCATTATTAAAATTTTTTTAATTAAAATTTTCTCAAATTTTTATTACTCAAGGTCTAATATTTCAAGTAGGCCCGTAGCCAGAATTGTTTTAGAAGGGGATAAATGAAATCTCAGAGGAGGCAATAAAAAAAGAGAAATTAAATGAGCCCCCCCCTCATTTCACAAAAAAATTAGGTACATTCATCTTTCAAGCTAGAGTAACCAATGTTTCCAGCAAGTGGTACTATCCAAAAGTTTATAAAACTGCGGGTCATTTTTTTTAAAATGACAAAACTTTGAGGTCTCCTAACTCCTAGTTTCGTTCTTCTCTGAGCAAGAAGGGAAGAGGGCTCGAAGATTTTTTGGAAAGTTACAGAAACTATCTTATTAATTTTCGTCGAAATTCAGGATCAATTTTTTTTTTTCATCTACCCTAATTAATATTCTTTGCATTCAAAGGACCGAATAACATTTTCTGATCAATTTTTGAATTTTTGAATTTTTTTTTACAAAAATGAAGAATTTGAAAAATTTAACCTCATGGTGGGCATAGTATTGCTGCCCAAAATCATGCAACGCTCGTTCAAAATATGATAAATTTTCCAGCCTTGAAAAGTAATTAAAGTGCCACAAAATTGTAAGAAAAACATTTGTTCAGAATAATTTATAAGAATTAATTAATCTTTGTCAGGATTTCCAAAAATGCTGGCGTTTGAAATGAGAATTTCACAAGCTTGGTATTTTCATGAGAAATTTATTGGAATTAAAGAATCTAAAGCAAGTAGAATTTTCAAAACTTCCAACATTTTGAATGGAAATAGATCACAAGACTGACATTAGAAAAAAGATTTTTAACAATTTTCTCCAGGGAGCAAATGACTGTTCCGGGGGGGGGGGGGGTTTCTGCTTCACCCGTAACTACGGGCCTAATTCTAAATAAGTTCAAATTTTTTCAAGACTAAATTTCTTCCAATTCTAATTTTTTTTGAAATCGTACCTATCCAATTTTGAAATTTTTTCAACAGTAAAATTCAATTTTCTCCAAAGGGTATATCCGGATAAGGGGTGTTTTTAGTCCCAGCCCCGATTTTCGATCTAAGGCCCCCAGATTGTGTACCTTGATGTAAAAATATTCTGGAAAAAAATTGGCCCCAACCCCCACCCTTTCGGAGCTATGGCCATTTTATTGCATTATTTTCAAGAATTTTTAATTCCAACGGAAGTGAATGAAATTTTCTGTTATTTGACACAAAGTTACATCTCGTAGAGGTCTATTTACGATAATTTTTTCATCAATTTTGGTGCACTCCTTCATGAGGTTTTGGCCATTTCAAATTTTCAACTGTAAAAAAGACCTTAACAGCGAAGTTCGACTAACTTTTGAAAATATCCTAAAAACGTGTTTTTTGACGTAGATTCACGTCACATATTCAGTTTTGGCGATTGAGGTGGCGCAAGGGCCGAAAATTGCGAAACCCGTAATAAATGTTGATATTTTGACAGATTTTTCAAATTTTGAGCATTTTATACAAAAAGAAATAACCAAATGAAAAAACGAATCTCGTATTCGTGTTCAGCAGGTCAAAATACCCCGATAAACACCCTTTTCGCGATCATTTTACTTCAAATCTCGAAATTTAGTTTTATTATCGCGAAAAATCAGTGAAAAAAGTGAATTTCGAAATTTAAAGTGAAATGGTCGCGAAAAGGGCGTTTATCGGGGTATTTTGAGCTGCTTAACACGAATCCGACGTTAGTTTCTTCATTTGGTAATTTCTTTCCATATAAAATGCTCAAGATCTGAAAAATCAGCCAAAATAACATTTCTGTAAGGGTTTTCGTAATTTTTGGTCTTTCTTTCAAAGAAACTGCCAAGCTCCCTTCTACAAAATGTAACATTGTGTCAAAGAACAGAAAATTTCATTCACTTCCGTTGTAATTATAAATTCTTGAAAATAATGCAATAAAATGACCGTAGCTCCGAAAGGGAGGGGGTTGGGGGGCCAACATTTTTTCCAGAATTTTTTTTCATCAAGGTACACAATCTGGGGGCATTAGATCGAGAATCGGGACTGGGACCAAAAACACCCCTTATCCGGCTATACTTACCCTTTTTTCAATTTCATATTTTTTGAAATTTCTTTGAATTATTGAGTTGGAAAAAATTTTTAAAAACAGGAAGTGAAAAAAATTGAGGAAAAATTTTAAAATTATTGGAAAAAATTGCAATGTTGAAAGAAATATAAAAAAATTTGTAGCTGAAAAAAATTTTGTAACATCAGATGGAAATTTTTTAAGAAAATCCCAATGCAAGAAATTTTATAAAGTTGGAAAAATTTTGAAATTAAAAAAAAGTTTTGTAGGTAAGTATTAAAAATGTTTCCATCTTCGCTTTCTCTGAAAATTTTTCAATTTCTTATTTTTAAAATTTATTTCAACTCGAAAATCGTTTCTAGAAATTCTAAAAAATTTCAACAAATTTCAACTTTGTTTTTCAACATTTTTTCCAACTCAATAAAAAATTAGAAAAAATTTTGAAAAGTGACAAACATATAAAATCGAAAAAAAGTTTTGAAAAATCAAAGCTGGAAAAATGTTGAGAAAATTCAAGTATGAGTATTTTTTTTAAATTAACGGATGGAATTTTACAATCAGATAAAACTTTTAAAAAATTAGAATAAGAGAAATTGAAAAAATTTCGAAATCCCATTTGCGGCAAAATTATCTAAGAGCTAGTGCTACTTGGCAACCGACAAATCAACTGAAAACTTGGTTTATCGCATGCCAATTGCACCTCAGAGACAGAAAAAAAATCGCAATTTAAAATATGTCGTCGCGTACACTCGGATTATGAAAAATTCCAAATATTGTAACGGATTTTACTCAGTTATGAAGAATTTCCAATCATTCTGAGTTAAATAAGCAATCGACGATTTGGACCGAATATCAAAACGACACGACGACGAGAACTTTCTTAATTTACTCTGCGAATGAAGAAAAAAAGATCAATCAAACGAAGATAGTCTGTTAACATAAAAAATACGCGTTTATTTTAACGACGTGCAAATTACTCGACGCCTTAGGATTATCCAAAAAACCTAGGCGTTTTAAATTACCAGCCATAATTCAAAAGAGTCAATCACCGGTTTCGGAACTACTAACACGTTCTCATTTAAAAGGTTAAACCTTACGCCGTTACTATGTAATAAAGTAAACATTCATCATATGGTTTAATTTATCTCACAGACGGTCGAATATAACGCTACGCTCCGATGATACCGCACGTATCAACATAATCAGCCGAGAAATGCATAAGAGATGCATCAACCATGACCATAAAACATAAATTAGAGTAGGTACGTAGGATTCTTCTGTGTTTTTCATTGTTTCATCGTCGCGTACGTCGGACATCTTCAACTAGATAATTAACAAGAGGTAGAGTGTGAATCGAGTATCAATCGGATGTGAGGAAAAGGTGTCTAAGGAGCCGAAATCGTATGGGAATATAATCGGGAACGATGGGAAAATGATGGCATTTGAATATATACACGTTTAGGCTTCTGAACAATACGAGGTGTTTTTCTGTTGTTAAACCTACCGAGGTATAATTTGGTAAATAAACGAATTACGATATGGTTCGATATTTAAACTGATAAACTGGATATTTTTGCAAAAAGAGCTCGAACAACTGATACATATAACGGGCTCATACGTTCGAGTACCATTCATCTCGCGGAATGTGGAATAATAAAATAAAAATTCAGCGGAGAACCAAATGATGTGTTAAAATACCAACGTATTTACATATTATTTTCATATCGTCGGTCGATGTACGTCTATATACTCGAACTGGACGTATGTTCGCTTACTTTTATCGCTATTTCCAAGTCTTCTTCTCTCATTTTCAGACCTCATTGAGATTATTCTTCAATTTGTTTTCCCAAACAGAAACGCCAATTGGTTCGGATCAGCTATAAAAAAATAAATATGTGGTAAAATACGTATGTTGAATGCAAATTGTATAAAGATCTACAGTGCTCCAGATCCCATGATCAGGCGTTTTGTCTTTGTCATGGATGTAAATGGGTCTTGGTACATAGAACGAAGTATTTTTTATGGTTATGGGGAGCAGCTGATATGTTGGCTAGTACACAGCTACGTACCTAGTGGCATAGTTGTAATCAAGGATTTTACGAATAATCCCCCTCTCCCAAATTAAATGGTGATCGAAAAATTATATTTTCCCTAAAATTGCCTTTAAAAAACTCAAGAGCAGTTTTTCTCTTACAAGGCACTCGAGAACATTCGAGACAATTTTCAAAAAAATCTTGAAGGGTCTCCCCGGGTACGATAGTGAAATCCGCCCTTTCACCGATTGGGACGAAATTCGTCCAAAAGATCAGTATTGATGTAAAACCTCCCCCAAAATTTTTTTGGTTCGATCCCCCCACCCTATTTCGATTAACATGGCCGTATATGCCCAAAATTCGATATTTTATATCTCTGGAGGGGATGGTTCAAAAATTTTGAAATTTTTACAGGAAATAGTCAGTAGGTAGGTGTATAGGACTATTGAAACAGAGAATTGAACTGGTGGGCAAATTTTAAATTTTCAAAGTATTTTTTTATATCCACAAATTTTATTATTTTCACTTATTTTCACAATTGTCACAAAACTTCATTTTTTTAGCAATAAAGTTGATAAATTCATGAAAATTTTGTATAAATAGTTAAATACGTACAAAATGTATGTTTTTTGTCCACCAGTTCATTACTTTTTGATAAAATATGACCTTGGATGACGTAGTTTCAACAGCCCTATACGTGAGAATTTTTCCGCAAAATCGGGAACGTGGGGGGGGGGAGGTGAAAATTTTACAAATCATGGGAAAAAAATTGTGGGGGGAGGGACATGGCTGGAATTTTTATTGAAAAATTAGCCATACTCTTAGATATAACATATCTTTTTTCAGACCCCGAGGGGAGGGGGTGAGTCGCTAGGGAGTAGGTACTTAAACACCCTGAATGAAAAAGTTGATAAGCTAATCGGGTTCTTTATCTCAAATTCTACTAATCTAGAAAATACCAAACTTTTCAAAAATAAAGTTCTAGGGTGGTTTTTTAACCTCGTTTTTTTGTCATTTTTGCAAAAAATATTCAACTTTGGAGAACGACGACTCAGCTTTCTCCTGAGCTACAGCTTCCTCCACTAAATAGATAATTAATGAGGAATGGGAGGGGGGTAATAATGGAATTACACATTTTCAAATTAGGTAGTACGAGAATGTTTCATTTTCTAGTTTCATTGGATTTTGAATTTAATTTTCATCGAGTTCCATCGCTCATTAAAATTTTGATCAAGATTTTTTGTTCATTTTACTGCCTATTTTTTTATAATTTGGACAACTATTCACTTTTTTGTGTAGGTAATCTTGTATCAATTTTTTCTTAGTTTTTCATTCAGATAGTTTTACGAACTTGGTATTTCAGAATGTTTCGAAAATGGGGTAAAATGGAGGGGAGGGAGAGGCGAAAAATTATGTTTTTTTCTAAATATGACTTTTTTTGAAATGATAAATTTTCTTTTAAAGGCAGATAAACGATCAAAACTTGAGAAAATTTTGTTTTTCAAAGAAAAATTCACCATTCATAAAGCAGATGATTATAAATTATCTGAACTTCTGAGAAAAAATATGACCCAACACAGTTTCCTTGTGTTTTAATTTGCAACAATTTTTCATTATTATCTGTAATTTTAACACGGATATGTTATAATGGTTGGATTGGAAAAATGTTGGTAAAATTTTGACCAATCAAATTAATGAGTTTTTGTTAGATTTTTGAAAACAAAGAAATTTTTACAGATTGATATGACATTGGATAAAATATCGAAAAGTTAGAAAAATTTCGACACATTTATTCTTATTGTGATTTGTGACAAAATATCAAAAAGTGGCAGAAAAGTCAGATAGACAGGTAATGAATTTGATTTTTTTTACATCAAATTCAAAAAATTACTCGACAAAATGTCAATATCAAACTTTATTATCATCATTTTTCAATTTATTGAAATTGTTTAGCAATTTGGAAAATTGGAAAAAAGAAAAATATGGCTGTTGAAACTGACGTCACAATTGAACTGGTGGGAAAATTTTGATTTTTCAAAGTATTTTTTTTCTTAGCTACGAATTTTATTATTTTCACAATTGTTACAAAACTTCATTTTTTTTACAATAATTGATAAATTTATGGAAATTCCGTTAAATACGTACGAAATGAATGATTTTTTATTTTTCCCACCAGCTCCTTATCACACTTTTTGATAAGGATGACGTAGTTTCAACAGCCCTATAGGCTTAAACATCCGATACCTATTTTCATACCAAACATCTCAGAAAAAAATTATTTAAAAGCTTTATTCTAAAGCAAAACCTCTGTAATTTTCAACTTGTTCAAAATCCTACTGAATTTGTCACAGATAAAAATTGAATTTTAAAAGGACTTCACTCTTAAAAATCAAAAGATGACCCCTCCCCCTCCCATAATTTTATTCTCTCTAAACCACTGTAGGTATTCGATCCATTTTTCATTATGATTAGGTAATAAATTATGAGGTTCAATTAATTTTCTGCGAGTGTTTATCGAAAAGTATAAAATTGATAACATAAAATGAACAAAACTAAATCATAAACAAAAGATATAGATTTAAGAAAATGAAAACTGCAAAATCTACGAAATACAGAAATCAATTTGAATCAAAATTCGAATATTTTTTGAAATTTCTTGAACTAATTCCTTGGAGAGTATTTGGGAGGGAGGAGAGGAGGGCAAAAATTTCCTTTTACAAAAAATGTTTATTAGATGAAAAAAGTCATTTGAAAATTTTCAAATGAAGTAATTCCTAAATTCTAGAAAAGGGAGAGAATAAAGAGTGAAAATATCGAAGTTCGATTGAAAAAAATAAGAACAATGAGAACATGTTGACGTGTTCGACAAAAAAACACGATAAAAGCAGGACTTGCAGGACTCTTAGACTCTTGAAATAATAAAATTCAAATGATAAAATCCACAAAAAAATTTCAATTCAATTACATTTACGTAAAAATTACCTATTACAAGAATTTCTAATTTTTGTGTCTTCGAAACGAACCACAACTACTCAAAATTCAGTAATGAAAATTTCAAACAATATCCATTGGTAATTTTTCTTCGCCTATTGAGCTGAAATTTGGTTCTCTAAGAGAGTTACCGACACTTCAGAAAGACCAAATTTTGAGCAACTCAAGTTGAATAAGCGTCTTCTGAAGCAATTCAATTACACTGGAGAGAAGCCAACTTTGACTGGAGATTCCAGATAGACTCAAAAATTTTTGCAGTCGATTTGAGAAGTCAATTTTTTAGGAAATAGCCCAATTTTCTTACTTTTACTTCGAGATTTACTTATTATTTTTATAAAACATGAATCATATAAGCCATTTTCAAAAATTCGCCAAAAATCGAAAAACTCACTTCGACAATTCAAAATTTGGTTCTGAGGTATGGATGACATACTCTTTCAGTGAGTCAAATTTCGACACAATCGTCGCAGACAGGTTATAAAAATCCCCTTGTTAATAATTTCAATTAACTAATGATAAAAAGTAATAGTCATTAAGAAAATTACATAATGAAGAACAAAGCTCAAAAGACTTTCTATGGAGAATTCACTTCATTGCATAATATCAACCAAATGGCGAAATAATTCCAGTATTTTATCATTCGAAATTAATGCAAGACACATGTTTCTGTTCAATAATCAACGTACAGACGTACAATACTAGAAAAAGGAATTTTAAAATTAAAAAATTACGGGATTTGTATTCCAAACGCAACGATGTATAAGATTTGGCCACTTGAACGCCCAGTGAACGAGACTAGATAACTGTTAGGAGAATTATACAACGCACATCGCCGGAAATGATGTTTTTAGCGGCTTATCGACTCATTTCAGAGACGAATTTGATGATTTCCAAAATTGAAAATGAACAAATTCCAGAATACTGTCTGACAAATGATTGCGAATTACTTTTTTTTCTTTTATCGTAATCACCGGTAGATCATTTCATTAATCAAAATATCATTTCTACTGGATATTAAGTAAGAGACGAACCGACAAATTCTTATCGTCAAATCAGACCGAAGATCCAACAAAGAAATTCACCTCCAACCGAAATATCTCATTTACCATCAAAATGACACGATTATCGTATACGCATCGAAACTCACCTCATACAAAAAAATCACATACGAGCACCACTCCACAACACAAAAACAAATTCACAAATTCCGAACACAAAACGTCCTCGATACGCGCAAACTCCGACGCACTTGGTCGAAATTAAACAATGCACTAAACAACAGATTGTTAACCTGCGCCAGGTAACACAGGTACACAGGTAAATTTACATACCTGGTACGGCAATGTTGCCAACTAGACTAATTTCTTGTTCGATTTAGCTACTTAGGTTCCAAGACAGGTAAACATTGTATTCCATCGACACCTTGATGTGGTTGTCTCTTTCTGGGGCGCAATGACCAAACCGATGGTACAAGATCAACGTGTACGAGTAGAACTGTAATGGTAGGAAGTTGATATTAACATTAGTTGGCGAATAGAGAAGAACGTGAAAAGTAGAGGTATTAGGCTGACCACGGAGTACCTGATTATTGCGATGAAGCAGTTGATTGACCAGCGATGCTCAATGAAACGTATAGTGCTTGATTTGAAGGCGAATTTGGCACCGTTGATGGATAATTCTCGATGAATACGGTAGGAATCTATAAACAGAAAAGTATTTTACAAAAGTGTTTCAAAACTTCCATCAGGTGGTCACCTGTACCCCCTTTCCATCATCTCCTAGGGAAAAAATTACATCGGATTCAGAAAATTCAACCTTTTTCCCATGAAGGTTATTTTTTCAGAGTCAATCAACCCAAAACAGGGAGAAATGGTGAAGAGGAGGGAGAGGTCTTCTAAAAAGTTGCAGGAATTTTACCCTGAAAGTTCTTTAAAAATTTATTCTAAAAAAATCAAGTGCTCGAAATTTTTTCCACCTAGAACATAATTATTGGAACCTGCTGAACAGATCCAAAGAATTTCACCATAATTCAGCAAAAAAATTTTAAAGAAAATTATAATTTTTTCTCTAAAATTATCATTTTTGCATTTCAGTACTCACTTTTGAAAAATTGTAATTTTGGAACGATAGCAGAAAAATTTAGGAAATTCATCGAAGTTCTTCAAGGTTTAAGAAGACGCGTTTTCGAAAATTGAACTAAAAAAGCTTCGATGGGTTAGCGTGGTCCAAAAAGGTTAAAAATACGTTGGCTTTTTCCCCGGATTTTTGTACTTTTGAAAATGATTATCTTTGAGGGCAGTGCATAGTCAAAAATTCTAGAAAAGAACATTTTTACCATAAAGAATAATTTTATTCAGAAAATGGTAATTTTTACTAATAATGATTATTATTTCCTTTTTTTGAATGTTTCTTTAAATTATGATTTTCTAGCTCTGGACCAAAGGTTGGTACTGCAATATAACTTCTAGGGGGTGTACATAAATGTTCAACCTTTCATTTCATCCGTTGCACAGATTTCCTACTTCACTATTTGAAGGGGCAGAATTTTTCGAAAAAATCTTGCATTTTTCGTATTTATTGATAATTTTTTCGTACTGAATCAAAAGTGGAGGGGATGAAACTTCCATCCGCCAAATACTTGTGTATCCATGCCCTACTGGTTCCTGCACAACAATTTTCCTGTCCTTTTGATTTAAGGGACAAAAAAATTAGGATTCGTACCAGTCCAGATTTTTTTCATAAATGCCTGCCCCTTCAAATAAAAAAATAGGCAATTTGCTCAACAGCGGAAATGATCGGCAGGGTGAGCGCGCATAGGTACCAGGAGGCGTTATCACCCGAACACTCGTTCCTGCCGACGCAACGTACGAAAAAAACCGGTGTGTGACATTTGTCACATGTGTGGAGGCGGCGGGTTAAAAGCCCACTGAAAAAACTGAAAATTTAAAACAAAAAAAATCATGTGATGCGTGTAAGTTATGCTTTCGAAGGTGCTGAATTCGAATTTCAATTTTAATTTTCGATTTGGCCCTTCTCAATCCTCCATATCTTCAAATCAGAGACAATAATTCAAAAAGTTAATGTCAACAATAATTCCGTGCAATGAATAGTTCGTTATGTCAAGGAAGCTAAATCTGATTTTTTTTTTGGGGGGGGGCAAATTTTCAACAATGACTGATTTTTAGAGGTGGGAAGAGGAGAAGGAAATTATTATTTTACAGATTTTGGAGGCTTTGCAAATTATTACCACCAATTTTTTAATTAGGTAGGTAAGTAATTAAGTACACAGGTCGACATGGAAAATGCTGTTTGAGGTTTGATGGGTGATTTTCATAGTATTTTTCGCGGTGATCACGAGAAAAATAGTGAAAAAATTCCATCACCCAAGGATTTTTCAATTTTAATTTTTCGTTTAACGGGTTTTCTACTTTTTTTGATAACTTTTGACACTTCAAGTCGATTTTCTGAGAAAAGGAAAGGTTGTACGAAAAAAATGAAAGGAACATATATTGTAGAGCGTCAAATTTCCTATCTGTAGAGTTCGATTCGTTTTTTCTTAGGAACCTCAGCTTTCGAGATATTTTAGCTCAAAATTCAAAGATCAACTTTTTTTTAAAAATTGAAAATATCTCAAAAACTAAGCCTCCTAAGAAAAAACTAATCAGACTCTACAGAGACGTTCTACAAATTTATGTTTTATTTTTATTTTTTTCGTAGAACTCTTCCTTTTCTCAGAAAATCGACTTGAAGTGTCAAAAGTTATCAAAAAAAGTAGAAAACCCGTTAAACGGAAAATGCAAATTGTGAAAAATCCTTGGGCGATGGAATTTTTTCAGTGATTTTTCCGTGATCAGCGCGAAAAATACTATAAAAATCACCCATCAAACCTCAAACAGAATTTCAAAAGTTTAAAAATGTCAACCTGTGTTATTGATTTTTCATATCTTTTCTTCATTTTGGTAGGCAAATGCCATAATTATTTGAACTTCTCCCTTAATCTTCAACGAGAAATTTTTTTCTGGATCTGCCCCTCCGCAGCCTCTCGCTTTCAATAAATATACCACGAATAACTCAAATATTATAAATGTCGATTTAGATTACATGAGTAATATTTTTTGGAGGTGAAATGATGAAATCCAAGATTGTTTGAACTCGAGTCGTCGAAAATGTGACAAATTATACATATGGTACAAGACTTTTGAGCTTTAAATAAAATCAAAGGCTATGAGGGGGACTTGAAAAGAATCAAATCCCAGAATTGAAAGAAAAATTCAACTCAATGCCGTTAAAAAAAGTTGCAACCTATACTTCCAATGGCATGTGCTGGGCTTTTTAAAAACTTTTCGACCATTTTTTTTAATGGGTTTGGACTACAAGGTCCGTTATCCTACCCTAATTTGCCCAAAATTGAAGAGTATATGGAGAGTAAGGCTAAGGAGAGAGTCAAATCCCAAAACTAAATTTTAATTCGAACGTCGCGTCGTGTCCACGAAAACATTACAAACGACACGTCACACAGTACTGTTGAAAATTTGAATCAAATTCAAGAGTACGGTTGAGAGGAAGGGGGTGAACCAAAAAATTGAGTCGAAATTTGGACTCTGCGCCTTCTAAAACATAGCAAGTAATCTGTCAAATATCACAAAGTTTACTTGTGGTGTTTTTTTAAATTTTCAACTCCTCAGTGGATGTTTACAGGGGTAGGTGGGGAAAATCGTGGTATTTTTCTTCCACCGGGACGAATGATTCATGAATAGTTTTAGTTTTAATCTACATTTAAAATTTTGAAGGGAAATTCAGAATGTACTACACCTACAGCTATGTACTTCATAGCAAATTCTGTTTCTGCATGACCTGAAAAACCATCCTCAGTCATAAAATTATTCAAAGAGGAAGATGTTTTTCAGAATCCCTTAAGAAAATTCCAACAATAGTGGAAAAAATTTAGGTACCGACCTATCTATTTTAATTTTATCAAAAAAAATGTTTACAAAACTCGTAGTGTAAAAATTATAGATTTTTTTAAATCCTCCTACCTCCCCACCCCCTTTTGAGCTAATCGACCTCAAAAATCTCTTCTCAGAAGGAAAAGATTAAATTTTCAGAATCCGGTGTTTTTTGTCTCCAGATGATGCGGTGGCGCAGCGGTGCACAGGAGGCCAACTAAAACTAACAAAATGATTAGATATTAATTTTACTAAGAATAGGTACTGATAACAAATCCCAATTACGTAATTTCAAGCTAATTACCTGCTTATTTTCAAAAATTCCAAAGTTGGAAAAAATTCTTCATTACGAAATTTTTCGTAAAATCGTAAATCACATTACGTACGCGGAAGCTCACTATCTAACTTCGAAAACGACTGATTAATTTTATTTGATGGATTTTCGACTATCTTGGAAAATACAGGATCAAAGTTAAAATTCATCTTCACCATAATTTCATCTATAACAAAGAACCCCGAAATAAACAAATTAGTACTTATTACAAAACCATAGGTACTTACACAAACTAATGCAAATTTGAAACGAACTTTCATCGCTTGAGGAAAACGTATACGTGTTTTTGGTTCAAAAGATAGTTGACCTTTCCCATAATCGAAAAATTTATCAAAACTTCGAGATATAACTTGATCGATTACTAGATAATTTCAGTTTCAAAGTGGAATTCTAAAAGAATAAGCACAAATGATACAATTAGTTAAAATTATAAGCTACCAAAATTTTTCATGTAATACGTATCAGAGATGACATCCGTTACTCTATTTTTATAATATTTTATATCTCTATCATGCGATATCAAACTATGGAATTACGATTTCGAATAATGTAAGTACCATTTCGATAATTTTTAACCGCTCATCAGCTCGACGTAAACCGTTACGTGTATATTTTTCCACAGATGTACAAATTTTATAGCTTTATTAACGTCATTTTGCCAATGCATTTCACCCGAATCATCCCATAACGATACGAATATTATAACAGAATCATACGAAACAACGACACCAGCATTGGGTAGAGTCTATATGGATCCGGAATCTATCATATATCCGACAGGAAATCACACAGCGAGTGTTATTTTTTTACATTCTTTGGGTAGGTAGGAGCCCAGCAAGTACCTAGAACACAGATAATTTAAATCTAAGATTAACATTTTTTAATTCTGCAGGAGAAGTAGGGACGACGGTAATGGATCTATTAAAATATGAAAAGGAAGACTTCGAATTTGCCAATATTAAAATCCTATTTCCTACAGCTCCCTGTCGTCCATATACTCCTCTGGGGGGTGATGTAATAACGTAAATTTCTACAACTCTAACCAATTTGCAACTTTAATTTTAGGATTTAATAAATTTTACGTTTTATAGATGAGATACATTTGGTTCGATGTGACCGAAGAGAGTTACAGAAGTAAAGAATTACTCACATCGTTCGAACATACCTACGAAGACTTGAAACAGCTCGTCTTGAAAGAGGTCGAAGCTGGTATTCCATTGAATAAAATAGCTATCGGTACGTAGGCATCCGTACGACAAAATAATCTCGATAAAATTTCAAATTTCAATTTTTCATCTGATGTAGGTGGTTATATGGAAGGAGGAACGATGGCATTACATATGGCTTTCAGAGTTATACCGGAAATAGCCGGAGTATTCGCTTTAACTTCCTATCTTCACAGAAATTCGGTCGTTCTCCAGGTAATTCATAATTCATCCAGCTCGATGTTTCATTTCTGTAAGAAAATCCATTAATTTATTCGTTTCTTTTACAGGAGTTAAGAGAAAGGCCACCGCCGAAACTGCCAATGTTGTTGTGGACACATGGCACCAGCGATCTCGCATCATTTCAACATGCCAAAGATATCTTCGACGACCTTATGGAATTAGGAGTCCCCGGACAGTTCTTCGAACAACCGAATATTATAGGAAAACTGAATCCTGGACAACTTGAAATTCTCCATGGATGGTTATCAGGCGTTCTGGAGGCTGTCTGAAACGCAAATTCAATATTGTAATAAACAGAGCTGGTCTAATGTTTTCAATTTTCCGAATTTTTTTCGCTTCAGCTAAAAGCGAATATGACAACGTGATGGTTGATGGATAAACAGACTTCTGTAATGCGAAACTATCAATTTAATAGATTTCTGGAACAATACTTACCTACTTCAGTGCACCAAGGTGGAAGAACTTTAGTCTATTGATAACATTATTCATTGTTTTAGAATTTCTTATTATGTAGGCGCTTCAACATTTTATGGAAATCTTTTCTGCTCACGAGCACCTGAAACAATGGATTTTCATTCTAAATTAGGTCTCGCTTTTTACTTCCACTTATGCGTGATATTCGTACCTATTTATGAAATTAAAATGGAAAAAATTCAATTTTGATTGTGCTAAATGTACCTGCTGAATATTCATTAGTTAATACCTACCAAAATATTGTACATTTCTGTAATATATTAATTTTTTCATATAGTTCAATTATTTACCTACTCATTCCAAAAATTCCATCGTTTTGCCACGAAATCAAAAAAATTTGCTTTTCAAGAGAAAGTATACACCTTCTGTTGAAAAGCAATTTGGCGTGGGAATTTTTTGTTTGGAAGGAGCACCAAGTTTCTAAGGTTTCAGCACCTAGCTCAAATTAAAAAATTTAAAAAAAGTTTTGGGGTGGAAATCTGAAAATATGATTTGACTTCAATTTTTAGGGATGAGCTTTGGACTCCAGTGGTCATTGAGAGAAAGGAGTGTAAAGGAAACCCTCAAATCTAGAAAAAGTTACTAAAACGTAATTTTTCTACAAACTCCTCATTTTTGGGTGTTTTAATTTTCCAAACCAAAAGCACGATAAATTTAGGCAAGTGAGAATAAATTTGATATGTAAAAGGAACAAAATGTACTTAGGGATGAAGGGAGCCTAAAAATTTTGGAAATGCGTTGATTCGTCAATTTTTTCCACAATTTCAGCATAAACATTTTTCAAAATGGACTACCTAAATGAAATTTGTAAAAGGAGGTGATGAAAATTGGAAAAGGGAGCGCTAGAGCTTATAAAATTCAAAAATTTATTTTGAAGCCCTAGCTCTCCCCCTCCCCCGCATTATAGTCCTTCTACATCCCAAAATAATTCTACACTTGTTCAAAAATACCATGCTAGTAATTTAGAAGATGAAAATCCTTAAATTAGAGAGTTTTGTGGAAAAGTTTACTCTAACCAATTTGGTAGCTCCTAAATCCTGAATCCCATAAGAAAAAAGGGGATGAAATCAAACTTTTAGAGTCTCATTTCTAGAGAAAAACGAACTATCCTAGAGGAAAGGACCTTCAACATTCAAAAAAAACGCCTTAATTTAATTAGAAACATACACTAAAATGTTCAAAATTAGGTTTTGTTACTTCATTTTTTGTACGCACAGCTTGAATTGAAAAGAGCGAATGACCCCTCACCCCCTCCCTCTCCAAATTGAGCTGATACCCCACCATCACTTCAATATATTCTTATGCTTTTCCGGAAATAAATTATTATCACAATTTTTCCTATTAGAATAATCTCATTTTTATATTTTCTTGCTTTTTTGAAAATCAGTAGGTAATCACGAAAACGAAATTGGGAAAATATTTCACGAATAATAAATTTTATAAATCACTCAATTTACGTACCTGTGAGAAAAAATTGAAAGAAAAATGATAAATTTAATCAATAATATTGTAAAATATAAATTCAAAAAAGAAATTGGTAAAATTTATAAATGACAAAACTGAATCAATAATTGGAAAAAAATTAAAAAAGAAATCACCATAAAAATACAGTGGGGGAAAAATTTAACACAAAAAACAGAAATTTTGATATATACCAGAAAGCAATTATGTACTTAGTTGAAGCAACATTCAATAATTTCAAACAATTCGAACCGTTCGATAAAAATTAATAAAATTTCTCATAAAATTACGAAAATTTATCTTATATGTATAGGACGTAACATTTTTCAACTTTGGATGGGCCATAATGCCAAAAATTGTCGTAAAACGATCTCAAAAAGACGTGGTAAAAATGTGAAATTTTTTGATCCATGTTCCCTATTCCGGCCCCTCTCCTCCCACAAAAGTTCAACGTTTCAAACTTAAATTTTATTCGAAAATTTTTTCGATTTTTTTTTTGGTTATTTTGTTGATAATTAATAATTGTTACAAATATATGTGACCTTCCAGGAAGAAACCGACCTTCGGTCCGAAAAAAAATTAAAAAAAAAAGTTTCTCAATCAATCCAAAACAAATGATAATCATTGTTTTGGATTGATTGAGAAACTTTTATTTTAAATTTTTTTTCGGACCGAAGGTCGGTTTCTTCCTGGAAGGTCACATATTATACCATTGAAGAGTAAAAAATGTCAGATTTTTCTCGATTTTTCAGTGATGTTTATATAATTTTTGTGCATGACTAAAACGTTATTTTTGGAGATGCTTTTAAAAGTAAGCACACACCAATTATGTAGACTTAAATTTCTTTTTATGAACGTCATTAAACAACGTAATCGTGTTTGGCGTCATTTCACGTCCATCTAAAATAGTCAGCCCCTCCATTTCGACCAAAAAAAACAAGGATTTTTCATTCTTCATTGGTAATAATACTGAATTACTGAGTACGTCTACGTACCTAATGAAAATGAAAAATAATCCGGTTGACCTTTACCAAACCTGCAAAAAATATTTTTAGAAATACTTTAAAATTTTGAAATTTTGAGCTTTTGCCAAAGTAGGAGAGAGGGTTAAACATATAAACCAAAGAATTCCGAATTTTTAGTACGTTTTTTTGAGATAATTTCAGAATTCTCAGCCTGTCCATTAAAATTCGAAAAAAGTAAAAAAAACGCTTCACCTTAAGAGCCCACTCCTCGCAATTTTGGGGTGATTAATTTCAATTTATTTCGTCGAGGGTCAAAGGTCTCACGTTTCAACAACGCTTCATTTCAAAAAATGAAACCCGAAAATGTTTGCGAAGCCGTCCAACTGGTCACACTGTCAGCCCCTCCTTTTTCGTGTTTGATAAAACGAGCGGAAGAAATAAACACACGACGAGTAAAAAAAAATCATTATCACTGGATGGATTTCGCAGAACGAATATGACTTAATCGACGAGTTCGATTATTAAATCGTGACTTATTTGACAATGGCAAGGTGCACTTACGATTTAATAATCCGGCAATCATCGATCGTTCCAATGCTACAAAAGAACTCAGTCTGCAATCATGTATAAGGCAAATCTACACGATTTATTTCCATCGAAATGGAGCGGTATCATCTTCTTGACGTATATGTTTCTGTTCATCTGTCAAGGTACGTACATTTCATTAGTATTTAAAAAAGAAAAATTCGACTTGATATAAAATAAAAATATATCGTTCTATAGGAATACTCGTAACTTCGTCACAAGAATCAAATAATAGTTATCACTATAACACGGTGGTGGTCGTACTGCTCACAGAATTGATAAAACTGATGATTTCTGTGATCATTTATACTTCGAGGTTTGCAATTTATTAATTATGTTTTTATCAACTTGAAATGATGTCAAATACGTTATGTTCTCATTCTGTTATTTTTTCAGAAATGGGTCGTTTTCCATCATTCATCAAGCAATTATACATATCAAATGTGAGTACCAACCTCATCCTCATGTTGTAGTTACTTCCGCGACAAATGATAATCTAATCAAATTATGATAAAATTTCAGTACTATGGTTGTATTTCATTCCATCTCTGCTGTATTGTTTCTATAATAATTTATCGTTCGTTAATTTGCTCAATTACGACCCATCTACTTACTCGATATTGCTCCAATTACGAGTCGTCATCACCGGAATTCTTTTCCAAGTAAATATTAATTGCTATACAAACACTTTCATCTTCGAATCAATTAATCGAATATTTTTACAGATACTGTTCAAAAAAATACTCACCAAAACGCAATGGCTATCTTTAATTTTGTTGACTATCGGATGCATGATGAAGAACGTAGATCTAGATTTCCACGACAATATCGTTCTTCCTCCGACCATCAGTGGTGATCCTACAACATTAAGTAAAAAAGACAGCATGGGGTTAAATTCTGGAACCACTTTTATACTAATACAAGTAACGAAAATGCTTTTTTAACTAATGCAAATTAGGGTATGCCATGAAACAAATTTTCAAATTTTGGAGATCTCGCCCCTCGAGTCGACTCATTTTTTCTGACATGCCTTGGGTGCTCCTTTTTTTATGGGAATAAACAAAGGATCATGTGCTAGAAACGATTTTTTTTTAAATAATGCAAATTTTCAAATTTCTTAAAAACCGTGAAAATTGGTTCAATTTTGATTTTTAGGATGAACTTTGGACCCAAAAATTCATCCAAGGAGGTTCAAGGAGCCTTCAAATAAGGTAAAAATAGATGAAGTGTATTATTTGAGGGCTTCCCGAACCCTCTAGGATGATTTTTCGGATTCAAAGTTCATTTCAAAACCAAAAATTGAGTCAAATTTCAAGTTTTCAAAAAATATTTGGGAATTTTGCATTATTTTTTCCATTTTTTTTTTTTAGAATATATCCTATGTGTTAAATCTCATAAAAAATAGGATGACCCAACACAACCCCATAAATTTGATGAGGAGACTAAAATTTTGAGAATTTCATTTTTTAAGAAAAATGAGTCACCTCGAAGGATGAGTTCTCCAAAATTTGAAAAAAAAAATACTGCGTTATATGAAACACCCTTAGAAAGTTGCAGAGCTGTAAATGTAAGAAATAACTGTATTTTTATTCACAGGTACTTTGTTCCTGTCTGGCTGGAGTTTATACAGAATTTTTACTCAAAAGAGAAGGATTTCATGTCGATATTTTCGTTCAGAATTCGTTTCTTTACGTAGATTCGATAATTTGCAATTTATTGGTGCTGTTGTGGCAATGGGACGAGACTATTCTTTCTCAGCAATCATTCCAACATATTTTCAGTACAAAGGTCAGTACGATGAATAACCATTTCGAGCATAATCGTTCAATTACCAAAGTAATGATCTATTAATTTTCTATTTTTTTCCTAATAATTGCAAAAAATTTATGGAATAACGATAATCGAACAAATCCTATCATTCAATTCATTATCAAGCAGCTCTTGACTTTTCTTGAATCTAATTAATTTAAGAAGGTTATCTGTTTATTAATTCAATTCAAGATACCGTAGGTACTTATCAATGACATTGCAAACAAAAAAAAATCACAAACCATTAAACATATTTATCTTTGAAAATTATGCGTGAAAAATCGCATAATTCGAGATACCTTGTACATAAATTTGCTTCAACTTAATCTTATCTAATTTCAGGTATTACTTGTAATCTTCAACAACGCAGCTGTGGGTATCGTGGCCAGCTTCTTCTTGAAATACCTCAATTCAATACTTAAAACCGTAGCATCCGCTCTAGAATTAGTATTCATAGCAATCCTAACGTGGATCATATTCGACGTACCGATCAAAAATAACGCAATGTTGGCAATAATCGTAATAATCTTCTCGATTGTTTTATACTCGAAAAATCCGGTGCAAAATCCGGCTCCCAGTGAACTCAAACAAAAAGAAATTTTCGCTGACGTTTAGAAAAAATTGTGTTCAAATAATTTTTTTACCAATGAACAAAAATGAATATCTCGTCGATGAGGAGAAATCGAAACACTAGTCATGAATTTCATAATTTTGACCACAATAATCATTTTATGTATTTTTTAAGCACTTGGATGAAGTATAGAATAAGATAACGAGGCGTAGAAAAATTACGTATAATGCTGTGATCTTGATTGTGTTTCATTTTTTTTTCCAATGTAAACTCAAATTTTACGTAGTGTGATTTTTCTAATGCCAAATGCTTCTTTTTAGAGTTTTATTTTTCCTGTTCTTTGTTTCGTTTTACGTTGAACGTACTTTTAATTTTATACTCGGTTATTTATTATTATTTTCAGTATTAATAATTTTCTGTTCAATCGTGTAGATTGTGTTTCATTATTAGGTATGCTTCTTTAACCGGAGACGTATTCGTAATATTCTTTCTCGTCGTAGTCAAATAATTCGAAATCCAATCGATATTTTTCGAACAATTTTTCAACATTTGATCGACTCAGTTGCGAAAAATAAACCTTAGCTATGTCACTGGCTCCAGTTTTTCCATCGTTTGAGAATGGATTTGTCTTGTGACGCCATCTGGGCTTAATTTTATCTTGTAAATTTGCCTCGTTAATTATGAATAATTGATCTTCCATCATGGTTTCTAGTTTTCCAACGATATCGTATTTGACCATACAAGGAGTACAAAATAAATAGTACGGAATCCAGTGATCATCTGCTCTGGTTCGTAGATCGGTATCGATCAAATGTCTAAAATTGAAAAAATTGTTCGTACGAGTATATCGATTTGGCACAGTGATACAGATTAAGTTATGAGCTCACTTTACGAATTCGCTGAATGTAGGTTCGATTCCGATGGGTTCTTTTTCTTCGGTCCAAATGTACTGTCCGGGTCTCAAAATCTGTCTAGAATTTGTACTGTTTCCGCCATCTCTGTATTTGGCGACGATTTTCGAACCGAAGGATTGGTAAAAGTGATGAGTTCCGTCGATACCTCGAACAGCTACGTTCTCGAGTTTATCACGATATGCTGACAGGATCCTTTCGAATGGATGTCGAACGACGAGGAATTTCAAAGTGTGGTCCAGAGCCTTGAGTAGGTATCAGAGGATCAGAGTAAGTAATTCAGCCAAAGCTCAAAAATATTTTTTGGACGAAGAGGCATTTACTTGTTTAGCTTGATCGCTTTCCAACGATGGTAAAATGTCTCTAACCACATCGTTTATTTGTTTCTTCGATTTGGCTATTTGGTCTTCGGTGGAGCCACCCAATAAGGCTAAATTATACAGCCAGGTTGATGTACCAGCTTTGTAAATCGGGCACCATGATATTTTGTGTTTTCTGCTCAAAATATAACGTGTCATTGATCAGGATCGAGGATACGAAAAATAATAACGTAAATAAGCCTGACTCACAAATCATAGAAGAATATTTCATATTGAGGAGCAGGTGGTTCTTTGAAAGTTGCCGGTATCGAAGAATTTTTATATCTTCCCAAGTTATATCGTTTGCATACATTTTCTAAATTGGATAACCGCAGATTGTTTCTGTTTCGAACTTTTATCTAGAGAATAAAATTGCAGAGATATTGAAAAATGATCTTTAGTAGATAGGTTACCCAACAGACTTACGATTATCTTTTCGGTGTCTAATTCATGTTGACGAGAAATAATACTCAAATTTCCGATGATGAGATAAATTACGATAATGGTCAAAAATATTATAAAACATTTCACAACTTTCATTCGAATACGAAACACCATTTACTACCATTTCAAAAAAATTTAACTGTAAGTAAAAAATTTTTCCCAAATTTGTTCAATTCCTATCGAACTACACAGGTAAATAAACGGATGAACATAATGATAACAAAAACTTGTTTGGAACGATGCCATCTCAAGATGTGGAATCAAGAATTCAATACACATCACATCATTATGAAACAACTTCCAGGTAAAGATGGTAGATTATTTCAAGGTCGAATAGTGACCATAACAATAAATATCTTGGACTGGTTTATGGTACATTTATCATGACACGTACCTATTCGACCTTTCGAGTCTGCTTTAAAAAAACGCTCAAAAGTATTAAATTGGTGCTTGACTCAAAATTTTAATTTTTGAAGTTTTTTAAATAAATTATCAAAGAAAATGCTTCATGATTTTAAGAAATTCTTCTCCGGAGGAGGGGGAGAAAGAGTTAACTAAAAATCAAAAATTTGGTATAATCGAGTGAGGTATCAAAAATCAATATACCTATCTACGTTTTTTTCAAATACGACCCCAAAATGAGGCTCGACTTAAATTTTTTAAAAGCTTTGAATTTTTTATCAAAGAGCATGTTTACGACTTCTAAAATTTTTTTCAAAAATATTTTTGGGCTAAAACCTCCAAAAAAGCTTGGAAAAATGAGAAGGGGAAGGGTGAACCAAAAATCCACAGCATTTTTGATAATATCGAGTGGAGTATCAAAATCTATTTTTTTGATTTTTCAAGTCCATTTTCAATATAATTTCACGAAAATAACTAAATCGGGATTTCACGAAGATGGCTCTTCATTTAGGATTTTGAAACATTTTCTATCCTAAAACTGTTGCATGTTTTTCGATCTCTTAAATTTATTTATAAAATAATTCATAATTTTTGAGACTCAAATTTTTTTGATTTTCAGTTTTTTCTTCCCTTCTCATCCACCTTTACCACACATACTTTTTTGACGTTTTGACTTGGAATTACCTCAAAAAATTCCAATAAAAATTTTTCTAAAATTTTCAGTCAACTCTCTTTTCTTCCCGTTTTGACTTAGAATACTTCAGAAATGCATTTCAGGGGCAAAAAAATACAGTTTATAATGCAATTTAAATTTACTTATGATTTTTATTCGACCCCTCCCTCGATTCTTTTAAATCCAGATTTGGTTTTTTCAAAGAAAAAAGTATCAAAAACAGTCTCGTAAGCTCAATGATACAGAAAAATAAAAAAATAGGTTTTACGACCTCCTCCTCTCCCCCCCCCCCCCCCCACGGTGTCAAGAGTCAATTTTTTGTTGTTATCAGTAATTTTAACTCATTTTTCCAATATCGAATTTATTTACTGCGAAACATTTTTAACATCTCTTGATTTTTAATTCGAAAAAATTGAAATTTTATCACCAAGTAAATAGGGACGAAACAAAGTTCGTTTTTCTGGAGGGGCCAACAATCGAAATTTCCAACTTCAATGGAATCTTTTCGACTCACAGAAAGAATCCTTTCATTCTTTCCTATAAAGTAGATACCCATTTTCCCGAAAAAATATCATCAGGTCATCACATTTAAAAATTTTCCGACTCAGACTCAATTTTTTCATTATCTAACCTAAAAATGCAAATGATCATCCTATGCCACAAATGCGCGGAAAAATCGCGAATGATTTTTTTGGAATGAAAATTAATTCAAATAATTATTCTTGCCTCAGAGGCTCGGAAAAAACTCGGGTTGATTTTTGGGATGAAAATTTATCCCAAATTCATCGTAGCCACAAATTTCCAGAAAATCGTGTGATGATGATTATTTGAATGAATATTCACCCCAAAAAAATCATCATTCGATTTTTCCGGGCATTTGTTGCTGCGATGAATTTGAGATGAATTTTTATCGTAGAAATCATCCCGGTTTTTTTCCGGATTTCTGAGGCTAGGATGACCATTGGAACGAATTTGGGATGAATTTTCATCGCAGAAATCATTTTAATCATCACACAATTTTTTTGATGAAAATCCATCCCAAATTCATCCCAAGTCACAAATGCTCGGAAAAATTGTGAAATGATTTCTTTAGGATGAAAATTTATTCCAAAAATTATACCTTCCTGCGAAGCTCGGAAAAACGCGGGTTGATTTTTGGCATGAAAATTCATATCAAATTCATCGCAGCCGCTAATACCCGGAAAAATCATGTGATGATTTTTTTGGGATGAAAATTCATTCAAATGATCATCCCAGCCTCAAATCCTCGGAATGAAGACACTTACATGTTTTAATCGTAAACCAATGAAAATTCTGCAAGAAGAGCGGGGAGGGAGGGACGTATGCAATATCACTTCAAGTGATTTATTTAGGTACACTTAATGTGATCAAAAAGTGGGTACCTATGATCTTCAACCTTGTTCACTAGATTTTCTCATGAGCTGTCCCATGGAAATTTTCAACTAGTGCCCCCAAAAGTACTGTCATTGGTTTAAAAAGCTACTATCTATGTACATCATCAGAATTAGGTATGGCTGTAAATTCCAAATGTGGATCATAAGGGAATATTCAAGATTTTAATTTAAAAAATAGCAACTGAAAAATTTTTTCAGCAAAAAATTGAAAAAAAAACTGAACTCTTTCAAAATTTGATAAAAATACAAGTAGTGCAAATGATTTAAAAAAAATTTCTAGACGTACGAGGTACGAGTAAATATTGCAAAGCTCAAAATCAAAATTGACAGCCATAATTTTGGTTGAGGCAATCTTGATCTGAGTTTCCAAGAGAAAATTTTTGAGATTCCCATTTAACCCTTTCCTGCATGACTTTTTTTTGAAAATTTTTTAGCAAATTTCAATTTTTGCAAAATTAATTTTTTTGAACGATTATAAGTACAAAAAATGAGAATGAATTGTGAAATATGATGTATTGGAATGTCCATCACATGGCTAAAGTGAAATTTTGTCAATATTTTTATTTATTGCTGATTAATCACAAGTTTTTCAACTGTGGTCACATGTGTGGGCATATATAGCTATCTATACAGTGAAGGGTTGAAAATAATTCATTTTCTTTTCGTTTCTTGTCACTCTTATGGACTAAAAAATAAATCTTCTCCGTGTGACGACCCGTGAACGATCATTTCCCCCAGGATTTCACAAACCACTGAAAAAACTGACAACATTCAAACATTTCTTTCCTTCCACAAATCATACCATCACATTAACATCTTTCACATTCACCCCTTATTTGCATTCTCTTTGAACAGGTAATTTGACAAAGATAAATGTCTCGATTCCCTTCATAGGCGGTGTTTTTCACATCGAGTTCAATAACTCGACCGTAACACTCAAATTAACCGAACGAGACGTCGTTGCTAACCAATGACACAGCTATAACAATAACAAATGCTATTCGTCGATTTCCCGGTACAACGAAGAACAAAAAAGCACGAAAATTTTAGCTACCCGCCTAGAAAAGAAAGTCTACACCGAAAAAATCCTACCATATCGTCGAATTGAGGCCATTTACATTTGAAATGGTGGAAAACTGCAGGGAGGTCGATAGTGTGCAGAAAGCGGCATGGCAGTGGGTTAATACATCGACATTTTCTACCTGCTACGAAATGTTGATACCTGGCCATAAAGTGCCTTATATATTTAGATGTGAGAATTACCAGCACGGATACTTGCCAGTTTGACGGAATTGTTCCTTAGTTACAGTGTTTTTCTTGCACGCGTTTCGGTAGGGGTTTTCTCTTTTCCAGAGTGAGAAGTGAAAATACGTATGAACGCGTTTGAATATTCTATTAGTATGGTCGTGAAATTATTTTCGAGGTGATTTATGCGCGTTTCAAAAATACAGATGGTTTATCGATTATGCTTTTGTGATATGTGATAGCTTACGAATCAAGTGCCAGGATATTTTTCGTCAATGGGTAAGTGTTCAAGACGTCGAACGGTTCGATTTTTAATTAAATTTTTTGGTGAAGGCATTTTCACCTTTTCAGGACTTTTTATTCGCAAATCTTGACATTTTGACGCACCGAAGGGGCCATTTTCGTCGCAATGGAAGTGCTGAATTTAGATCCAGCATCACTTCGACCCATCTCTGCCACAGATTTTGGCTCGGAAACGAACACAGAAGTGGCACCGAATCTTCCAAGTTCCCCATACTCGAAAAAACCTTTATCGGAATTCAACATAGATGATGCTTTCTCCAACGTAATAGTCGGATTGGCTGATAAAAGTTGGGATACTCGAAATAAGACGTTGATCGAGTTACAGAAACTCATACCTGAGACAAAAATCGATTTCAAGTCCAAAATCACCAAAGAAGTTTTACGTCTGGTTACTCTGAATTTATCCAATGTGGTGCCTCGCGTGCGTAGAAACGCCTTAGACGTTGTTCTGGCTTTCGTATCGTATTCTTCAGATCCGGAAAATGTGCTGAGAAACGTGATCACTTACGGAGTCGATACGACAACCGCAGATGCCAATTTGTCTTTGAATACCATTCACGATATCCCGATAATTTTGAGATCTGTACAGCAACGTACCAGTTCGAAAAACGTCTCGCATCAGTTGCTGGTCCAAATGGTCACCTCGTTGTCCAAACGAATGGTCCAGATAACTCATCAGAAACAAGTGGTCGTCAGCATGTTACGAATCAAAGGTCTGATAGGAGCTTCGATGTTCGAGCATTTTCTGGAAACGTATTATCCTCAGGTCAAAAGAGACTTCGACGTTTTGTGCAACGTCTACGATACGGATATTTTTTCGGAAACGTCAGATCATCCGGTTCAGCCAGATGAGACACCATTGGAATACGAAGACTGCGACGGAAATTCGGACGATGACGTCATTATGAAAGTTTACGACGAAGATGGCAACGAGATAAAACGAACGTCATCCAGAAGAGTGACCTTTGGAGGAGAAATAGTCAAAATACGAACTCCAGACAGCGACGCCACCGCAATCAATTGCAATGTCAAAGATAAACTCGATATTACCGCCAATATATTAATACAGCTCTCCAGCGACGAAAGTTTGGACAGCGGTAACGAAAGTATAACTGTCTCCGGTGTCGATGAGTCGAAATGTGATAAATCCAGACCTCGTTCGAGCCATATTCCGTTGCCAATTCGACCAGCTCTGCATAAACCGAAACCAATGACGGCCTTTCGTCAGCCCTCGATTAGTCTTCTGAATGGATCCTTGAAGCAAAAAAGTGATTATGAGATTTTGAACGAGATACCAAATTATGAAGGCGAATCTTTGACCAGCAGCTCTGACAGTAGTGATAGAGGTAGGACTGTTTTCGTGACGAATGCTTCGCTTTCCATGAACGATGAACAAAAATACTCGACGTTGAAAAATAATACGTTGAGTGAGCTGCACAAATTGAAGATTAGTGATCGCATTGTGCTGGAGAATTTGTTTAATAAGGTAAGATGGAGGTTTTGGAAAGATTTTCAGATCTCTTGTTTTCGCTTGAACGCTTTGAAAAATGGGAGAGGGGAGAAGAGGGATCAGGGATCGAACTTCACAGAGTAGGTTATAAATTTTAGACCTTCAGATTTTATTAATTTCCTGATTCAACAGTTGAAATATCAAATATTACGACCTTATTCGAATAAGTAGGTACTTCAGTAACTAAAAAGAATAAAATACGTGATAAAAGAAAAGCAGGTTATAAATGTCTTTCATCTCCACACATGCGATTCGACCATTATGCTAATTATTTTACATAAATGTTATTTGGGTGACTGCCTGACCACTAAAAAGATTACGTTGGGTGGTGTAACACTAACACAATTATATTTTTCATTAATTAAACGTGAATGGAAACGAAAAAGTCTAGAAAATAGGCATAATTCAAATTTTCATCAACAAATCGTGTTCATTTTTGACTGCTTTAAAGTTGATTAAAATATACTGTGGGGCACAGAACGCCTGGGAAATGGGATAAATCGTATTCAATAACCTATTTGAACGAAGGAGTGACCAAGGAGAGCCCTGGTAAGGATTGGGTTCACTAAAAAATTGCCAAATTTGGCCACTCGACAAAATTTTCGGCCATAATACTACTTCAAATATCAAATTATAATATTTACTTAATTATCGTATTCTGAACTTGAACATTATTTCAACTCAGAACTCTATTCATTGTTCCCAAAAAAAAATCCTCTTTCTCTTTCTCCTCCAGCATATTTTCAGCAGAGAACTTCGCATCTCATATCCTGACCTTTGCACACCTCTTTGCATATAAAGTACGAACAGAGTTTCTGATATTTCAAAATAAAATAAAATTAAATTTCCTCCAAAATTTGTCGAAAAATCGAAAAAATTTCAGCAAATAGAAATTTGTTTTGCGAAATTTTGAGTCAAAAATCCAGGAAAGAGCAAACATCTTTTTCATCCTACATAAATATGCTGCTCAAAAGCAGAATTTGGTCAATTATAGTTTTGAATATTTTTGAGGTAATAAGCGACATTTCTCATATTTTTGGAAGCTAAACTACACCTTTAAAAAAAGTATGCATAACACACAAAAAGTAACCAATTTTTTTTACAATTTCAGCATTCGGGGAAAAAATGTAAAACTCTCAAATTGTGTACTTTTTGTGTCCATTTTTACCCGTTTACATCGTTTTGGATGGTAGAAGCACCTTAATTTAAAATGTCATACAATCAGACGAGGGCCCAGACCTAAATTATGAAGAGTGGGGGGTGGAGGAGGGAATCATTGATATTAAGACTTTTTGGGATTTTCTCATGGAAAAGACGAACGACGAGAAACATGTAGGGTGGCAACAACGAAAAATAATAGAAAAATTAGGTACCGATGTGGTTTTTGAAGGAATGTTCCAAAATACAGAGTTATCGTGTAAATGCAGAAATAAAAAACCAAATACGTAACGTACATAACTCGAATGAAACGAGGATTTTCTCAGTAAATTACTAGTTATCAAGAAAAAAAAAGAAGGTAGATTAAAAAGTATGGGTAGGTAAGAAAAAATCTGTTTAAAAAAATTGAAAGAAATAAGAAAAAGTGGGGAAATATTTCTTAAACTATGTTTAAAAACAAAAAAATTCCAATTTTTCAATTATATTTTCACTCTTTTACTCCCTTCTAAATTAGAAGTATTTTTCTAAAAGTACATCACACTCTTTTTTTTTCAAAATTTAGAGTTTCACAAAATCCTTTTCTAGAGGAAGCAACATTTTTTACAGTCTCGGTGCTATTAGTTGATAAAAACGAAAAATGATTCTTCAAAATGCCCCAATTGCAAAAGATTTCAATTAAAAAATCAAAATTGTTAAAAATTTTGAAAAAAGCAAAAACAAAAAGTAGAAAAATGGGTACAAATACAACAAAAAAAAAATGAAAACAATCAAAATTAAGAAAATTCAATCAACGTGAAAAATTACTGAAAAAAATTTTAAATACAAAAAAAAAGAAAAAAAATCAAATTGAGTTTTGGTCGAGAAAAATTATAATTCTTCGTTTTTTTTTTTTTTTTTTTTTTGTAATGAGAAACATCAAGGTACTCTGGTGAAAAAATTTCATTCGTAATTTAGATAGGTAAGTTTAAGAACGGTCGATGCTCAAAGTAAGAAATCTCGTGCGTACCTGCGAAATTTCTCGGTCAAAAATTTCGAATTCGAGAAAATATGTCGATTTCTGATTAATTTCAAGTCTGCTTTCCATTTTTGCCTCACGTAATTTCTTTGCCCTCTATACAATTTATTCAAACTGAAAAACGACGAATTTTCAAGGAGAAAAGTGACCACATGGAAAAGGCAATCCCATATTCGTATTCAGTAAATTAAATTACTCCAGCAGACAAACTGTATGCCAGTGATGGAAAACTGAAATGATATTAGTCAGTTCTCAAAATTTTTTAGTTCCAGTTTTCAGTTCCAAATATCAGTTCCAAAATTTTAGTTTTTTAAATTTTGAAGGACAAAAAAATTCAAAATTTTCTGCTAAAATTGAACTTTGATGTTTTTCCTTTTCGATTCGAAATACATTTTTTTTCCTTTCTCAAACCCAAAACAAAAGATTTCTAGAAAAAAGTCATAAGTACCTAATATTTTTCAGAAAAAAATGTTGTGACTAACCCCTGAATTTTTCAACAAAAAATTCAATTAATGTATAAGAGGTTCGAGTTACAACAAAATTTTTCTTTATTCACTTTTCGACGTGAATATTCAAGGTTTGAGGTTTTTTAATGACAATTTTCAAATTGAATGTGGTTTGGTAAATTTCAACATCAAAATTTTAACTTTTTCAAGTCATATGTATTTTGAATATAAAAATTGCAACTGCTGGAACTGGTATAAAACTGTAATTCATTTTAGTTCTAGTTCCAGTTTTTAGTTCTCAGTTTTCATTATTTCAGTTCCAGTTCCAGTTTTTTTTCAGTTTCCAGTTCTAGTTCCAGTTCCAGTTTTCCATCACTGCTGTATGCAATAATTTTGCGCAAATTATTGAAATAATTCTTTTTTTCTAAATTTTTTAAAATTTTGAGCACTTTATGGATGGAAGAGATGAGAAAAAAACATCAAATTAGTGTGGCATTATTGGAGGAGTAAAAAAATTTAAAATATTCCACTGCCATACTCTGATTTTTCCACCCAAGTCTCAAAGTACAATTTTTTCAACTCAGAACGAAAATTTACCCCAAAAAAGAAACATCATTTTCGAAATTTTCTCGGCCGAAAATGCAATTTTTTCCATTATAATGGAGAAAAGTCGTCTAAGTACTTCATTTTGCTCACAAAATATCCATTTGATCGATGAAATAAACAAATTGCAAAACACGCTGCAATCAAAAATCACGAAATTAATGTTCCATACGGTGTTAGTGCTTATTCTAAAATCCTGGTATTACTCATTAACATGAATAAATTCCATTTTTCAAGCCAATTCCATGTCTAGAGATTATTAATACCAATCGTTTTCCTTCGGGGGTGAAAATTTACAAAAACAAAACACCTATTACCTAATAAGGGAAATATTTCGAAGAAAAATTATCGAAATTCGTGACTAGTTAACTTATCGCATTACCTTACAGTCATCATCGGTACACAAAAGCCATACTCAGGTCATTTTTGAAAGTCAAATTTCACTCGTCATTTAGAATTCATACAGCGAAAAAAAACTCATACCTTTTATACCCATCAAATTAGACGATGGAATTTGAAATGATGTACCAATTACATTAAGATACAGCTTTCGATGAGCTATAATTTCTGGGTCAGTAATACATACGTATCCAATACCTACTCGACCCATTAAGGGACATTTTAGACAAACAATACGTCAATAGGACGAAAAGGTGGACACGATGTGAAATTTTTAATAAACGTGGTCGCCGGTATCGGCAAATGGGTCATTGGAAGTACGGCACTTGTACCAAATACCACATATAGAACATTCACCCCATAAATAAAAAACTAATGTACCGAGCGGCGAAAGTAGACTACATTAATTCGTAACCCCAAAGCTCACGAAATCGAATCGGTACGTACACGTGACAAAGAGAGGGAGGGAGACGAAGAAACAATTCAAATGTTTAGTCATAGTAAATGGAATTAAATTTTTTTAACGTTTTGATAATCAGGGGAACACTAAGAATCGCATGTTATCGCAATTATCACCTAATTCTAGCAGAAAAAAAATTTCACACATCTCAAACTAGGTAGCCATTTTAGGTAAAAAGGTTAATTATTCAAAAAATATTCTAAATTTGTAACGGTAAGAGAAAAAGGGGAAGATATTTCAATCTAAAGCACGCTACACCCCCAGCAGGGTAACTTTTTATATAGGTACGAGTAGGTAATTTGAATATTATGTAAGTTTCTCGCGCACATACACGAACTCGATGTCGATGGCGGAGGGTAGCTTTATAGCTAGGTAGGTATGGTGCCGAAACTTTAAATTTATCGTATCAGTCTATGCTGCGTTGTATACACAGATTTAACGACTGACCTGAATATTATTTAGTCACGCGAATGTATATTTTTGCATCATTTAGCTAGATTTTCTACGCTTCTGCTGTTGATTATGAATTTCCGCGACGAACAGATACTAATTCGAATATCTTTTTCGCGTGATAGGATGATTGGCGATTCTATGTCAGCGGGTTGGAAAGACTGGCGCAGATTCTCCCCCAGTCTCACATCAGTCAAGCTTTATCATCCACGAATCCCGAAACGACTGGGATTTCTTTGCTATGCTATATTTTCAACGGACTATCCGAGACTAACAATAGTCGTGTGATAACGAGCTCGTTGAGAGCATTAAGAGTCCTGTGCCAGGCCATCGAGGCATCCGTTCTGGCCTTGAATCTGGCAGCCATTATACCAATTTTCTGCTCGTATTTGAACTGCGAGTACGATACAGCAATTCAGCTCGAAGCTGTGGAGACGTTGAAAATGCTGATGAGGAAGTTTTCGCCGCAAACCGTCGTTGATTTTTTATTCACCGATCAGTGTTTTTTCTCCAAGAGTTCTAGGGTAGGTTGATATGATCGTCAGCGTCCATTTTTCAATACGATGTACTTAATTGATTTGTTTTTTCACAGATGAGAGAGAATTCGTTATTGTGTTTGATGTACACTTTGTTAACATTCCCCAGTACCGAATTCAACGTTAACGAGTTGGCTGAAACTTTAATCAAACAAGGTATCAATGAACCGAAGAGAAGAGTCAGACAGGCTCTATTGGATGCTTTATCCGTCCTAGGGCAATTCATCCCACGATCCCAATTCAGAATCGATAACGTTGACGAAGAAACGCTGGTGTTTAAAAAAGCTTTACGAGCTAGATTAACGAGACGCCAGTTACCGAGTATTTCTCCCAATGGATTGTTATTGTATGCGTTTCAAATTACGTCCAAAACTGCTTTCGGTATTGTATAGAATATTTTATGAATTAAAATGTTTAGGTGAAAATTTTACCTACACGTTGATTCATTTTCAAGGTACCGATATTGAATGGATTTTAGCCGGACGCGGATCGTTATCGGATAATTCAAATAAATCCAAAGCGAAGTTCAATTACGCCCACGGAGACGATATTTCTCCCATTCAGTCGCAGCAAAGGTACTGCAATGTAATATTAATATTTAACCGTAGAAATCAATAAGAACGCGACGAGCAATTACGGTGACATGTTTTTACCACCGGATACCAGGCGGGGGTTGAACTAGTTGAATGTACTGCTGATTAATAATAAATACCTACACACTTCTTTACTCTGAAGGATATTAAAGACGTAAGGATTAATTCGGAAATTATATTACGTTGCAGCTGGAATCCAAACAGCGATAAGGTAGATTCGGCCCAAGAACGTGGTCCAACTTTGGAATATAATTCGTATTTTCCGCATAATGCTATCAACCGGGGGAATTCTGTTGAAGCATTATACACGAATCCTAAATTATACGATTTCGTAAGTGGTGTATTTACTTACTCGATTGATTGAATCATTGATGAAGATCTGATGAATGCAGTAACGCTTCGGTGTAAATTATATGCAATCTTGAACCTCGATTTCGAACGATTATTCTGCTTTTACGTTGTATCAGCTCATAAACAGACTATAATTTATCATAAAAAGAAAAGTATTTAATTAACAGCTATGCAATTGGCAAAGAAAATCGTGTAGTAAAACATACTCAAATCAAGACCTTTAAACTGTCGTCTGTCACCGGAAGAATTCATGAACCGGCGAAATTGAACAAATTGGATTTTTACGGCACATTTTTTATTAAAAAACACCGAACAAAACTCTTTCAAGTTCAAATTTTACGTACAAGGGCTCAAATTCAACATTTCTATTCAAAATTCTTCAAAAACAAAATTAAAAGGAATTAAATCCGAAATAACATGGCTGCCATCTTTAGAGAATGATCTGTTTACAAAGCAAGTTTAAGAGCGGAGGTGAGTGGTGGGGAATGTAAACAAAAATAAACAACAAAACGAATTTCAACGGTTTTCCGTTTTAGAAAATTTTGATTTCGATTTTTAATCTTTTAGCTCGAATATTTGTGATTTTTAACGATTTTTGTCGTCCAATTTAACCATAGATGAAAATCTATAATGGTAAGATAATCTTGAATAAATTATAGAATAATGAAATATACGATATGTCGATTTTAGAGGCAAGTCGTCGAGTTGGCCTCTCAAGTCTCAACTCTCCAGTTCTCATTAATGATTAGAATTACAAGTTATTCAATCTTTAATTAGCTGTCGGCATTATTATCCCTTACAGACACACCAATAATCTCTATTCTTAAAAAAATTTCCACAGGATAGAAATAGCAGTTTCGAAAGGTACAGTGCAGATTGGACAGATACCAGATTCTCTTCAACCTTCTTCGGTAACTATTACTTCAAGATTAAAATTAAAATTACAGTAGCACTTAATTGAGCTGTTTCTTCTCAACTTCATACACATTTATTCATATCATTTACAATGTAAATAATTTCATCTGCAGAAACTCTACACAACAGATACCCATCAACTCTTTCTGATACGTCAAGCTACGCATCCTCCTACGCATCAGATCAAAGTAAACAATCACATACATCCATCAGTCAAAAAAATTCGCACATAATACATTGAAGAATTTTTACAGATTTCCCAAGATTAGATCCTGCCTACGAATCTAATTTGGTAACAATTGGCAGGCCAGTTTCCGAAGATAAATTAGATAGGTTAACAGGGTACAAAAAATCATCAAAACTTCCCATTCGGTAAGTGCTAGGAAAATCTCAACCCCAAATTTCAGTAAAGGGTAAAAATTCAATCACAATATCAATTCACAGATTAGAACCAACAATTACTTCGGTACCGATACATTACAGCTACAATACAGGTGGATCTCTTCCAATACTTAATGATAAAAAAGACACCGCGTATTTTCACAGTTTCTATCAAAATCGACATAAACCGGTAAGATTATGATGATACAGGAAGTTGTTATTCAGCAATTATTACGAAGAAATTAATTTTACAGGATACTCAATTGTCTTCAGACAGCGATAGTAAGAGTAGATGGTCGAAGAACAGAGATAATAAATACAAACAGTAAGTATAAAAATATAATAAAAATCGACGTTCCTTTTTTAAAAACTAATATCACAATTGAATTGAAAGTAAACACAAAACTTAATCTAATCTCAGATCACCTATAAAAACAGCTTGTTTACAACACCCCCTCAATTCCGGCCACTGAACTATAATCCGATCGGCGAAAAACTGTAATATTTTACCACTCAAAGATAAAGTCTTCACTCGGCATATACTTTCAGAAAATATAATAACATTATCAGATAAAAACAACATTCTAGTGAGAAAAGCAACTAAACAAATCGGTACACAGGTACCAGGACCATTACATAAGATCAAGTCAGGTTTATGCAGAAGTACCACTGGTATAGAATACAATATCGCATATAATGTGGTAAAAACTGATGAAATATAAGACTGATGAACTTTTCTACTGCGAGGAATCCTTACAGCTCGATATTCTCCCTTTTGAGGCAAGCTTTCTTCAGTGGCGAGAATTTTGGCTCTGCTATTATTGTCGGATTCTGCAACGACGTAGATTCGAGGTGTAAATACCGTAGGGTCAAGGTGTTTTAGAATTCCTAATATTTCAGTGGTGTGGCCTCCGGAACCGATTACAATCAACGTCTTGTATTCCGTTTTCTTGCTGTGAGATAGAAAACTTCGGTTTTTCAAACTCAGGATTAGATAGACACATCGAATTAATAGTAGAAATATGATCAATATGAAGTAAAGGATTATGTAGTGCATGTTTAAAACCACTGGGTGTATTAAATTTAATTATTTAAAGCAAAATTTACAGAAGAAGTTGAAAAAATTTTGAAAAATTTTCAATTTTGGTTTTTCTGATAACAATTTTATCAATTCGCCAATTTTTTATTGGCTTTGTATTGAGTTTGTTTTTTACAGCACTAATACAGTTGATAGGTAATTAACCTACTTCCAATTTTTATTTTTTTTAAATTTTTGACTTTTTTTTTACTAATTAATTAAATTGAAATCTTTCTTACTTTATCAATTAGTATTTGAAAATAATAATTTTTCACAACAAATTCAGCCAAATTTACTTCATTTAAAAATTTTATTCTACTTTGCCAGAATTAAAATGTTTTTTTTTTTCAAATAAAAAATTGAAATCACCAACACCGCTGAATATTTTTAAACCAAATAATATCGTTAAGATAAAAATGAAAATACTAATAATAACACCTATATCGCTAAAACCATCAAATAATTAATTTTTTGCGCTACAATTCACGAAACTGCAATTTTACACCACGAGTCGAACTAAGCAAATAAAGAATGTTGACTTCGACGTGGTAACCATAGAATAGTATATTATGCAACTAGGGAGATAAAGTGATTTTCGACGAATTTTGAGGTTTATTGCCCGAGCGAAGCGAGGGAAATAACTCAAAATCGTCGAAAATCGTTTATCTCCCGAGTTGCATACGATATTTTTCATTGTAGAGGGAGTAAAAGGCGAGTTTGAGCACTCGAGCGATTCGCGAGAGGGAGTAAAAGTAGACTTTTACTCCCTCTACAATGAAAACACGTATTTAGATTCGGACCTAATTTCAAATTAAATGATTAAAAATTTATAGCCCGAAATTTGAACTAATTCTACTCCATCGCAGAAAGAAGTCACCTACGCACGAATATTAATTAGTAAAATTCCAAACTTCGACTGATTTTTACCAATTAAAAATTCACCAAATAAACAAGAGTCCGTCCCCATTCCATTAAATTATTATTTCGTCTTTCCTCTTCATTTTATTAATCGCAGGGATAATCGAGCTACAATTTATAAATTCAATTTCAATCTGCATCGTAAAACGATAATTATTCATTGTTTCAGATCAAAATCTCATAACGACAGCAATGCGAACGCCAATCAAATGAAAAATAAATATAATGGTCAACCTGTAGAAAACAATAACATTCTCACTACAAGTAAGATATAAAATTTCTACAAACAATACGATGAATTCTTTGTTAATGTACAAAACGTTCGGTGGATTTCGAGTCCATAATCATGATAATAGTGATTATTGCGATTATTGTATTATTTCGGGAACTTTGCGGTATTTTTGTAGCTGAATCAAAACAGCAGACCTTGAATAAGCCTAAGCTAAGAAGAAGAAAATCAAAGGTACCGGAAAACCCGATTAAAAATGAAGAAAAAGTCGTCGAGAAAAAGATTGAGACAAATGAAGAGCAAACAATCAGCGAAGAACAAAAAGAAGATCCAGAAGATAAGGTAGCTAGGCCTACCTATTTACTGCATTTGAGTAGGTATTTCGCCTTGTATTTTTTAATTTTTCGACAATTTTGCAATTTTTTCAAGCTGGGGGATCTCTTGAGCGAAGATCAAAATAGAAATATACCCGAAGAACCGAAAATTAAAAACGGACCCAGCAATGAAACTTGTAAAGAAAAATCAAAAAAATATTTAGAAAGGTAATTCATCATTTTTATTTTTTATTTTTCCTAAATTTTGACATTTTCTAATTCGTTCGTATTTTTTTCACAGAAAAGTAGGCGTAAAATTAAAACGTTCGTTGACAAAAGAGATAAAAATGCCTCAGAGCACGTTTAACGTGAATCCGGAGCAATTACCGCCATTTGAGAATCCTAAAGAAGCCATTAGTAAGATTTTGGATCAATTCCAAAGCAACGAATGGTAATTATTTTACTTTCAACGGTCAAGTTCAAATCAAATGTATTAATTTCGGTTCAATTTGCAGGGAAACTGTGATAGACGCTTTGCAAGGAGTGGTTCGACTGACCAGACACCATAATAAATATTTAGCTCCTTGTTTGCATACGTTTGTGATAGCAGTCGCCAAAGAGATACGAAATTTGAGATCACAAGTTGCCAGAGCAGCTTGCCTATCTGCTGAGAACATTTTCAAATGTTTCGATAAAATTTCCAATCAAGTAGGTACCTTTTCATATAAATAATTCCTTTTTTTATGGAATTGTTTTTCAAAATCAATCAATTTTTCAGGATATCGAAGAATTATCTCAAGTTTTATTCTTAAGAACAGCAGATACCAATAAGTTTCTGAGAGAAGACAGTAACCGAGCTTTAGACGCCATGATCGAAAATATCAAATTTTCCAAGTGCACTGTTATTCTAACGCAGAAAATAAGCAGGTAGGTAGCTCTAACTCTACAATTTAATCTTTTTGTAGATAACTAGCCCTACTCAAATATACTTTTGTTTTCAGTCATCCAAATGCTTTAGTCAGAGCTACAACAGCTCGACTCATGTGTAAAATGGTCGAATTATATGGCACTTCGAAGATCCTATCTTTGTCAAAAGACCGAAAAGAGGCCATTTTAACAACAGCTGTTCGATTTTTAATGGATGGTAATCTACAAACGAGGTACCTACTCTATATTTTTATTCGCTATTTGGTCATTTCCGGGACTCGTTTTCAATAATGCAATTTACTTGTTCGCAGGACCCATGGTAAAAATATTTTATTGATGTTGAACGAAGATAAACGAACGTTTGATATACTCACGGAAATTATGCCAACCAATGTAATGTCGACGGTTAATAAATTTTTACGTAATGTTAAAAAGTGATTCAAAATAAATTCGTATTAAATGATGTATTTTTTTATTGATGGTCTAAAGTATGTTTCGGAAATTTTGCTGGGGCTAAAAACTAGATTTTTTTCGAATCCAAAGGTGAAACTAGAGGAGAGTTCTTTGCTGTAATTCTGAGCACCTTCCTTTCTCTATTGGGTTCTAGCTTCAATAATTTATCTAGCTCTAGAAGAATCAAGTTGGACGAAATTTCAAGAAAGCACCTTGAAATTGATTGCGCTGGAGATATTCTCAATCATTAACGAAGAAATCGATTAAATGTTCCAATTTTCATCAATATTATTTATCAAAAACTAATAACTAGATGAATTTTTCTTATATCGCTGCTTCAGCTATCAAAGTCTATTCAACTATTCTTCGTAAATTTTAGAAATTCCGAGACATAAAAGGTATTTTGGAATTAGATTCACACGTTTTGCTCTTTTTTTTTTGAACATTTTGGGATGATTTATAAATCGACTCATGATCAATTTTTCACTGAAAACGAAATCTCATCCGAATTATAAAAAATAATATTTTTTACCAAAGAACCTCAACCTTACATAATTCTAAATAGTCACAGACATGATTAATTTCTCATTTTTGATAATCCTACAGTCCAATTTACCCACAAATTCACCAATCTTCTCAAAAAAAACCTTACTCAACCCTCAAAACCACTCATCAAATAATTAATACAACAAACCCAATCAACATGTAGTCATTTCTTTATTCAAAGAATTTGTGTAAAAAAAAGAAATAGGGAAAAATCTTACACTGAGACGCGAATACGATTTCTTTAAAATTACACACACACGATCGGTCGAATTTTCCGACACGATCGATGAAAAATAATTTACTTCTTAAAATATAATACTAAAATTATACTAAAGAAAGTGCTCAATTCTTTCTTAGATAATTTAAAATACAATACGGAAGCACTTATAATCATAATGTAAGGATACGATATAAAATAGAAGTTTGTTTTGCTTTTTTTTCGCTTTTTAAATCTAACAAGAAGCAGCACGTACCATGAAAATATGTATAAAAAACACACACACACACGACAAGAAACATTCTTTTTTTTCCTATTCTAAGATAATCTTAATAACGGCGAGCACCGGTACCTCCGGCCCCTTTTGCGTTCTGATGTACACTGTAAAAATAAGCAAAAAAATCGAGATTAATAGAAAAAATATTTTCATTTATTAAAAATTATAAATATGCGAGTGAAAAATATAAATTGGTAAGTAGATAAGTACAATCTTGTAGTTGAAGAAATAAATTAGACATTTGTTAGAAGCGTGGTTAACAATTAGCTCAAGATGCATCTTATACAATATGATGGACATTCAAAAAAAGTACAATGGTATTTTACCTTTACCTTCTTAAAATACGTATTCGTGAAATGAGTAAAATTATGCAACGAGAAGTACTTTTACAATTTACACGTAAAAATCAGGAATATTTCTAGTACATAATTTTCAATTTTATTCCAGAATCAAAAACATCAACTTTCTTCAAAAACTCAATATTGAAAAAATGCAATTTTTAAAAACAATTTTTCATAATTCAAGCATTGTAACTACATTTTGCTTGAAAAAGTGACTTCAGTGACCAAAAAAGTGAATGAACTAAGTGATCCCATATTTGTCAGTATCCAAGAGGTGTTTTTATTGAGAATGAAAAGGACCCCCCCCCCCCACCCAGTCAAATACATTAAAATTATTTTCATTTATAGTAAAAACGATAAAATTTCAAGTTTGGAAATACATTTCTTTTTCAAATTTTAAAAACACGAATTCAAAACATTTGTTGGATCACTTTTTTAAAAAATTTCCTAAAAAAAATTAGGAGAAAAAATAAACCTGTTATAAAATAAAAAAGGGGATGGGAATTCGTCAAGTCACGAAGCAAAAAAATCACAAAATTTAAAGAGAAAAAATCATCAATTCATCATCGTAGAAAAAAAGTTTACAATAGAAAGTAATGAAAATGAAATTGAGATGAGTAGCAACCATCAAGTTACAAAATTGAAAATGATAAGAAAAATATTTGTAAAGAAATGTATGTCTATTGTTATACAAAACAAGAAATGAAAAAAGCTGCCATTTAAGCCATACCATAAAATAAATAAAATACATTTTGTAAGAACCATAATGCCAAAAATGATAACGAAGCCATCAATAGATTTTTTTTCAGAATTCGGTCAAAAAGATAGTTGAAAAGGAAAAGAAAGGAGATGAGACTAATAAAAATTTTGATTTTAAAGAAAAATAGGTCAAAATGTACAACTTTTCTTTTTAATCCAAAAAATGATCAAAAATTGGTCAAACGAGATTTTTTAATGCAGAAATGGACACTATTGACAAAAACTGGTCAAAATATATGTAATATTATTCTTTTCAATTTTAAAAATAGTCAAAAATGGATCAAAACGTGAATTCTGTTGTTTTAATTCAAAAAAAATGGGTCAAATATTGTCAAAACGTGAATTTTTCCATTTAATGCAAGCAAATGGAATAAATAGACAAAAATTTGCAAAAATTGATAAAACTCGGTCAGAAATTCAGAATATGAATTTTTTCTTGCAAAAATATGGTCAAAATGTATATATCTGCTGTTGAATATAAATGAAGAAAATTTGATAATATAAATTTTTTCTTCTCAAAATATAAAAAAAATATGATCGAAATACGATTTTTTTTATTTTAAAATAAAAAGAAATCGAACTCGACAAAAAAAATCAAAACACAAATTTTGACCACTCTCACAAATTTTCAGTCCTTCATTTTCGCGAAAACAAGAAATAAACTAGTCAAGCGATTTCTCTCTCTCCCCCCTTTTCAAAAATCAATGGAACAGTCGAAAATACAATTTTCCACCCTTTCCTCTGCCGTTCCGACAATACTCAACCAAATCCACCGATAGCTTCGTTAATTAACACATGAGAACCGTAATTAATGGTACAATTAATAGAAAGCATTATGAAAAGAAGCATTTATCATGCACACCAGGCATTATTTAGAAACCATTGAGAAAAAAACACCGCCATAATGGCCCATAGCTGCCGCACGTATCGCCACCGTAATTTACAGCCATTTTGTAAGAGGACTAGAGATTTCTTGTTAGCAAAGATCAATCACAACAACAAAATCACTAGTCTTCCATACAATCTTAGCGTACACAAACATGCTGTTGTTAGGAGTTGTTAGATTAAATTAGGCCACATCGTTACTCGAGATTAGTAGAGAGCTGCGGTTAGTCAATTTAAGTTGAAAATTTTTCCATACGGAATGTCGAACACACTTGCACGTAAAATGCTCAAATTTTTCGACATTTTTACGATATATTTTTAAAGATATATGTCAGGTAGGTACATAGAGAACCACCATTCATGCGGAAATACCTTCAAGACCAAGTACCTCAGCCCCAAAAGCGTTAAAAAAATAGAACTGGTTCGACGACTCGTCATTAACCATAATTTCTAAGCCCTTGGTACCAAATATATCAAGAGTATTCTTCAATTAGCTTGGTTATTTAATCATCTGGAAAATGAATTCAATCCCAATTGCCCGGAATCAGATACGTACCATTGTTGTAAGAGATACTGCGCCATTTGTATTTGGTTGGGTAAACCGGTAATAGTGATAATTCTATCGTTCGAACCCGGTAAAGGTTCGTCGATCGTGATATCGGCTCCGGACTCGATACGTACTTTACGTATTCTAGTACCACCTTTACCGATGATAGCACCGGCCAACTGAGAAAATAAATGCAAAAATTAAATTCACAACCATCGAATTAAATTATCAATTGAGGTGAAAAAATCGCCCAACTTACATCTTTAGGAATAGTCACTTGAGTAGAACTTCTAGTTCCGGGGCCGGCACCGTTTCCAACCATGCCTCGAGGAGCTGGGGGCATATTGTAATCGAGGTCTTCTTCGCCTGCGAACAGCACCATCGGTGAGCAACCTTCCATCAAGTCTGGACGAGTACCGATGCCGGAACCACCGCCGCCACCGCCACCGCCGCCTCCAACGCCAACTCCGCCGCTGTTATATTCACAATCCTCGACACCGTAGCCGCCTCTATAGCCGCCTCGAGCTGGTGGCCTATAACAAGGATCGGATTATTAGTAACACGTCCATGGTGCCTACTTGTTTGGTCCCATCCGAAAAAATTATCATTTTCATCCCATCGTGTAATTTTTTTGGGCTTCGGACCGAACAAAATTTTGAAAGGAGGTCAAAATTTTCGGTTTCTTCAATTTTTTTCTCAATTGTTGAAAAAAAATGAAAGGATTTTGGGACCAGTGGCCATCATGTATGTAATTTTTCAGTTTTTTGAACTTTTCGTTCAATTTTTGAAAAAAAAATGAAAGAATTTTGCAATTACTGCAGATCAAGAAGAAATCATTAAAAAGTACAGATATTTCGTATGACTGACTCACCCTCCCAAAGGAGCTCCTCGCGGTGGTGGACCTCCACCGAATCCACGACCTCCTGGTGGGCCTCTGCCTACGGGACCACCTCGCATCGGTCCGCGACCAGCATCAAATGCTGGACCGCCACCGCCACTACCGTAACCGCCGTATTCGTCGGCGAAGTAGTCGTCATAGTTGTTCGGATCGTAGGGATTATCAGGTCCTTTGATCGGCGCTTGCTGCGAAAAAAAAGAAATAATGTTATCTTCAAGTATGTTGAATCAAAATACTAAAGCTAAAATGAAAAGGAAGACTTTTCCATTAAAATTTTCACCCCCCCCCCCTCCCAAAAACAAAAAAAGTCATCAAAGTGAGAAAAATTTTCTCAGAAACGAAAACGAACATTTATGGAAATAATGACATGAAAATTAAGCAAATCAAGCAAAAAATGGTCAGAAAATAATTATAATCATTTTATCTAGAATAGGCCAACGAAATTTTAAAAAATTGGCTTGAATAAGCATATCATTTATAAAAATGGGCTGCAAGATTCTAAAATTCAGAAAATTTCAACAGAATATTAAAATATTCATTTTGAATGTTTCTAAGACGTTCATTCAATTTTTTGGAACCTTTCAGACGTAGGTAGGTAGATTGGAAGGTACCTATCTGAAATTTATTTCTTGAATTATTCAGTATTTTTTTCATCCTCTTCAACATTTTTTTTTCTCTTAAGATGTTTACTGATCCAATCAAACCAAATCTTGTGACTTTTGCATCAATTTGTTCGTTTTTTTTTTTAGAAAAACTTCAAGCGTCTTAAAAGGTTTAACCAAGACTTCAAAAAAAATACGAAGCCGGTTTTAAAATTTTTTAGTCGAATAAAATCCATTGGTTTTTTTCTTCCTTCTTCTGGCCATTTTTAATATCATGTTCAAGGGGGGGGGGGGGGTATTCCTCAAGATTGGGAAAAATCCGGGACAATTTTAAATCTGAAATCCGAAATCCTTTTTAAAAATGGATTCAAAATCCAAAATCTAAAATCATCCATATAATAGGATCTAAAATCCAAAATCCTTTCAGAAAGCGGATTTAAAATCCAAATTTCGAAATCTAAAATTCAAAACCTAGGTTAAGATAATGAAAATAAAAATATTGTTCTCGTTCTATCTACAAACTGGCGAAATTGTAGGGAGGGGGCTAGAATTTTTTAGACCCCCGGTGAAATTCGATATGACATACTACGAAATGAGATGCCGTGATGCCTGAACACAGATCACCGGATCACGTCACACAAACGTTTTTGGACTTTGAAATAAAAAGATTTTGAAAAAATGAGATTTCAAATCCAAAATCCGTCATGAGAATGAATTAAATTCAAATTCCAAAATCCAGATTTTGAGATTTTTTGAATTTTAAATCCAGAAGGATTAAAATCCTGCCCAACCCTGGTATTCCTTGCTTATCACAACCTCATCAAAAGTATATGTTTATGCTCATAAACAAAAATAGCACAATATCTCATTTTGCAGAATTTATAAAATTTAAGCACGTATACCAAATTTAATGACCAAAAAATATACTTTTAATCATAACAAATTCGAGTTTAGGGTGAATCAAAATGCACAATTTTTCACACATTCTAGGTCAAAAAGTACCACAAAATTTTTTTTCGTAAAAAATTACACTTGTCCATTGTTTTTATCATTTTCATGATCAATAGACAACTTCACCCATTTTAAACCATCCAAGTACAAGGTGTCCACTGGATCTGAAAAATGAAAATTCTTGCTATTCCTGAAGTTTTGTGGCTATTTTCGAAAAATTTTCTCGTTTCAAATTTGACCAAAAAAGAACTTTCTCTCTTAATACTTCGAGTAGAAAATTCAAGAAAGAGTTGAAAATTCTTGCTTTTTCTGATTTTCTTACCAAGTACAAAAGTAAAATTCTGGCTAATTTCAGGGTTTTCATGTTTTTCTTGCCAGACACCTTGAAGTAGCACATAACCGACTTTCAAAGCAGTGATAAAGTCCGTCAGACTTTGTATCAGAAGTTTTTTCCAAATAAAAATGACCGAGTTTTTGAATAAAAATACAGTTTTAGAAAAATACCATCCCATTTATAAAAATCCTGTATTTTTTCGGCTCAAGTGAAACGAAAACGAAAAATTTTACAAAGAAAGTTCCAAGTCTGAAAATTCACTAATTTTTTTCAATTTTAAATTCGAGTGTTCAGAACCTACCCCTTCACTCTCCAAATTTGAAAATTCGCTTTTTTCTCACCAGAATTACAAAAAACAAAAAAGTTTATAAATTAGAATCATTCAGAAGTCGAAAAATAGTTCGAAAACACTTGAAGGAACAATGCCAAAAATTTCGAAAATTTTGATGAGAATAGTTACTGAAATATTTTTGAGAGAGGTGATATGAGATCAACCTTCATTTTCTATTTCAGACAGATAAATTTGGGTCCACAAAATTCTCGAAATCAGTGCCTCGTAAAATCTCAATTTCAATGTTCAACTCTCAAAAAATGATCAACTGTTTTTTTTTTCATTTTTTCCCCGATACCAAGGACATATTTTAAATTTGAAAAATGAATCATTTTGAAAATTTTGGGTTTCACATAAAAAACCAAAATAAAATACCATCTTCTTCCAAATTTTAAACCTCAATTTACCAACTTCGAAATTAATTTTTTTCAAATAAAAATCTGCATAGGTTTAAGCGATTCGAACTGGTACCAACTTGAAGACAAACGTTATTTTCAAGTAGGCCTATTTTTTAAAATTTGAACATGTATGAAAAAATTTATTTTTAAATTGCTTCGGCGGAATCAAAAATACAAAATTTTCGCAGCCTTGTCAAAAGGAACAATTTCATGGTCAAAATAAAATCACTGAACACAGAACCCCAGAACAATCTGAAATCGATTTCTTCAACTCACCTCTTACTTTTCCACTCCCACCTCGCACAATGCCATTTTCCATTTTAATAAAATTGAAAAAACCACTCTTCGCCGATCGTACACCCATTTCAATCAATTTACAGCCAATTTCGTCGAAATATTAATACGTTATCTCGCGCAGATGAAACTCAGCTGCCATAAAATATCCTACACGGGCCACGCGTCCCGATTCGTAGACGTAATAAATTTAGCCAGCCTGTATTGTGTACACAGAAATACGTTCCCTATCCCACGAATAAGGGAAGCGAGGTAACAAAAATTCATACTTACTGTTTTGATTAATTCTAAAATTTCTTTCAAACATTCGATGGCGGTGCTACTGGCGCCAGTGAGTTGTACAACGCGATCCGTACTGTCTGGGCAACAATTCGAATAGATTTTAATTCTCGCTCCGGTTTTCTGCAATGACAAAAACACGCACAATAATAATTTACACCGTTAAATAAATGTATTAAAAAATACACACTCGCACATACATTACGAAATACAACACAATGCCGACTCTATACGCGATAATAAAACATTCCGAAAAAAACCTAACTCGTCAAGTGCCTATAAAACGCGCTGTCAGCGTACGTAGTAAAGAATTGGTCGGCGAAAAAAGTATAACTTGAACGTTTTTAAAGGACACTTCACCAGCAATAAAAAAAGTCTCGTAGAAATGTTGCCTATCTTCAATATTAAAGGCGCTACGACAAACGTTCCAGTTCTCGCCTTGACGAACAGATCCTGCCTGGCTTCCAACACAACTCAATTTTTTCATACGATAGAACGACAGCGAACAGGCAAATTTTCCTTTTATCAATTGTCGTAAGCGTTGGAGGCCGAGCCTCGAGATTTTTCATTAATAAAGCAAATACAAATCCATCCTTCTTTTTTTCCCTTCCTCGAAAGTAATTTTACAAGATTTGAGAAAATTTTATCATTTTTTTTACTGTTTATTTGAAACATGTCACGTCATATTTTGATTAATTTTTCTACCACTCCTCTCCAAATTACCACCAGACGACCGATGAAATTGGCTTAATTCGATAATCTTGGATTTTGAGATTTTTCATCTAATTTTTGTTGATTTTTTTTAAAAAATGATCCTACTGAATCCTAAAATTTGAATAAGATCGATCAAATCAATATAATTTCCAAGAGGAAAATCAAAATTGCAAACAAATTTTTTTTGGATTTTTGTCTGAATGTGATTAATTTCAAAAATTCAAGATACGATTTTGATACGAAGCATAAGTATGAAAAAATTAGGAGACTCGCAATTTCATTTTCATCAAAATATTTGCAGCCAGAAATAACTTTTGAGATGAAGCTGAATGAAATTTCGTCGAAAAAAGATGACAAGAGGTTAATTGACTAGTGCCCCCCCCCCCACTTCATCGATGAAAACAGATAATTTCAATTGAAACGAAAATGAAGGAAATGAGCAGAAAAGAATGAAAAAAATCATGAAATGATCCAAAAATTTTGTATTCAAGCTTTTCAAAATAATCTTAATCTACAGTGAGAAATTTTGGAAAATTCAGATCTCTAGATGAGAAATAAGGAGAAATTCCAGTTGAACACAATGATTCAAAAAATTCCAAAAGTGTTGAAAATCAGAGAAAATTTTCATTTCAAACTTGAAGATTTGTTTTTCATAAAAGAAAATGATTATGATTTTGTTTTAAAGCTTTCCAAATGAGGAATCAGGAAAACTGAAGTCACAAAACTTTTATAAAAATCTTTGAAGTAAAATAAAATGTTCTAAAAAATTATAAAAGATTATAAAATTTTCTGAAAAATTACAAAATTTTCTGAAAAATTATGAAATTGTAGTCACAATTTTTCAATGTGGCATTTCCCTGAGGGAAAGTGACATTGGAAAAAATTGAACCTCCCTAAAAATAAGAAATGAAAATATGACTTAATGTGAAAAAAATCTCAATTTTTTTACTTTTTCGTGACCCCCCCCACCTCAAAAAAGTTGAAAAATTAATATAATAAATTAAAGTAATGGAGATAACTTAAAATTCGCTGAAAATGATATTATTGCTGCCGTCCTACAAGAGTTTTAAACTTGAGTAATTATTTACTTCAAATTTTTTTAAGTAAATTTTGAGCTTATTTTATAACTTTTCATGATTTTCGTGATCACTCTCCTGAAAATGATGATTTCAATTCGCACGATTTTTCAGACACGTTGGATGTTTTTCAAAACGAAATGATCCTAAAATTTTTTTTAGCCTAAGGTAATTTGAAATCCTTGGATCTTTTGATTTTGTTTCAATTTCCGAGCAGTCAACAAATCAATCGAAAGTATGATAATTTTTCAAAGAAGACTTTCGATTTTCTTTTCGTACTCACAAGTCAATCAATTTGATCTTACATTTCATTTTTTTCTTCAAATACCTATTCAAGCTTTCGAAACCTCATAATCATTGGTGAAACGATTTCTTCAATTTTCGATTAATCCAGGTATCATAATGAAATTTTTCAAGAAAAAAGTAACTTTCAGTAACTTTTTTTAAGCAAAAATGATCAAAAAGTGCCCAAAAGTAACCAAAAGTAACCAAAAATTCAATTTTTTTCGAAAGACAATTTTTTTACAGTTTTCTGGGGGTGGGACAATTCATTTTGTAGTTTTCTGCAAAAATTTCAAAGATAAATCAACCGAAAAGACGTGAATAATTTCATTGCTTAAATTCCTTCGTCAAAACAACAAACAAATCAAACCAGCAGAAATCTATTTTTTTATTTTTTTATTAAAGAAATTTGAAAAATAGCAATTTTTACGTGAAAATTCGAATTTTTGCATGGAAGTACGAAGAAAAAGTGACTTTTGAGAGGAAAAAAGTAACCAAAGAGACCTCTTGAACGTGAAAAATAACCAAAAGTGACTGAAGTCGAAAAAAGTGACTAACACTCTAAAAAAGTGACCCACTATGATGCCTATTAATCGATCGATTACTGATAAATCGATTTGAAATCGGTTTATTATTCGATTTTAACCCAAAATTAGTTTTCTTTCGATTTTTTAGTTGATTGATTTTCAATCGATTCGGTTTCCGATTAATCGATTTCAATATCGATCGATTATTTCGATTGGATTTCAAATTGATTGACTTTTCGATTCATCGTTTTATCAGATTCGATCCAGATTTTTCGATTCGATGCAAAATCTATCACCTGGTGGATTAAAATGAAATTTATTTTCGATCAATCAATGTCGATTTTCAAATTTTATCAAAATCAATTCACATCAATTCCGAAAAAAACCTTTCATTTTTTACTCCCAATTTCAGCAAATCCATTCAAAAAATCCCAACCATGTAAATGCTTCAAAATCGACTCCCCCTTCCCCTCATCTCCCAGTCTAAATCCCAAATATCAATAAACACCACTTTCAACACACAGATTCCAAAATTATTCAAAATCAAATCAACCCATCCATCCGAACGATTAATTCTACATCACACCCCAAACATCTCAACCCCTTTCAATCCCCCCCATCCAAAATCATTTCAAATAATAGTCTTTTCGAGTTATTTAAGCATTCCACATCCTATTGAATCCCCATCGGAAAACACATCGGTAATATATTCAAGCAACGAGCATACCTCAACAAAAGGGGAATCTTCATCCTCCTCCCCCACAAAGTCATCGACTTCCCAAAAGACTCGAATCGGGTAAAAATGTTAAATTTGCTCCAATAACAATACGTGCTAGTCAGTTTACTGTACGTTGACACGCATAAAGCTACGATAAAGTAAAAAAAAAAACGACGCCGCGACGTCAAGGGTGCCAAAGAAGGCATCGCCAATAACAACAAAAAAGAACTCGATGCCACGCGCTACCATCATCCTCTTCCAACGTATAGGTATAACAAACGCACAGTAAATACGTACACAATGAAATAAGGGGGTAGAAAAAGAAAAAGCTCAGATAAAGGATCAACGAAGAGAGTGACTGAGACAGAATTACACTCGAAAACGTCTTTTTTTATTATCATTATTCTTTACCTCTCGTAATTCTTTGACTTTTCCGCCTCCTTTTCCAATTATACATCCAGCTTGGCTTTGATGAACGAGTACTCTCAAGTCGACATCGTCTACCGAACTATTTTCGTCTTTAACCGCTCCGGTACGATTTTTGTTTCCTCTGCCTCCGGCCTATAACAAAAAATTACATAAGTTCACGTAACATGGATATCTAGAATATTTCAATTTACAAATCTAAATCTAAATTGAATCGAAAGACGAAGGAGAAGGAAAAAATACGGAAAAAGTTTTTCTACCAAAATATACGACGACGAACAGGGTGCTCTTGTACCTTACCTGAAGTATACGAACGTATTTCCACCCTAATATCAGTCAAATACTTCCCTAGCTCGGGTAACTGTATCAATCCAGTCGTAAATTCACGTAAAAAGTCGTCCATATTGCTCATCGATGCAGATCGTCCATCTCGCAGCCTTCCACCGATGTCCAGTTCTCTCAAAGCATCCGATTCCGTCTTCGGTTCGAAAAAGGTGATTTATATTTTAATCAAAGCGTATAAAAACTTCAAAAGCCACCCTCGTTTCTCGTTATTTGCTCCTTTAAGCGTGCACACAACACGCACCTGTAATTTTTTACTCACACCGAGCCTTTGGTTCGCATCGAGGGAGTGTAAAAATAGGTAACTCGAGATAAACGTACGAGTACTCGACGGTGCTACCCTGTCACACTCTCACTCTTTTGTACGTAAAAGGCGCAACGACTCTTTCGTCGTTTAATTTACCTAATTCATTACGTCAATTTTCATTTTATAAACTAAATGACAGCTTTAGTAAATCCTCAACGGACGAATTAGCCGATAAAATTATCTTTCGCCGGAGCTCGTATACTTTTTCCTGCTCGTTTCGCAATCCCCTTCCAATACCCGCCATCCCATCGGTACAATGAACTTCGCAATCTCATTCATACGGTCGTATATTTTTTCCCACTCGTTCGCTAATGACGTATTTATGTGACTGCGTCGAGTACTCGAGCTGGTTTTTTTCTTCACTTCGGTATTTTTATTTCGGCGGATTATTTTAATACGTGTATCGGAAAGGAGATACGAGTTGGAGCATTAACGAGATAAACGAGACAGAATGGATACGAATTTTCAAGCGAGATGGAGTTTTGGTGATACTTTTTTTGACGTCTCGGCGAGCGGTTTTATTCGTTGAATAAGATCAATTTTTATTATTCAGATGTTTCGAGTTGATTTTAAATTGATAAGAATTTACAAAATTATACGAAGGGTGTTTAATGACACAGCTGATTGAAATTTTAATTAAACTGTTATTAAGACGTCACAAAAATAAAAAATAATTTAAGAGAACGAAAAAATAATCAAAATGATACAAAATTGTCAAGAGGTCATTAAACAAGTTCAAATTGGTTAGAATTTTTAAAAATTGCATCAATTTTGTTAAAACACTACCAAAACTGTTTAATATACTAAAAATTGGACAAAATAGAAACAACTTAGAAATTGGAAAAAATTTGATTATAAATTTGTTCAAAATACTTTTCTTAAAAATTGAAGCAAAATTCGTAAAAAACAATTAAAATTATTTAAAACACGAAAAAATTGAGTAAAATGCCATTACAAATCATTAAAACGAAATCAGAAGTTCAATTTTTTCATTTTTTAATAAGTTGACTGAAATTTTGACCAACAAATTTAGTACAAAATTTAAAAACTCGTCTAGGGAAAATACCATCTTGGAAAAATATGTATAGGAAAAAAGAAAATTCTGTTTTGGGAGATCCTCATCATCTCGTAACCAATTTTGGGAAAACATGTTTCAGAAAAAATCATGTAAATGTTGCTTCCAGAATAAAAGCTTTTCAATCAGAAATGATCGATTTTGCGAAATTTTCAAAAATACTTGTTATTATAATGAAAAAAAACCTCATGTGGCAGGGTGAATCTAGGACGAAAATTTTTACAGAAAGTAATTTCACTGTTTTTTTTAACATGCCGAGAGGAAATAAAGAGTTACTTCTCTTGCACAAAATATATGGCACTTACACAGAAAATTGTCCAAATCGACAAAAAAATAACCAAACTCTTATAAAAATTATCAAAATGAGGTTAAAATGGCAAAACGTGTTGCAAATCAATTGAATTGTGGTAAATTGTTTTAAAAATTGAGAAAATATCACTGATATTGATAAATTGACAAAAAATTCTGAATGCAATGAGGAAAGTTCAAAATTACGTTCATTTAAAAAGTGTTAAAATGCTTATGAAATTGTTCAAAAATTCAAAAAAAAGTCATCAAAACACTTTAGAAGTGATTGAAACGATATAAAAATTGTTAAAAAAATAAATTATATCGAAAAAATAATACCGAGACCAAAAAACCAAAATTTATCGAAAATTGTGAAAAATTTTCAAATAAGAGTTTTCCAGTTACAAAAGTGACTTATTTTCGTGTTGTTTTTCTCTCTATTTTGCAATTATTTTCACATTGATGTAACAGTTTTCACATTATTTTTCACAATTTATAATTTCAAAATGAGGTCTGCGAAATTTTATGGTCTGTTGCAAGATGGTGATAAAATTTTCCAATAGATTCGTCAACTTCTTAAACAGGTATTTCAAACGTTTTTTAGAAAATTGATAAAACAGAGGTAAGGTATGTTTTCTTGACGTTGACCCCCCCCCCCATCTCTTATTCCTTAAAAATAACGATTAACAATTAAATATAAATTATTTCTAGGCAAAAAAACTGTTCTAAGAAATTTTCCAACTTTTAGGACCACCAAAAAATATTCTGTAAAGACGAGAAAAGTAGATATGAATACTTTAAATCTCGAAAATGCTATCTAGATACGTAATTATAAAATGGTTCAGAAAAATTTGGTATACACTTAAACAGATACGATTTTCCATAAAATTTAGTCAGTATTACTACAATTTTACCAATTTTTGGTTCATTATCGACTATTGATCAAATTTTATAAAATTTTTAGGCAATTTTAATTTTAATTTGTCACAATTTTTTGTCAATTTTGAGCCATTTCATTATTTCAACACAGTCTACGAAGTTTTTATGGGAGTTCAATCAATGATTTTTTTACATTTTCAACAAATTTTAAATTATCAAATATTTACTTTGAATAAGGACGAACTAAAGTTGACTTATTATTATTTTTCTTTTCCTCCGGGGGGAGGGGGGGGGGGAAACTAAAATTTCTAACTGAAATGGAATTTTTCCCAATTTTTTAGACCTAAAATAAAATTTTTCCAAGAAAGGTAAGTAATCACTTCCACAAAATTTTCAACTGAAAATGCAACTTAATTCGCTACTTTTGGAGGTTCCCCCATTCTCTGTTTGGTTCGCATTGACTGACAATAATTTAGGTACGAAAATTTGCTATTTTTTGTAAAAATTCAAAATTTTGTTTCAGATTTTTTTCATCTCTCCCCCTTATCCACCCTTTACTCGATATTTCCACAATGACATAAATTTTGTAAGAAAAACACAACACCCAAGCTTATGTAAAGCCATCTCCAACGACAAATAAGCAATTTGAAGACATCGAAATTACCGTCTCACCAATAGTTTTGCACTTCTTTTCAGAATGCAATGATTTTTAGCATCCTAAAACGAGCTGTCATTAATACTACTTCATTAATGCTTCGCATCAATGAAAAAATTAGTAGTAAAAATATTTACTGTTGTCCACAAGCGAAACTAAGTGATCTATGAAGAAATCAATTAGTATTAGTATGGACGAAATATAAAAATAATAGGTAAGTATAATTATGCACTTAAAATTATTCATTGGACGAGGCTAAATTCAAAAATTTTACAAATTAGGCGAATTTTCAAACAAAAATCACCAATTGCGAATAGGAATTGGTAGTTTTTACAAATTTTGTGTTTTTTTTTTATTACGACAATGGATTTTACGATCAGAATTTTTTGAGATTACTCAATTTAATCAATAAATCTGTCTCGTTGGGAAATTTCTTAATCGAAATATCAATCGTAATCTACGAAGTTGAGCCTTTTTACACCAAAGAATATCATCAGTATTATCTAACCGAGAAAAAAAACAGGGAGGAGGGAGTAAGTAAGAGTAGCTCATTATTCAACACCATTCTCATCAGATAAAAATTCTGGATTTTTTTGAATTTCCACATGCATTAGACTCCAAAAATCCTAAACTAATATTTTTTCGAGAATCAAAAATTGTAAAACTGACTTTTGCTTCTTTGGCATATTTTATCGTATTTTCAAACAAACGAAGAACACATTATCCAAAAAATCAGATCCGAAAAAAAGACTAGAAAAAGTTCGTAAGCAACTATATATTTTTACATCCCAACAATCGAATCTTTTCGAAATTCATTTTTTCTACTTCTCGTATTATGTACGAAAAGTTTCACCCGTGAATGAGAAAATTTTCGAGGTTCTACCTTTCAATTTTTTTTCTACCTCCGCATCTTATAACCGGACTACCGAAATAAAGTACACAGAGAAATCGTCCTCTCAGAGACGTGAAATTAACTTTTTTTACGTCTAGATTCGATCGAGAAAAAAATCGTCTTAAAAGGCAATTTTATTTAGACATTTCAACTTAAAAATTCGAATAAATTTCAAAGCAGCCAAATAACCGAGGAAAAAAATTAACCTCGAACGAAAAAAAATCCTTGAAGTTTCTCAGACAGACTGCCTCCGCGAAGAGCAATCCGCATCAACATAATTACTATCGTCGATTCTTTGTAATTTTTCTCGAATCGAAGTTCAATTCCAAGGTTTTCAGCGTCCGCCAAAAATCATCAAATAAGTCTATTCGACAAAAACGAATGAAAATTCATCATTTTTATCACGTACGTAAATATCAAGTGGTCGTTTTGTTTGCCTATACATATTTCAAATTTCAGATTTTTGTTTCGTCCTGAGCATATTTCTTTTCTTTTTCGAATCTCGTACATTCCTTTCATTTCGAATAACTGTCGACTCGTCTATGACTAGGTCAATGAGATTTTTACCTCTTCTCCCTCTGTCACTTTCTCGTTAACACTTGGACAAATAATCGTACTTCGTACACGTATCGATAAAGTTTCCCAAAAAGTTGAAAACATTTCGCACGAATTAAACTACGAGTACATATAAACGTGTCCACAACACTTTTCAAAGGATAAAAACGAACGCATTTTCGAGGATCAATTTTCCCTTTCACTCTCTATCCCTTGTCATTTCTCTCGCTCTATATCTCATTTTCTGCGCCCTTTTAATCGCCACGACCTGTACTACAACTACGACTAATTTCGAAAACGTTAATTCGTTTAAAACGTGAATTTTTCACTCGATAATTGAAGATTCATTCGACTTCAACGCGAAATAACCAACCGTATTGATCCCTTATTTGGAGCCCAGAAGCCTACCCTGCTCCCTCGCTCATCTTAATTCGTTTTTATGTAAAAAATGGGTTCCTTTTCGGCTCGGTTTGTTGCCTGAACTGAAATTTACGTATTTTTGCGAGAATGAGAATTTGTTCCAATTCTTTTCGTATTCGTATACGCTGAGTAAAGAAAAAACGGAATAAAGGGATCGCATAGTGAAAGGTTTACTAGGACTTTTTGTCCGCCTGAAAGTACTAGGTACAAGAGCTTCTTTTTTCACCTGTTTTATTTCATTTTGACTTTATCTCAGTTTACCATGGGTGATTTAATTCGACTCGATTTTTCAATCGGTCAGATCGATTATTTCTGTTGGGTTCATATTAAATCAAAATTTTCAATTTATTCGCCTCGAGTGTTTTGGAAGATTTTCCCACACCATATTTCCTTGCACTTAATAAAGGATTATTTTGTTCGTAATTAATTCATCGAACAATTATTTTGCAGAAATAGCAAACATAGCTCAAAATTTCGTCGAAACTTTTAAAATCACAAAAAATAAAATTTCTAAAAGTTCGGTTTAACATCCTCAAAAAATCCTCACAATTGTTCAAAGTGTTGTTAACGAATTCAAGTCGGTGAAAAAAAATCTATAAAATTCGTCGAAAATTACATAATTTTTTTAAATTATCAAAAAAATTGCCAAATTAATGACCGAATGAGTTCAAAACACCATAAAATGGTCAAAATGAGGCAAACCCGTTCAAAAAGTCGAAAAAAATTCAAATTCGCATGAAAATAAGAAAATTGTACAACAACTGTTCAAAATGGCATAAAATTTATGGAAATGCCATAATAGATTTTTATCAAATAGGCATCATAGAAAATGTGCAGAGCATTGATAAAATTATTGATCGATTATGAAATAATTTCAAAACATCGGAAAAATTGTTAAAAATATATAAAAATTGTTAAAATAATTCAAATTGTCAAAAAATTAATTGAAAAATCGTAAAAATAGTTAAAATTAATCAGATCACACTACTATAGAACGATTGTTAAAACTGGTTCGAAAGTTGTTCAAAACTTTGTAAAAATTGTTTTAAAATGTTTGAAAAATGGTACAGGAATCGGAAAAATGAAAAATTTCAGTACAGATTTTTCAGATAATATCTTCGACGTTTCAACATGTTTCATGTTCATTTTCATAGATTCGACCATTTTCTTCAAATTTTGGGGTTATTTCATATTTTTTACGATTTTACAAAGTTTTGAATTGTTTACCGAATTTTAAGATGAATTTGATCCAATTCTTATGAAAATTTTATACTTTTTCTCTCGTTTAAGTTAATTTATGAAACGTATTGAAAAAATGTTTGGATTATTAACATAATGTCATTGATATCTGATTGATTTTTTCTCAAATAATTATTACTTTTCCATTTTTATTCCCAAAAGCACTATTTTCAATTTTTTTTTCCAAAAAATTGCATACAGGGTGGTGTCTTGAAGGGATTTTTTTCTCAAAAAACACTACAGGGTGGTGTCTTGAAGGGATTTTTTTCTCAAAAAACACTACTTTTTCACCATCTTCTACAAAATATTCAGGAACCTTCTCTCCGGTTAAAAAATATGACTCCAACTCAATCCTTAAAATTTTCAGACTCCGGTGTTTCAAACTGACATAAATTCCAAGGAAGCCCTTGCAAATTTTCCAACCTACCTAACTAAATAGGGAATCGTCGACGGTATTTTTTTCTCGTTATATCGTTTTGAAAAATATCAATCCATTTATGTTTCGCTGGGGCAAAATTTTTTTGCCAAAAAAACTTCAAAAGCTGTCATCTTTTTTTTTACCATTCTAGTTATCAAGGTGAGAGCAAGTTATCACTTATAAATACTTCGTATTTTTTCATTTGTTCACTATTTTTGAAATTTTCTAGTATTAGTTTTTCTCCCATCATTTTTTGGCAAAATGGCCTTTAGCTGCAATTTTACAAGAGTTTCAAAATTATAAATTGGGGAACCCTTTTGATTTTGATCACTGGAAATCATTTTCAAGCTGACTTAATGTCTATTTCATAACTTCATTTTTCATAACCTGTGAGACACCCTGTTATAAGATCTCCCCTTCCCCTCAGACAAAATGACAACTTTCACTTTTTCAAAAAATTAAAGATACAGCTTTACTTATTGCGGAAAAATTCTCAAATTGAAAAAAAAATTGATCTATTTTTTGTAAAGTAAGCGAAATTTAGTTTTTTTTTTCATTTTTTCACCATTTTTTGGATAAAATCTGAATGAAATTTGAAAATTTTTCTTTTCCTCAAAGAAACCATGAACGTTTTTCAAAAATTAATTTCACAAGCATTTTTCAATTTTTTCTTTGCTTGTTCATGATGTTTGAAAAATCTCACTGACTTTTGCGCTAGTTTGAATCGATTTGCATTTTTTTCTATTGAAATTATGTTTTCAAATGTGAAAAAAGTGTTTTTTTAAAAGTATAAAAAATGAACATCAAAAATTAGTAGAATTAAAGTTCAACGATTCTGTATAAAATTCGTGTTCTTTCATCTTGAAACAAGAAAAAATTAGAAACAGATACGATAAAATTCAAACTGATGCCAAAAAACCTCTCCAAAATTTGTATTTTTCCTATTTTTGTGTAATTTTCTCATTTCCCACAGAAACCCCCCCACTCACCATCAACACTAACGATGACCTCTTGGCAAATCTTCCTCATAATTAAACTCCACAACTGAATTTCCTCCGTCGCGTTAAATTCCAGCAAAACAATACGCGTAAAACTTCCTCGAGTACCCATGTCGTATATAAATTCATATTTTTCGACAACTTTCCATCAACCACTCCGCACAGTAAAAATCCCTCAGCTCTTCACCCCTTTCGAAACCCTCAACCCTCATTCCCGCCACCGGCAAAAAGTGCCACTGCCACAACAAACCGCAACCCTTATCCATAAAATACGCCACACACTACCACAACACACCTCCGTTTACGTAACGTATAAATGATGACTCGCCAACTCGTCACGATATCCACCTGACACGTACACGTCAGCTGGCACTTGTACAGCAGCGTAGCATGACACAGTCCTATAAAAATCATCACCTTTTTTCAACCGCCAGCCAGGGGCGAGGGGGCTGGAGGTAAGCGTACGATAATCCTTCACGCTACTGCTTCTTCAAGTACGGCTATATACGCGTTAACTCTTCAAGCATCGGATTAACGTCAAATACTTTATAAAAAGAGCACCACGTTCGTCGTATGTACTTTGGTAGGTTATAAAACAAATCGAGTACATTTTAGCCAAGGGAAAACAAAAAAACAATCAACAAACATCCTTAATCCTTAGGTTTACTTACCGACGAATTTTCCAAATTCGGCAAAACTTCGTTAATAACGTTGACGGCATTCTCAAACGTAGAAATTACAGTCAAAATACTGCGATAAAAATAAAAAAACAAAAATTAATATCGTTATATGCAATAATACCAATGTAAAATTTCAAATTAACATAGAAACCGTAACCACCTCCTGGCACAGGGGAGAGGGAATATTTACCTATTCACGTACGAAGTTATCGAAGGGGTGGCAATAAGGAAAGCAAGAGGAAAAACACATTAAATATTCGAAAGACATCGATTGCAAGTCGTCAGCACCTTATAATCTACAATACGTTTTAAAAAACCTACTATTCTTAATTAACATGCGACGATCGTGCTTTATCAAACCGCCATCATTGTTCAAATACGCCGACACCTCGCATAATACACCCCCGAAACAATGGAAACGTAACGAAAACCATAATTTTAAAACGAAAAATAAAAAAAAAACGTTTACATACAGTTTACCTCGTCTCTTCGTTTCCCTAAATCGACGGCTGAAAAAAAAAAGGGTAATTTGTTCCCCTATGCTTTGAAAATCTACCACGGAAACGAACTCGGTTCGTTATAATTTGCATGTATGGCCAATGAGATATCTTTGGTGGTTGGTAATTTCATGCAATACAAGGTGCCGACGGAATGGTAAACTATAAAATTACCTATCCTAAATTAAACCTAGAGTAATATCTCGTTGGATTCTTGGTGGTCTTGGAATGATTATCGTATATGTATGTACGGCGTGTGGTGTACGACTGTACGTATGGATAAAATTGATAGGTCTAGGTATAGGTAATTAGATATTTATATGTACAATGAAGCTAATCGTTCAAGATCGGAGAAGGCATAGAAACCGCAGATACGCTGGCGATATTAAAATCTTACAAATAGGTAAAAGGTATAAAGGTATAAACTCGACAAAAACAAAACCACCGCAAGAGTAGGTCTAGGTATACTATACTAATATACAAATACGAGAACGCAGATACAACCATTTTGGATAAAGAAGGGTACAGAGACAGGCACAGTATCATTGATTTTCCACTTACACAACAACACAGCACACTACAACCGAACAAAGAAACCGAGAGAGAAAATTGTATAGGCAGCAGGGTAAAAAAGCTTCGAGAAGACCCATAAAACAAGGTACCTGGTACCTATTCATCAATGAAATATACTCGCCTGAATTGTTGTGTGCGATGCTTTAGTTCCTTCTCGTCTTTCATCTAAACCTCGCTCGTTGTGGCAACAAAATAGACAGGTATTCGATAAAACACGATGGGATTAGACAACCTAGTGCCTGATTATTTTTACTAAAAATTGGATTCCGAGGATTTAAGCCCTAACTTTTTTCAAGTTCGAATTTTTTCAGTTTTTCCAATTCTAAATTTTTAACAAATTTTTTAAACTTTGGAATTTTTCAAAATTTTAATTTTCTTAAAAATTTTTTCAATTTTTTCATTTTTTATTCATATTTTTCGTTTTTTTCAATATTTCAATTGAAAAAATTTAAAAAGCCTAAGTTTAAAAAAATGAGGAAAAATTGTAAAATTATTGAAAAAAATTCGAGTTGGAAGAAATTTACTTATTAAAAATTTGAAAAAATTTACTAATGAAAAATTCTAAAAATTGCATACAATTTCGAAAAAATTCAGAATTGAAGAAATTGAAAAAAATTAGAACTGGGATAAAATTAAACTTAGATCGTCGAAATCCCATTTTTGGCACAAATAATTAGGAGCTAGCGGTGAGAAAATGAAAAGGAAAATTACGAAGTTGATTTTTCGATTTTCTTGCCCAGGGAAAGTACGTATTTCTGGGATATTTTCGGGTAATTCAGCGAGTATTTTGTGATTAAACAGGAACTTTAATGAAAGGCATGCAAAAACTTACACTAAAGCTTGAGGATCGAGTGGAAAGAAATGAAGAATTGCGGGAGGGGAGGGTGCAAAAAATAAAGGCCAATAAGAATATACAATAGCAGAAGACGAGAAATTCACCATTACTTTAAAATTGAGACACGTTCATCGGATCCTTTGAAGGGATGGAAATCGTTAAAAAAGGCAAGTGCAAGTGAGCATCTCAATTATTTGAACGAACTTGAAAAAATTCAGAAGGGGAGGGGACAGGAGGGAAATTGTGAAAATAACAAATACATAGTATCTAAAAGTCTCAATTCTTTCATCACTACTTTCACATCCTTATCTTTGAAATCTACAAAAAAAATAAAAACTAGGAAAACGAATGAGTTTAGAAGACAGGGAGGGGAGAGAGTGCGGATTTTAAAGGAAATATTTACCGAAAGTGGTACGATTTTTCGATTGGGAGGGGGATTTTTGTATCTTTATTCTCTATGATCTTATTCTAACACAATTGAAAATATCTGTAACATTACGATTTTTCGTGATGATTCATTTTCAACAAAAAAATTACAATTTTCAAGTTGACCAAAAAAATTTTCAATAGTCAGTGATTCAAAATGTAAAAAAATAAAAAAATGGTGAGAAGTCTGACAAAATACTGAAAAGTTGAAAAAATAAGAAATTGGGAAACTTTTTGATTATTTAGAACAGTTCTTTCATTTTAGTTTACAATTATTTTACAGTTTACAGTTTTTAAATTTCAATTGTCTCTTTTTTTTTTTTTTTTTTTTGAAAACGTTCAAAATCCTTTCACAAATTTTTGAATGAAAATTCTGACCAAAATTCAATTTAGTTTTGGTTTTCGACCTCTAAAGAAAGAATAGGAACGTGATTTTCAAAAATAGGAAAATTTTCAGAAAAAAATGAATTCATTGAATTTGTTATACCTACTTAAGCAACTCGGATAGTTTTTTTTACAATTTGCATAAGAAATGTCCTACCAATTTTTTTTTTAATGTTAAAACATTCTAATGAGTAACTAGAGACAGAAATTTTATGAAAATGCATATTTGTCTATATGATTAAAAAATGTATACTTAATTCAAGAATTAAGAATCTACATGTACGACCCAATTTTTTTTTGAAAAATAAACCTTCATCTTACACATTTCAGTCAAAAACATATTTTTGCAAATTCGAGACGTAAAATTGCATATGTCTGCACATTTGGGCATCTCCTACGATTTATTTTTTTATATTTTAGAATTGTTGCCATATATTAGTCGATTTTTAGACTGTTTTTGGATTAAAATTGCAGAACTATGAAAACACAATCACAAGATAAGAAAATTTTTCAACATTTTTCCCTTCAGAAAACTAATATTTTTAATGGTTAGGTAAATTTATTTTAATTTTTTAAAGTAACATTCAAGTTTACAGATGGAAAAATCTTCTTTGGAGATAACCAAACTGATATTGTATATTTTTGGGCTCAAAGATTGAAATTCCTGGATGATAAAAGTCAAAAAAATATGGAAAAATTTCAGTGTTTTTTGCATAAAATTCCTGTCTCTACTAGAACATTAAAATGCTAATTTCAACTGACTTCAATTTCTACGGAACACTCCTAATATTCTTTCTTTGACAAGTGGCTTGGCCAAATGAGTTCAGGATTCATGTTAGATTTTGAGAATGAGAATCGTTTTAAAACACAATTTCAACTTTTCACTTCAAACAAATTAAAATGACCAGTTAAAAAAAAGATTGTTGTCTATAAAAGCCAGATTTTTTTTTCAAAAAATCCAAGTTCAAAAGGAAAAAATTCGCCACTAAACATATTTCCAGCCATTTTGAAGGACAATACATTTTCCAGAGGAGGGAGAAGGGAGAAAGAACCCATAAAACTCATTCATGGCAAAACCACCGTCTCCAAAGTACAAAATACTGGCAGTACATCTGTTCACAAAATTTCCCTAAAACGTACACGACTAAAAGAAAAACTCATTACAAACAGTGCAGCAGCATACCAATAAAATACCATCATTTTACAACAACAAAAAAACGAAAAAAATAAAATGAAAATCACGTGCTTTGAAATGAAATAAAAAAATTTCAAACTCGATGCAAGTCATTTCTACACCCCCAGGGTAGCACACTAAACGACCTTTCAATTTCAAGGTAATTTTCGCCTTAAACTTGCATCATTTCAACATAAACAAAAAACAAACCAAACAAAAAGAGAATATCTACTTAAAAAATAAAACTATCGTCATCATCACGATCATCAACAACAACAGAAAGAAAAAAACTCTAACATACACAAGAAAATAAAAAATAATCCGTAACAAAAAAAATAAGAACTGTATGAAAACATGGAACAGAATGTAGGTTATAAGAAATACTCTAAATATAAAAAAATTGAAATAAGCTATTACCGTTCTGGCCCAGGGCAATCGGGGACAGTGACTTTCGCCACAAACTGCTCGATTACAACGGTTTTATTAAAACGGGCGGGCATGGGGTTTCCAACGAGTGGTAGTTTTTCGTGCGTCGTAGAGCATCCGGTTCAGAGGCCATGGGCGTGGGCCGGGTCGGGCGTTGGACGGGGATATTGGTGGTGGCCACATCGTTCACAGGTCATTTTCGTGGTGTGCGTCGTATTCGGTGGTGGTCGTGGTATTGAAGGGTTACGACATTGTGTATGTGACAGGGCAACGGACGCAGACACAGAGCAATACATGTATATGGGAGAGAGAACAAAAGTTTACCAAATGGCATTAATTTCTTTCGTAAGGAAAAGAAAAGTAAAAAAATTTGCAAATCCTAGAAAAAGTCTATTAGTCATCGCTAAAGGTACTTATCATTAAGAGGGAAATACGACGCCGAAGAATACTACGTCGAAATCAATCGTCACTCAAAAATGAGATAACTCTTCGAATGAGCTTTTCTTTTTGATCTATTTCAATTTTGTTTTTCGTATTGTTCCACGCGTCGTAATTGCAAAATTATTACCACTATTCTTATCCTATTTTCCTATACTTATCTCTTCGTTCTCGACTCTAGAAAGTCGAGAGGATACGAAATTTTTTCCTATCATTCAAAGGTCTAGGAAAAAAAACACTCGCACGTCGAGACTCGTTAAATATTCTACAATACTCACGTCTGCTCTCAATCTTGCGATGTTACCGCCTCCTTTGCCAATAATTGATCCAGCAACCTGAAACACCACATATACGATCAATATGCCGTAGATAGGTAAAGCAACTACTAGGTAACTTCGTATAACGTTTTATCTGCTACAGCTACAGCTTCGTATACATTTGACAGTAAATTCACACCATTAAGAAGAGAAATACACAACGGTATCGTGCTCCCCGAACCCCCCTCCAACCGCTGGCTTTTTTCTCTGCCTAAATCGACGTTCACGTACCTAAATAAATGAGACATACGTTTCGAACAGGCTTTTAAAGAACGTACATTTTGTACCCCGCCGAGTGTAATACGATACGAGTTTTAAAATTGTACGCAGCTTGGTTCCAGATACAGCTACCTACTTTCCCGAATAAAACCCACGAGTTTGGTAAAATGAAGGGGGAAAAAGTCAAAAATCGAAAAATTAACAATTTTTGTACGAAAAGCTGCGTCGGAAACGAAATGCTTTGGATGCTCGGATCCACTTTCGTTCTGGAGCTTTTTTTTTCTCTTTGCATCAAAATATAAATACACTTCTGTCGTGAAATTCGAGATAGAATGTTTACATTTTACCCAAATAGAGACAAGAATGTATGAGCAGGGAAGGCAGAGGCAGGGTAACGAAATAGTATATTTTATCACACGAAAGGAATGAAGAAAATGACGAAAATTGCAGGTTAGGTGCGCAGATTGGACACGATTCGGAGTTCAACAATATCATTACAAGTATTTTTTTCAAAACATTTTTGTAAAATTTTATCTGCTCTGTTCATTACCTTTTTGAGGGAAATGGTGGTGGGGGGGGGAGAAGTAAGTAGGTTTACGAAGATTGCCGGCAAATTGATAAGAAAAACGAATGGAAATATCAAAAAAGATGCAAAATTTTTAAAATAATCTTTGGTGCCATTCTAAAATTCAACCAATTCATTTTTCAGGACCCTTTAACATCACTTCAACTGTTTTTGGCCTTTCTGAAACTGAAAAATAATCCTTCTCGAAGATAAGACTTGAGCAAGAACGAATCGAGGTTGGCTCACCTTAGAGACAAAAAATCGAAAATTTTCTATTGAAACTCGTAGCAGTCTTTCAAATTGAAGTACACGATTAAATACCCCCCCCCCTCCTCCCCCCAAAAGTCATCACCTCATCACATTTGAAAATGTTCAAACTTAAATGTAATTTTTTGACTAAAAGTGTGAGGTTAGCTCCTCTCCTCGTCTATTTCGATCTAACTCAAAACTAAAGATGTATAATAACTTCCTTGAAATTCTTTCAATGGACATTTACGTCAACACAAAAAATTATGGTGTAGAACTTCACAAATTTTATAGTATTTTCAAAGCAGAGCAATTTTTTCTAACCATTTTTTTTATCGAAAACAAATTTTTCAATATCCATCCTTCATCTCCTTCAACATTTGAAACATTACAAATCATACCAGATTTTTACTGAATTGATAGGAACACCTTCCAGAAATAATTTTTTGATGGATTTTTTGGCATTGGTTAACGTCTATTGGAAAATATTGAAAATTTTTAGAGTCCGAAAGGTATTCCAGTCCCTCTGAGCCTCTACCAATTCTTGGAAATATCGTGGACCCGGTGCAAATGCACTTTTTTCATCTCTCCCTCTTCCCCTGGTCTCCTGCTAAAATACTTCGCTTTTTTGGAATACTCGATTTACTTTGATGAATTTCTCAATATATTGTGTAAAACGATGTAAAAATTGTTTTGAAATTGACATGAAAATTCAGGGTGCCTAACAAAATTTGTTAAACAAAAAGCTTGTCTTACATATTGAAAAAAACTGGACTTTTTGAGTAAATCAGAGTAAATTGGTCAAAAAGCTTGACTTTTCAGGACCGGGTGACCTTTTTGAAAAAAGCTTGACTTATCAGGACAGCTTGACTTATTAAGACACCCTGGAATTGGAAAAAGTAATACCTATGACCTATGACGGATGATCAAATATTTCAGAAATTATTTAAAATGGAAAAATTGGTTCAATTTCCAAGGAAAAATCTAAAAATAACATGAAAGTCGATAAAACATGACTAAAATTCGGTAAAGTATAAGTATTATAAACACATCGAATAAATTAAAAATTCCCATATTCCCATAAAACTAGTTTCTTAAGTAAAAAAAATTCAAAGTTTAATGAAATTTGTTCACAAACTACGTAAAAATCGGCAAAATACTACGACAATTAGATAAACCCCGCCAAAGTTGCTAAAAATTTCGAGAAAAAAATTCAAACTAACATAAATGATCAGTTTTGAAAGACATTGACTCTTTTTGTAGATCACATTATTTCATGAAGAATTCGACTCTACGAAGTCTGAGCCAAGAATGATTTTAAACAATTGAAAAAAAAAAAACACCAACCATTATTTACAACCTTTGAAACTTTTTTCTAAATTTCCAGCAATTTTTTCAGCACTTTCAACAAAAATATATTTTGCAAATTTTCATTAAAAAAAATTTCGAAGAAATTCCAGCATTTTTACGACACTTTGTACAATATCATTGAGTAATTCCAGCAGTTCTGACAACAAAAAATAGTTTGAAATATTCATGAAATACAATTTTTTTCCATAACTTCTGGTTTGATTAATTTTGCATCAGTTTGAAGAATTTTTCAGGAATCTTCAACAATTTTTCACGTAATTTCAATAACTATCTGCAATTCTACATTTGGGACAGTTTTCGTGATATTTTGAATTTGACTGTTTCTAACGACGTTTTTTCCATCCTTATGTAGGCCATTTCAACAACATTTTTCATTATTTTGAAATCACTTCAACGATTTTTACGACATTTCAAACAATTCATTTGGTGTTCAGACTACTTTCATCGAAAATTTTCAATAATTAAATGCACTTTTGTCATTTTTCATCAAATTTTCGACAGCTTCGAAGCCACTACGACGACTTTCAAGATATTTACAATAATTTTAGTGATATTTCAACAATTTTCATATCATTTTTGGTAAGCACCAGTCCAGGTGATTTAAACAACTTTCATCGATTTTCATAAATTTTGACACCACTTACAAGTTTTTTTTTTCTATCGTTAGCATTTTTTTCATGCCCTCTCTTCCTCCCTCCCTCCTAGAATCATCACAAGACCTCGAACTCTCAGGTCAAATTTTTCGATTCTCGCGACACAATCTTGTCGAAAAACCTCTGTAAATAAAAACCACTGAAAATGACTCAAAATTTCCACATCTTCGACCCGTCAACCATAATTTCCACTCGCATTTCAATTTCAGCCCACTCCGCACGTGAACTTCGTTCGCATCTTTGCAGACGACCGTCCATATTTTTTTCAACCTCATCAAACCCAGCTCAACAATCTTTCCATGTCATATTTCCAACCCAACAAACCTTGAAAAATTCGACACAGGCATCAGACCCTCTGGCGAATTCGTCTCAATAAACACAATAACGCCGAGCAATAACCGAATAAAAAGCGGAAAAAATAAAGAAAACGAGATATTTCGCAGTAAATTATCATCGAATGAAATCATTTCGAACGAATGAAGTTACAATATCATTCTCGCTCATTACATCTACCTCGTCGAATCTTACACTTGTTACAGCCGAGGCGGTTCAATCGTCCGTGAATAACGTTCTTCGACCTAGCGCCACAGCGCCATTTTCGACGGCTCTTTCTACACAGGTGAATCATTATTTGGAGGAAAATTTGCCATCGATTTGAATTTTGATTCGCTTCTTGGTCCGCGTGTCTCGACGGTTTTGTTATATTTTACATAATTTCTCCTTTTCTGCAGGTCGTTCAATTTTACTAGGTGTTTTAATTTATATCGTATAAAAAATGAAATAAAAAGATATGGGGAAGCAACGAATCCCTCTGGTTTTTCAAGTCCGTATCGTCCTCCCGTCTCCTGTAGTCGTTCGCGGATGCACGTTTCAATTCCCACTCGCATATCCCCAATTTAATAAAACTGTCGTCGAATTATATCACGTCATCGTCGACACAAATGTCGCACTATTTGTATATCTACTCGACTCGAAAACAAACCAAACTGCGAATAGTTAGTTCGCACCCTTCGTGGCTTAGTCGTCGAGACGAAACGGTACGAAATTCATTTTCATCATTTCGAAAATCCGCCAGATACACAACCTTTTAAGGAGCGCTTTCGACGTCTCGAAGCATTTTCTCGTCGCCGACTCCGCGATACATAATCCGCCATTCGAGAATGAGAAAAATTATTACTTTTTTTCCAACCCAAATGGCTCTGGGGCGAAAAATTGGCTACGAGATGGAATGCGAATAAATCTGATCTAACAGTAGCGTAGCTTTTTGCAACAAAGAAGAAAAATTCACGAAATTTCATCGTTTAAAAAATTTTACGGAATAGGATGGTCTTTCCCATAATTTTAAATGGGCTTTTTTCGATAAAACTGAATACGTACTATTCGAAGAAAACCAAATAGTCTTGAAATATAGGCCTGGAAATTGAAATTTCAAAATTGTAATCAAAATGATTAAACGCACGTACCTTGCTTGGAATGAGAATCCGAATTTCCACGTCATCAGGGCCGATTTTCGAACGCTTAGGGGGCCCACCGCTGAACCCATCGTTGAATCTCTTCATGATTTCTGTAAGAAAAAAAAACAAAACATTATTGCATGATTTCAAAATTAATTACATTGATATCACAGAAAATATTACACGTTAAAAAAATTTGTATGCACAACAATAATTTCTATTAATATTTTTCATTATAGTCTTCATATTTAAAAAAATACACATTTTTAAACTACTCTCTCATTTCTGAATCAGTGAAATTTATCAAAAATCACTGAAAAACAGGCAGAATTGCAGCACAGTAATAAATCAGTGAAGATTTTTTCACTGAAAGCAAGTCAGTGAAAGAAAATCATTGGAAATCAGTGAAAATTCACTGAAAACTCAGTGATATTTATGAAATTTACTGAAAAATCTGTGAAATTCCTTTGAATAATCAGTGAAAAATCGCTGAAAATCAGTGAATTTCACTAATTTTTCCTGTGCTGCAATTCTGACTGTTTATCAGTGATTTTTCACTGATTCGAAATGAGAGAGTAGGTAACTATGTTTTGACCAATTTTTTTAAAGAGGTACTCATAGAGGGAAGAGGGGACATCTTACTCCATCAGGGTGTTCAATGGATTGGCCTGTACGGCCTTTTCATGACATTTTTCTCTTTTTGTATCCTCAATTTTTCAGAAAAATCTATCACAGCAAGAATTTGAAAATCAAAAACAATCTTGAAACATTTTTCTAAAAAAATGTACCAAACAAATAATAAAAGTACAGATTTGTACGAAAAATACATAAATTCGTAATTTTTACGGAGTTCTTCGTTCTTTTTTGGATCTAATAATTTCTCGATGATCAGGGACAATTTTCTTGCAGATAAAATTTTGTACTTTTTCATTGAGGGGGGGGGGGGGTTCGTACTTCTGCAGCACTTTTGCGCTACTTACTCAATATTCGGAAACCTGCAGAAAAAATACAGAAGATCATTACTGAAATTTGAAAAAATCATGACTTTGTGATGACTTTTTTTTCAAAGTTTCGACTTTTATGACCTGTAGAACCCCTTTTATAGTCAAACTGCTATTTTCGTCGAAAAAAATTGGGTTTAAGTTGAAAATTTTTCATAGTGATGACTTTTCTTTAGAAAAAGGTTGATTTTGTTTGAAAAAAAATGAGAAAAGTTGTAATTTTTATTCAAGTCGGAAAACTTTGAAAATTTTATTGTAGTAGGAAATTTTTGACCCCCCCCCCTTCACGAATTTCGACTCATCCCTCCTAAAAGTAGTTAAATGAATATTTTAGACCAAACGTGGCAATCAAGAAAGGCAAATTGCTGAAGTGATGATCTTCTCATGAAAAAAATAGAAAAATTTTGTATTGGAGAGGAGATGAAATTATCAAAAATTGTATTTCAGTTGAAAAAAAATGGAGAAAAACACAATTACTTAAAACCAGCTCCTTTCCTTTTCTCTCCTACCTTCAGTTCTCAATTTCTTGATGCAAATTATTTTTCATGCATCATGCTCAAGTAACTGACTATTTCTGCGAATAGAATTTCGAATATGAAAATTCCCAATGAAACAAAGAGGGCCACTCAAGAAATTGTTTTCAAGAAATATTGCACTAAGCTAACGGACCTTTTGGGAGAATTTGAAATTTCAAATAATTATTGAACAGATAATGCAACTTTCAATTCAACTTTTACCACCTTGTAGGCATCTTTATTTCCTATGAACCAAACCACGACTGAAGATTTGCAAATTGTTAAAATATCACAAAAAGTGGTAATGTCTACAGAAATAATACAAAAAATACAGGAATTTAAAAAAATTATACCCAAATTGTAAAAATATAGTTCAACATCATCAAAAATAATTCAATAATAATTTTTAATGCAAAAGAAACTAAAGAAAGTAAAATGGCATTAGAATGGTTTAAAATATGGCAAAAATGGTTTAAACTCTTTCCAAAATGTATCAAAGTGGAAATTTACTCTCTCATTTCTGAATCAGTGAAATTTTTTCACTGAAAGCAAGTCAGTGAAGAAAAATTACTGGAAATCAGTAAAAATTCACTGAAAACTCAGTAATATTTATGAAATTTACTGAAAAATCTGTAAAATTCTTTGAATAATCAGTGAAAATCGCTGAAAATCAGCGAATTTTACTCATTTTTCCTTTGCTGCAATTCTGACTGTTTATCAGTGATTTTTTCACTGATTCGGAATGAGGAGAGTAATATTTAATTCGAATGATTAGAAAATCTGATGAAATGACCCTCAAACAAATATTTTAGATACGAACTAAATTTAAAACCTTCGAAAAAGGGATGCTATAAATTGATAAAATTATATCACGAGTTCCTCGTTACGATCAAATTTCCACGACTGACGAAAACATCTGTAGAAAAGTTTTCAATTTTTCCAAACTGATTTCTCTACTTGACACAAAAAATTTCGAATATGGAATCATTCTGCCTACACCAAGCACCAAAAAACCAACTCCAATTACAACCCTAATCATCCTACCCTTTTCTATTCTCGCATTCTAAACACAGTTCAACCGAATCACACACATACCAGCCAATATAACTCTCCCTTCGAAAAAACGTCCAATCTGCACTGAACCGTTTAACTAGCCACGAGGTCACCCAACATCGGCCTGAAGAAATAAACCAGCAGTCTGGTCCGGCGACAGTCTAACAAAACGCCATAGCTCACGATCATCGATAAAGAATTATAGTCCAAACATATCGTCGGTATAAAAGTTAGCCATTTATAATACGGAAAACATCCACGGGGGTGAAGTTTGGGGGGGGGGGGGGTAGTCCAGCAGGCAGCATCTCACTAGAAGAAAAAGCATTTTGTTCGTAAGTTTTATGACCACGACAAGTACGTTAAGTGCTTATGATTAAAGTTCTTCCAAGCCATAGCCGATACCCCTCTTTTCCTCGCTTCTGAGTCCGATTCTGCTTTCGTAACGAGCCTATCTTATTTTTACTGGTTTTATACGGCTTTGCTTGTTTTCGCGTTTCTTTCGCTTTTTTCTCATCCAGATCCACACGACTAGCGCCGCGACACCCTAAATTCCCCTTTTAAACAACCACATAATCCACATACCGCGTAATTCCCCAACTCGGCGGCGATAAACGACCTTTTTTCTTTCGTTCTGCGACTACGAAACTTTACGTAAACGTAGGTATACGTGTAGCATACGAATACGCATATGATTTTTTCCCGAATGGAGCTTTCTTTCTTCAAAGTGTATTTCCCCCTTCTACGTCTGTCTCTATTTGTATTCCTTTTTTTTTCGCGCAATTTTCACGCTCGGTTTTTGATTCTTTGCTATATACTTTTTACGCAACGAATTCGGTGACACGTTTTGCCTTTCCGCCGCGTCACTTTACATTCTTCGTGCTTCCTTCGAATTCGATAGGTAGCTAGGTACTTGTGCGACGGTGCCCTATAGGTTTTTAGGTACCTACTAGAGACGAGCACGATGCCGCTTATTTAGTCGGCGATGTAGCGACGATGTCGGTTTCAACGCTGCATCGCTTGAAACTGGTAGCGTCAACATCGTAGAACATCGTACGCTGGTATCGTAACATCGTACGCTATCGTAGACATCGCAAATATCGACAGTGTTGCAATAAAAATAAAAAAAAATCCCTTACTTTTGATTTTAAAGGGAGATAAGGGTATTGTGCAGCACAAAATACAAAAGAAGATGACTTCACCTACTATGCGTCATACGCATGAATTGGCGATGTCTACGATGTTTCAACGCTGGCATCGCAGGATCGACATCGTAGACATCGTAGACATCGCCGCTAAAAGTAGCGTAGTAGCGGCATCGCATAGGAGGTATTCAACGCTTACGATGTGTAGCGTATTCACGATGCCGCTTATCGCTACACGCTTTTCAATGACTAAAAGCGGCATCGTGCTCATCTCTAGTACCTACCTAAGTACCTACCTATACCACAGACGTATTCGTTTCCTTCTATACCTCACGCAAGAAGAGTTCATTTTACTCGTATTCGTTTCCTTTTTTGGGTTCTCTTTCTTTATCTTTTACCTCTCATTCTTATCTGTCACTTTCTGGCGATATCCATCTTCGACGATACTCGTATTTCTTATTCGATTGTTGCGCGAACCTATCAATTTTAATTCTTCGATTCGCAACTTACTCGAGGGAATTCGACCTTTTTCGGACCCCATATACGAGTACCGAAACCTCGAATATTCGAGGCGAAATTGCCATCAAAAAATACCTTATCGATCGGAAGAATAGCCCTTTTCCTAAATCATGTTTTACAAGGACACGCAAATGACCCGATTAATTCAAAGGCCGCATTCTTTCTCAGAATACCTAATACAGCGTCGAATGAATAGATTATCTGGAAACTTGCGCCGCAGCCAACATCAAACGATACGAGTAAAGTTTGACGAACTTTGCAGCGGAAAATTTTCCAACTTGAGAAAAGTTTGAAAATATAGATGACCCGGATAACTTCCTGGTGTAAGGGAAATAAGACGAGAATGGCAGATTCTTCTTACGTGAAGGAAAAATGCACGGAACGTGTTTTGATTTCGTTCGAGTTGTAAGATCGATTGGATTAATATTTTCTCCGGTGTGTCAATTAAGCGTGAAAAATATGATAATTCAGTTTACGAGTTATTTACGTCAAACGAGCATTTTTTTGGGGTCATCGATCGATCATCGCGTTATATTTTGGTGAAGAAAAACTGAACCAAGTTTGAAGATATTCTGGTCCTTATTGGAAAAAATCGATGAATTGTAATCGATATTGAGCCTGTCAAAAAAACATGTAATGTATTTCTGAAAAATTTAACATCCAATAGAGCCGAATGAAACTGACAGTTTTGAACATGAACAATTCAATTTAGGATGGCTTACGATTAATTCAAAAAATTTTCCATTCTCTGATATAATGTGCTTATTCGAGTTCAAATTTTTGAAGATGGGGAGAGGGTAAGACACAGGACCTGATGAAAGGACACATCGCTACCTAGGGGTAGAATTGATTTCGTTTTTTTAGAGTTGTCCTGTACTTGACTAACAGTACTGAAAAGTAAATCAAAATGAGGACAGTTTTTCCTACAAGAGAAACTAACGACTGTGGTGGAGGCTGAATTTTTCAAATTTAGGAAAAAATATTATTGATAAGAGTGAGTTTCCTGATAGGTACTTGATCATGCAAAAATATTCAGTTTTCCGAAAGTATAGGTACTTACAATAAAATTCCCCCACCATTGGAATGGAGGCCCTCCAAAAAGGGCACTGTTCTTTCACGAAGGCAGGAAAGATGCTTACTTACTGAAAAATCAGTGAAAATCTAATTAGTCAAATTTTTCGACAAATGAGCGAAAATTCGCTGAAAATCAAAGAATTTTGCTGATTTTCCCTGTGCTGCAATAATGCTGACTATTTACCAGTGACTTTTCACTGATTCACAATGAGATTACCATTCCTCAAATCATGGTATTAAATCCACCAGTTACGACCTTTTTCTCAACATTGAACAGAGAATCACTCAACAGATAGTTTACTTGAAAATTAACAGAACGAGTCAAAAAAATTGACCTTTTTCAACAAAATGTAACCAAAAGTAACTTTTTGATGAACAACTTTCTGAAAAAAGAAACGAAGTTAGTGGAACAAGGTACTCTTCTACTCTCTCATTCCAAATCAGTGAAAAATCACTGATAAACAGTAAGAATTGCAGCACAGGAAAAATCAGTGAAATTCACTGATTTTTAGCGATTTTTCATCGATCATTCAAAGAATTTCACAGATTTTTCAGTAAATTTCATAAATATCACTGAGTTTTTAGTGAATTTTCACTGATTTCCAGTGATTTTTGATAAGTTTCACTGATTCAGTAATGAGAGAGTAGGTTTTGGTAAACCATTTTTGCTTTCTTTTTCCTTTTTTTCTTCATTTCGAAGTAGCTACATTTTTTCACTTCTGCTCTCTCATTCCGAATCAGTGAAAAATCACTGATTAACAGTCACAATTGCAGTACAGGAAAAATTAGTGAAATTCACTGATTGTCAGCGATTTTTTACTGATTGTTCAAAGAATTTCATACATATCACTGAGTTTTTAGTGAATTTTCACTGATTCAGAAATGAGTGTTTCAAAAATGCATTTTTTTTCATCATTTTAGAATTCACACATTTTCTTCACTTGAATTTTTTTCTACCAGTTGATATAGGAAATATCAGTGAAAAACAAATTTTGAGTACATATTTAGGAAGGAGTGTCAATTGGAGAATCAAGAAAGATGAACATATCCGATTCAAAAAAAGAGAAATATGAAATGGGTTTCAAACACGTAATATCAAAGTTATTGGCTACATCATACTAACCAGATGTAGAATTTCAATTTTGTACGACTACAATAGAAAAAAAAAATTTCAACATTTTTTTAGGACTTGGCATGTTGCAAAAACTACCCAGCTTAAGATCCTGTAAAAATAGAATTTTCGAAAAAATGGACGAAAGACATTTTTGGAAAAATTTTCCTCAAATACAATTTCATTTCTCTCAAAAATGTAATGAACAGTTCCACTTCCAGATTTTTGATTTTAAAAAATAAATGTACCTAATAATTAATTATCCCATCTGATTAGTTGAAAAAAATGGGTCTTCCACCAATAAACTGCCTAAAAAATTTACTTCTGCCTTTCAAATTTTATGCCAAGTACAGAATTCTAATTTTTTGGCGATTATCAGTATCAACAATGAACAGCTCATAAATTTTACGCTATTTTATGATCCTAAAATGATTCAATTTCAAATGTTTTGATCTTCGTTTGACTCGATTAGGGACAATCTATCATCTTTTTTAGAATGACTTTCACAAATGATATTACTAAATCATCAGAAAATCAAAAATAATTGTATAGATTTTCAATTTTATTTTTGCACATAATCTCCTATCTTGACAGTAAATATAGAAAATTTCCCTCCCTCCCTTTCTCCCTCCCCTTTCAACAATTCTACGTAGCAATAATTTTGAAGATTTTCAAATTTGAAGAAGGGGTTTCACTTCTCAGGCCAGTTCAACATTTCCCAATTTGTACAGTTGAAAAAAATCAGGCCCCAAGTTTTTAAAAATCCTGAAAAATCGTCATCAAAAATCGATCGCACAGTACTTATTTTTTTCGCCAATCACACTCTTACCAATTCGCTACCTAATCATCAGTTCCGAAAACAATTACAATTCAAATTAATCTAATAATTTCGACGCTACACCAATCTACACGACACATGCCACTTCACCTTGCTGACGAGCCAATCACGTTCGTCAAAATTGACATCCGCGAATCCGCTCCAAACTACACTGACGTACTGACCACCTGAATCAATTATAATAAATACCTTAATTGACACGTACGACTACATATTTGCGGCGTCACTCGTCAATCGTCGCATTCTCTCGCGGAAACCTCGCTGTTGCTACCTCAGCTAAAAAAAAACTGCCTCCGACACTCGTTTAATTCCCACGCACCATACATTTCGGAGCTACCAATAGCATGTCACATCGACCACACGTCGTCTCACATCAACCTCACGTCGCGTCGTAAAACTATTTTCCACATAGACTCCAAAAAAAAAAAAAATGAAAATTTTTCTAAAATCAATACAGGGGTTTCCACATTGCACGCAGTCTTACTCGAATCGAAATCCATGGCGAAGAAGGCCCAGTAGGTTTCGAGTTCGATTATGCAATCTCCCTCGCTTTTTTTTTTGAAGAATGTTGAAGTTTTGAATAAACTTTAACATTCGAAACTTCAAGATTCTTCACTTTTCCATTTTGTTTTTGATCAAGCGGTTCGGTTAGGATCTCAATTGATATATTCTCCAATTTTTGTATGTTGGGCTGATGGCTGACTATGTTTTGAGTTTTGATTCACAACTCTGAATGTGTCTCTTGTCTTTATCGACCTGGCTGGTCATAAATTCCTATTATTTTACTTTTGATAGTTTTGATTCAAAATTTTAGGCACCCCTGGTTTTCCTCATACTACAACATAACCATAAAAGCTAAAAAAAAACTCGTTCGATAATTACACTCGATAACGCGATTATTTCTCTTTCAAATTTTACCCATCATTCTCATATCTAGCGTAAAAAAGTTCAATCGCATATTATTTTTGTAAATTTCGTCATCTACTCAATTTGATAAACCCTTTGCAAAAAAAAAAGGTCGAAACTCGCCGCAATTTCGTATATAATTAAACTTTCCATATTTTCTTTCTTTTGGGTCGCAGACTCCTCGACCAAGTTTCCGTCGTGCTACGCGACTCGGCGCGTTAAAAGTTCTCCCAACAAGCGAGAAATAACTTACGTTTCCTCGTATAATTTCTTTTGTTCGAAATTAAATTTCGTCTCGGGCAACGATGGAAAAAAATCTTTCGATAAAATCGCGCATCCCTTCCTATCCTCTGGCCTAGTCCATCGTCGAGCCAATACAAAGAAAAACTGTAGCACGCGGCGAGAAAGAATTTTAACCCGGATAAAATACTGGTACACATACAAAACCGAAGCGAGAGTAAAATAAAAGATGAAATTGTATTACAAACCCGAAGAAAAAACCCATTTTGTATTACTCTATCGTAGTTCTCCCTCTTTTTTCAATTCCCTTTCCCTCTCCGACGAGTATTTTCCTCTTTCGTTTTGTGCTTACTACAAGATTCCTTCTGCGTTTTTTCTCCTTTTCGCCGCAACAGACGCCAGGCAAACAGTAAATTTACTACTTTTTCGGATGTTTTCTCTCCCCCTTCCCTCGCCCCGGACCACGAATCCTAATCACGTTAAACTTACGTATACATGAGGTATCCTCGCTCGAGGAAGTAGCTGAAGATGGAGGCGGGGGAGGAGGGAGACGGTCGGAAACGCGAGCGAGAATTTTCTCAGCAGCCGCAGCCGTTCGTCTCGGGCAAAGGATGCTGCTGCGCGGTGACAAATCGTACATGGTTTCGCCGGCGGCGCGGTATATCACGAAATTCGTTTCTTATCGTTGCATCGGCTAATTTAACGCTTTTTAAGCCCTTTCCTTCGGTCAATTTATTTGCAATATAAATCTTCGCAATATGCTCGCTAAATCCAATACTCGCCTCTTCAGCAAGGCATCGATATTTTCGTCGTTAAAATTGGAAACACGAGTTTTCGAGGGAACCCCCTTCATTTTCAGTGGATTTACCTTTTAGTGTGAAATACGCGTGCGGATTTTCGAACAACTTTCATATGACGAAAATGAGAGTATGGTTTCGGGGAAGATTTTCTCTATCAGAAAAAAAACTCGAAGGTGGAGGAGGGAATATCCAGGAAAAGAATAATGAATGCCTATCATTCCGACAAAGGAATAATTTGAGGTGTCTACCTTCAAAATTTGAGCTACCCATATTTTTAAAAATTTAAGAACCACAATTTTTCAATAAGAATGCCAGATTTTTGAAAAAAAGTAGTACTTTTCCAGTAGAATCAATGAAAATGGGTTCTGTTCAATATTGACCTCCCGAAACCAAATTTCACCAATTTTCAACCATTCTGGAGCCCCTAACAAAACTTTGATTTTCTCCAGTGCCTATTTTCGAATATCTCCAGAGGGCGTGGAAATCAACATGGGCAACTCGAAATTCACTCCAGCTTCTTTCTGAGTAGTAACAAGAAGGCGGACACCCGAAGGGTGCTCTTTCAACCTGCTTCAGGATATGTCCACTTTCTACAGAAATGGTTTTCCCTAATTTTTTCAAATTTTACATGCCCTTCCAATGTACATGTGAGCCTGGATATAGAAACCACCTTCAGGGGTCAAAAATTGGTTTTTCAGTTGCGGTTCCTTCTTGATTCTAGTCCTTCTGAAAGGCCCAAAATCAGTGTCAACTCAAAAACCAATTTTTGATCCCTAAGGGTGGTTTCTATATCCAGACTCACATAAAAAAATCTCAGTCAAAATTCAAGATTTTCACAGGATTCTCCCCCGCGTTTTTCAAATATTACATGAGGATATTTTTTCTTACAGTCAAATTCACACAAAAAAGATCGATTCCAGCATCAAGTATTCCCTTTTTTTTCAGGTTTTCCCAAATTACACCAAGAGAGGGAAAGGGTGACTTTTCTGTAGGATAAATTTTCGAAAAAATTGTATATTTCAGTCTCTGGTAATTCTAATCGAAAATACGACTCATCAATCTCAAAAAAAAAGTATTCGGTGAGAGAAACCAAGGCTAATTTTATTTAAAAAAGAAAAAATTGAACAAAATTTTGAAAAATCTACTTTGAAAAAAAAATCTTAAGCCATGATTTTTCTGTGTCAATTTTTATAGCTTATTAGGGGCCCCTCCTCCTCCACCTTTTCTCATTGTCTTCAACTTTCGGTGTTTTGTAGTTTCAAAAAAAATCTTCAAGTTTTCCAAGCAGGAAGAATTCTCTCGCTTTTCCAAATCGATCTCTGTAGGTTCAAATTTTCAAATAAAGAAATATACGTAAAAAAATCGACTAGGGTTTATTTCAATAGAAAGAATAATCGTAATTCCTACCGAGGAGGGGGCAGCAAAGGAAACTAAAAATAAATTGAATTCAAGCGTTAATCTTTCACTGTTTCACACAGTATTTCAGGTAGGTACTGCATCTTTTTACATGAGTAGAATTTTTTTCAAAATTGAATATTGTTCGAGAATTCCAGTAAAGTGATTTTTTGTAGGGCAAGGGGTAAAATAAAGGCACCATTTTTCAGGGAGAGAGAGGCTGATAAAAATGATAAAAATTGTAGTTACCTATGTTATTAGGTAGCGAATTTAAAATCTTCCTCGTTAATCACTCTCAGGGTGCCCCTAATTCGACTTTTTGAATTTTCAAGGCTTTTGTAGCACTTTTTCAGTTATTTTCGAACCCCATCCCATATTTATCAGAAAAAATTATCATTACAAAAAACTTTTCAGGGGTAAAATACAAAAAATAGAAAAAAAATACTAATTCTCTACAAAGTTCAAATAAAGAAGTAAACTATTGAAAATTCATACTTTTCAAAACCTTTTTCGGACTAAAGTTTTGAATTTTTTTTCACAATTTATTCTGTACTCCCATCTCCCCAAAAAAAAACTTGAAATTGTGGGAAATATAAATTTTGAACTACATAAGTACTCGAAAAAAAATTCATTTTCTAGTCTTCCAAGTTCATTTCCATAAACTTTCTTCATCTGAAGGAATCAAAAAACATCAGGGAAAGTCCAAATTTAACTGAAAACTCTAGAACGACCAAACAATTTTTTTACTCACATAAAAGATGAATTTTGATAAGAAACCCGAATAAAAAATTCTCAGAATTTTTCAAATAATTTGTACCTTTTTTTTTTTTAGATTTTTATAGTAGACAATCTGTTATTCTCATGAATTTCATGCCCAGTAGACACAACCCTGATCCTGGAATAACTTACCTTCTCAATAATCTTATCTTCTTTAATTCTTATAATGAATATCAGGTACTCACCTAAAACAAAAAAACAAAAAAGTTTTTGATTAGATGATTGTCAATGCTAATTATTTCATAATATAATCGTAACTTTAAAATTATCATTTAATAGAGCTTTTAAAACACTTGAGTTATTTTCAACATCAAACTGAATTCAGAATTATTCCATTTTTGTATCCGGCGAACTGGATAAGCTAATCCGACACACTCGAATAATACCAGAAAAGCACGTTGCACAGAGGCACCCAAACCTTTTTTGACCTAAATCCCATCCAAGTGCTATTCTTCCCTACACAGTACACACCTCCATAGATCACCAAAAACACTCGAGCAAATCTCTTCGAACAATTTAATTACATCTTCATTCGCTCACTCCGCCAATTACCAGAGTTTCTTTCAAATTCCACAGCTAGAGGCTAATTCCACCCTTGCACATCACGGAAACCTCGCGGCGCACGAACGCTTTTAATTTCTTTAATGTTGAATCCGCGAATTAAATATTTTAAGTACCGTAGCGAGTTGGCCGGCGCGCGTACAGACTCCCAAATAAAACGATTTTCCCTATTGCCATCGTCGTCGTAAAAATAAGAAGAGAAAAAAGACAGCGCAGACACCCCCTCGTTCCATAAATACCGTACCCGCCGAGCACACTGTCTATATCGCGTCTCCGGAGACATATTAAACACAAGGGCGAGTCGGCTAACCCTCCTTCTGCCCCAACCTTCCAACGGAAAAGCACCGAGGAAAACAGAAACGTATAAAGAAAAACTTGGTGTACGTTAAAAAGGAAAAATACCACGGGGTGAGAGCGAGTAGAGAAAAAAACGTGACTGAATATCGTAAACGTTACGAATCTACCTATACCCCTTCCGCAGTACCCTAAGTGATTACCAAATTTGAATACGAGCCGGCGTTCGCGTGCGTCAAGAGCAAGGTATAAATACCACCTTTGGCTCCGAATTCGCGCCAATTTCTCCCCAGTCCCCCAATCCATAGAGTTCGTTTCCTTTTTATTTCTTTTATGGTTTATAAAAATGCAACTGTATACCTGCTCAGTCTATCCACATACGCTACTCAGTCGATATATACTTGATCGTATAAGTACATAGGCTTCGTATTAGTCGATTTTTTTTTTTATAAACTACATCAAACAGCACTATGGAGGCCTCGTTTTACTACATAAAGTAGTAAGTAGGTAGTCGTCTGTAGTACAATTTTTTTTTTTCGTAGGTGTTCATGTATTTCACAGGTATTACAGTACTTTACTAATAGGTATGAGCTTCACAGTATACTCTATGCTCGTAGTATCAACTCCACCTCCCCTCTTCCCTCTTCACCACTCGTTACCCTTCACACTCGATCGTATTATCCGGGGAATTACGTGAATGTCTATAATATAAACGAATACGCCTGTAATACCTATTATTACGAACCTAATGTGGCACGAACCCTCTTTTGGAAAAGTTGGTTCGATATCAGCAGTTGAAAAAAAAGCAAAAGTGCATTAACGAAAGTAAGAAAAAAAATTGGCGAATTTTTGCGTCGAACTTGAAATTTCTTCTTCGCTCGCATCATCAACTTTTGGTTCTTTTTTTAGAAAAATAAAATACTGGCAATCCAATTTGTTAGGAGGAATTCAAATTCAACATACAATTTCTATTATCCATTCCTAAAAATGAACGTAAGTATACAGAATAGGGTGGGCCAAAAAACCCAAAATTTCGATTTTTGTTGAGTTACCCCCGGTCAATGTTGTTGGTTGGATAGACTGGAAAAATAAAATATTTTTTTTTAAAAATCGATTCATATCTTCCGATCGCGCAAGTGCTTCAATTATTCGGAAATTGTCAAAAATTCAACATTTTCAGAAATTTTAAAAAATGTCAAAAAATCAAAATTTATTAAAATAAATTTTAGAGCTTAATTTAGGGTCTATTTAAAGCAAAAAGCACAACTTTTTTGAAAAAATCCATGTTTTATAGTTTTTTTTTAAATTTTCATATTTCTTCACCTCTGAAAAAAATTGAAAAAGTCATAAAACACTGATTTTTTCAAAAACAGTACTTTTTTGTCTAGATAGTCATTACAGAAGCTCTAAAGTTAATTTTAGTCAATTTTAAATTATTTCGAAATTTTTGAATGAAGAATTGAAGGCTCTTGCGCAATCGGAAGATATGAATCGATTTTGAAATTTTTTGTTTCATTTTTCTAATCTATCCAGCCAACAACTTTTGCGATGGGTAACGTTACAAAAATCAAAATTCTTGGTTTTTCGGCTCACCCTAATACAGAAGTCTCCAATGGGGGAGGAAGGAGGAAAAAGAAAATTTTCCCTGGGCCCTAATTTTTTCAAAAAACTGATCAAAGACATAGAGAACCCATGAAACATTGGGGTCTCTTAAAAATAAATACAACTTCAAATGTACCTCAGCGAATGCTAAGAAAGCCCATCAACTCAAACAAAATCTACAAATAATCGATAAAATTGACGATTTTTTTTAATCAACGAATTCCTGCAAAAGAATCAGAAAATTCTCTCAAAATTTTCCATGAAAAATCGAGAGCCTGTTAAACAATTGTTCAGAATAATTCGAGCTTTGCAAAATTTTCGACACTTCAAGTCATTGCTCTAACAACAGGATGTCCACTGGATTGGGTTTTTGAATTTTCACGTCTTTTTCATGACTTGTTTATTATTTGTATGAAAATAATACTCTCTCAATTATAAATCAGTGAAAATTACCGAAAATCACTGAGAAACAGTCAGAATTGCAGCACAGGAGAAAATCAGTGAAATTTTTTCACTGAAAACAAATCAGTGAAAGAAAATCACTAGAAATCAGTGAAAATTCACTGAAAACTCAGTGATATTTATGAAATTCACTGCAAAATCTGTGAAATTCTTTGAATAATCAGAGAAAATTGGCTGAAAATCAGTGGATTTTGCTGTTTTTTCCTGTGCTGCAATTTTGACTGTTTATCGAAATGAGAGAGTAGACGATTCTCTGCAGTGCTTGTATAAAAGAGAAAATCATTGAAAATCTTTTTCCCATAAAAATTCTTGACTTTTTTTTATTGTTTTCGTAATTTTTTCATAACTTCCATAATTTTTATGACTGATAGACACCTTTGAACGATCAATATTTTTGTATGTACTTATCCATTTTTTTGAAATTTTAGAACCTCGTAATTTGAAAAAAAAATTATAAAAATAATCAAACTTCTTAGCAAACATTTGATTACGAAAAATGTGTTCAAAGTGGGAATGTCATTTTTTCATTCAATTTCTCAAAAAAAAATTCCTAGCGAATTTAATAAAAAATTATATACTTTGTAGGTGTTTTGAATTTAAGCTGAAAATTTCTGACTTTCATCCCTAACCCCTCCCCTCTCGCCATTTCTTAACATTTTCAATTGTTGATTGCCAAAGTAAAATTCTACTCAAATTTTAATCCATTTTATTTCCAATGAAACATTCAACTCAAAGATCTGGACTCAATACTCACTTCACTTTTTTTACATATAATTTTGAAAAATAAAATAAGTACGTCAAAATTGTGAGAAAAAATTCAGAATAGATAATTGGAGGAAATCAACTCCCAGTCCAAAATATAAAATTTCAATTTTGTTGATAGAAAAAAAGTTGAATTGTTTCAAAATTTGCCAATTTGCCTGTTGCTGATTTTCAGTAGATTTACTTTTTGAAAAACTAACTTGCAAAAACTCAAACTGAATATTTAATTTTACATCTCACATTTAATAAAAACAGAGAACAACGAGTTTTTTTTTGACATTTTGATCAATTAATTTTTATGCAATAATGCTCTCTGTTATAAATCAGTGAAAATTATCGAAAATCACTGAAAAACAGTCAGAATTGCAGCACAGGAGAAAATCAGTGAAATTTTTTTTACTGAAAACAAATCACATCAGCGAATATTCACTGAAAAATCAGTGAAAATTTTAATCAGAGAAAATTTGCTGAAAATCAGTGAATTTAGCTGTTTTTTCCTGTGTTGCAATTCTGACTATTTTATCAGTGACTTTTCACTAATTCAGAATGAGAGAGTACTAAAATAAATAATCTCTATCGATGGTTTTGTGGTTTGATTTCACTTTTTCAATTCCTATTTTTTTTTTTCATTTTTCCATCAAAAATAGATAGCAATTTCAATTTTCATTTTTTCATATGAATTTTTTCTACTTTTAATCAGAGTGAAATTGCTGATGTTGCAAGTGTAAGATGATTGTACTATGACGAGTTTTTATTTCAATTACGAAAAAAACAGAAAAATAAGACTGGAATGCTAAAAAAAAAAACTGAAAACAAAAGATAGGTTCATTATCAAAAAATCAAGGTATAAGCTGGAAACTAGAATTTTGAAGGCTTGATATTCCAGATTTTTGGAGCCGAATTTCACCAGTCTCCTAACCCCATTCAACAAAATTTTCTCATTCATAGGACTGATCAGAAATACGAGAATCCACAGAAATTTATATAATTGAAATATGAGAACGGGGAGGGAGGTGACTTCAAATATTTTAATATCAATCAATTTTTTCTAGTCTATCCATCCGCAAAGAAAATAAAAACAACTGCAGAATTTTTCTGGTAGAAAATATTCTAGAACTGGGAACCACGCCAAAAAATTAAAATTTCGAAAACCTTTTCCCAATTTTTTTCAATTTCCACTATAAAGCGAGCAAATAAGAAACCATAACAGTTTCTTAGCAGCTTAATGACCCGAATAAAAGAAACGAGACATAATTCAATTTCGACTCGAATGAAAATTGGCCCAAAAAATGTTCAACCTTTTAGGAAGATTTTCTACACAAATCGAGCAAAAAAAGAAAATGAACAGATCAAACGTAAAACGTCGAAATAAACTCAATCCAATTCTTAATTTCATCTTTCTAAATTCAATTGCATCCACACCTGTTGCTTTCAAATCATAAAAACAAAACCAGTCGATGAAAAATTCATCTTTTATTTTATTTTGATACCCCAGTTTTCCGCCTTCTTAGCACCGTTTTCACATCAAGAACCACGAGAAATCTATTCAATAATCTTATCTCCCTTCCCCTTCTCCCCCTTTTTCCTTCAAAATGTACCCTTTTCTCGAGCCACCCTTCACCCAAAAACTTTTCTCCGAGCGAAATTAAAACCCTACGTAATAAACACTTTGGAAAAAGCTACTCGAGAGAAAAAAAAAAGGTAAAGAAGAATCGAAAGAATTATCGCACCATTCCAGCTTTCAATTACGTCTTACACTGGTATAATCGCGTTCTACAAGGGCCAGCTCGATTACAACATTTGCACGTTCTCGATGGCGTTCGAGTCCACCACGGCCAATTAATTCGGACGACAGAGTCAATAAAAAGCTTGGTAATTTCGCCAGGTTGCCTTTACAATGAATTCTCGGCTTCTGCTGGCGGTACGTAGACCTACAATAATTAGAAAAATATCGATTCGCGGGTACTTAAAAGCTTAACAAGGCTAAACTTGACTCGGCTATATATCTCCTCTCCTCTCCAGTCTTCACGATGGTAGGAGAAAACGAAACCAGGGGTGAAAAGAAACACGTCCGCGCCAAGCGTCAAAGGTTGGTTGGGTGCTTGGTGAAAACACGTTTTCCAACAATTCCTGATAAATGATCCGTTCTTTCCTGTACCTTTATGTACGCCGCCGGGCCAACCCCCTTTCGCTTTCGACGGTGCACCTTCTTCGCCGACACGACGGGTATTTCGTATTTTTTACACGTAACCAAAGCTTATTCTCGTTTTTAGTCGACGGTTTGAAAAATGAACTGGAAAAGATCATACGATGTATATCGAAATTGTGCGCCAGGAGCAAGGGGGTTAGGTCTGGTGCAGCGACGCCGGCGACGACAATCGATACGCGACGCGACGACTAATCGTTGCTGGTATTTTTTACCCTTCTAAATACTCAATCAGAGTTCCACTTTTTTAAAAGCTTCCTCCCGCCCTGCGAAAATCCATAAACCTCCCCTGCGTGAACGAACCGCCGAAAAAATTTCCTCCACGTTCGCCTACTCGCCTCGTGTAAAACACCACAGCGTCGCAGCCGAGGCCGAAAGCCGAGCCAACGAGTTGGGCAAAAGCGCCGCCACGATGCCGGTAACGAGGACGCATCGGCGCCAAGAAATATGTCGCCCGCCGGTAGTTACAATACGATGCGTGCAAAAGGCATTTTCCAACCGGCGGTTGCCGCCGCTGCGTTGGCGGCCCTTTTATATCGTATAATTTTATTGATCATACTGCGCGTACATTACACCCGATAAACGAGTACGACGTGCTCCCTCCATCCCTCGCGATATTTCCTCTTCCTCTTCGACCTTTTTCGCTACGGATCTTTACGTACCCAGGCGTCTTCTCGCAAAATCCTCCCAGCTTCCATGGCACGATGAGAAACTCGAGAGAAAAAAACCGTCGCGAATAACCCCTTCGTTTCATTCCGGGGATGCTCCAGAGAGCTCGCTAATAATCCCAAAAGAATGCCGAGTATGATGGTCGAATAAATATTTTCCCTTTTTACGAGCCCGAGGAATTGTCTTTTCATCTTGGCGTAGTCGTCGTTACGTCTCATTCTCGGTCCTTCGGTGCGCTGTACGTACATCCAGACCATATATTATCAACGAAATGAAATATTTGCCATTTTTTCCCTCCTCTTGCTCTGGTGCACGCGCTATCACGTCCAATAGGGACGCAAAATATGGAAACTCTAGACTGTTGCGTGAAATTCCGCGCATATATACTTCGTTTCGACTCTAAACGTTTACTTTATCTACGAGAGACAAAAAAAACCTCATGGTGAACGTCGTAACATAGATCAATACCTCCCTGGCGTCTTGGCCGTCTCACCAACGTCATATTTTTTCCTTTCTCCGAACTCAACGTAAACGTACCAAGAAATCTCCCCGCGATTTCCTCAGACGTAAGAAAAATTCCGCCAATCAACAGGTACCAACATATTTGTAGCTGTGGTGTATCGATATAACCTTGACTCTTCGACGTATGCCATCTTTTACGAAAAGCAATGGCAGGATTATGGATATCCGGCAGATATCCACAGACATTTTTTCCAAGTGGTTTTCGAATACTCGTCTCACCCCCTCACTCTACACTTTTTTGGATTGAGTTTCTCTTGGCTCGATATCAAGAAGCAAAAAAAGTACGTCTGACTGAAAATATAGAGAAAAGCTTTAAATCTCGTCAGAATGTCTGGAGAGGTCGCCAAAAACTCCACAAAGGCTGTTTGGTAAGTTAGAGTTGACTTGATGAGTATGAATTATTGGTTTAAATGCAGAAATGGGTGCCTAATTCGTTAAGAAATGTAATGAGTCGTGACTTATAATTGGCACATCTCATTTGTAAAATTCAAGGCGTTAACTCGTTAGTTCAAAATAGAATTTTCGTATTTTTTTCGCTGTTTTCTAACAAATTATCCATCATCTTACCGAGGGAAGGAGGGAGGGGAGAGAGGAAAAAAGTGATAGAACTTATCAGACGAAATTCCAGTAAAAATAAGGATTTGACATCGATTTTGGAGGTGATTCAGTGCCAATTGACTTCAAATCGTTGAAACCCCCACTACAGAGCTGTTTCACTGAAACTTCGAAAATTAAAAACAAGCACATTTTCCAAATGTCCAATATTAGTAAATACCCAAGTACATTTCTTTTTCTTTTCGGGTATTTTGAAAATTTGGAATATTCTTCATAAGCTGAAAATTTCAAAAAATTGCTTTCCCTTCATCCTCACAATGCTGATCAAATTTTATCAAATTTTAGGCCTATGAAAGATAGCGACCTGCACAGAATACTCCTGAATGAAGTAACAACATTTTCTCTTCTTTTTTTTGCAATAGCACCACGAATTTTCATTTTTCCGGATTCGTGAAAAATATTGATTTTGGATCATTGTAAAGTCAAAATGAGTTTGAATTCATGAAATCGAGAAAATCTGCCCCCCCCCCCCCCTCATGACCCAAATTCAATGAAGCACGAATTGGAAGATTACGTAATTTTCTACCTTTAGCAAAATGATGAGGACAAACTAATCGCAAGATATTTATGGAAAACAGGTCATTCATGAAACGAAAATCAAATACACACTTTCCTCAAAGTATATACAACAAATTATTTGATGCTCATTGGTTTCCAAAAAACTCACTTCCTTACACGATTTTGTCTATCAACTTAATTCGAAGGTATAGAGAAATTGAAAACAAAAAATGCATATTGATCCCCCGATGAATTCATTCGCATTTGGGTGAACCGTCAATGACCTTTTTTTCGAAAAACGCGGGAGGGGGGCCGATAAAAAGTTGTTAAATGACGTCAAAAAAACGTGGTAAAAATTTCAGACCACCAAATAGGATTCAAAAGTTTGAAATTAAAAAAAAATCGGGAAATTTGTTTGCTCTGTTGTCGATGTACGGTCATTTTATGACCAGTAAAGATTAAAGAAAAAATTCTCAACTTTCCTCGATTTTTTGGATTGTTCACATAATTTTTTGTGTACCACTAAAAAAACGTGATTTAGGAGATATTTTGAAAATGACCAAAAACCGATTTGAACTACCTAGATTGGTATTCAGCGTTATATTTTTTCTCTGGAAGCATGTTAGACCACCTCTGATCCATTTTTCGTTTTTCAGAGGTTCTCTAATTGTCATGAAGTAATAATCAATCATCATATTAAACGATATTGTCGTTTAATGCCACAATTTTGAAGAAGTTTGAGAACCTCTGAAAGACTAAAAACGAGCCAAGTGATACATGCTTCTAGAATGAAAATATAACATCTAATACCGATCAAACTATCTCTAATAATTTCATGTCCATTTTCAAAATTTCTCCTAAAATAACGTTCTCGGCCATAAACAAAAATTTATGCACAAACGTTCCCAAAAAAACAGGAAAAAATTGAAATATTTTTTTCATTTTTTCAAAATTTTAAAATTTTGAATCCCATTTGGGTGATGAGGGTTCAAGTATAGGGAATCTGAAATCTTTACCACATTATTTCGACATCACGTAAAATTTTATCATCAATATTCTACCCGAAATTTTCGAAAAAAAAGTCAGTTAGCACCCCCCCCCCCCCCCAACAAAAACAAAAAATGATTCAAGTTATTCTTCTTTTTGAGGGTTTTGAGGGAAAAAATCATTGACACTCTCCAAATAATGTGAGGACCAAAAATTAAATTTCAGAAACAAAATGATTCATTTTTCAACGTTTTTATTCCAGTTTTGAACATACAATTCACAAGTCGGAAAATTTTTCAAATTGCGGACTTTTTTTGATACTTTTTCGTTTCAGATAAAAAATTTAAAAAATTCTACTTCAAATTCAACTTTTCAACTTCTGGCCCGCCCCCTCAATACGCCAACTTCTATTCATCCCAGGGTAATCAAGATCTGTGATCCTCTCTTCTTTCCTCCCCTCCTCTCCGAAAAGAAACTTGAGTACCCTCCATCTTCTCAAACCCAGGAATTTCTGTCAAGTTTGTTTTAAAAAAATTTTTGCCGAAAAATTCATATTTTTTGTACTGCCACCGCTGCCTACTCAATTTTTGGGTTACTTTTTTGTTTTCGTACTCTGTATACGTAGAATTCAAACGCATAAAACATTACTCGACCTTTTCAAAATTAAAAAAAATTTGCATTTTATCTCAAATAAAACATCAATAATTTTCATGAAATCTGACGAGTTATAAAAATTCAAAAATGATTACTTTTTTATGTTTCAATGAAACTTTCCATCAAATTTTACTCAAATACATACAAACATTTTTAAATCACAAAATCCTACAATCGATCGTAATTCTCAATTTCAAGTTTTTTTTTAGAAAAGAATGAGCTGGATTCAAGAGAAACCCCCACCAATCTAATCGTATCTCGAACGAACCATTTTCCTGGCAATTCCAAACTCTGGCCACATTCACAAATTAATACCACAAAATGCATAATTAAAAACTTAGGCGGCAATTTCTTCTTCACCATCTGCTATTTTCGTAAAACAAGGAAACTACATTACACTTTCGAATTTCCTCGCGTCTTTAAAATCGATACGTACCTTTACTCAGCTACACAATTTAATTACTTGTTCTACGCAAAAACTGCATTGCGGTATTTAAAACACACACACAGCTCAGCATAATACCTATATTATACATACGCACCTCACACTCTTCGTACATACTTTTCAACCCATAAAGTCAACTCATATACAATACACACGACTTCCATACGGTCTGAGATGGGTGAAAGGAACAAAAGGGGCTTTGTAATAACTTCAATTTTACCCAGCACCGCGTGAACGAACCAAGTACAAGCTGAAGGAATCTGCGGTAACCATATATACGCTAATTTCACGCTGAAATTACTATACCTACGTACAAGTTTGAAACGCTGCGCCGCCTTATTCGTAAACGTAAGCCCTTAATTTCATATTGCACATAGGTAAACCACACACAACGTAGGTAAAGGTATACATGGACATACGTGTCGGACACAATAACCATGAAGTATTGTAGTTATTATATCCACGGTCGAGCAATATTTATCTCCTTTACAGAACCATATAAGTACATAATGTACATACGAACTAATGTTTTGGGCGTTTTTCTTCACCCTTCTGTATACGTACGAGAAGGCGAGTTAACCCGAGAGAAGTCATTAAAATTAGAATACATCAGCACTAGCAAATGTACTTAGTTTTGTGTAATCGTAAACTAGAGTAATTTATCAAGAAGAGTTCATCGACCAGAATTTATTCCAATACAAAGAAACCATACACACAGTCAACACGAACACACCATAATGCACTTTCCATTTACTCCCAAAAAGAAGAAAAATTCCATCATACAAATTCTCGATATTATCCGCAACATATTAATTCAATTTCATAGAAACATGCATCAATCATCGACAGCCATATGCACGCTTTCATACGTTTTTCCACATCACTCAGCTTCAGTTGAAGCCCAGGTCAAGGTCCTAATTTGACCTCAGCACCGATTAAGCATACAGGTAAAAGCAACCAGCCGACGCTTCGATACAAATGAAAATTCACTCGAACCAGCGAGCCATCAATTTTTAAAAAGGTAAGTACGAAAACTATACGGAATGAAGCGAAAAACTGATGCCAGAGTTTAATGTGTGGGCGCAAATAAACCATAGAAAAGGCAATCTGGAAGGGCAACTACCTAGAAACAGGGGAAAGGAAATACCACATGCCGGAGGAAAACGTCGGAAAGTATTTTCTTCGATTTGAAAAGAAATATACAGATCGTTCGGTTTAAAATATCTCAATAATGTATAAATACATAAATATAAAGAAAAAAATCCCGGTTTATCGAACGGACTATAAAAAATGAGAAAAAAGTAACAGGAAGGAATCGTTTCGTATTATTTGGCTTGTTTGCGTTTGTAGTTCGCGTACAATTCGTATTGAAGTTGAGAAATACGATATTAAATTCTTTGGAAAGGGATAGAAAGGGATGGGGGGGGGGGGGAGGAAAGGGGTAACATGAGTAATTATACATTTCCAAGTCCCACTTCAAAAGTAATCACATCTTTTGCATCGAGTAATCTTTTCAGAATATGTATTGGTCTTTGAAAATTCCTTTCAATGAAAATTTTTACTTCTTCGATTATTTTTCTACCAGAAATTTTTTTGAAAAATGACCAATTCGAGTAAAAAAAATGCAAAGAATAATTGCACCTTTCAAATTTCAAATAAATAATAATACAAAATTACCAAAATCGAAAGGAGCATATCTGGAAAAGATTTTATGACAATTATTATTTTTTTGATAAACTTGGAAATCCTCAACAAATGTCTTCTCTGCTCAAAAAAATCGTTAGAAAAATACAAATTTGAAATTTGTTCAAAATTTCAACAAACGTACCAAAAATTGAAGAAAAAAAAACAGAATATGACGAAATTTGCTCTTAAAACATTTAAAACATACGGAATACGCCATGCCATTTTGCTGAATATATAAAACGTAAAATTCAACTTTTTAGACAAAAACATGCATCTCGTCAAAATCTCAACTCCATTCATTATTCCACCCCTCCTCCGTTCTTCAATAATATGTTTTTCTTTCAATTTTTTTTCGAAAAAATCATTACTTTTTCTGTTGTTTGCCTCACTAATTTCAGAAGATTCATTCCCTCTCTTCCCCCCTGAATTGGCACTCACAGGATTTTCCAATGAGTCACAAAAAAAACTTCTGATGAGAGAAATTTTGCATAAATTTATTTCCGAAAAAGGGGACGTAGCTAGATGGGCATCCTGGGGGAGGACGTAAAATTCGAAAAAATCTTATAAAAAACGTCTTTTAAAATACAGAAATTGATTGATTCTAAAAGAACATTTATTCCGAAAAAAAAAGAAAAAATACATTTTAAAAGCTTGAATTTCACAACTTTTCCCCAACATTTCAGTTTTAGTCTCCAGAGGGAGGTCAAGATTTCGTACTCTCCCCAACTCTTATAGTGAGAAAGTATACTACAAGACGAATCTTTAATTGCATTATTGATTTCAGTTGACCTTTTTTTGCTCGTAAAAAGATATTTTAAAACAAAATTAAGGTTGGAAATTGAACGAGAAAAAAAAGGAAAAACAGTACAACTTTTGAAATAATTTTTTGAACCACGAAACACAAGACAATAACGTATTTTTTTTTTTTTTTGAAAAATGGTACATGTATGGAAAAAATAGCCATTTTTGAGACATTTTATAAAATATTCCAAATTAGAAATTGCTTTTGATAAAATGAATACTGGAAAAAATCAAAAAGTTTATCAAGGTTCAATTTCATCCTTATAGTCCAAGAGACGAACCTGCCAAAAATGGACTGAAACAATTGAAAGCTGGGACCTGTCCCAAAAGTTAGTGTATGGTCCCCTATTTTGAAAACTAGTAGTCTGCCGATCCGCTGCTGCTGCTTTTAAGCACAGCGAAAGCTCGAAAGTTCATAATTTTCATGAACTTTCGACTGAAAACATTGATGGTCGAAATTGGTGTCAAAGTATAGAATTTTTTGTGCTGAATCCGAATATGTGGGTCTGCCGACCTCTAAGTGCTGCCTAAGCCCCGGCAGACTGGGTCAAAGAGGGAGAAAATGTGAAAAATTCACAGATTTTTGGTAAAATTCTCATAAAAGTTGCAAAATTGAGTTAAGAAGTTTATAAATGGTTCTAAGTATTACTCAAGAATAGGGATGACTTTTTAACTTCAAAATTTCACAAAATTTTCATATTCGGGGGGGCGTAGGGGAGCATCAACAAACTCATTTATTTTTTTATTACAGAATTTTGAAAAATAGCAATTTCTACGTGAAAGTGAGCAGAAAAAGTGACTTTTGAGGGGAAAAAACTAACCAAAGTGACCTTTTAGACGTGAAAAGTAACCAAAAGTGACTGAAGTCGAAAAAAGTGACAAACACCCTAAAAAAGTGACTCGCTATGATGCCTGCATTCTGTGCAATCCTATGAAGACAGAAAGATACCTACGTCTCCCTCACAAAAAGATTAAATTTAGAAAAATTATCAAATAAAGGGAAATGTAGACTTTTCTTCCCCATCTCAAAAAACAGTAGATCAATTTATTCTCAACAATGAACTAGACTTCTTAATTTATTTTTCATGCTTTTTACCAAAAATTGGAAAAAATTCACCAATTCGCCCTCCTTGGTCAATTTTTTCTCAAATCCCTAATTTTACCTCCCCTTTGATAACAATTTTCTAACAATTTCAAAATAAATTTACGAAATCGATATCGAAGCAACATTAATAAATTTGAGAACTGTAAAAATCGTCAGTCATAGTCTTTCATGGAACCCAGATTTCCAAAAAGGATAATCGAAAGTTGAAAATTCAGACCTTACCCTGGTATTTTTTGACATACACTTTGCAATCCCTTCGATTAACAGACAAATGACACTCTTTTTTAAAATAAAACTCCTAAAAAAAACTTTAAATTCAACCAGTTATCGTGGATTTCGAGCGAAAAAATTAATCCAGATCTAAAATACGTTCTCCAACTTCTACTAACTTGAGAAACCAGTCATCAAAATCAAATCGACACCCACCTTTTCCTCAATTCCACCCAAAAATCTCTTATCATTCCAAACTCCAGCTCGTTGAACACAATTTCACCCAACACGTGTTCATTCTTCATTCCACTGATAAGCTCTCCGCTGCTGTCTTCATTTCTTACACCAATCCCAGCGGGTATATTAGGCGTAAAATAATTCGCCAATGTGATTTAACTTCGACGTTGACGTGTAATTTCACGCATTCGAGCTTCGTCGATATTTTCGCGGGTTCGTCTAATTTAACAAACGTGGCGTTATCGTCATCGTCGTGTTTGAGGGGCTTAGAGCAGTTTCGCCACCTCCACCTTCCTCTGATCCACGATTAGGGTATAAAAATTAATTAAAATATTCAACGTTGCTCGTGCTGATGCGCTGCGACGACACCATCATTAAGCTTTCTCTGCGGTTCCCGCTTCCCAGTTCCCACCCAGGGCCATATTCGGTACCATATTATACCATTATACGTTACAAAGTCATTATACGTCTTATGGAATGTACGTTGCGGAGCTTTCGTCGCATAAAAAGGATCTTCGTATCAGGAAATGAACCCTTCCTTCCCAATTCTACCATAAAATAGGCGAATAGTGACTACAAAACTCACCAACTCTAGGCCTTCACCATCGATACATTGGAGTGCAATAAAACTGGCACTCGAGGACGACCACTCGTTTAAAAACGACACATCACCTTTTTTTCCCATCAACCTTTACTTTTCTTTTGAAAACAACACAACTTCACATATCAACGAAACCCGAACCGAACACGACTTTTACAACCGCCGACGAACCAACGAAACGAAACAACCCCGAAAAAATAAAAGAAATCCCACAATACGCGATTCTCGGCAATCCAAGCGAAAACTGCAAACGTCGACGTACGTAGCTGCATGGTTCGTTACGTAATAGTAAGAATGCAGTTACGTGTACGCTCGAAAAAGCTCTAGCGCCTTAACCGGCCACGACCACCCTTCGTACACGCACCACCCACCCTCCCGAACAAACTCGGTTCGCATTTCACACCACGTGTTACCATAACAACCGATATAAACAACCACGATTGCGAAAAAAACAATTAGAAAAACGCCGGTAATTTTCATTTCTAATTGTTGGCTGCGTTTTCCACCCCCGCCGGCTGCCTACCTAGCTACATAACCGTCCGAGTAACCCTTTATACCCGCGCCGCTTCGATAATTTTTTTTATCATTTCTTCGCATCTGGAATACAATATTAATATGCAGTAACGACGACGGCGCCGCCGACATCGAGTATGCTAAATCGTTACTCGAATGATTACGTAATGAGCGAAGGAAAATAGGAAAAATACGTTGGGGTTGTTGGTAAATGCTTCGATGCAGTAACAGACCAATTTTCTATTCAAAATAATAATTTCAAACCAATATAGGAACTTCTTGATGAAAGTGTGATGAAAATTGGATGATTATCCGGCTCGTGGCTGAGTAATTTTGTTTTTCAGGGGGAAGAGGGAAGGGAGACGGGGGGATAGGAATTTTTCATCGAGTCCTTCACACAATAAAAATCTATATTTTCAACAACGCAGAACACAAATTTGAAGAAACAATTATTCATTTCCGTGTTAAGGGGTAAATGAAGAGGGGAAAATAAGAAAAAATTCATTATCTCCAGCTGTAAAAGAAAATGGTTATTACGTGTTCCACAACTTCAAAAAATGACAAAATTTCAATTTTTCCTCATCTCATCCATCGCACCACCATCTCTTATAAAAAATATTGCCATGTTCGTAATACACATAGATGCATTTTTATCGATAGAAAAGGGGCAGGATTATGAAAAATTAGACACCAAATTCGTGTTCAACACCTCTAGAAAGACCAATCAACCAGGAAAACGATCGGGAAAGAATAATCCTGCTTGAATCGAAAATTGTTTCATCCCCCATGTCCCTTACTTCCTAGATAAAATTGTCGCCAAATTCGAATTCTACGTTCGGAAAACGCCATCAGTGACAAGTTTTTACAATATTTTTTTGAAATTAGTCTCAAAATACCTCTTGCCTCTTGTTAAAATTATGAAAAATTACCAATGTTAAAAAGTGGAGAGGGGAGCTAAAATTCGTTGAAAAAAGTCGTCCAACAAAGGTTGATTTAAACGCTTAAAAATTATTGTACGTGATGTCCAAAATACAAGTCAGGTTTTCATAACCCCACCCCTTCTAGGAGGCTTGAAGATTCCTCAAAGTTGAATTTGTTTGAGTCACTCTCTCTCATTCCGAATCAGTGAAAAATCACTGATAAACAATCATAAATGCAACATAGGAAAAATCAGTGAAATTCACTGGTTTTCAGCGATTTTTCAATGATTATTCATAGAATTTCTCAGTAAATTTCATAATTAATACTGAGTTTTCAGTGAATTTTCACTGATTTCCAGTGATTTTTTTTCACAGACTTGCTTTGAGTGAAATTTTTTTTCACTGATTCAAAAATGAGAGAGTGGGTGAGAATTTTCAAGACATGCCAATTTTTAAAGATCGAATGAAAGAACATTTTCGGTTTTCAAACATTTTTCGGCGAAATTGAGGCATATTTTTTTTCCAAAAATTTTGTTCATTTCAGCACAAAAATCTTTTCAATGGGTTTTCATGAGAACATTTTTCATGTTCTAATAATGTCCAAAGGACTTTCAATTGGCACTGGTGCCAAAAAATTCTACTCTAGGTCTCGATTTCTTCAATTTTTGAGAACCCTTAAAAATTAGAAAGTTGAGGTTAGTGTTAAATGTATTTTTTTCCAGTGGGTAAAAATTCCTCATCTGATGAGCACAAAATTTTCGTTTCAAGTTTCAACTTTTATTCAATGAATCTTGACCTTAAAATTTTTTGAGGGTAGATTTTAACCCCCTCCCCCGCCCCCACCACATCCAAAAGTCAGTTTTTCAACTCTCAAACGTAAAATGTCACTGAATATATGTAATTTTGTTTGCACGAAATGAACAAAATTGAATTTCGAGCGAGTTTACTAATTTTTAATTAAACTTCTTTATACTAACATTGAAAAAAAAAGGCAAGTTTTCTTTTTCACAAAATGAGGTAAAATGGAAAAATAAGAAAAAAATTAACGTTCATTCAAAGACAATAAAAATGGAAAATAAATCATGAAATGCCACAAAATTACCAAACTATGTAGTAGAGAAAACCTGGAATTAGCTCATGGAAGGAGCAAAAAGGATCGAGAATTTTCGATTGAAATGAAATTTTCGGTTTACTTTTACATGCGATTTCTTTCACTTTTTTCACCTCAAAACTAAAATTCCTCAATAAAGTCATCATTTCATCACTTTTGTAACATATTCCCTCTTTCCCCTCGTCTGTTCCAACACATAAGTCAAAAATTAATAAAAAAAAATATGATAGGTATTTTAAAATCTCCATAAGAATGTAAAAAAGAAAAGAATTTCAACATCAATTCGCAGAAATCGTTGAAAATTCTATGAAAATGTGGAGAACTCAAATTAAAAATTGAGAAATTGAATCTAAAAGTGCAAAATTTCAAAAAAAAATGGCAACATTTGTCCAAAAAAAGTACGAAAAATTGTGTATGAAATGTCAAGAGTCGTGAAAATCACATAAAATGCCACAAAATCTTCAAAAATTCAATAAAAGTTGGTAGAAAGTTATCATAATATCATTTAAATCGCCATAAAACCCAATTAATCGTCATAAAAAACCGGTTCGATTATTTGTACAGCCTATGAACATACAATCGATTAAAATATTCTTCCAAAATAAATTCAATTTGTTGCAATTACTGCGGAGAGTAACTACAAAATTCCAAATACACTCAATTTACTTCAAATGTCCCTTTTCCATCCACCAACGCTCAGAAAACTACACCATTTCTACAAATCTTTTCCATGGAAGAAAACGAGAGAAAATTCGGCCACACAAAAACCGATCAATGCCCGCATTACAGTGAATAACCCAACAATACACATTTTGCTCATGCTGCCAAAAAAACAGGCGAATAATCAACAACAGGAAGTAGCCTTAGCTGCTGCGACTGGGACGTCGTCGAAAACTACCTCGTACAATTTTCTGCAATATCCTTCGTATATACAAATGGTACAGGGGCTCTACTCACACCGTGCGTCATATGGGAACAAGTACGAGGCCGAGTACATGGTAGAAATACACCATCATTTCTATACAGTCTGTACTCGGTACATGGATTCAGAAAGAGAGAAAAGAAAAAGCTCCAGGGAAATAGCGAGCGTTTCGACCTCATACACCGAGAATGAAAAAACTTTCTCCAACATACCGCACACAGTACACGGTGCAAAATTTAGCCATCTTCGTGCCTCGGCCTCTCTCCAGTTACCCCCGCGACCAGGTCGCCGTTTCACAACACGTTGCTCATTTCGGCTTTTTCAAAATAAACACCACCACAGCGTTTGCCCGGGTTTGGTGTGTAGGCCAGTACTAAACTCCCTTTTGAAAAAAAAAGAGCGCAGAATTTCAACTCGCTCAAGGCGCCGTACCTTGGCCTAACGACGATGCGACTTAGGCCCGCATACGTTCAAGTCCAATACAAACATATGTAAGAGTATGATTACGTATAAATGTAAGTATAGAATAGAAACGGATACATTTATAAAGAACAAAGAAACTACCCCGGCCAAGCACAATTTAATTTGAAAAAGTTCCACTTTACGCCGCCTCGCGGCTCGGGGTCAACGTAATTTACACTTCGCATTTCTCGCTTGGTAGCTTGGTTTGTTCTTTTTCAACGCATCTTTGCCACCCTCCACTGCCCACCAAGGCCCTGCCTGTTTCGAAATTTTAATCTAATCAAGAAAATGTAACGAAAGGAGCAAACATGTGAAGATGGCTTTACTCTTTCTATATTTTTCTGATACTTGAATGTAGCTTTCGCAGCGAACCTGAATCTTTTCTCCTTCCCTCCTCTTATCATTTTAAATTGTTTCAGGAAAATGGACCAAAAAGCAGTTGGAAAAATGAAAATTGAAATATTTTCCGACCTAAAATTGAAATGGGAGAATTTTTTCAATCGTTCTGTTGAATTATTTAAGCCCCCTCCCTCACCTCTCCATCAATGATTTCAAAAATAGCTATACCGAATTTAAAACACATAATCTTTTTTAATTTCAAATTATTTAGAAACAATGTCACTGAGCTGTTGCATGATTATTGATATCCTTATTTCAATAAAATTACGATTTCACACAATTTGTCAAAAAGCTAAAAAAATTGTACTTTCTCATTTATAAATTAGTAAAAATTATCGAAAATCACTGGAAAAGTCAAAATAATTGCAGTACAGTAATAAATTAACAAAATTCACTGAAAGCAAACTGTGAAAAAAATTGCTGGAAAATCAGTGAAAATTCATTGAAAAGTCAGTAAAATCTCTGAAATTCTTTGAAAAATCGACGAAACTCCGCTGAAAATCAAACAATTTTGCTCTTTGTTATGGCATCGAGAATGGGTGAGGAAGAGAAGAACAATGATAAAACCCGGAGAAAAAAATGCTGGAGAATAGGAAAAAATGACGACGAAGCTCAAAAGACTACCAGCCTAAAATTATTGCTCGAGCCAAAATAATTATTTTTGGATAATTTTTCCCCTAGAACTTCGATCTCAATTTCTGACCTACTACCAATGATAATTTTCAACTTCTCCAAGATTATATCCTTGCCTTCTCTTCATCATCCGCCTCAAAAATGCAAAAAAGATCCCAAAAATTGTCAACCCTAAATCCGGATTCTTAGAAAATTAAAAGCCAAAAATTGGAGTCAATTCCGAGCTGATTTTTGGATAAATTTATTTGAGAGGACTCATCACCTTCCCAGCTTCCTCTCCCCAACAAAACAAATACCAATTTATGAAAATTTGTCAACTTGATGCAAAAAAAAAGCATACTCTCTCATTCTGATTCAGTGAAAAGACACTGATAAATGGTCAGAATTGCAGCACTGATTTTCAGCGATTTTTCACTGATTATTTACAGAATTTCACAGATTTTTCAGTAAATTTCATCAATATTACTGACATTTCAGTGAATTTTCACTGATTTTCCAGTGATTTTACTCACTGATTCGTTTTCGGTAAAAAAAATTTCACTGAATTTCTCCTGTGCTGCAATTCTGACTGTTTCTCAGTGATTTTCGATAATTTTCACTGATTTATAATTGAGAGAGTAGGTACCTGGTACCTACTATTTTTCAAAGAACAAAAATTGTGAATTTACTTCAAATCTTGCCCTATTTTTTCAAAAAAAAAAAGTCAAATTTCCAACCATTTTTTCAAATTTTGCCAAAATTTCCAACATTCGAAATGTTTTTGATCATTTTTCTCATTTTTGTGATTTTTGGGCTATCTACTCAATATTTTATGATATTTTCGTTCATTTGTGCTCGGTACAAAGGCTACGATTTTGGGGGAGGGAGGGGGGGGGACTTTCTTCAACAATTTTCATTTCAATATTTATTTTCAACAAAAATTGATGAATTGATCCTCCCCCTCCCACACAGTAAAATAAGAACTATACACGAACAAAAAAACTCATCAAATAAATAAATACCCCAAATTGTATTTCAAATTTTTTTTAAAAATTGTCTCGATTTTTTTTTTCATCAAAAAAATAATTGAATGTTGAATTCTCATCACATCTCTACACCATATTACCCTCCATCGATCAAAATTCAGTCCCACCTTCTAAACTTCCTCTACGACCCTACTCCCAATCACACGTTAATTTCCATCTAATTAAATTATACGATCTACGATTTAAAAATCAAGGGACAGGGAAAAAACGCCAAACAAAATACCAAATAAAACAGCAAACAAAAATCGATACTTTATAACGACAATGGTACACGCGATAAAAACACGATAAAGAAGCAGCAATCCCTCGTAAAAAAGAAGAAAACTCCACTTCGCTTATAATCACCGAATTTATATAGAAATAAGGGTAAGTAAAGAGGAGGAAAAAAAAACAACACGAAAAAAAAACACGTAAAACCTTCGAAATTCCTAACCTTTTGAATAAAAACAAAAGCTACGCAACTCACCTCGTCGTCGAATTGCTGGTGCACGGTGGTAGAAGTACCCTCGTCAATCAACGGCTAAGTATCATCAACTCGCCAAGTTTGCAACTTATACGACCAAGAAGAAGAAAGAGTTAACGTAACGCAGACACGTCGATGAAGATGGAAAGAGAAAGAACGACGGCGAGAAAAAAAGAAAAAAGAACTTTTAACCTCTTCAAACACTGTCAACTACGTGTACGAAAAAAGCTCGACGTTGGCGATGCCATGACGGTCTCATTTGCTTTTTTTATTTCGATGTTCGAGCGAAAAAATTTCATGTATCGTTTATGGGGAAAAAAAGGAAGGACTGAATTACGAAAGAAACATACGCGGACTCGACTATTTCGATAAAAACGCAAGAACCCAACGTTAACACGTATCACTCGTCCATTACCGATTGTCTACCAAAGGTAACTTGGAATATCATTCGGTCGACTCGATGATTATATATACTTAGTCGGGGTCTTCAATATTAAAAATATCGTAAAACAAAACGAAAAAAAAAGGCAAAAAAACAACAAAAATGTAAAAAGAAAATTACATCGGCTACCGCTTCGTGAAATATTCAAAATCGTTCCGCCTTCCGAATCGCCGTCGTTTTCTGTCCCCCGTATACAGTACGTATTATTACGACGGTACCGTCCAAAGGGGGCGCTTCGGCCGGCTCCAAAAAGGGCGGAATGCGATATTACCACAGCCGGGGTAACCGTGGAAACAGCGCACGGGAAAACAAACCGACACCGGACTGATGCACGCGATCACGCGATTCAAGAATCAACCGGTATTTTTCTTTGGTAACGTTGCATTGAGGGGAGGAAAAAAAATTCGCTCCTCGAGGTCTCTCCTTCTACCTTGGGTTTCTCCTTTCGTGAACGACAATCATACCGATGGGTACACTATTCTGTATTCGACCCGGCTACTCTGATCTTTGCCATCGACAAACCTGACCCATTCTTCTTTGGCTTGGGCTTCAACTTGCTTCTGTTAATTCAAAAAACCCTCTAAAATGACCCTTTGATTAGAAGGGGGAAAAGACCAGTTTATCAACGTATTACAGACGAAAAATTCTGCCTTTTCGAATGCCCGGCCTGATGAAAATGACTTTGACTATACAATTGTTTTTTTGAACAAAATGCATGCAAAAACAATAAATAAAAGAAGAATTTTATATTCAATTTTTTGCCTTGAATATTGGTAAAAATCCATGAAATTTGTTCCAAGAGTTTTTTTTTTTTGGTAAGTATTTGAAATTTTTATTTTCTAAACTTTTTATCCTGGTTTCGCCAGGGCCAAATAAATGGGCATTAGAAAATAATTAAAATTTATTTGTTGAAAAAAAAATTGGAAACTTAAAAGGGACAATACTCTTTCAAAAAAAATTTAGATCAATGCATATTTATGTAGTTCAGTGAAATTGAGCAAAAAACAATTGAAAAAATTCGATTCAAGCTAAATTTGGCGTTGTAACCCAGGACACCCTTCCAAACAACATGACTCTCAAGTGTCAAAAATTGGTTTGTGAGTTAACACTGATCTTGTGCTTTTTAGAAGGAGCAGGCATCAAACACAGATTTTGGGTAAAATAGTGACCTAGTTTACGAAAAAAGTGTCCAATTTTTCAATTTTTTTCTCATAAATAAATACACCCCACACCCTATTTTTTTTATAACTTGAGCAAAAAAGTGACTTTTTTTTATTAGTGACCAACCTTGAAAATAGGGGACAAGTCACTAAAAAAGGTGACTCTGTTTAATGCCTGAAAGAGTAGAATCGAGGGGGAACCTCAACCCAAAAACCAATTTATGACACCTAAGGGTCGTTTCTATATCCAGGTTCATTTGTACTAGAAATCCCATCATTCCCTCTCCCCCCAAGAAGAACCTAGAAGAGAATTTTTGTACTTTCTGTTTTTATCATTCATTAGTTTCGTTCATCGTTTTCAAAAAACAAAATACCTTAACAAAATTTCGAAAACGAAACTTTTGCAATAATGAAATTTTTGGAGGAACTCCGGCGAGATATATTATATTTTCACTCCTTTTCCTAATTTACCTAAGTATTCATGTACCTATAGACGTGCTCAATTATTTTTTCAATTTCATTAATACATACATTTCATACTTACAATAAAATTGAACGAAATGGAGAAATTCAAAATTTGTTAAATAATTCTGAAAAAATATTAAAAACAAATAATAGAGGACTTTTTAAGGCGTCTAACAAAATTTCATAATGAAAACGCAGGATTTTAGCAGGAAATTTTTCAAACATTCCACTTTTTGGGGGGGGGAGCGAAAATTTTCTTTCTGCATAATTTTTCAACAGGTGAAAAAACCGATTGTAAAATTTTCAAATGAAGTAACTCTGAAATTCTGCAAAAAAGAGGAGAATAAAACAAAAAATTACATAATTTGATAGGGGAAGGGGAGGACATTTTGACAAAAAAGCAGGACAAAAGTTAGAACTTGTAGATGTTTTAGATATCTACTACTTTTTTTAATTTTCAACATCATCTTATCAAATGTAAGAGCTTTTCATTACTTCCATGTGAAGACATCTTGAAAAAATATCCCTGTATTTCCAATAAATATTTTTTCAAACACAGTGTCATTTTTGAATTTTTTTCAACTCAAATTTTCAGGAATTATCGAAGTAGGCGCTTTAATATAACTTCCCCTCTTTCAAATTTTAAAAACACTTTAAGCAATTGAGCTGAACGAATTTCAAGTTGTCAACATTGGCCTTTTAGCTTTTTAGAAATCATCGAAGGTATCAGAAAAATCATTAAAATTCTGAGTGACCTTACTTGAATGTAAAAAAGTTTGAAAATACAAGATCTCTAGATGAAGATAGCACAGGAAGTGAGAAATTTGTTTTTTCAAAAACTATTTTTACAGCATCGATAACACAATTAATAATAAGCAAAATCACGGAGAAAATACTTTACATTGTTGAAAAAGAATCAATTTCCATCAAAATTATTTCATTTTTACAAAAGTTTTGCAATTTTTTTTTCCTGAATTAATAAGAATTTTAAAAAAGAGGATTTTTTCGGTTGATATGATGGCTCATCCGAAGATTCCGTTGTCATAATTGACCATTTTTAAAAACTACCCCCCCCCCCCCGTTCATTTCTGATTACTTTTCACTCGAGAGCGACAAAATTTGAAGATACGAGACACGAATCAATGAAAATACTTTGGAAACTGGTAAGTTACTGCTTATCAATAGAGAAACCTAATCACATTGCGATAACATTAATCGAAGCCTCAATTACAAACGAAGAAATTCCTGTGAAAATAGGTACTGAAAACTGGTTGGGACCGAAGCATTTTGAGATAACATTATGTGAAATTCAACATTACAAGTATTTCGAAAGTTGAACATATTTCCAAATGAAAATTTTCCCCAAAATCAAGAACATAAATTCTAATAGTTTGATTATGGAAATACTTGGAAAACTGAACGAAATTCGTGGACCTTAGCTGACGAAGCATGAGCACAATTTTTATGCATTTCCCATCTTTCACTATTGAAGACGCCATCTAACTCAGGAAAATGCTCGAAGACAATTTTACACTTTTACTACATATTTTAAAAATTTCCACGAAAAAAACTAACTTTTTCTATTGAAAAATTTATGGGTACGTAGCCTTTCAAATTTCGAAAATGGGCACTTTCATCGTAAAGTTTTGTTACTCGTTTCTAAAACTTGTACCAGAACCCATACTTTGAAAGTTACGTGAAAAATTGAAAATTAATTTGTATGATAAAAAATTCGTAAAATTGACATCAGCGTCAAAGTCGGTTCGAAATTTTCCAAATGTCTTTCAATCCATCATTTTTATCTGAAAAACTTTTCAAGAGGTCACGATACAAAAATAAACCAATTTAATCATCAAAAGTTCTAAAATGAGACAAAAACACAAAAACCAAACGTTATAAACATATTTCAAGACATAATAATTACAGATACTAAAATTATCGCAGTAGAGGTTTGTACGAGGGGGAAGAAAAGGGTCGTCACAACTTCACCAGCACAAGCAAAATACCACCCTAAGCCTCCTACGTCAAAAAAAAGTTCAAAAAGAAACGGAATCTTCATCAACGGTCATTACAAAATGTGACCTCATCAATACCCCTCCCTGTTTTCTTTCGCAACACAACTACGGCTCGCCTTCGAGTCTCCGGCGGTCTGTCCGGTCTTATATACGGGAAATTAAAAACCCACGGGAAATTTACAAGCCCCAACCAGGCCAGCCTGACGCTGAAAATTTCAGCCATTTTCACAGCAGAGGACTGATTTTCCAAAACATTACACCGTTTATCGCTCCGACGAACATAAATAGGTTTCTTTGTAGCGAACTCGAGAGAAAAACGAAAAAAATTTCCATACAGTACACCTACATACCTAAATATATCTCCGTGAAGTATGTAGTATGTATACACTATTTTATCTAATGCTATGTACACAACAAACACAAATATACGCATCATCACCGCAGGCATTCGTATTGATTCGAAAATTCGGCTCGAGGCGTTAATTTTTATACTTTCAATATTGATTCGAACTCTTCAAGCGTCTAAACGAATAAAAATTCATTTCTTTCTTATCTTTCGTAAATCATTCTTAATACAACGAGACGCTATCTCACTTTACAAACCCCTAACTCGTGTTCGCCATTTGAAGGGCATCGATGAAAAACCACCCCTCCGTTCGTCCTCCTCGCCACAGAAAATTGCACCAATCTCAGAGTCAGCTTAAACGATAATCAATTTACATAGGCTACGTAAACGAACAATACATCGGAATTTTCTCAAAGTCGTAAGTGTATACGAAAAATATCGCGCCATCGCCACACAAACGATGGGAACTTTTAAAACTATACGAGAATAATAAATATCTACTCGTTTACTTTCGGAATAAACAAAGGCGAGTACATTTATAACTTTTCTATGATTTTTACGCTTTCTTTTCCTCTCCGTCTTTCAGAATTCTAAACGAAAATACACGTGTTGAAAAATTTTCATTCATCCGTGTTGAATTTGGACCCCTCATTCCTCGTCCCTCTCCATTCTATCTGCCTATTCTCATATCAGCTGTGAAATCGTGTACAAATATACATACGTTGACCATTTGGCAAGACTTGTACGAACCTTTGGCAATTATTACTTACGTTTATGACTAGAGTATAAATAAATTTTCGCGAAAAATAGTACAATAAACAAACGAAAGCGTACAAACATTCCGGAGACATTAATCATACGCGAAATATGAAAACAGATGACAAATTCCCACCAAGTTTGAAAATTTTCATCAGTCATTGAGAGCTAAAGTAAAAGATACGGGATGAATAACTTTCACGAGTTGAAGGTCACAACCAAATTTCAGCAAATTTAAATTTTTAGGAGGCCAAATTAAAGAAGAAGGGGGGGGGGGGTCGAAGAAATGAACATCAGCAATTGTGAAAATTGATTTTCCCATCAGGTTTACATTTTTCCAACTGAAAATTCATGAATCCTCCCCCTCTCTCAATGTTCACATATTACAGTTCGAACAAAAATTGAAAACTGATGAACTTTCGATAAAATTTCGCCTCGAAAATTAATTTAAGCGATTTCTAACCTAATGCACTGAAAAATAATTCAATTTTTGAAGAAAAACTTGACGAAATTTTTCAACGGTTTCTTTCGCTTTCATCTCCTCTTAAAAAATTTGTTCTAAATTGACGTCAATATACACTCAAGCGAAGCGAAAATAAAGTTTTGAAAAAAATAAAAATTTCAGCAATTTCTAAGTGCAACACGACACACTTTATCGAAGAAAAAACTGAGCGTTGGGAAATTTTTAGATAAAACTCGAGATCTTTTTTCATTCCTTTTCTAGAGTTTTTTTTCACGAATATCGTGAAACTGAATACCGGAAATTGTTCGAGCCTATTTTTTTTTGAAAAACAAATTATTATCTTTTCATTGATTTGGAGGAAAAATTGAGACTACTGATGATAAATTTGAAAAAATTAACCCTGCCATGAAAAAAACAAATTCCCCTACATGCTTTTGCAGTAAAAAAATGTATAAAAAACAGAAACGCAGCATATACGAAAGTTCTCAGAAATTAGAACGAAATTTACTTCCATCGACATTTGACGGGACGCAGAAATATATGGGGGGGGGGGGGGCAACGATCAATATAATGAAAGGACAATGACAATGACAATAACAACAAAACACCGTTTATTTCGTTCAATTGAAACGTAATAATTCAATTTAGCAGGTCTATTTTTAATCGAGTCGAAAATATACTGAAATTCAAGAGTTGAATTAAAAAGATAAGGAGACCAAGGGAACGAGGGGTGAGGGGGAAGGGAAAAGTATTTCGACATCACCTACGTACGTACTTCAATACAATACGAATACGATCGAGTGAACTAATGAAAAAATATCTTCGCACAGCAACCTTCAACTTTGTTTACACGTATAAATTTTTCTAACGAGGAAACCACTCGATGTCCGAAAGTTGGATTTTATTTTAAGCCTTGAAATTTGATGAATCCGCAAAACCACGCATCAAGAAAAACCTGTCAACTCCAAAACTACAATTGGTACTATACCGAGTGGTTTTTTTCATATTTCGGGAATTTCCATTCATAAAAATTACATCGTGGGAGGTTTTTGGGCTAACAATTATATTATGAGCATATTTGTTACGGTTGTCGTACTTTTCTCCAGGTACTATACCGAGTTAATTTTTTTTTCATATTTTGGGGATTTCCATTTATAAAAATTACATCGAGGGATGTTTCCGGGTCAAGAAATTATGAACATATTTGTTACGGTTGTCTACTTTTTTTTAGAAATATTTTTTAATTTTTCTCAAGTGAGATCAAAAAATATAAACTCTATTTAAAATGTTATAGTGTCTCGAAAAAATTTGTCAAATTCATAGGAGTACCGTTTTTCCAAACTGAGCTAACTTCAAAAACCGTGCATGAGGAAAGGGCCTTAGGTGCCATTTTTTTCCAGAAAGGGCCCTAGGTGTAATTTTTTTCCCAGAAAAAATTGCACTCAAGGCCCTTTCTGAAAAAAATGGCACCTAAGGCCCTTTCCTCATGCACGGCTTTTGAAGTTAGCTCAGTTTGGAAAAACGGTACTCATAGGAAAGTTCAACCCACTCAGATTATTGAGAAGGCAACCAGAAGTTCCCAAAAACCAGGTCATTTCAAGGAAAATGGTGTTTATTGTGCTTTTCATTTCCCCCCTCCACCAAAGCATCTAGTTTTGGAATGAACCTAAATATTTTAGATTTCATGTTCATTCCCTTCCATTCCATCCCATAAATTCATCCTTACAAAAATTGAAATAATCTCAATATTTTGGAGACCTGCCGAAGTGCTAGGGAAAATTTCATCACCACAAAAAAATGAACGAAATGATTTTTGTTTTTTTGAAAATGCGGAACTTTGTCGATTGCAGGATATTTTCATCATTTTCATCACTTGAAAAGTTCACAAATGAATGTTATTCAGAAATTCGGCATTATTTAGGCAATTTTACACAGAAATGAAAGAATCCTACGAATAAATTTCTGATGGTAAAAAATTTGCTACCAGAACCAGTTATTGTAATTGTGTTTACTTCGAATTTTCAAGAAACCGATGTCAAGAGTAGGTATTGAAAACTGCATATTTCTCAATTTCTGAAAATGTTTTTTGAAGTTGAAAATAAACAATAAACTTTGACTTAAATGGCCGATTCTGACAGAATATTGTTCTCTGTAATATTCGTTTTCAAGATATTCCACGCAGCTCGTTAAATTTTCAAATAAAACTGCTAAAATCAGTTCAAATTTGCTGGAAAATACTAATTTGTGAATTTTCAGACAATTAATAAAAGGCCTGAGGCTAAAACAAATCTCGAAAAAAAACAGCCACAGAGGGGGACACAGTACCTTAAATAATTTATTATCGTTGGGATTTGGTGTGATGGGGAAATTGAAATAGGTACACAAAAAACTTCATTTTTAAAAATTAATTTATTCTGAAGGACCCGCAAGAAAATGTAGCTAACCAGGGAAGTGCATGAGGTGTGACACGCCGAAATAAAAAATTTCTCTACAGGCTTGTAGAGCATCACAAGAAACTTTTACAGCCGAAATTTCAGCCCCTGAAGTTGACTTGGGAGGGAGTTATGGGAGTTTAAATTTCGAAAAATCTCCTAATACAATACACTGAAAAAATTACAAAAATCTAATGTGAGAAATAAAAAAAATTGAAACAACTCCCCAATTTATGGCGTTTAGGATGTAATTTTTTTACCATTTGCTATCCTCGTTATAGGCCATCTGCAGAAGGGGTAGTCGCCCGGATCCGCGTGTAACACCCCGGAGGTGAATTTTCACTCATATTTTATTAGGCGATTTTTCGAAATTCAACCCCCCCCCATGTCTCCCTTCCAGTCAACTTCGGGGGCTAAAATTTCGACTGTGGAAGTTTCTTGTGATGCTCTGCAAGCCTGTAAAATGTTTTTATTTTATTTTAGCGGGTCACACTTTGTACACTTCCCTTATAAGATATCACACGAATGAGTTTCAATTTCTCAAAAAATTCTATACAGATACCAAAAATACTCTCTCATTTCGAATCAGTGAAAAGTCACTGATAAATAGTTAGAATTGCAGCACAGGGAAAATCAGTAAAATTCTTTGATTTTCAGCGGATTTTCACCGATTTTTCAAAAAAAAAATACTGATTGTTCAGTGAATTTCGTTGATTTTTCAGCGGATTTCCAAAGATTTTACCGACTTTCCACTGATTTATTACTGTGCTGCAATTCTAACTGTTTTCCAGTGATTTTTGATAATTTTCACTGATTTATAAATAAGAGAGTATAGAAAAATTGAAACCATCAAAAAGAATTGCCTAAACCTTCAAATCGAAAGATACAAAATTTCCCAATACAATAAAAATTTACAAATTGAAAATTAGCATATTTCCATTTCAAAAAAATTAATCCAATTTTCATAATATATCTGCTCAGTCTCACAAAATACGACAAACCACGAATTTTCTACGCAGAAAAAAATTACGTAACGCTCGAAAAACCACTCCAGACAAAAATTCCTCCGCATAGGCGATAAATTGCACGCTCTATTTCAGTCTCGGAGCCAGTTAGTAACTAGTCCCGTTAGAAAAATCTATTCGCCCTTGAAACTGATATCTAAATCGAAGATAATCCACAGATGGGAATTTTTCGTGGTTTTTCATAGTTTCAATTCAGCTTTAAAATTCGTCTAGTCTACTCCACACATTTCGTAATCCCAAGTTAATACTTTTATTTTAAAAGTTCACCTAATGGATTTATTTTCTTCGTGGAAAAAAGGAAAAAAAAAAGGACCAACCGACCCACTGGTAAGTATATACGAATGGAGAACGTAATAATTAATAAATAATTCTTGTCATCGAGTTGGTCATTCGTGTAACTGGAAAAGTCGTACAAAAGTCGTATAAATATTATAAACTTTGCACGACATTAAACACGACGTTCTACTTTCGTACATTCTTCGACGATATAAATTTTTAAATCGAAATTTTCGCCGGTTAATAAAGTCGAAAATGGTATCTAATTTTGTCGTTTTTTACCCCGCTCTTGTTCGTTCTTTCCTTTTTCAAAAACCCATACAGTCGTACATCTTTCATTTCGTGGCAAAAGCGGCCAACTTTTACCGATACTTTAAATAATTAACAGAAAAAGGGAAAAGTTGGTCGTTAAAACAACAATCGTTGGGGCCTGGAGGGTGGGGGGTTTTTAAATTATTAAAAAATACCCGACGACCACTATGACAATATGCGAGTGGCATGGTAATTTAGAAATCGTGTCTTCGACAATTGTAGGTACTTTCTGTGACGTGGATCGCGTGTCGTCGAATATAATTTTACAGCTCATCTGTGTCATACTTTTTTCATTTTGTAGAAATCATCATGTATTGGGTAGGATTCTTGGTTTTCTTCGTCAAGACCAACAAAACCCTGCGTGCGTTTTTTTTCTCTTTCTCCATACAATATGCAATTTGAAATACATATTGTATATAATTTCTCGACCAAAGGCGTCATCGTCCAAGGGACACGCATACGCAAGTAAAGGGTTAACGCGAGGGTAGCTAATATTAATAAGTTTCGTGGAAATAAGCAGTATCTCTCGAATTCGATACGTTTAGGTCACGTTTTTCAAACATTTACCCTCAAACATCCACACTCCGCACTATGCGGAGCCATCAAACGTGTGTGTCGAGTAAAAATGGCTAAAAAAGCGATAATATTTAAAGGTAGAAAGAGAAAGAAAAAACGTGTCGACCATGTCCACTGTAATTTTCCATTACGATGTCATGGTAACGGTTTTGTTGTGATTTTACCGTCGAAAAGTTTCATTTAACGTATAAAATGCACTTGGATCGGTATACCAAACATATATGTATTAACAAGTATACATAGGCACACATTCCCCCCGGCCCTTGCCATCCATTTCTTTCACCCCCCCAACATCTCACAGCCTTTGCTTACAAAACGTAGCGCCTCTAATACGAACGGTAGGTATCTCTTGAATAATAAATTCTTATATCACGAATAGTCTCTCTAGTTTGCCAATGAATAATTGATTAACTGCTCGATCATCGTAGATAAATGGATTTTTTTATTTCGAGCCAATTGCAAAAAACCCCGTAACTCGAGAATCGAGGAACGCACAGAAAAGGTTTTTGGAACAAAAAAAAAAATGATAAAATGCAAGAGAAATTCACGACATCAAAAAATAATCAGAAATAAATTCAATTTTCAACAAACTATTAACACACCAATTTAATTTTTCACCTGCCCCCTTCCCCTCACCCAAAGTTGCGAATTAGTTTGAAAAATTGGACCAGAAATCGTTTCTTATTTCCGTATGCCCCCCCCAACATTTCAAACGTGTGTATCACCTTACCTATGGGTCGTAATGAAAAAATTTTCAAACAAAAGTTGTTCCTCAGCACCTAATGCACATTTTCATTTCTCATCAAAATCCATTTTGGAGCAACTCCTGTTCCCCAAATTTAGAAACAAAACATATTTTTGAGAAAACCTCAAAATCACGTTTTCTTCATTTTAAACGAAAAGTTCCGGAAGACAAAATTTGTAATCACAAAAAGTGTTCAGAATTGAATTTCCTTTCCAATGAGCTCTATCACGACCATTTTCATAACTTTTCCCGACAGAGTGGTCCTCTCCCCTTCCTTGTTTTCACAAAAGTTGGACCCACGAACAAAATTTGCTCCAAAATGAATTCCAATAATAAATGAAATTATGCATTAGATATCGAAAAACAAGAATCGTTCAATCTTTTTTTGTGGGTCCAACTTTTGAGATAAGGGAGAGGGGGAGAGATCCACCCTGTCGGGAAAAGTTGGCGAAAATGGTCGTGATAAAGCTCACTGGAAAGGAAATTCAATTCTGAACACTTTTTGTGATTACAAATTTTGTCGTATCTCCGAAACTTTTCATTTAAAATGAAGAAAACGTGATTTTGAGGTTTTCTCAAAAACATGTTTTGTTTCTAAATTTGGGGGGCAGGAGTTGCTCCAAAATGGATTTTGATGAGAAATGAAAATGTACATCAAGTGCTGAGGAACAACTTTTGTTTGAAAAGTTTTTCAAAACAACCCTTAGATAGGGCAATACTTGCGTTTGAAATGTTGAGGGGCTGGGGAAAGGGAGAGGGGAAAAAAGGAGCATACGGGCTTAATTTCTTTGTTTTAGTGTCCAGAACAAGAATCAATCATAAAATTAATTTTTACAGGAATTTCGCGCGGAAGCCTTTTTTTTGTACGATTGAGAACTGATTATTTAAAAACTGATTAGGTTTGTTTTCAAAGGATCTTTAGACGCCATGACGAGTATTTTTCGTTATTTCTCCCGTACTTCATTTCACATAAATTTTGAATAGTTTGGCAAATTTTTGTTTTTTAAACATCTTTTTGAACAAGTTATTAAAGTGATACAAAAAAATCAATTTTTTTAAAACAAATAGAAAGTTGAAAATTTTCTACGAATAGAAAAGACAACAAAATAATGAATAAATCTCTGCAATGCTCAAAAAAATTGAAAATTAGTGGAAAATTCTTCGATTTTTTTCCAATCATGACTTCTTTACGACTTTCTAACCAGTAGACAGTAGACGCCTTGTAAATATTCAAACTTAAGAGAAGTAAATAATATATATTTTTGCAAATTTTAAATGTCAAAAATCCATATTAGGTAGCATATGTAGTCAAATTCTAACATTTATAGGACATGATATCCTTGCTCTAGAATATTGAAAAGCAGAAAAAGAGCATTCGTGTGAAAATTTTCTGACTAAATCGAAATTTGGAATTGATAGGAAATGGGATTCATTGATTTGAAGGGGAGGTGAAAATTTTAAACGTAGTATACATTTCTCAATTGGAAAAAAATTTGATTCTAAAACTTTTAGGGATATAATTTTACTCTAACTTTGAAACTTTTCTTCAAAATTAAAAAACCAAGTGAAGAGGTGGAGGGGGGGACAACAAAAAAGTTGTATCTCGACCTCAAAACAATTCGATAAAAACTTTTTTTTTCTGGATCAACTCTTACCTTCCCCACACTCATTCTTGAAATTTGATAAGTTATGATTTTTTGCAAATTTGAGAATATTTTTTACACAAATTTCACATAAAATAGTCTTGAAACATATGTTTTTACCCAAAAATATTATTGGGATTGACTTTTTACTTTTACCCTCTTTTCTCAAATACTTAATACAATCTCGCTTTTCATCGTAATGTTTAAAAAACTTCAGTACGTACGATATATATTTTTTACAGTGTGAAAAAAATGACCTATTTGGCGAAGGAGGAGAGAACAATAGAGAACTGTAATCTATGATTTTTTTTTTCGAGTAAAAAAATACGCATAAATCAAGTATCAACATCATTCTACAAAAAATGCTCATTTCACTAAAAAAAAAATTAAAATGTAAACAAATTTTAAAAAAAAAGCAATATTAAAGAACGGATAAAATTGATATTTTTGGGTAAAAACATTACAGAGTGTCTAATTGAACCTCAAACACAAAAGCGAAAAAATTATTTTTTCGGTAATTTTCATCAATGTAAACAAATGGGATTGCAAAGGAAAAAACGGTAATTTTTCGCTTTTATGTCTGGGGTTCAATTAGACACCCTGTATTATTCGGGCCATTTACAGTGAAATTTGAAGAAAAAAAAAGTTGTTGAAAATTTTTTGAACGTAAGTCAGATTTTAAGGGCAAGTGGGGAGAGGTGAAGTTGAGTCAGAGGAGCGAAGTTTCAACCAGGATTCTTTTTGAGATCAATAAACAACTTAGCAATACAAATTTTATTGATTTTAGGCAACACTTTTGGCTACACTGATAAGATAACCATAAATTTTATCGAAAAAACAATTTTCAGCGTTCGAATTCCATGCTTTGCAGCCCTGATGGGACGTTTTCGAATCAATGAAGAACAGACGTCTACGTTTAGATATTTTGAAAATGAAAAATACACAATGAATAAAATTAACGAGAAATCGGAGTACGTGTATTTTCGAGGATAGAACTATAAAGGAATGTACGAAAAATTTCGACTGAATGGATAAAATTTCATGGCCTTGGGTTGATAAGCTCTTTGTTATTCGACACCTTCTTTGATAATGAAGTTTTTACAATGATGCCAATGGAAGATGAAAAGAAAAGAGGCGCATGCTTTTTTTTCATGTTACTGAATAGACTGAGAGACTGATCGTAAGATAAATTTCGAATCAAAATTTTACAAACATTGAAATATTTACGGGTTTGGAAAAAAAATCAATCATTGTCAAAATGTACGTAAATTTAAAAAAAATTCAAGAAACCAGTTAGTCAATTTAAAGCATGAGAGATCATGAAATTAAAAAAATTAATATACTATAGGGAAAATAAATTGAATAAAAATTCCTTATTCAAAGAAAAAAATTAAATATAACACAAGATGGAAGGGAGGGAGTGGCAAATTCATTTCGATCATTGGTACACTTCAAGTTATTCTATTTCCTATGATGAAAATTCATACAATTTTAGTTTAAAACGCGCTTACATAATCTCAATTTTTTTTGCAAGTTATCAGTAAACTTTATTATTCGTAAAATTGACTACTGAAAATTCATAAACTAAAGTCACTTCATTCATCCAAGTTAATTTCGACAAAAATGGAGTTGGGATTTTCTTGGAATAAAAATTTTTCTAAACATCATCAAAGTTATAAATACAATTCAAACAAAATGATTGGATTATAATTTGACATTTTACAAATGAAAAATAAAACCGATAATACGCCATTAATTTTAAAAAGAAACTAGATTGAAAATATTAATAAACAAATTATCAAAGAATATCGCTATTAATCATTATTAATTCAAGAGTCCAACGATAAACAAACAAAAAAGAAAAAAGTAAAGAACGAATTAATTTTGACAGGTATACCAATTTTTTCACACGAATCTCTTTTTAAATAAACTATCAAATGTTATAATATTTTTAGAATTAAAACAAAAAAACGTCTACGTCAGAGTCAACTTCGTACTTTGACCAAAAGCAATACGACAAAAAATTTGATAAATGAAACACTTGCGATTTATAGTGCGAGGGGAAGAAAATACTTTATGACAAGATTGATACTCGTTCGTTCGAAAATATAAGTACGTAGTTTCCTGCTCGTTTATAAAACAAATAACGTACGCTTGCCGCAAATTATATCTCGATATGGTTAATTTATTAGCCAAAAAGTTCAAACGCCTGTTAAACGTTGATCATTAGTCACTCAACTTGGTTCATGCAACCAAAGTTGATATTCAATTTGAAAAAACATCCACGGTGAGAAATATTTCGAAACTTCGGTAACAATGTGTCAGATAAAAATCAAACGACCCTGTTCTAAATGCCTTGAAGTTATTTAACCGCATTGTTTTCATAAATGGCAACCTTATAGGAAAAAGAAAGAGAATTGTATTTGAAAACATTAAAATTCAAAAGCTTTCGTACAGGACGACGAGCTCATTCGAGTAAAAGAATCATTAACGCTTACCGTAGCGTAACCCTACATGGGTATTATTTCGAGCTGATTTTTTTTTATTACAAAAACGACATAATTATAAATATGTAGATATACGAGAACAAATACCAATCAATTACAGGACGATTGTCAAACACAACCATGGCAACGATAAGTCGTAAACATATTGCAATATTCATATGGTATATAAAAGTGAAACAAATATTACTAAATTCTATCAATATCACCGTAGACATGGGAATATTGGAAATATTTATATATAACGATAAATTGTCAAAGGAAATGTCAACATGAGAGCTAACAACAAACGTATTGATTTAGTATTACACTTAAATACATCATTTTATATCTACCTCACCCTCAAAGCAGACCGATAGCGATATATGAAACTAGACACTCTTTAGGGGCTTCTTTAGGCATCGAAGAAACCTTATTCATGAATTAAGCTTTTGCCAATCTAAGTACTAACACTGCAAGCCTGATTATTATTCTCATTAATATAATCACATCGGACACCGGTCTCAATACAAAAAAGACATTCCACATGGAAGCATTTTCCATTGTTTTCCCACCGCATTTCAAACCGCTACCGAGTTGTAATAAATCTTTCAAAAGATTACAGTTTGTTATCAGGTAGTTAGAAAAGATTTATCATTTTCGACGATACAAGGCGTGAGTTTTATCACCGCTGAGGGTTCTGAATCAACCGTAAAGAGATTAATAACCAAATTAGCTGATTATCTACGCAATCGAGGAGTAAATCGGTAATAAACAAAGGATCATAACAATATGATAAACATACGAGGGAAATTGAACCAGCAGATAAATTGTATAACGAGTAATGAAAGATCATGAAGATACGAAGATCAACATTCTTCGAGATATTATTTCAAGTTCAGGCCATATAGCGAAAGTAGAAGAAATAATATCGTCGAAATCAATGATTCATTAATGATTAAAGATTGCGTTTGAACGAACGCTAGAGAAACCGCTAGAGCAATGTGTGTCGGTGATACCGCTAAGTAATAAATATTTTCGAGTACTCACCCAAATTGAAAGCTAATTAGGCCGAAATCTTCTTCGAATAATACTCTACCGGCTTTCTTGATTATTTCTGATGTAAACTTTACAAAATGGAGGCAATCATCGATCAAAAACGTTATTCTTTAATTACTTATCCCACAAAGTACTCAATCCTTTCCATCATGCAAAATCGTTAGCGCTTGTAAACGCAACCACGTCGTGCCTCCGCGATCAATCGATGTCCGGTGAAAATCTGAGATTTTATAAAATTTTTAGACGAATAATTTATTACGTTTAATTGATTATTAATGAAATAAAATTGGATTTTGAAATTAAATATATGTTTATTAAGACGTTTTACAAAATGTACCACAAGTATTTTTCATAACTTTCAATACTTTCTGAAAAAACTGAACTTTGAAAATTTTTGGACTTTTTTTGAAATAATGTCCAATGCTTTTAATTTTCAATTTTTTCTAAACTTAATCATTTTTTAAACATGAAAATATGAAAAAGCATTCAAAATTGAGCATTAATTACTACAAAATACTTATATTTTACAATAATTCATTATTCATCATCGTAATAATTAAATTCATTATGAAAAAAACAAAGTAGGTAAATTTTAGGTAGGAAGAGCTGAATCAAGAACGGTGATTGGTTGATTGATTTTATAGTTAGGCTTACCAATCGCACGTTTTTCGCAAAAGAAAAAGTAATTATTGCAAAAAATTTTTTTTATTTTTATTGTAATAAATTAAATATTTTAATTTAAATTAAACAATTTTTTCATTTTTATTAAGTACAAAATTTTTGTTCAAAATCAAAATTGTACGTTTAAACTTCTCGAGACAGATTGACAGATTCATCGATAAACGAAAATGATTCAGAGGTGGAAAAAAAATCAATTCGCATATCATTTTCACTAGAAAAAATATATTTAATAAATAACTTTTGAGGATCGATTATGAATATGTAAATAATACATCTAAACGAGGAAAATCTTCAAAACTGTAAATTTATTTTTAAAAAAACTCCAAGTCATCGTTGATTCTTAAAATTTACTCAATAAACATTAAACAGCAACTACAATAGACGTTATGTTTTAAATAATAAAGAAAAATACAGAAAACAGTGATCTCTTTGTTATATCAAATTTAAATAAAGTATAAAAAAATTTTCAACGGAGGGGCACCATTCAGTTCAACACGATGTATCCAGGGTGAGCTCGAGCTCTTACATAACAACGCAAGTACCATCTGCTTCTCCTGCCTGTAACCGAGTGAAAAATAAACATCATTTCTATAAATATTTGATGTAATCCATTAATAACACCGGCTTACCCTTGGATAACCTGAACCAAATGCTTGACGAGCGTAAGACCGCGTCCTAATACGTCTTTCTTTTTTATGGAACATGGAAGCGATTTCCTACAAAGTGTAAACCTAATTTTAGTATCAAGTATTCGAGCAAAGAGGTTTAAATACGTCGACTTTCATACCTCTCCTTCTTTGTTTTGTAATACTGTTTCCATTACGTCTCCGGTAGCCCATTTTTGATTCTTCATGACGATATTCAAAGGTGGCTCGTGTTTCTTGTTCTCACCGGAAGACCAAACAGTGATGGTTTCGTTGCCTGGAATTTTTACGCTTTTTGCAAATTTAAATGCAATGTCAGTTTCACCGGCTTTTCTCAACAGGATCCAATTACCAACGGATACTTCCTATAAAATAAATTTACAGAATTAGCCGTAGAAATTCATTTTTATGAATGAAAAATAAATCGATTCAAACGAACATCTTTGCTCTTGTTGTGTAATTTGATAAACGATCCGTTGGGGCAAACTTCACTGACGGCGATGTCACCTTTTGACGAAGATCGAATATTATAATCTTCGTAGCCTTCTTCGGCTTCGTAAATCATTCGCCTTCGTTTACGTAAAGGCGTTTCGTCTTCGTCATCGTAACCGTTGGCTTCTTCTCGACGAGTAGGCGTTGGGGTGTATTTCAATCTGAAACAAAAAATTATTCGATTAATAAATTTTTGAAAATTTTATCCTTTTCATATTTTCTTTACCTTTGTTCTTCACCCTCTAATAACTTCCTATACGCGGCGATTTCCAAATCCAAAGCGATCTTGATATCCATCAAATCTTGATACTCTTGTAGCTGAGTATTCATCGACTCTTGCAATTCGCTGAGTTGAGTGGCACTATTCAGTCTCTCTTCTTGCAAAAGATTCTCTAACGAGGTGACTTTATCCTGCGGAAAAGAAATCCGAGTCATCATGTTTCCTTCGAGGATACGAAAAACCATGGGTAAAAAAGGGATGGCAGTTATTAAAAAGTCGACCGATTCGTTTCTTAAATATTTAAATCGTCATCTTACACGATAACGATAATTGTCTACTTTTAAAACCTATTTGAACCATCGTTGGTAAGACTTAATTCGATCATCACACGTAAATGACGAACTTTTTATTCCGTTCGTCACGCGAATCCAGTAAAAAAGTTAATATTCGATGAGAAAACCGATCGTATTTATAATTCATAATCATTCTATCGTACATTTTAAACGATCACACAGCAAAAAACGCATGAATTTAATTTTTTATATCCGTCATTATGGTTGAAATTTGTGTCAAATTCGTTGTCGTGTTAAACCTTTTTAAAAGTTCACAAACTAATCAACCATTATTTCGTCACGATACGAGAAATTACCTAGTATCGATAATCCTCCGGGCAAGGCTTAGATAAGAAAATTTCATTCTAATTAAGCCTATCAGACTTCATTACTCTATAATCGTCTGTAACACGATTTTCGAGAGAAAAATCGCCGTGGCCTCGTGGCTCGTGAACTTTTCTTGATAATTACCGATAAAATTCTAACCGGTGTTTTATTACTCACTTCTAAGTTGTTATTTCTGGACTCCAAAGATTTCACAGCTTTACGAGCATCCTCTAGATCTTGCTGCAGTTTACGAACTTGGTCGTAGGTGTTCGAAGCTAAATTATTTTTACGAAGTAAATCGGCTTCCAATGTTTTGATCTGTAATGAGAATAGAAAAACGTCAGATTCTATGAAATTTAACTTAATGAACAAATGATTCATTACCATGAATAATGCATGAGCACATTGTTGTTACTTTTTACGACTTTTTGTTAAAATTACCTATAAAGACAGATAGGCACGTGTTTTAGAACCGTATAATTTTACAAATAATTTTTTACGACGATGGTACCTTTTTTTAAAAGACTGGTTCCCAAAAAACTAAATTTTAAAAGTAAGTACGTGTCAAAAATTTTGATTTTTTCGGTTTTTTACGACGACTGAGTCTTATCTTTGAAAGATTGGTTCTTAAACGCCATAAATTTGAAACCATGTCTCAAAAAATTACTTTTTCTGCATTTTTTTTTTACGATGAATGAGCCTTTTCTTCAGATGACTGATTCTCAAAAAACCAAAATTTTGAAACCAAATCTTGAAAAAATTACTTTTTCCCTAATTTTTTTACGATAATCGGCCCTTTTTTTCAAAGAAAAAGTACTCAAAAAACCGAAATTTTCAAACCAAATCTCAAAAAATTACTTTTTTAATTTTTTACGATGTCTGAGTCTTTTCTTCGAGACTAGTTCTTAAAAAACTAAAATTCTGAAATTACTTCTCAAAAAATTACATTTTTATCAGTTTTTTTTACGATGACTGAGCCTTTTCTCCAAAAGACAAGTTCCCAAAAATCAAAATTTCGAAACCTCTTTTCAAGAAATACTTTTTCTGCAGCTTTCTACGATGACTGAGCCTTTTCTTCAAAACACTGGTCCCAAAGAACCGAAATTTTGTACCCACTTCTCAAAAAATTACCTTTTCTTCGAAAATCTTCTTGATATCTTCTTTATTACGTTTTAAATCATCTTCGTATTCCTGTCGTAAGGCTTGTAAATTCTCGTAGTATTTCTGTTCGACTTTCTGTTCGATAGCGCCATCGACATCAGTCACCTCCACTTGTTTAATAGTCCTGCTTTCGTTGAGTTGTTCGAACATCTAGGGGGAAAAAAATAAGCCATAAGTCATTCATCATTATAAACTAATAAAAAGATTTATGATTCGCTGTATTACCTGTTCTTTGAAATTGATTGATTCCTTCATACTTTGGAGTTTATTTTCCAAATCGATACGTAGAATAGTCTCATTATCGAGTTCTTTCGTTTTGCTATCCAATTCATTTTGAAGACGAGTAACATCTTTGCTCAAAGACTATAGAAAAAAAAACAAGATGATATATTAATCCAGCTTCGTACCAAAAAATCTTTTTTTTTATTTTTCAAGACAAAAAAAGGGAAAGGAAACAATTAGGAAACCAAGGGAGGATAAAAGGAGTAAGATATTTAATCTTACTTACGAAATGCACCACTTGGCACAAATAACCACCATAATTCATTAATAATCTGAAAGATGAATGGCCATTGAGCAGTTCTCGCAATATCTCGACACACGTACGATTAATTAAAATAAATTATACGGGTAGGGGTTGCGATACTCTACCTTGTTTTCATTGGCGGTTTTTTTCAAATCGGCAGAAGCTTGGTTGTATTTATTTTGGACATCGCTGAATCGATTCTGATACAATTTCAAATCCTTTTCGGCAGAAGCAAAATCGGCAGTGACTTTATTCAACCTAGAAAAAAATGGAAAGAGGTCAATAAACTTTGATACATGCAGTGTATCGACAATACCATACCAGTTACCAAGAGGTACATTATTTATAAATAAAGAACAAATACCAACGTAAACCTAATGCGTTATTATTAATAGGTTTAATATTTAATACCATTCGTTTTACTTTTCGCCATAATTTACTCGCGTAGCACATTCTTAACCCTCGTAAAAAATAGGACAATTCTTTTAAAAATTCACCGCTTAGAGTATGAAATAAAGCAAACGTACTAACGTCACGTTATATGTAAATTACCGAGTATCAGCTCTGAAGAGCCGAGGATCATGAATTTTTTAGGTTTTTTCATTTTCATGCAAAATTTATTATTTAAATTACCATTTTTTATGGATCTTTTTTCACTACGTGTTTCGTTCAATTTTTTCCGTTCATGTTTTATCATTTTTGAGGTATTTTGTACCTGAATTGAACCACCTAATTTTTTCAAAATGATGAAGAATGGATCGTGGCCAAAATATTCGAAAAAAATCAAATTACCTACATATTTCGAGTTTTTTCAAATTTTTTTCTAGTTCATCGGAATTAATTCAAATATTGACCCCCTCCCACAGTTTTTTTCTTCTTTAAATTTCAAATTTTGAGAAAGCAAAACAAATTCTTCCTAAATTCGAGACATTTCTACAAAATTTTCAGTTTGTTTGAATAAATTCAAACATTATTTCCCTGCCCCCCCACCGTTCATTATTTTTCACATCACTTTTTCGAATCCAAATTCACACAAATTTTCAAAAATGTAAATCCTAGATTATCACCAACAGGATGGGAACCTACAAAAACAAGCTTTATAAATAGCAAGAAAATTTTCAAATGATAATTTATTCGGCTTATTTGAAGAAATTAATAAACCCAGAGCAAAACATGAGTGATCGTTTTTCAAAACTTTTTGCCAAAAAAAATTTGTTCGATTTTTTAATATTGTTTGGTAAATTTTTAATAAAATTTATTAGTTGTTTCACTCATTTCCACTATCAAAAGAAACCAGACTGATTTCAAAACTCTAGCTGAAAAAAAATGACGTCTCATCTTGTCTTTTTAATCTGAACCAATGCATAATATGTCGTACTTCAAGTGGAGTAGAGGATTCACCAGAAAAATGGTTACCTCAGTGGGGCCTTTAGGAGTGAACACAGGGGTATTCAAAGTGGGATAATTTTCGAAAAAAATGTTTTTTTTTCAGCCCAACTTCCTCCCTAATCAAAATTGTTTGATAGTTCACGAGGAGCAATTTGAAATTCTTCATAGACCTGTATGACCGAATAATTAATATTTTATATTTCGAAATGTTTTGAGGTTTTATCGTGAAAAGGACGCTAAGCTATAAAATTTCAAAGTGAAAAATTTGCTATTTGGAATTCTGCATCGATCATCACATTTTTGATAAAAATACAATCTGACCTTTCTTTACTTGAAAATGAAAAATTGAAGATGATCCGCCTCGAAAATTTTACTGAAGAAAAAATTCATATTTTTCAGTTTATCTGTTGAAAAAAAGGTAACGAGAACGACTGATGCAGATAACAAATTTTTCGCTCTACAATAACAGCTTATCAATTTTATGATACGAGGTATGAGTCATTAGGCTCGAGACACAGTTTCTCTTGAATCAATCAATCATGTAGGTCGACCTCAGAAACTTGAAATGACATCTGCATGCGGTGAACGATCAACCGAAATTTTAGGAGGTAGGGAGAGAGGGTTGGTGGTCGAAAATTAAAAAATCAACGTATTTTTCAAAAATATGTCCAATAAATCCGAATCGAAATATTTGCAGGACCTTCGTAACATTATCTCTTTTCATCACTTCCATTATACTTGCACGACGTGTTAGATACTTTGCACTTTGATGACCTATGATTTTACTGAGAAAAATCCTAGGGAGCTGAAAATTTTTACAAAAAAACTTCTACTTAAAGCATATAAAATATTTAAAAATTAACAAAATCCAAAAATCTTTTCCTTCCGAGAATTTTGAACTAAAGTGATAGTAGGTGCAGCCAGTAACCACCAAAAATTTTGGTTGCCAGTTTGGAATCTGAGCCTCATGGCGAAAGTTCAAAGTAAAAAATTAAAAAACTGGAATTAAGCAAATTTTTTTTCCAAAAGATTAATTGAGTTCCTTGCTTTCATGAGTCAAAGAAACACAAAATGCCATATTATAGGTACTGATATTGAAGGAGTTGAAGATAATGACTTATCAATACATTAATTAAATATACATGACTCAAGGGCCAAATTTGCAGTCAAACTCGACTCGAATACGATTTGATGAAACACCCACACGAAAAACTATCCCTATTTTGAAAAATTCAGTTCCAAAAAGCATTTTCCTCGAGAGTATAAATTACACACATCCAAACCGTTCTAACAATCCTTTCGCATAAATTTTCCAAACCGGTTCAGTGAATTCTGAACGGTCGTTACGACGGGAGGAGAGGAGAGTTGTAGGTCACTAGAAAAGAAATGAATAATTTTTAATTCGTTAATTCGTCCAACTAGTTTGATAATGAAACAATTTTTCGTATCCGCAATTTTTCAAGCAATTGGAACTGGTTAGGAATCACTGAACCGGTTTGAAAATTGAACGAACAGAAAATTATCGATTTTTAACTCTTCGTAATACTTCTCCCAACTTTTTTCCGTTTCTTAAAACTCGCTGGAATTGTTTGGGAACCACCGAACCGGTTTCTGAAATGTGGGAGCGCACGACTCGTTACGAAATAGGCACATAAAATAGATCTATTGTTTACGCTTGGTGCACAGAATGAAAATGAATCCCTTTCGCTGGAATTCCTCGAGATTGGAGACACTTGGACGGTAGATACTCGAGAAAAACCGCGGTCTGATAATCTTTTGAGTTTTTGAATTTTTTCAGTTTATTTCGTTCAATTTTTACACATTTTATGTGCTTTCCTTGAAGTTTTTTGAGATTGATGAACACCGTGGTCCACTATTAGATGGAGGAGAGGGGAGGAGGGGCATATAGTCATTATTTTTCAAAATTTCAAGAATTTGCCGAATTTTTGTCAAATTTGAGAAATTTTGGGCAAAGAATTATTTTTTTTGATAAATCCTCAAAAAATTGGAAGTATTATATGTTTCGTAAGGAATTTTTTTAATATTTTATTTACTTCACCTCACAAAAAATTCTACTTGAATTGTATGTTTACGAGTCTGTGACAGCTTGTATTTAAGAATTTGATGAGATTAAGGGGGTTTCAAAATAGATGATTGAATTTCAAATTTTTTCCCCAATTTTTGATATTTTTAAATTGATTTGACGATACTTACTAATCTAATTATCAAAAATATTCCAATTTTTCAACTTTTAAATAAAAATAGTGAAAAAATACCATTTTGCACTAAAAAAATAATCAAACATCTCGACGAATTCGAACTCAACCTCCCGTTCCCTCACCGTCCTTACTGCACTGATAAACACCTCGTACTTTGAAACTAAAAAATTTCGAGATAGAATTCCTGAATCTCGGAAACCAAGTCGAAAACGGTTATACTCGTAACCCATGTTCATAAATAATCTAATACAACATCAATTCAGCGCGGATATCGACGTAATCCATAAAATGTCACTCTCCAATCAGCTTTTCGATCATGTCATAAAATCTAATTATAAAACACACATCACATTTCGGGCAAATAACAGCCTTAGAAAATAATGAGAGCTAGAGTCGAGTTTCATTCAAACGACTAATTGACGCTGTCCTTGAAACCTCTACGACAAGTTCAACGCTGAAGGGGAAAGGTTATCGAAAATTACATAAGTTGAGAATTTCGCCCATAAAATAATTTTTTTTCGGTTTTAGGATACAAAATGCAGGGAGATTGCGTGCTGGTAACCGTAACCTAGACGTTTGTTTATCGATCAGGAATTAAAAATATGGCTGGTTGGAACTTTTCAGCCATATGGTAAGGAAAAAGTACCACAGTGTATATAATTTTACTCGATGATTGACGGAACAAAGGCGTCGGAGTCGATTTAGAAAGCGAGTTCTCTTATCGCCCACACAATTCGACAGATCCCGAGTTGAATTTCATCGCGTAGAACTTTTCTAAATGCTTTTAGGCTATGAAACTCTCGTACGTGCGGTGTAATTAATACCGAACATACTTTGAGACCATTGTCCATCTTTGTAACCCCAAAACGCCGACAATGAAGCTACCATCGAAACAATTGGCGCTTTTTTTCGGGTTCAATTACATTTGGCGGAACGATGACGTCACGAGATAATGAAATTTCACATTAACGTTTCGAAGGTCTCGAAAAATTTATCGATTAGAAATGGAATTTGTACTTGAAATTTTTTACGAGGAACTTTTTCAACAGGGTATGTGCCAGCACTGGTATCTGGTAAATAGTGACGTAGCGGAACTAGTTTCCGTAGGTGTGTCTGTGTAACTATCTCCGAAAGGAAGATTTCAATATTGCCTCCTGCTAAGTTATTAACAGCCGACGCGGACCCTTTTACGTTCGCCAGTAATTAGATGCACATTTGGCTACCAGCATAGTAATTCATGTTCGTTTAACGATGACGAATTCTGCTGGGTGATGGCTCATCGAGTACCAGTCGAATGCAGATTTCAATCGTCGATGATTTCACGACTAGGTCAGCTGAGGGGAAGAGAAAAATCCAAGGAAAACAAGCTGACGATATTTGGGAAAAAATCTAGGGTGGTCAAATCGCAACTTGTAAAAGCTGCCTTGATTTATTCCACTAGGTACATTTTCATGTACGGCACAACTATGTCAGTTGAATATGTTACGTCATTGCCTGTACATAGAATAGCAATGAACATTACTCGACTGAATTCGGAGAATACGCGAGACAAGCAGACGGGCGGAACATGAATGTTAATGGCTTTTATTTAGTGGGAGAGAAAAAAAATGGCGCGAGAGATGAAATTTTCAAGAAAACTGAAACATATGGAATCGAAATTGAACGTGGAAATCGGTGTAAAAAAGTGAAATCGTGAATCACGATAACAGACGATCCATTTATGACACGGCGACATTATTTACACATGTCGTAAGGTAGTTCTAATGAAAATTGTTGGTTTTGAGATATAACCTGCTTAATGAGTAAAAATAACGTATACTTGCGATAAAATAATCATAATTCTACGCTATATTAAAAGATTAGTATCCTGTTATAAGTTAGCTAATCTATGTAGCGTATCGATACGACAATTGTTTTAAATATTTGTCGATACTTGAAAATCACTCAACCATGTCTGTATGAATAATGCTTCAAAATACACGCACCCGGATATAGTAAATAAACAGAATATTAGTAATAGAACGAATTCCTGCAAAAGCCGGCTTACCGGGCTACGTACGTGACAGGAAATCGATAAATATTTCAATTTTATGAACGTAATTACGAAATGACGCATGAGAGGAACTTACTTGGTGGTTAATTCTTGATTCTGTTGTTGTAATCTCTTATTATCTAGATCGATCCTAGCTCTTTCTTTGGCTTCTGTATCCAAAGCTTTACGGAGCTGAGTAACTTCGGCGTCATATAGATCTCTTATATTTGTAACTTCTTTCGTTTTGGTTTCATGAAAGCTAGTAAGTGTTACTTCCAATTTACTGTTTTCGATTTCCAAATGACGTACTCGTTCGATGTACTGGGCTAATCGGTCATTTAAATGTTGGAGTTGCTTCTTCTCTTGAAGACGAGAAATACGTGTGGGACTTAGCGGCGGGCTCCGGCTTCGGTCTCTTGTTCTGGAAGATTTAGAAGCGCTGGTCGTTGGCGTTGACGGGACAGGTGTTGACTTTCGGCTACCGCTTTTCGTCGACATTTCGTTAACTCGGTATTATTATAAAAAACACAATATTCGCATTAAATTGTTATTTAATTGATTAAATATTAAACACCGAAAAAATTCAACCCAAGCTATCACATTAGCTAACCGTTTGTTTGTTGTTTGAATATTTTCACGCAGTGCTGCCAGTAAGCAAATGTTAAAATTCACTAAGTTATATGCATGGAATCCATATGGAATCACAATGCCTCAAACAACCCAGAAAAAAAACATAAACGTGAACGCAGCCGGCAGCCCTTGTTGCCCTTCCCTTCCCACGTTCCCACTTCCCCAACTCAACAGCCTCATCAGCACGTCCGAACTCCGAAGTTCGAATTTCTCAAAAGCTCCTCAACCTCAGCCCTCAGCCTTTAAGGCTTAACTTAAACCAACCTCTTCTCTTATTGAAGTCTCTTTCTCGTGTCTCCTCTTTTCCTACCAATTTCTAATTTCATATTTTCCAATAGTCATTTTAAAAAAATAATAAAGTTGAATAATGATTAATCAAAATGGTTTGTTGTAGTCCTAAATCTCAACTATTAATTGTAATGATTTTTGAATAAACAACCTATCATTAGATTAGGGCCCTGAATAATCTTATGCAGAATTGCAGACAGCTGATTCATTCGTAACTATTTTTTGACGAAAATCATTCACTGACAACGGTTGAAGAAATTTCATCGAAATAGGCAATTACTTTGATATGATGACCTGGTATATTCATTAATTACGTAAAACTAAAGAAGTTTCATAACGAGATCAGATAAAATTAAATAAACGAGTGAACAAAATTGAGAAAGAATTTAGTTATAAAATGGCTTCAATTCATAAATAAAAAAACTATCAATTACGTTTACCTATTTTTTTACTTAGGAGCGTATTTTAATTTATTCTTGAATTTTTTAGGATTAAATCCATAAGCTTTTAATCGTTCGTCAGCAAATTCGCAAGTATCATTACGATCTTTTTTGAATTTGGGATTCCTAAAACTAGTTTTATTATTCCTTTGTTGATTGTTTGGTTTGAAAGATTTATTAGGAGGTGCGTGATCATCATCATCTGTTGCTTTACGCTTTCGGTTCATTTTTTCATCACTTTTTCTATTTTTATTCGATTTGGTAACGTCGGATTGGTTTGACTGAACATTACTAATGGATCCTTCGTCAGCATTTTTCGATTTTCTTCTTCTTTTCTTCTTCTTCTTTTTTGGTGCTTCTTTACCTTCAACATTTGGTTTTATATCGTCTTGCGGTTCTCTGCATAACAAAATTTTAATTTCGTAACAGTCATTCCATCAAATTAATTTTTCAAAATGAAATTATTGACATCTTACTCGGTGAAAAGGCTAGGAAGAAGTTTTTGTTTAAGTTTCACGTCATCGGCTTTTTTAGCATACGTTTTCTGTTCAGATTTTTCCACATTTTCAGATCGTATGGTATCAACTTTTTGCATAGAAACCCATTTATTTAATTCTTTATCATCGGCAGCTAATATCTTAAATTAGTGAAAATAATTTTTCAAGTTTCATTCGTAGATTTTTACAATAAGGGAGCATTCACAAGCTTTGGAAATAAGAAATAAGAATTAAGAAATAAGAAATAAGAATTTTTTAACCAATAAGAATAGCGACATTGCGAGAAATATTTGGCTATGTTTTGGTACAGTCAATTTCGATTGGTGGTAATCACAGTAATAATTCTTATTTCTTATTTCTTAATTCTTATTTCTTATTTCCGATGCTCGTGAATAAACCCTAAAATAACGATAAGTAGATACCTCTTCGACAGTTAAACCGAAACTATTGGCGGGAACTTTTCGATACTTGAATCTACAAGGCATGTCTCCTATGGTATCTTCGAAATCTAGGCCGTAGTATTCATCCAAATATTGTTCAAATGTTTTTTCAGACGCATCGAATACAGCTTTCTCTTTCGCAACGACTTCCATGAATTTGGATTTTTTGTGACCTTTTCGACGAGCTGATCGAGTTTGTCTTTTGAATTTAGATTCTTTAACTTTGTTAGGGTCGTAATCACAGTCCATCTAGAAAATTACTCGATAAACAATGATTCTAAAACTTATTAAAAATGTATTAAAAATATATTACTATCATTTCTGAATCATTGTTTTGAAATTCGCTTTCATCAGCACCAGGTTCATCTTTTACCGAAAATTCATTATGATAGGCATTTTCTTCTGCGCCTTCGTCTTCTGAAAATTAACGACAAGTTAAAAACGTAAAAATATAAAAGTAAGAGTGAGAAATATGGAAGCCAATTCACCATTTTCATAATCATAACCATCTGAATCGGAAAATTGTGGCTTTGTATCGTTCATATCGTCCAATTCGTAAAATTCTTCATTGAACAATTGACTCATTTTTTTGTCGTACTCGTCTGGACTAAAATCTTTTTGCAATTCTTCATCCTAAAATGTTATGAAATTAATGCGAGAAAGATGTATTGAAAAAGAACCAAAACGGAAATGAAGAATTTACATTAAACGCCAATTCATTATTTCCGGTGATCTCTTTCAAACTTTTAATTTTTTCTAATAATTCCATTTTCTTCTGTTTCTTTAATTTTTTCACTTCCAATCTTTTTTTTGCTAATTCTTCCTCTTTGCGTTTTTTCAGAGCTTCTCTTTTCAGCTTTCGTTTTTCATCTTTTCTTCGAAGAGAATTTTCTATCACTCTTGGGTACGTTTTAATCTGTGTAATTAAAACAGAATGAAAATATCGAAATCATATTAAGTAATCAAATTGAATATATCAATACTGACAAAATTCTGATCAGGTTCTTCGAATCTGAAATTGTACTTCTGTTCGTATTCATCGCATGCTTCTAGTTGTTTCTCTTCTTCAGAAAATGAAAGCTCTGATTCCGATTCAGAATCTTGATCAGGTTCTAGATATCTACAGACAGGAAAAATTGTAAGAATGTTCATCTCAAAAAAAATTATTTGAATGAAATCAGAAATTTACTTTTTATTCAAAACATAATCTCTTAAAAATTGCTCTCCTTCATTCAAATTGGGATCCGTCCAATAATCACGTAAATATTTCAAGTCTTGTTCAGTTTCTTTGTCTTCTAGTTCATTTTTTTGACCTTTTAACCATTCAATATAATCAGATTCTTCTTTAGCCTGGATACATATCAATCAATTAAATATTATATCAAACATTTAGAAACATTCAATCGTAACAAGAAAGTATTGTACCTTCTCCTGCGCTGTTTTCTTTTTAACTTTAAGAAATCCAGCGGTATCGTCCTCACTATCGTTAGAGTCACTGTCGTTCAACATTTTCTTGAAATTTTCTTTCAAAATACGCTGTTCCTCGACATACGAAGGTGATTGAGCTCTTTCATTAGCAGCTTCCACAGCCTTTTCTTCATCTATGATAGAAAATAGTTCGTCATAAAAATAACAGGTCAAGTTACCAAATAAATGGTAATTCAAAATACTAACCGCTATCTTCATCAGTTAAAATTCCGTTCTTTTCGAGAATGATTTTCCGTTCGTAATCTTTCAGATACATGCGTTCTTCTTTTGGAGCTGATGGATGTCTAGAGGAAATTAACTCGTCTTTGAAAAATTTCACTTTATCATCGTAGATTTTGGGATCTTTCTTCTTCAAGGAAGATAACGTTTTCAAAAACGTTTTCTCGATTTCGTCTGTCCATTCCTACACATTGAATGTACAATTGAAATGACAGAAAATGGCTAGAAATTGATATTTTTGTGAATATTTAAATTTTAAAGTATTGAATTCATGCCAAACCTTTGCATTTTCGTCTTCTTCTTCAGATGAAGAAGAAAGTTCTGTAGATTCTTCGGTATCACTGATAACACCAGACATCTTAAACAAATATCAAACAGCAAAATTTATTTAAACATTCAAACATTTACCATATTAACTCAAAATTTTTGCATGCTGCAGAACTCAAAAATTCTTTTCGAGAGATAACAGAAACACGCTGATCAAGTCTCAAAAGTAAATATCAACACAGACAGTTTCCTCAGAGACGAGACAATGGCGAACTCCCCTGTAATTATCACAGACCATTTTTTCTGTAAATTTACTGTAAATATCATGTTATTTCTCGATGGCAGCCAAATTTGAAACCGGGTTTCAAACAAATTCACTCAAAAATGAATTTTTTAATTCACGAATTTGGACAAAATAATTTTAATAAAAAAATCTAACAATAACAATTTTATTATCTACTACGCGAAAAAGATGGAGTTTCGTCGTCCTCACATAAAGGAGGCACATCGGAATTTGAGGGAGGCTTCGTGGTTGGTATTTCTCTTGATATTTGAGGACATCCACGACCCACTTGTTCCATAATTTCAGTCAATATATCATTTAAGCCATTAAGATTGGCAAAAAAAGCTCGTTTCAATTGAGGATCTATCATAGGGCATTGTAAAGTTCGTTTAACAGCATCCATATTAACCAAGGGTACATCAGAAAAAGGTAACTGAGCTTGATGAGGTGCTTGATGGGGTTGTGGTGTATTTACATGAGAAATATCATCAGAAAACGTATCCGGAGGTATGATATTTGAGTCATCGTCGAGCAATATATTCTCAATAAACAAGCGTATCTCAGCTTTTTGTTTCTCTCGAAATGTACTCATAAAAAGTTCCAATTTACGATAATTATCTTCAAACGATTGCTTCAGCTTCAATCTCGTATTTTCATAGAAATCATCGAAGCTTCTTTCGATCTTGTTGTAGATATCGAGTAATACTCTTTTGGTGTGAGGTGTCAGCTCGTCAGGTAATGATAAAATTGTAGGATTTTCTCGTACATCTTCGCAGCAGTGATTTGTAGATGATTCTGAAAAAAATGTTCTCAAGTAATTAGACATACCTATAAATCTTGAACTCGGAAATTCTAAGCGATTACCTGGTTCTGTAAAAATTGGCTGATACCGATTCGCTATAGGAGTGCTCTGCAAACGTACGTAATGAAAATTAGAAAATTCGGAAAAAATTGATCTATCGTACTTTAAAGCAGAAATTTCAACAATAAATGAAATAATTACGTGAGCATCAATTGGCATATCTTTCAAACCGGTAATGATTCTCTCAATTTCATGTAATTTTTTCAAGAGACAATTAAACCCGAGTTTATGGAAATCAGTTACTTCTGAGCTTGGAGCATTGCACAGCTGTAATACTTCTCTTCGAATATTGCTTATATTATTTAAAGCATCTTGCTCATAATTTTGTCGATTCATTACATTACGAAAGAGTGAACTTTGATGATCACATACCTGCGTGCTAATTACAGAGATATTCTGAAATGAAAAAATACTTTCAGTGGAAAATTATGAATCAGAAACTCGTTTAGGTCATTTAAAAATAACATTTGACGATTTTAATTTAATTTACACAAATAATTCAAAAAAATTGTTCGTTTGAAATATATTTATCAAATTTTTAGCTCAGAATTTTGTTTACTTTTTTTCAAATTCGAAATAATTGAACACTAGCCAAATATTAATGAGAAAATAATCGATCAAATAAAACTCAAAAATTTATTGATCATAAATTTCTATACATGAAAATGTACAAACAGGAAGGAATAAAAAACAATCGTATTAAAAAATTCAATTTTCTATAAGCCCGGCATAATATAAGCAATATTATCAAGAATACTACTCAGTATTTCTTTAGAACACCCATTCATTTCTTCAACTTGCTGGGTAAGACATAGCAATGGTCCTAGTGAACATAATAATGTATCCAAAAGAACTGATAAACTACCGGAGACTGCGATTTGACCCTTGAAAAAAGAAAAAAAATTCACGATAAGTGTACATTGTAAAAAAATCACAAAAATTGATGAAAATTTACCTCATGTTCCTTCAGTCGTTGACCAATAATGCTTAACGACTCTCCGAGTAATTTTAAATGTGCAGCAACATCGAGAGGTTGAGTGCTAACATTCTTCGTAACAGCGACTGGAAGCTCATTTGAAACAGGTCTATAAAATCAATGAAATAATTTAAAACTTGTAAATTCATTTCGATGCTACAAAAAATTATCAGAACATACTTCGTATCAATAGAAGACATCATGCTACGAGTTGGTGCAGCATTTACTTCGATCAGTGATGATTGTGATTTGTTATCTTGGATTGATATTTTACCGGCTGACGGAGGGGATTTCTTATTTATGAATTTTTTACGCAAGGTGCTTTTGAGTTGTAATTTTTGAGCATTCATGTCTTCTTTATTATCAGATTCTTTGGCCATCATGGCCATTCGTTTGGCCTTTTGCTTCCACATCTAAAATTAAAAAATTTTCCAATAAAAATTCCAATTTTGAAGAAGAAATAGAAAATTAAAGTAAAACCAGACTGACGTATTTTTCGGTGTATGGTACTGTAGCCCAAAGGTCACTCAATCTGGTACTGAGTTGCGAAAAATCTGAAATCGCAAATAAAATTATTAGATTTGAATAGAATTATTATGATTATAATAAATCGACGAATACGAACCTATATTTGGATTTGATTTCATCAAATCAGGTCTCACTTCTCTAGCCCATAACATGTAAGCGGAAAATCGAGCTTTCTGCGAGTAAATAATAATGATATAAAACTAGTTCAGAGAAAATTCATCATAATAATTATTGTATTTCTTACTCCTTTATCTTTACGTCCGGCCTTTGTACCTCGTCCATTTTTTCTTTTTTTAGCAATTTTTTCCATCATGTAAAGTGATTTCTGGAAAAATTATCGATTTACTTATATTAGTTTATCTTACTTCTACTGAGGATAAACACGTTTTTCTTTCTTTATTTGTTTACATTCACTTGCGATGCTCCTGGAGGTCCAGATGAAACCGTGCGAGAGTATGCAATTTCTGTAGGAGCACTCGACGGTCCAGTATCGATTGTCATTTTATCATCTATCATATCATCATCCAATTCACTTCCTATTAAATCAATAAAATGAGGTAAATTGTAAGAAAAACACGTAATAAATAAAAATGAATCTGTTTCTACCTGACGACTCTGCAGTTGAGTCTTCATAAGCTTCAGTGGTGGTAGGATAAAAATTTCTTTCATTTTCAGACTCGGATAAGTTTTGATTATCATTACTTGTCTGTAGAATACAAAAATTCATTATGAGTCAACTTTCCATCCATTTGAAACTTGAATTTGAAAGATGAAAATGAAACTCACCTCGTTATCACCATAATCTAAACCGGACGAATCTTGTTTTTGGTCATTTTGCTTCTTAAAATTGGGTGTTCGTTGAATATTACCTGATGAAATGAAAGAAGAGGAATTCATTTCGTTAGAAATGTTGAACTTCAGACAACACAATACTAATTAATCAGTAATTAATGCGTTACTCGAATCAGCTTTCTTTCTGGGTCGATCTTCTTCAGCTCCTGATTCATAATCGATAAGTTTGGATGATTTCTTTCGAACTCTTCCAGATCTACTCACTCCAGTGACTTCCAGTTCATCTGAAAAATGTTTTCAATTTTACATAATATGTAAAATTATTCGTTATCTCTAATTGTTCAAAAAAATTATGTAGACGTAAAATAAATGAGTAAAGATAGAAAAAAGTGATGAAAGAAAAAAAATTTAATTTTAAAAAACCATGGATTTTTTTGAAAAATAAAAAAATTCAATAAATTCATTTTATCAAAAAACCATAATTACTGTAATTACACAAATTGCGGAAGAAAATTCATGAGAAAAAAAACAATTATTAAAGGGCACTGAAGCATCGCGGAGGCACTTCGCAAAATCTTAAAAAAAACACAAACACGTTTCCCCGCAATGTGCGAATTTTAATGATAAAATCTTGAAAATGAATTATTTTTCGAGATAAATTTAGTAATATTCTAGTTCTTTGAGTTCTTAAGTTATCATGTTTCGTCGACAGGCCAGATTGAGAAGAGAGTATTTGTACAAAAAGTCGCAAGAAATAAAAGATAAAGCCATACAGAGTAAAAAAGACAGATTGAAGAAAAGTTTGGATGAAAATTCTCGTATTCCTACAGAATTACAAAAAGATGCGCTCAATTTGCAAAAACGACTGAAATGGCAAGATCTCGGACCGGAATTGGCAGAAGATGGAGGTGCAAGTAAATCACACGAAGACGACGAATATCGATGGGCAGGTGTCGAAGATCCCAAAATTATGATAACCACTTCAAGGGATCCTTCTTCCAGGTAACAATAACTATCAAATTGTCAATTTTTGAACCAGACAGTTATCTAATCGTATTACTTTTGTAGGTTGAAAATGTTCGTAAAAGAAATCCGTCTAATAATTCCAAATTCGCAACGAATGAATCGTGGTAACTATGAAATGAAGCAATTGGTGAATGCCTGTCGAGCCAACGATGTTACAGATTTTATTGTCGTTCATGAACATCGAGGAGTTCCTGATGGTTTAGTCATATCTCATTTACCCTACGGACCCACCGCTTATTTTACGTTGTCTGATGTTGTAATGAGGCACGATATTGAGAACATCGGTACCATGTCGGAACAGTATCCTCACTTGATATTTCACAATTTTAAATCGTCTCTGGGAGAACGAGTTATGAATATTTTAAAATATCTGTATCCGGTTCCAAAAGAAGATAGTAAACGTGTTATTACATTTGCTAATCACGACGATTACATTTCTTTCCGACATCATGTTTATAAAAAGGTAATACTTCGAAGAATACATACAAATCATTTTGAATAGAACAATTTAACATTCATATGTACGACTGCGTTTGTTTTCAGATGGATGGTAAAAATGTAGAATTGACCGAAGTAGGTCCCCGTTTCCAAATGAGATTATATGAAATAAAACTAGGCACGATTGATATAGCAGATGCTTCTGATACCGAGTGGGCACTTAGGCCATATATGAATACATCAGTTAAACGACGTTTCTTGTCTGACGACGACGGATGGGTTGTTGAAGATGAAAAATTGTAGTTTTTGTAAATAAAAATTGTTTTTTCTACCTCGATGTTTTACTTCAACTTGTTGTTTTTATCATTCTTTCACCAATCAAATGCTTACAATTCGAGTGTACTTGCGTACATGAATTAAACCTAGAAGTGAAAGTAATCTGAGCAAGTATCATTTGCGTCGAACTGAACGGTAGATTCTTCACTCTTTCGTAGCGGTGTGAAGATTTAACGAGTTTGATAACTTACATAAGTGAATGTTAACTATTATAGTAGTGCCTTACTGTCGGGTTTAGGCGTCTTCGCTCCTTCATCGGCGCTTTCGCTGGCTTTTGATTTCCTTTTGTATGTTCTTTTGTACATGTTTCAACACATAAATTATTAAAAACACGAATTCACGATACAAATTTGAATGATTTTCAAAAAAACGTTCGTTTTGTGGTAAAATTGTTCGAAAACGTAAACAAACTTGAAATTCTTGTGTACGCGATGTTATCTTGAATGTTGAAGCGGACGCGAAAAATGATGAGGTGAAAATTTGTAATACTTCACATTTACGTTCACTGAGATATTAAACAATTACATGATTCTCTATTAATCATTATTACATATTAAAATCAATATTTGAATCATGTAACTTTAATCTTCTATGTTTTTTATTGGCAAAATTAAAAAAACTGAATCAAAATAATCAAATCAAATACTGATATGAATGAAGTGATATTCACCTCATTCCGAAAATAAATCCATTAAAATGTTCATAATAACTTTATCACTCTTTTCTGATTGGCTATTGGTAAAATGGCTGCACTGTTTGAAAAATTGTCACAAACGAAGGGTGAAGTACAGAGGGAGGTCCGGAGAACCCGAGCTGAAACCGATATGAAAGTTCAGTCAAAGTTGCGAATTGGGTGAACTTTTACCAAGTATCGATCGATATTTCGAATTAAGCTTTCATCTCGTCGAATTTAATTTTCATGTGGTGAACGTAGTTGTAGTGAGAATCCAAGAATGTCTTGAATTGCGATTTATTTTCTATTAATTTACTTATTTGTAGCTCGAACGTTTTTCACTATATTTCATTTGGAATGTAAATTTCGTAAAGTTTATTCCAATCATGGCTCACGAAATAAGCACTGGAAAATCTATATGTATTCTGGGCACGGTGATTGCCTGTTTCGCTGTACTATGGCCCAATATATTCTACCCAATGCTCAAAGGCTCAGTATCTGTCAATTCTGATGGTAAGATCTCTCTCTGATTTTTACTGTAAGTTTAATTTAATCCTTGTATTTAAACATTGTACCTGTGATCATTTTTACAATAGGATGTTGCGATGTTTTACTGGATAAGGATGTGAATGGAGTTAGATTAGTGAATGAGTTATGCACAACGGTGTTGAAGTTATCCGATAAGTACAGTAGTAATTTCTACTTTTCTACTAATCGGCTCAACAAAGATGCTGTTAAATATTGTCGCAATGTTATTCTGGAAACCTGCGATATTGATATTAATGCTCTGCTAAAAGACACCATAGCATTAGATGTAAAATACAAGAATGTTTTGGTCGATATCCGTAACTTTAATAAGTCACTTTGTCTGAAATATCATTTCGATATTACCTTGGATCTTTTGGGTACTCCTCATAGAGTAAAGAAGTTCAATATTACAACCCCTACAAGTAAGAAAAAGTTTTCGCAGTGGTGTGTGATTTGAAGTGCTCTAATTCTCTCGAGTGTTTGTTGTGTTACTAATAAAAGTTTGCGAGCTTTTCATAGCGTGAGTAGCTTTTCCTAATATTTTCTTTTTTTTTAGATTATTATCGACAAGATCGTAAACCCAAAGCTAAACCAGAGGCCTTGCATCCAGCTTTCAGAAAAACAACACCTCCAATTAAAAAAGAACGGATCGAAGATGATATAATCTATCCGGATGATGATATTTCACCACCGATCACTACCATTCAGCATGAAGCTATACCTGGCAAAAAAGTGAGTATTATGATTTGAAAAAACAAGGTGTGAAGTATTGTTCGATTCAACGTGAAAATTTTATTTAAAATTAGACCGAAATAGAGTAGCTTATTTTATTTTATTTGGCAAAATTTTCTAATTGGAATTTTTCCAACAATTTTATATCTCGAAGTATTCCAACATATTTGCATTTGTACGACCTTGTCCTGTTCGTGTTCACAAACAAGATTCGAATATTTATTATTACGTCGTTATTGATGGGTAAATTGCACTTGTCGCTTAATTTTTCTCCCTCCTTTCCCCTTCCTTAATAAATTTGAAATATAATCGACAAATATGAGGATTTTTTTTTTTTAAGAAAGAAAACAGTAACGAATGAGATTGTTTATAAAGTATAAAAATAAATAATTCGGTCATTTAGCAGGTATTTCATTTTATGTGTTTATTTTCAGCCACCAGTACCAGGGATGCGACCGACCGTTGGTGGAAGTGGCTACGTAGCTCATCAAAAAGGAAGTGGAACGATGGGAATATTAATGCCAATGTATACCATAGCAATCGTTGCCTTTTTCACTTACACCATTCTCAGGGTATATGAAAATCTCATTATCTATTTCATAAAACGACACACGATTTTGATTTGAATCATCGCTGTTCATTTTTTGGCACTCGAAAAATTAGTCTAATTTTTTACGAACGTCGTGTGTGAGTGTTCCTATGCATTTTCGTTTATTATGGTCGTTAAATTGTTTACAGCTGCTCAGCAAAAAACCAGAAGCCCATAGTAATTTCCAACACGACCCAGACTTCTGCAAGAATGTTTTCAGCAATAACGATTATCAAGAAAAACCTAGCTCGAATAATGTCGCGGAACCGGCTTCAAAATTAGGTTGGTATTTGCAAAAGGAAAATATTCGAAGAAGCTCAAGAGCTCAATTTTTTTCAAATATTATCCTTCCAAGAGTCATTTTATGTTGATTCATTAGTGTTTTTGGCATGCCGGAAATTAGTAAGTGGAAAATCTAAGGTTAAAATCTAAGGAATAACATAGATTGACTCTTGTTGGAAATTTACCATTTATTTTTGAGTACATATTTCACAATTGGAAAGAAAAATCCCATCAAATCATGCTTTCTTCCAAAAACAAACAATTTTATACATCAAATCTTATGACTTCACAATTATTAATTTTTTAATTCTTTTAATGCCTGTCATTACTGTCAGGATGGCAAGAAAAAGATATGAGTAAGTGAACCTTGTTAAAATGACATTTTTTTCCACTTATGGATAATTTTTCAAGTTAGAATAATTTTAATATTTACATTATGGTGCACCAGCACAACATATACTTCTAAAATTACCACACACCTAGGATTTTGAATAATTTTAGAAGGGGAAAAATCTGAGAAACGTTTCCACAGATGGAATTGCACGAATGTACCTGTTAAAAAATTATCGTAATTTTAGGAGATATTGAAATAGATCATTTACGTAGAAGGTTGGCAGAAACCGAGGCTACTATGGATCGTATAGTTAAACAAATGAATTTGGTTTCTATGACATTAGCGAAGCCTCTAAATGAGGTGAGAGGGAACAAAGAGTAATGTTTTTTCGCTGTAATTTTTGACCAACATCACGCGCACTGTGCATGCCTTTGAAAGTCTTGAATTTTTTACGCTTCATGTATTTTTTGTAATACATTGCAACCTGTTTGTCGCTCTTTTTTCCTTTATTATTTTGATTTTTGTTTCCCATAGTTTTGGATAACGCTGCGAAAAATTAGAGAAACAGGTGTCTATTAGGGGGTATTTTCGTGTCTCTTCGAATTCAAATAAAGCTATTTTTAAATAGTTGTAATTTAAGCTTTTGTATAAATTGATACGTGAACTTGTGTTATTTGGGGTTCAGTAGTGACAGCCCTGTCGAGTCTTCTGCAAGAAGTTAATCGAGACATCTTAGAAAGAGAGAAGATCGATAGTAAAGATGAGGCTGACCTAAAGCAGCCCATTGAGGTATTAAATTTGAAGTGGTTTAGCTTGCCTTCTTCCTAATTTGCGCTTTGTCGTTTTCAAATAATTCTTCGTCTAGAGCTTGTTAATTTAAAATCTCATTTGCGCGTTTGTATTTTATTTTCTCTGAAGAAAATTATAACTTGGGAGTTTATTCGGATAGAGGTGTAGGGAAGTTGAAGGTATAAGCGTAGGTTATTCGACGAGTTTCGAATTTAGAACGTAGTCTGAAATAGGTAAAGGTTTGAAATGCTGTAAATTGCTCCTCTTGAAATTGAATTTGAATAATTTTAGTTTTGTTACCCGAAAAAATAATTTTCATGTTGAATAATTTTTTTAAAATTGCTTACTAAATTTACCTATAGCGACAAGCATTATACAATTAAAAAAGTAAATTAGGTAATGTATCTTTATTCTTAACCTATCTAGCGTCAGATTCCGTTTAAAATTCTTTACATGTTAGATTTATCGATCCCTTCCATTATATAGTCTCGTTCATTTCCGCTGAATAGATAAAAATGAGTGGAATTCTGTATCCACTTGAACCTATTTCCTTTCATCGACTTCAAGTGTTGTTAACCGAGCGTTTTATGAATTTCGCTGTATCTAGTCGCTTCAGTTTTGCAAAATTATCACCTTTTTTGAATCTGCGGAGCTTTGTAGCAGCAGCAGTGCTTCGTTATGTAATTTGAAAATAATATATGTGTTGTAGCATTTTTTAAAAATATAGAAACACGTTTTAGTACTTTTCTCCGGCGAATATTTGTATCTAAATATTTCTTTACGAAAAACGTGTTTCTTATTCGAAAAAATCTTGTCAAATCTCAATCAGTTTTAAATAATTCGTACGACTGATTTCAGGATACCACTGTTCTCTCAAATGATGCTCAGGACGCGATAAAACAAACTCAAGACGAACCTGTGTCAAAAAAAATTGTTCAAGAAGAGCAATCAGAAAAATCTGAGAAATTAAACGGTGTTATAAAAGTTGTCGGAATGGAATTGAATGAAAGCTGCGAAAATGGTCAACCGTGGAAACGATCGCCGTCGCCTCCGGTACCCAAACCAGCTCCAGTTCCTGAAATACCTCAAGAAATCATGTTGACCGGAAATGTTCCGGCGAATTCTGAAATTCTAGTCAGTGATGCTCATACCGAAAATGTTCCCTCAGAATCGTCGGTCATTTTGGAGAGTAAAGTTACGTTGAATGTTATTTCGCCCGATATCGTAAGTATTCAAGCTGTCCATTTAAATAGTACAGATCTCCATGTATATTTGGAATTTTTCGCAGAAGGAAAAAGCCGATATAAATCGCGAGAAGAATCAAATAAATGGTGAAAAATTGACTCAGAATGGTACCGAAGACCATAATGGAAGACATTCCTCACCAGAAGAAGAAGAAGAAGAAGAGGAGGAGGAAGAGGAGGAGGAAGTAGAAGTAGAAGTCGAAGAGGAGGAAGAAGAAGAAATCGAAGAAGTTGAAGTGGAAGAAGAAGAAGAAGAAGAAGAGGAAATCGAAGTAGAGGAGGAGGAAGAAGTAGAAATTGAAGTGGAAGAAGACGAAGAAGACGAAAATCGTCCCGAAGTCGATTACGATAATAATGAAATTCTCAGGAATGTTGAAGGATCAAAAAACGAAGAGCATACTGAACTATAATTTACTGTTTCAACTCAGTGTGATTTTATTTTCATTTTTTTATTCGGTAAGGAGTTTATTTTTATGGATATCAGCTAGCTTGGTTCTTGTTCGATGTTTTGTTGTTGTTAGAATAGTTGTAATTTATTCGAAATAAATCGCGATTAAGCTTGTTTTCCTTTTCATTAAAACCATCTTTATTTTCATGATTTTTTGATTAAAAAAATTGAACAGGTACATGACGAAAATTCAAATATAAAAATAACAAAAAGAAATAGGTAATCAATTATAAATATCCCACAAAGAAATTTTCTGATCGCTGGAGCCACCAGCTAATAAATATTTATATCGAAGACTTCGTGTAAGATCATTAGAAAAGCACACATTTAAAACACTATCTTGATGACATTCTAAAACAACCAGAAGTTTTAAATTTTTCCACGAAAAAATTCGTATTCTACCATCCCAACAACCTGCTGCTAAAATTTTCCTATCTGGTCTGATACATAAACTCCCAGTGCCTTGGTTTTTAATCCCAATGGGCTTCTTTTTGATTATTTTTCCTTCGATGTTCATTTTGAATACGATTATTGAATCTCCACTGGAACCACAAGCTCCCTGCATATTATCAGAATCGAAATCAAAACACATTGGAGTATCAGTGGTTAGCTGATCCGAAGTTGTAATAGTCTTACTCAAAATATTCCACAATATTAATACACCACTTTCGTACATAGAAGCAACATATTCGATAGAATTTATCAGAATGATTTTCAATACCATAACATCACCTAACTTTTTGCCATTTAGATCGTGACATTGCAAGGCGCCACAAGCAACTGGAATGGCTCCCTTCAAACTATAAACATCAATTTTTGATTCTGATTGAGGAACTGCTAGATAAGAAGTGTCTCCTTTTAAAATACCAATTTTACAAAATGAAAGATTATTGAAATCCTTACAGAAGGTACATTTGAAATCACCATCGGAATATTGCCAAAACTTCACTACACCAGATTTATCCTGAGCTATGAGGTAATTGTCGATCAAGTGAAGAGATAAACAAGGGCTATCACTCTGCTGAAGAGTGTTTATTCGTCTTCTAGTCTGTAAATCGTAACGCACACTTAGTAAAGTATTTTATGGAAGATTGAGCAACAAAATTCGAACCTTTAGATTCCATATGTGGACTGTACCGTCGATAGTTCCAGCATATAGGTGTTCTTCACCGGCAAAATTTGCGAAGAGTAAGCAATGTACTGAGGCCATATCAGCTTTCATAACGAATAATGGCTCAGGCAGATCTGACAACGGATCGGTGTCCAAAAATGAACTCATCTCGCAGAACTTCTTGATTATACGGCCGTTTGGAAGAAAATCCGCTTCATTTTACAACCAAATTCGAAATGTTTTTTTTCAAATTCTCAAAATTTATTTTCATACTTTCAAATTTCTTATCATTCAATTTTTTTATCGCCAAAATTTGAATCATGTTAGCCAAAGTTTCGAAGAGAAACGTGTGATGTAATAACACGTAAAAACAGTAGTTTATAAATTTTTATCTGAATTTTATTATCATTACTTTTATTTTACGAAATTTTAATTTTGTTTTTCATTATAAAAATCATTTTTAAATTAAAATAATCGACAATTAAATATTTAAAAAACAATTATTCATGATTTTCGGTAATTATTTCTAAATCTGCACACACTGATTTTGAAATTTTCGATTTACAAGTTGAGCTGTTGAGCAACATTGAGATATTATATTTTCATAATATTCGTATTTTATTTATTTATTTCCATTTTATATGAGAATTAATAGATTATTATATTGGAAAATAATTTTATTCAGTGAATAATAACAATTAATTATCAAAAAATCAAAAATTAATTGACAAAAAACCAATTTTTTCACAATCTGGATCATATCACAACACGAAATTTTTCTCCTTCTTCGAGCCTAACATGAAAATCGGATGTTTTGTTCAGATTCCACGAAAAAAACGACATCATTGAGGAAAACAAGTTTGTTGAGTGATAGCGTGATTTTAACGTCAAAATGGTTCGGAAATGTAAAAATCGTTTACAATAATTAATTTATTCTTTTCAAGTTTCAAATTTCAACTCTAAAATGGAGATTTTAGTTTACGCCGGTTAAATTCGCGGTTCTAAATGCATTTATTTTCGTAACCAACCCGTCTCGTTTGTATCCATTTTGTTTCACCTAACTATCAAAATCTTCCAGTAAAACATCATGTCAAGTGAAAAATTGGAAACCAGATTATACAATGCGGTGGATTTTTCAATTGGCGTCGGATTAGCCGTCGGATCAACAATTTTCATCGGTATGTTGAAAATTTATTTATATAAAATAATAGGGTGTGTTTCGTATCAACCGTATTATCAAGTACAAACAATCACGTTTTTATGTAAACGTTTTATCAAATTTCGCGTGCTATATTTTTTCTAGTGAATTTATTCAATTCAAAAATACTGTTGCAAGTATTCTCAATTGCGAATTCTACTTCTGTACGATTCTGAGAAAACTTTCGTATTATCAGTAGGTTTGTTTTGAGTTAGAAAACTGTGTTATTTCATGTGGTGTAGAAATCACGGCTTAGTTGTTGATTAGATAATGAAAAGTATTGCAATTAGTCACACAATGTTCGAAAATTCGAACTTTGTACTTTTTACTGAGTCTGCTTCAGTTTAGAAATTTTTACCGCAGTGTTGGAATTTCACGCGAAACGCACATGCAGAGTACTACTCATGATGATTTCTATTTACCGAACGTAGAACTTATTAGATAGTTTCAATTTCGTAAATTATATTCATTGTTTCATGTGTTATCTTCAGATAAACGCCCTTTTCTCAGTGGTACTGTAAAGATAAACTACATGTATAATGGGCTATGTGATTTTACACCTAACCTAATACAGATGTGTAATAAAATTACAAAAAAATTCTACAGTGGCACGTACCACGTATTCCATTACGTGCTCGTAATTATTGATAAATAAATTATCGAAGATCGATACTCGTTTATGTATTTCACGTGGATTGTTTCCAAATGCCTTTCTCAAAAATCGTTGTTTATTATCAGTTCACAGTATAAAATCTCGATCGATCGTTAGTTCAAATATCGGTTTTAGAAGAAAGCTCTAAAGATGATTCTGCGAGTAATTTTCACAACAGATGCGAATTGTTTTCGAAAAATACTTCATTTGTCGTCATAAGATGCATTTTTTGGTTCATCTCTTCTTTATTTTTAAAAAGATGAAAGGGAGAGATCGCACTGGCTCAAAATTTTCATCTCTTCGAGCTCGCATTTTAACAGAGGATTATTCCAATCGCGTAGTTGCACTATTAATCCATTAAAATCGTTCAATTTAAATCATGAACCGAAAGGTATTCAAGGATTATGGTATTTTGCCAATTTATCAATCGGTATGATATATTTCATCGCATAATGGCATCTATCGCTTTTATAGCACATTCTAAAAATATCGTAGTCTATCGATATAAAGCTGAGAATTTTCAAAAAAATATTTCAATACCATCCATCGAGTTCGTTGATCGAATTTATATTATACAACGAACACAATTTTTCAATGTATTTTGGTCATCACTTGAGTCTTCCACGTGTAGGTAAATGCGTTTTAATTTTTTTTTTCAAGTTCAGTTCCATATGCTCTCGAGTTTGAGCTTAAAAGACACCATTTGGTGCAATTTTTATTACAGAACGTCATTTTTTCTTAGCGTTGTGACGAACGAAGTAATTAAAAAATTTACGTCGAAGAAATTTTTAATGATTTTTATCTTTTATTTGATCTTCGAGTGCGTTTTTATGATGACTTTTTTATTACGTTCATTTTTCAGTGGTGTGAGTTAATGAACGAAATTGAAGAAGAGGCTCGAGTAGAAGTTAGTTGATGGGCTGTGGAATAATTATAAAAGCAGTGAAATAATGCAGTAAAGTGAAGTTTCAAAAATTATCTCCCCCTTCATTCTCTCTAAGGTGCAGTTTCTTTTCCCCAAGTTGTGAAATAGAAAAAAATCAATTTTGAATTTTTCATAACTTCGAGTACATATTTTCGGTCCTGCTTTTTAGTTTTTATCTCTTCCCCCTACCTACCCACCCACTTGAAATTTTATCATGTGTTTTGAATTATTACGAAATTCGTTCAGAAAGTTTATAAAATCAGCAAAAAGTTTTCATCTAAAATCCCAAATGCTGGACTATCCGAAAAATATTGATCAAATTTTTTTCAATTTCTCCACGTTTTTGGATTCGGCGGAATACTCCGTCGGTATTTTTCAGTGACCCTTTTTTGCAACTTTTGGTCAAGTGACTCTAAAAGCCATTTTTTTTAGTAAAAGTCAATTTTTTAGCTTTTGGTTTTGATATTTTTCAAAAATCTGTCAATTTCATTTCATTTCTTTGGTTTCTTAGGATTCTCACAAAAAATTTGCATGGTTCGTTTTAAATTTGTTTTACGAATATTGGCTCGAAATATTTTTTGGAGAGTGAGTTTTGAGTATACCTAAAAAAAATTCAAAAAGTCATTTTTCAAAACTGAAAGGTAAAATACTCGATTGTTAAAAATTTCATTGGGAAAGAAAATTTTAGGAAAATGACTGTGAAGCCTTGAAATGTTTTAAATATTGTAGTAACTGTTGACTTTAAAACAAAGTCGACAAAATCGAGATTGTAAACGAAAAATTTGAACAAAAAATTCGAAAAAAGACGAAATTTGTGTAAGCTCAACTAAAAAATAGTTGCTTCACTCGTGCTCAATAAATTTGCCTACTTTGAGTGGATTAAAAATAGCTCAGTGTTAAGTAATCTAAAATTGAAAATAAGTTAAAATCTGAATCATTTTGTGATTTCTGAAAAGTCGAATTTCACAATTCTTAGTCCTCATTTCGCTTGAGCGGATGATACTAATTTAAAAAATCAAATGAAAAAATTGATCAAAATTTTCCAGGTCTTTACTTTTTTCTTCGCGGTATAATTTCATTAAAATGTTTTGAAATTGAAAATTGTCAGTGGATTATAATTATGACACCCCCCCCCCACTCTTCGTCATTCCTTCTGACGAGAAATTTTGAAAAATATTTTCAAGCAAAAAAATGTCATCCTTCCTTACTTCTCAACAAGTCTTAGATATTTGAAAAGATCGATGAAAATCATTCCTGAAAAATGACATTATTTTTTCCAGTTCGTTGAGGTGAAGTGAGAAGGGCGTTACGGAGAGCAAAACGTCAAACATGAATATGTACAATCGAGGAATTCAATTTTTAAATTTTGGTCTTATAAAAAAGTTGTTCAAAATGAAAAAATCTATACAATTTCGATAAAATTGTGTAAAATATCTTGAAATCAATTGAATAATTATTCTAAATAACGTTTAAAATGGAATAAAAATTATTATTGTTTTTTTCAACCCTCGATAAAACGCAAATAAAGTTCTTTGAAATTACGTTAAAATCAACAAAATATTCTAAAAACTTCTTAAAATCCATAAAAGTTGATGAAATATTTATAAAAATGAGTGGGAAGCATTCAGGTCATTAAAATTTCTTGAAATACTCCCACCATAATTTTTCTAAAAATCGCACGAAGATTGTTCAAATGCAAAATCACTCGTTCGAGGCTTCTGAAAACTTCGTTAAAATAAAATATCGGTGAAATAATAATGAAGTCTTCCAAAATAGGGCTAAAATTGTACAAAATGTTGTAAAATTTGTTTAATTTTAAAAAATCTGTTGAAATGTTTGCTATTACAATGGTTCAAAAAATCTCAAAAATCAAAATCCATACAACATAAAATAACAAATAGGTACATATTTCAAAAGTTTTCGAAAAAGAATTAAAAATTGTGCAAATTACGAGAAAATTGCTGAATTTCATCAAAAATTGTGTTAAAAAAAGATTAAAAATCGATGAAACTTCATCAAAAAGGAGTAAATTGTCGCAAAAGTTACTCAGAATATTATGAAAGTGTTAGCAAAATTTTTACATTTCTATGAAAATTGTACGAAATTAAATAAAAAATTGAATGTTTCGATGTTTCAACACACTTTTGCTACATTTTGAGTTATTTTGACGTAATTAAAAAAATTTTAAGACTTTTCAATATCTTTTCAAACACCTGTCAACGATTTTTCGAAATTTTAATGTAATTTTTATTAATATTTAAATTATTTTTATCACAATTTTATTAATTTTCGTAAATTTTAACCAAATTTTAAACACATTTTAAAAATAATTTTAACGATTTTTAATAACACTTTACAGTTTTTAGATAGTAATTTATAACATTTTAAATTTTTTTTCACTTTTTTTCGTACGATTTTTTCTTGTAAGCCCCCTTTGATTGAACGTTTCAAATGAGACAATTTCTTCTACAGTATGACGCAGAAGTCTTGTCAATGGTAAACACTTCTCAGTATCTCAGAACTGAGAAGAGATACCAAGACGATTCAAACGGCAATGTATTCTTGGCGACGAGGACATTGAAGATCAATAATCAAACTTCTAGTCCTTCCTATAGGGTGTCCACAAATTGAAAAACCGGTTTGGGTAAAAAAATGGGGGGTCTGATGTTCTTATTGAAATAAAGTCTACACACTGACGCGATTAAAATGTGATATGTTTTTTTGGAACCGGTTCAGCAGTTTCGAACCAGTTGTCAATAATATCCAAAAAAAAGGAGATATGGAAAAAAGTTTGAAACAAAAGTTGTAGAGAATTAAAAAACAATCATTATTTGTTCCATATTTTTTTTTCCATCTTGCAATGGAAGAAGTTGTACTGAAGGTTTGAGTATAATTTTTTCTCTTTCAAGCCATAACTCTTCTCTATTGCGGAATGAAAAAAAATTTACAGAACGTGAAATGTCAAGTTTTTAATTCTCTACAACTTTTATTTCAAACTTTTTTTGATATCTCCATTTTTTGACAACTGGTTATCGAATTGAAAAAAAAACACCCAAGAAACTTGGAAAAATTGGGTTAATCTTGCACCGATTTCAAAAAAGTGGAGATATCAAAAAAAGTTTGAAATAAAAGTTGTAGAGAAGTAAAAACTGAACATTTCACGTTCTGTAACTTTTTTTACATCCAGCAATGGAGAAGAGTTATGGGTTAAAAAGGATAAAATTATACTAGAGTTCTTTGTATCATGACTTCTTTCCATAGCAAGATGGAAAAAAAATTATGGAACAAATAATGATTGTTTTTTAATTCTCTACAACTTTTGTTTCAAACTTTTTTTCATATCTTCACTTTTTTGGATATTATTGACAAATGGTCCGAAACCGCTGAACCGGTTCCAAAAAAACATATCACATTTTAATCGCGTCAGTGTGTAGACCGTATTTCAATAAAACAAGCAGACCCCCATTTTTTGACCCAAACCGGTTTCTCAATTTGTGGACACCCTATAGGAAAGACTCTAGAAGTTTGATTATCGATCTTCAATGTCCTCGTCGCTAAGAATTCGTTGCCGTTTGAACCATCTCGATATCTCTTCTCAGTTCTGACTTCTGAGATATTGAGAATTGTTTACTATTGACAAGACTTTTATTTGTGTCATATTGTCCGTCCAAAATAGCTTGAGCCAAATTGTATCAGTTTCCTGATCAAAAAGCAAACAAAATTTTGATTTTTTCCCATTTAACTACAGCAATTTTATTTTTGGCTTTCGAATAATGAAACTGACATAATTTGGCTCAAGCTATTTTGGACGGACAATACTGTATGTTCAGCAGATTGAAGTCTTCAGTAAATAATTACCAATTTAACTCTCTTAAATTTTTTAAAGCTCCAAGCTACTTTTTTTTTCATGAAAAAGGAAATCAAAATCAGAATCAGAATTAGAGCCTTTTATTACCGAGAAAGATTTTTTTCAAAAATTTGGTCCTGAATGTGATGCAAAAATGTAAAATTGATAGCTGTTCAAGTCATGAGGTATAGAACTCTCAGATCTCTAAAAATAGGAACCTGAGCTCAGAGGCCCCAATTTGAACCATTTTCACCTTACTTTAATGCAATTTTCATATTTTTGTGACATGTTATGAAAAATTTCAAGCACCGAACGATTAAAGGTGGATTGAAATGAGTACTATGTGGTGAAATTTCTCAAAATGTGCTCTGTCATTACTCGCAATTCAAATTAGATTTTCATTTTCGTCTAATTATTTGGCCAATTGTCCAATTCACTAGACTTGTCTTCTATATTCGAGAAGCTAACTTGCTTTTCTACGTGATAAATAAGTTGCTGATTCTCGTCTCTTTAGCATCCATAGATCCTCTGTATGGATTACAAATATATTTGCTCATTATTACTTCATTGTTTCGCTGACACACTTGAGGGTACGATTAGCGCAAAAAACCCCCATAATCGATACTTTATTATTCCTAGTCCGCCTAAAAGGGAGATAAGATAATGCAGAAGTACTCAGCCATGCTACAATTAGACACACATTATAAACATGTACGACGAAAAAACCAACCGTGGAATACTCGGTTAGGTTTATTATTCTTCGCACGTTCGTTGCACATCTGATGTCTCCGAAATGGTATTCATCGATGAATATATCGTTACGTACTGTATAATTGAATTACCTGATTATTTTCTCAAAGGGCATCTTGGCGGGCGCAATTGTCACCATTTTAAAAGTCGATTTCTCCTCCGTATGTTTCTTTGATTACTTTTTCTATGCTAAAGAAACCTTCCTCTACGGTAAACAAAACGATACGAAAATAGTTCGTGTATTTGAACGTGCCGAGCTAACACAAACAATACAGCTGTACTCGTCTCTAGACGACTTTTTTTTATTCGTATTTTTTCCCCATCTTATACTAATTAATTATTTCGCTAGCCTTATTTAATTTAATCATTAAAGCTCAATTTTTTGCTGGCGTTTGGCCACATTGTCGAAAATACATACGCCAAACTAATAAAAGATTTTATTTCTATTCCTTGTCGGTTTTAATACATCTCGACCTCTAAAAATATACGTTTACGATGAATTTAACGAAAGCGAAAAAAAAAGCTCGCTGCGTAATAACTGCTAATTGATATTTCGTTAAATGTGTACTCTTTTCGATGTACTCGTGCTGTGGTGTCAATTACTGAAAAGCACTTAACCGACTGGTTTGTTTACGTTGACATAGGGGAATTGTGAATTATTGCGAGTTCATACAAAGTATACCGTGATCGTATTGCGTGAATGATGTATGTAGTATGTACGAATTAGTTTTCTATTATTTGAGCGTAATTGGCAACGAAAAAATCGATTTGTTTTAATTGTGAATTGATGTTGAATCGTTTCTCGAGAGCAGGAAAGCTAAAAAGAGATAAATATGTAAATGTATTTAGATTGAATTCGATGAATTTTTCATTTCGTGTAGGTATGCGGGTTTTTTCTTTTTTTATAAAATAAATTACGATGATGGAATTATCATTTTTGTGATATGATAAAATAATTTTTTTCTAGGTATCAGTTTATGGTCGAGTTTTGCTGTAAATTGTGAAAAAAAGTTACTGATTTGAATTTCGAAGCTTCGTCTATAAAATAGGTTGTTTTTACTCTTTCAGGGTGTCTAACGAGTCTGATTAGTGAAGCTGGTCTGTTGAGTCAAACTTTTTTCAAAAAGGTCATACGGGTCCTGAAAAGTCAAGCTTTTGACAAATTTCCTCTAATTTATTCAAAAGGTCGAGCTTTTTTTCAAAAATCAAAAAAACTTCCATTTACCCTTAATAAATAAAACAGGTCGACATGGAAAATGCTGATTGAAGTTTAATGGATGATTTTTATAGAATTTTTCTCGCTGATCACGAGAAAAATAGTGAAAAATTCCATCAACCAAGGATTTTTCACAATTTGAATTTTTTGTTGAGTAGTTTTTCTACTTTTTTTGATAACTTTTTACTCCTAAAGTCGATTTACTGAAAAAATAAAAGGTTCTACGAAAAAAAATGAATTAAACATAAATTGTAGAGCGTAAAATTTCTTTTCTGAAGAGTCCGATTAATTTTTGCTTAGAAGGCTTAGCTTCCGAGATATTTTAGTTGAAAGTCGAAAGTTCAATTTTTTTTTTGAATTGAAAATATCTCAAAAGCTTACCGACCTAAGAAAAAACCAATTACACTCTTCAGAAAGGAAATTTTTCGCTCTACAATTTATGTTCCATTCATTTTTTTTGTAGAACCTTTTATTTTTTCAGAAAATCGACTTCAAGTGTCAAAAGTTATCGAAAAAAAGTAGAAAAACTATTCAACAAAAAATTCAAATTGTGAAAAATTCTTGGGCGATGAAATTTTTTCGCTGCTTTTTTCGTGATCAGCGTGAAAAATACTATAAAAATCACCCAATAAATTCGTTTTGGAACTCAATATAGGTACTATTTTTGTTTTGAAAATCACCAATTCTTCTAATCTTAATTCTCTCTTTGTTCGGGCATAGAAGGTTTAAAATTTATATAAGAGATAGAGGCTAAAGATTTCGTCTCCCTTTTAATACTAAATCATTGATCAAAACAATGAAGAAATTTTAACTTTTGAATGTCTTTTTTTTTCAAAGATTTTCGTTCTCGCTTCGCTCGGGCTCAGTGAATTTACACAATTTTATTTTCAAAATGATGGTATGAACCTTCTTCCTTTCCAGTCCTGATAATTAATATTTTCAAGTGAAAAAAATTATCCTCATTTATAACAGTACTCGGTAACGATCTAGCTTGGAATTTTCAAAAATGTTTCAATTTTTTTGGAAGAAGATGTGGCGATGAGTTCCATAGATATCGTTTTGTTTAGAAGTCAAAACATAACACGAAAAAAGAACGAATTTTAATAAAATAATTTCAGATTTTGGGTACTTTTTTTTTCAATGATAACTTATGTACTCTTCTCTGCTATCTCAAACGATTGAATATTTTGAAACGGAAAAAATTTGTCCTTCAAATTTATTAGAGGACTTGAAGGCGATCTCAAATGAAGGAATTTAATAATATAGTTTTTTTCAAGTCATGAAAGTAGCACAAAAAAGCAAGAATTTTTGTTTTCCAGTTTCAATACCACTGGTCGGAAAATTTCCCTCTTTTTAAAAATATGTACGAGTCGGAAAATGTTTCATTTTTACCGGGGAGGGGGGGGGGGTGTAACAGCTCTAGGTGCACAGACTAATAGAATTTTTTGTTGGAGAATGGCCCTCAAAAAAGTCATGCAAAAAGTCATTTCAAAAGGTCAAGCCAAGTCAAGCTTTTTGCTCAACAAATGTTGTTAACTTGTTAGACACTCTGTCTTTACTCTTTACTCGGTGTAATTATGTACGCAGAATCTTTAATGGAGCAGATTCCGATAATTATTATTTTATAGGGCAGTTTTGGACATTTTTAAGCCAATCTGATAAGTTGAACGAGCAACTAGGAAAATATAAATTGAAAAAAAATTTATGAATTAAAATTTTCTGATTGTGATTTCAATCAGAGCATATTTCTAGTGAACTGCTTTGGCGTCAATGGGAAATCCTCTATAATAAAGTGAGCAATTAAGGCAAATATAGAGAATGATCGAAATGAAAATGAGCTGGGATTCCCTTCCTCTCATACTCTCTTTTGCTGACTGTCCAGATATTTGAATCATTTTTTTTAATGTAGAAAATGGTATATTTTTACTGGTTTAATTCATCTTCCTTATGTTATGAATTTTAATTAATTAATTACTTATTTTTTACCGTTTGTAATAAAATTACCGTAGGTAAACGCAAAGTATCATATTTTTCGATGAAGATTTCGTAATTTATCGTAAATTTTTATTTGATAACGGAAATTGTGAGTTTTGAAAAAATAAAAAAAAAGTTTGAAGTACCTATGTACTTATTGTAAAAATTATTGAAGCATGAATTTTCAAGTAGGTATCTAATCGTAAAATTTTTTAACATTGGATCAAAATCATTTAAATTCTGAAATTAGTTGAAAAAACTGGAAATTGATAAATCTCAAATAAATTCTGTAAAATGATAAGAGTTTTGTTTCAATTATCCTTAAAATTGTTTAATTGCCTTGGTATTACCATTTATTATTTCATGGGAAAACTTCAAAAACACATTAATGATTTAAGATCTTTTCGTTTAAAAAAAAAGTCATTTTTTACAAAATTTTAATTACTTTTCTTGCATTTTCATTAATTTTTGTCACATTTTCAACGACTTTACTGGCATTTTACCTATTTTTTCGTACCGGCGATTATAATATGTTATTTCTAATAATTTTCGCACGAATTTCACAATTTTAAAATCTTATCAGTTTTATTATAGGAGTTATGATAATGATATTAACGATTTTCGTAATTTTAGGCAATAGCTACAATTTTTGTAGTTCAATTTCTTCGCAGCTTTGAATTTTTTTCAACTTTTGAAGTACACAAGTTTCACTTTTTATTAAGATATTTTATCGATTCAAGCAAAAAAATTGCTATTGATTATCTTGTAACATATCAACAAATATTATTTACCTTACCTCATCAAATAATATTTTGACGTAATTACGGTAATTTACCATTAAAATTCGGTAATCGTGGTTTTTCATCGCCGAATATTCAAGTAATTGTAGTAAATAATGTTGGTAATTACGGTAATTTATCCCTACGTTTTGGTAATCACGATACATTATCTGAATATTTGGGTAAATTTGGGTAATTACGGTAATTTAACAGTATTTTTTGATAACCAAGTCGTGATATTGGATTTTAAATTTTAAAAAGAAATTTTGTGATAATAAAATGAATTTTTACCCTAAAAATTGATACGTCCTTATTTCTGTGTAATTACGATTATTTGCCATTTATTTACAGTAATTATCGTAATTCATCGCTGAATAATTGAGTAATTTTGGAAAATCATTTAGTAATTACGGTAATTTACCTCTAGGTTTTGGTAATTATGGTATTTTATCCGAAAAATAATTTAAAATGAGATAATTTTGGTAAATCATCTGGGTAATTACGGTAATTTATTTTATTTTGATACCTAAATAATGATATTGCATTTTAAATCAAAATGCCAACGAGAAATTCTATGATTTTAAAATTTTATTTACCCTGATAATTGATTTGTCTGTATTTCAGCATAATTACGGTAATTTACCACATGTTTACCGTAATTATCATGATTCATTGCTGAATAATTGAGCGATTTTGGTAAATCAAATGGGTAATTACGGTAATTTACCAATAAGTTTTGGTAATTATGGTATTTTATCGAAATAATTGGGTAATCGTGGTAAATCATCTGGGTAATTACGGTAATTTACCTTATTTTGATAACTGATCGTGGTAATATCAAAATATTTGGTGTCGATTTGCATTTTTAACAATTCTTAAAATATTTTAACGAATTCTGCTATATATATCTGAAGTAAAATATGTGTTGACGTAATAACAGTAATTTACCGCTAAATATCGTTATTTATGGTAATTTACCAAAACTATTTGGTATTTATGGAAATTCAACCGTAAAATTGGGTATTTACGGTAATTTAATCGTATTTTGATAGCTAATCGTATTAATGTACAAATATTTGATGCCATTTTGCATATTAAACCATTTTCATGATAGATATATCAACAAATTCACCTCATCTAACTTACTTTTAATAATTCTCATGTAGGTACGGTAATTTATCTGCTTTTATTGTATTTCATCGAAAAAATTTTGGTGCTTTTTTTTGTATGTACATGGTGTCCATTCTCTGGAAAACCGGGAAAAGTCAGGGAATTTTGGTGGTCTGGAAAAGTCAGGGAATTTTGGAATTTTCTCTGGAATTTTTCGAAAATCCAAAAAAAACGTAAATCATTTAGAAAAATGTTTTTTTGCTTATTTTATTATAAAAGTTTCAAAAAATTTCGCCCTCGCTCCGCTTGGGCCAAATATAATCTTTTATCCAATTATTATTTTATTCGTCATTTTTTGTCGGTCGTAATGTACAATAAAATTGATATTCAAAATGCATGTCTTTGTCCATTGAATTATGAATTATCCAAGAAAATGTCCCTCGCTACGCTCGGGGTAATTTACACTCTTTCTTTCTACAAAATTTATTTTTAATCCCAAGTTTTTTGGAAACTTACTTTTTGAATATTTTCATAAAATGATTTATATTTTACCTTCTCATTCACTTTTTTATTTATTGGTACAAACGAAAAAATTGCAAGGGATTGCGTGAATTTATAAATTTGAGACAAGTGTTTTTCATTTTGGAGGGGGAGGGGGGAATGAAATGTGAACAAAATTTTGAATTTTTAGCCCGGAAAAATCCGAATTTTTATTCGCTTAATTTGGTAGACACCCTGGCATAATTTTTTTCATTTTTCAAAACTTAATTTTGTGTTGGAATACTTGGTTTTTTTAAATTTTTTCCTGTAGGTAATAAATTCAAATTTTCAAATTTTTGTGGCGAGGAGGAGTTGGATGGGCGGAAACATTTTCAGAATTAAATTTGAATATTTTTTTGACCCGAAGAGAGGCATCTAAAGATCTCGTAAAAAGTATCTAGTAATTTTGAAAAAAAAAATCGCTGACCTTATGCATTTTATATCATTTTTATACAAAATTTCGGGATGTAAGTACATCACGCGAAAAATTTACCCCCCCCCCTCCCCCCTCCTCCCTGGTTTAAAAATATCATATTTCTAAAGTCTGGAAAAATTTGAAAAATTGGTCTGGAAAACCTGGAAAAGTCAGGGAAAATCATTTCTGAAATATAGTGGACACCCTGTATGAATCAAATACAGTAATTCAGGACCAATTTGAAGTACCTATTTTGATTGTTTAGTTGAAGATCAATTTTACAAAGAGAATAAAATTAATACTTCGGTAATTTACGAATGATATGAAGTTCCAAAAATTAAGGGAATCTTTGGTGTTTGAAATAATTTGAAACTGTTAACGTGGAAAAAAATTCAGATTAGCTCATACTATTAATAGAATGCATCCACATCCCACAATTCAATGCAAATTGTAACAAATTAAATTACGATAATACACGTTTTACTCACGACCATTATTTCCGATTTAAGGTGTGCAAACCGATTACCAAATATCAAGGTAATTGTGTGGTCTCGTGGTTCATTTAATTATTTCTCATTCCCCCCTCCTCTTCACAAAATTCTACGTAATTTGTACCTTATGATTCGTATTGTTAAAGAATTCCTTATTGAGCCATCTTTTGTTTATTTCGAATCGATAATTTGAGCAGGAAAATACAACCAAAGGTAGATTATTTAATGTCGTCATAATTTTAATCGGAAAATTGAATGATTTCATGTAGATACGAACGTGAATTTCGGTCGTAATTTTCCTTCAAAAACACGTATAAATATTATCAACTATGCTTCTCGTTTTGCTCGCAATTTATTCCAATAGTTTAGATTCCAACGAATTAATTCACACACGTCGAAAGATAACACATTGGGATTTTTTACACCGGACAATCGCGTATTGCAAACGAGTCTAAGCGTTTATTTTCGCGGTGATGAAACAAGACGATGACTCGTTTCGATAAAATTACCTAATTAAGGCGGTGTAAGGCGGTAAATTGAATAAACGTATGTGGCCGATCCACGTGCATGTGTTTCAATATAATAAATCGACGTTGTGCTGGGATGATGGAATTCGTATATGCGATCTTTATTCATGTAGAGGCACTTATGAGTGGTATTGGATGGTTGTGACGAGGTGGGTTATTGCTCGAGGAGATATTTTAACGCACCTGTGTTGTGTGTGGTACCTCTACGTAGGATTATGACGATGATAATGGCATAAAATGTATACATGGTATCAAAGAGTTAAAAAATAAAGGCGTTGTCGAAGTCTCTCGAAGAGCATCGTTAAAGTATACAACGATGTAAAAAATTGCAGACGACGAAACGTAATTACTCCTCGGAATGTTTGCCTTTCTTATCTCGATTACCTTACCTGACAAAACGCAATATTCCTCGTGTCGTATTCAAATCGAATTCAGATTCGAAAAAGACCTCAGACAGGATAAAATTAACCCATTGTTGGCGATGGAAGTTTATCGGTAACGAGTTGGCGATTTGTTTTCAAACGCCAAGGTCGGCGCGGCAATTTAAATCGTCGGGCGGATTTCGAGTGGAGGTGGCTGGGAATGGGAAACTCGATGGCCGAATCTTTTTACGAGCTGGATATGGTACTAATTCGCGTATTTATCTTCGTACGTCTCACCATGTCGAGCCGAATAAAGATACTATGGGAAAATAAAATATCTACGTACATAAATTTTACGAAAAATAAAACCAAGACGTTTTTTCGCTTTTACCTTATCGTTTGACCTATTTGGTGAAATTTTCGTTTTTTCCACTGATAAAAAGTACGTTCGGTTACCAAGTACGTACATTTCAACTCGAACGTAGCGCCATTTTACAATTTATTTACATACCAATACCTACTTTCGACCTATGACGAAGAAAAAAACGACTTGGAGACTATAACGATGAAATTCCCCATGACATGGGCTGCTGCTCAACACTGGCTCGATGTATGCAAACTGCTCCGGAGTCAATGTTGATAACCTTGAAAGATGGAACGGAAGTGCAGATGGGCGAGTTTTTTTTTCAGTTATCGTTCAAACTTCCGTACAGGTACAGCGAAAAGAAATTATGGTAAAGTTTACTTCCACAGTGAGGCTAAAAAGGTGCTCTAGCGACCTTACGTCGATCGAGATGTTATATGTAGAGATGACGATTTGACGGTTTTGAATAACCTCACGTAAGGTTTCTTTTTACGCTTCGTGGCGTAATCTGCGAAATATACGTAATTCGATACCATCCGAAGAGATACTCATGTTGTAGAGCTTAATCAAATAATGTAATACTCACGTGTCTGGTTGGTCTTGTTACAGGTGCCAGTTTTATCATTAAGAAGAAAGCGCTGCTTAATTCCTCCAGAAATGGGAGTGTTAGAGCCAGTGCCGGTGGATTTAGTTATCTCAAAGAATGGATGTGGTGGGCAGGACTCATTACGAGTAAGTGCACTTCATTGAAATGTTTTCAGTGGGTAAACTCGGTGTAGACGAATTGCCAATTAAGTATCTGTAGCGAATTTGGTTGAGGTTTTTGTCTGATGAGTGTTCAGCGTAGTAAATTGGGAAGGAGGCAGGTGGTGGGTTTCTCTCGAAATTACGTTTATTTTTTGGTGAAATTCCAAAAAGAAAATTTACTGGATTTTTTGTTATTATTTTGGTGTTGAAATTTTTAATTTGCAGGGAGCAGGGGAGGAGGTAAAATGAGCTGTGAAGTAGTTAATGTAAGAGCTTAATGCGATAAAAAAGTAATTACCTTGAAGTTTTTGAATAATGGAAAGGATTTTTTATGTTTCTCAATTTACCTATTTTGTTTCGAGTTTTCGTAAGCGTGTTGAATTCGTTTGTAAGCCCATTAAAACATTCGAAGGAATGAAAATTAGGTCTTTTCGGAATTATTAGATTATAATTCATTTGAAGGATATTCGACTGATAATCGATTATTTCAGTATTGGATGAGCTTTGGGTGGCTGATTTTTGTGAAATTTAATCCAGCCTAGGTTTTTGAAGTGTTCCATGTATTTGAGTTCGATTGAAATTCAAAATTTGCACGACGTAGGATCGCAGGATTTGTCATTTGTAGGGTCGCTGGACCGTAACGCGATTGTAGACATATTGACGATGTATTATTATTGAAAAAACTTGAAAAAATCTTGAAATAAGAATAAAAGACTCGAATATCCAACGTTATAATTGAACGTAAACATATCAACATTTTATTAGACTTGGAAATTTCAATAATTTGGTTAGAAAAATACAGAAAAAGTCATAAAACTTGCGAAATTTTGATGGAGATTTTATTAAAATGTAGGCAGGCAAACTTTGAAAAAACTTGGAAAAAATTGATTACTTTAAAAAGCTGAATTAAAAAATCTGATTTTTTATAAGAATTGCATTTACGAATGAACTTGATATTTTGTTAGACTTGAAAAAATTATTTTTTACTCTGACCCTTCAAAATTTCTTGACGATTTCCTAAATTTAATTCGCATCTGATATATTGGAGAATGGTCGTTTTATATCATTCAATCAAGAAAAACGAAAAATGATTATTTCCTTTTTTGTAAAATAGTCTATTCTGGTCGTTTCTTCAAAGAGGTCGAAAAACGACCTTTTTTCAATATTACGAGTATAATGTGGTCGTTTCTGGTCATTTCTTCAAAAATAATGCTGTAAAATTGTTTTTTCCGGCCGTTACTTTGAAAACGACTAAAATGTTCATTTTTTAATATTTTATAGTGGTTGTTTCTCATTCATTTTCTAATTTCTCGATCATGATTTTACCGAAAAAAAATCAATCGTGCAATTGAGGAGTGAGAATTAAAAAACTCACTTCTGCCAAAAATTTGAAATTTTTTTCTGATGGATCCTGATTAAGAGAATTCCGCACTCTACAACACGGCCGAAATAGTTTTTGCTCAAATCGTCTCCATTATGGCAATAAATGCATCCGAAAACAGAGGTTAGAATCAACATTTATAACTCACATTTGCCAGCTACAAAAAATTCGTAGAACCAAATTTTTAACGCTTGAAAAAAGAAATATTTTTGGTCTCTTGATATTTTTGATCCAGTTCAATCGTCGTCGATTAATGAACCAGCTTCGAAATACATTCCAAAATTAATATATTTCGAAGCTGGTTCATTAATCAACGACGATTGAACTGGATCAAAAATATCAAGAGACCAAAAAAATTTTTTTTCAAGCTTTAAAAATTCGGTTTTACGAAATTTTTTTGTAGCTGTTAGAGAATCCAGATTGGAGACAAAACTCACACATTTGCCATCCTTCCTTTTCCATTATACAGGCATTAAACAGAGTCACCTTTTCTAGTGACTTGTCCCCTATTTTCAAGGTTGGTCACTAAAAGTCACTTTTTTTTGCCAAAAGGTTACTATTGGTCAATTTTTTCATTCTGAAGTCACTTTTTTCGTTCAAACAGCCTACCGCTCTTGCATAAAATTAAAAAAATACTGATATTTCTAAAAAGAAAAAGTCCTACCTACCTATCGAATCGTTTTTTACCTAATTATTAGTTCATCAGCCTTGCTGATTGATACCTTGACAAAGATTTAATAATAAAAAAAATTTCAGAAAAAAAAGTTTTTCCAGCACTATCGCAGAGAGAAATACAGTTTGAGTTATGAAAAAAATAGAGGGGGGGTGTATTTATTTATGAGAAAAAAATTGAAAAATTGGTCACTTTTTTCGAAAAATAGGTCACTTTTTGCCTCATAAAAAGTCATTAAAGTCACTATTTTTTCAAAAAATCTGTGTTTGATGTCTGATAATATGAGTGGGTGATCGAAAAAACATCGTTTTTCAGAGAATCTTATCAGGTCCTACCTAAAAATTATAAAATGTTTTCAGCACGTGGCCGGGAACTATAGGTACTAAAACAGTTTTTTGCGTTATTTTCGAAACCACTTCAGCTTGCAAAATGATCATACCGTGTGCTCGATTAATTCTGGCCCATCCCCCAGTTAGTAAGCAAAAAAGAAAATTGTTCATTTTCTCAATTTATTTTTTATAATTTTGCCTATTATTAATTTATTTCGATACAGAAGACTATTTTAAATTAAAATAGATTAAATGTTCCCAAGGCCATGCAGAGGAAATCGTTGTTCGAAGGAAAAATTGAAGAGAAAAAAGGTCTCACACGATAGGTTGGGCTGAAAAATCAAAAATTTTGATTTTGGAGTAGACAGAGGCCTAGAGGTTAGAAAAAAATCAAAATCGATGAATAATAATGTTCCAATCGCGCAAGAGCCCCTGATTCTTTAAAAATTGTAAAAAATTGAATAATGTATTTCCGAAAATAATTTTTTTAAATTTCAAAAAATTCAAAATTTAATTCAATTTAAGGGATTATGTATTTAGTGATTGTGTAGACCCAAAAGCACATTTTTTTATTTCAAATTTTACGCCCGCCTCCAGTTCCAAAGACATATCGATGTCAAAAATCAGGATTTTGGACATATCACCAACCTTTTCCAGCAAGACTCTGATTAGTCTGATTGACCTTCGACCCTTAGTTTAATGAATGAAAAGGCTGTTCCCAGATAACAAAAAAATTAATGTTTTATACCGTTTTTAATTCCTCTTTTTTCTCTTCGTCTATGAAGAAAAATCGAAAAAGTTTTAAAACTGCGATTTTCTTTTAAAAGTATTGTGATTTTGGTCTATACATATGCAGTCACTAATTTGATTTTAATTAATTTTTTGAACATATTGGATTTTCGATCATTTTTAGAGAATTGAAGTCTCTTGTGCAATCGGACTATACATATTAATTGATTTTGAAATATAATTTTTTGGTCTCTTCAGTCTCCTCTTTTGCGTGGTATTGAAACTCAAAAATCAAAATTTTTGGTTTTTCGGCCCATCCTATTACACAACTAAAATTATAAAACAATTTAAACCAAACCTACGACTGTATTCGTGTGACGTGTACGTGCTGAGCCGAATTTTTTGTTTGAGAGACCTCCCACGGCAAGGACATCTTGTTTTTTAGTGCTAAAATCCCCCTCTGCCAAAATAAACTAGAACCTGGGGGAAATTCCCCCTTTTCCCCCGTTCTTTGCACAGGTCTGAATGTGCCGCGTTATAACAACTAAATTGAGAAAAAAACTAATTTCCTTTTTTTTCAAAGTGGGGAGGGGGGAGCTTGAATTATTCAGGCACCCGGTACACCGCCATTCTAAAATAGTATTTTCTGGTCGTTTTTTCAAAAACAACGAAAAAAGGAAAATTTTTCATTTTTGATAAATTGTTGTTCCTGTCGTTTCTTTGAAAAAGACTAGAAACTATCATTTTTCAATAATTTTTATTGTGGTTGTTTCCGGTCGGTTTTTTTTTTAAAAAAAGGACGAAAAACGATCATTTTCCAATACTTCACTGCGGTCGCTTATGGTCGTTCATGGTTGTTTCTTCAGAAACGACGAAAACCGACCAATTTCGAGTATTATAAAATTGTCGTTTCCGGTAGTTTCTTCAAAAACTTCGTAAAAAGACCAATTTTGCAAAATTATAAAATTGTTGTTTTTGGTCGTTTTTTCAAAAACTGACAATAAACAACCACTGTCCTATGTTGTAATGTGGTAGTTTCTTGTCGTTTCTTCAAAAACGATGGAAAATAACCACTTTCCAATCATTTTTCCCCTGCCCCTCTCAGATCCAATATTGATGATTAATTTCAATTTTTCAAGTCCATAAAAAAGTTTGTTTTTTCCGTTGTCCGTACATTCCATTGCAAATTTTTCTAAAATCTTGATGTGGGACGTCTAAAAAATGAAAATTTTTGTAATTTTCATCTCGAACTGATGAATTGATAATTAAGTAGGTAGGAAGAGATGCGGGAGGAGTTTAAACCTAGTAAAAATCTTACGTTGGTAGCCAACTCGATAAAATGAAAACTCCCGAAATCTTTTTTAATACAACCGTACTTACATATTTCCCGAAGTTCAAATCACGATTATTTTTAGTGAATTTTGTTTTAGAAAAATTCAGAGAAACTCGCCAACAAGCCTACTACGACTTTTCAGAATGAGTAGACGGCGAAGAGAGGTTTCAGTTGACCGAATTAAAACTTGAGTTCGTGTATCTTGACAAAATATCGAAAGTTCTATAAATAACCAAACGTATCAACACCTTATTTCAACGTATTTTTTTCTCCCATCTTAGCAGGCGGTTCCTTTAGTAGCACCAAGCCTGCCTGTGTATTTTTTGTTTACATTTTCGTAAAAAAAATCACATCCCACTGCTCTTCGTGGAATTTTTTTTATAGCTAATGAAAACGTCGCTGATTTGTTTATTTTATTCGGTATGCAGTTTACTTTGAGTGTGGTAGTGAGTGATAATCTACGTAAAACCAGTCTTCTGTCTGCGAGATGATAAAAAATGCACTTTGTATTTACGTTTTATATAAAAAGATCTTCTTTTTTGCGATGTGAAATTATTTACAGTCCTCGAACTAGTGGTAATTTTTTTTAATTAGCACTTTTACGAGTTATCGAGACCTCAGTCTCGTTGCATTTGTTTTATTGACCTTGACAAGACTGAAAAGGTCTTTTGGCGATTCGCTTGCTCAATTTGGTCGATGATTAAATTATATAAACGAACGAACGATGATTTTAATTGGATCGTTTTAATTTTCTGCAGTGGGTATCGGAGAAGCTTCAAATTTTGCAGCCTACGCTTTCGCTCCAGCTTCCGTTGTAACTCCTCTTGGCGCACTCAGTGTATTGGTGGCAGCTGTTTTGTCTACGAAATTTTTACACGAAAGACTTAATCTACTTGGAAAGGTAAAATATTGTGGAAAATTTGCAGCACGCTGAGATCCGGCCAAGTTACGAAAGGTTTTTTTTGTTCCAGGTTGGATGCTTCCTTTGTATACTAGGATCAACGATAATTGTCATCCATGCTCCGAAAGAGGAAGAAGTTGAGCATTTAGAAGACTTAATTTCTAAGCTGCAAGAATCAGGTTGGTTTCAGCCACGATATGTGTTACGAATTGGCACATTGCGCTAGAAAAGCCATTACGAGATCCATTGTGCGAATTTTTATTTTCCTCTCGTTCAATTGACCTCAGTAAAAACCGAGGTTAACAGAGTGAAAATTCTCATCTAATTGGTAATTTTTTTCTCTCCTTCGCAGGGTTTATTATTTATGTGGCGTTAATATCGACCATATCGTTATTCGTGGCTTTTTACTTGGGTCCTCGATATGGTAGCGTCAATGTTCTCGTATATGTTACCGTATGCTCTTCAATTGGATCTTTGACTGTGATGGCGTGTAAAGGTCTAGGCCTCAGTATACGAGAAACAATCAAAGGTAATCTTATCAACGAACTTGTTTCATGTTGTATCGTTATTGATGTATAAGGTATTTTAACACTCCCATCCATTGCCTTCAATATCGATACAGTTTGGGTATTTGGAGTAGTGTTGGCGTTTATCTCACTAGATATGGGTTTAATCGAGGAAGTACTTATCGAATCGCCACTAAATCCTCTACGAGATAAAGTTATACCTTGTTTTTGTTGGGTTTTTGGTAGAAAACGTCACGGTTGAGTCATACTTGACTAATTTTTATAAAATTTATTTATTGCTTTCCTGCTCATTTACTGTCGACACTGTCGACTATGACGTCATTTGCCATTTTTAAATTTTATCAAACTAAAAAAAAACGCTTACATTTTTTTTGGATAAATAATTAAGTTAATGTTGAAGTTGAATCAAGTTTCTCCAAAGAGTTTGAGTTTTTCAACGAAACTGACACGAAGATTATAGAAATTCGATGAGTTTGAGAAATTGCCACGTTCGTTCCAAGGTTCTCGTGAAAGTTGGAATTTTTTAGTTAGGAATTTCGACAGATAATATTTTTGTAACTGTGTTTTTTTTCGATAAAATGAATGTTTATCGTTATAAAAATGCGTGAATGCGTGAAATCTAGTGACATCTGCCTAGTTATGATTCAAAAAAGAAATTATAAAAAATGTCTAAATAGAATTCAAACGTTACGTGCGTGTTATCGATAGCACTAGGAGAATCACCTGACAATTTTTAGTTTGAAATACCTATATAAAATTGAATTTCGAATTTCGATTTTTCAAAAAAGGTATTCTAGACTGAAATTGAATTTTTCTCAATTTTTGGACTCTGATTTGGGTGCAGGGAAGCTCAGGTTAACTTCTCTCACTTTCCCATCGTTCGAATCGGTCCTGTTTTAAAAGTCGTGGAAGTAGTTCAAATTATTTTTTCATAACTTACAAAAAAATACAAAATTTCATAAATATTGTTAAAATTTTGTTGAATTGTTTAGAATCCATCAACATTTCAAGCCGATTAAAATTACGTCAAAATTACTCAAAATGTTGCAAAAATCCTTAGAAATGTCGAAAAAGTTCATTTTTCACAGTATTTTTTGAACCAATTTTTATGAAAGTGAACAATTTTCCTTACATTTTGATTCCAAGTACATATGTATTTTGGACAAATTTTTGTCAGTTTCAAACGATTTTCATTAAAATTTGATAATTTTTTCATCAATTTTTAAAAACTACGTAACGATTTGTATGACAATTATAATCTTTTTTTCATTGAAACTTATTTTTACAACTTTTGAAATAATTTTAGACCTATTTTGAACGACTTGCAGTTTTCCAGTATTTTGATCCATTTTTCTGCGGTTTTCATAAAAATTGTATATTTTAAAAATTTTTAACAATCTGAGCCCTTTTTAACAAATTTTTGTTGAAATTTCATTATTTTTCACGCTTTTTGATTTTTTATTCAATTTTTTATTTAATATTCGTCATTTTTTTCTTTTTGAATATTTTTTCCATTGTGTCTACTAAAATTCAAGAAATGAATTCTTACATTTTTCGGTCTCCCTACACCCCCCCCCCCCCATCATAAATTAGAAAAAATAATGTGATGTTTTTTTAACGATTGATTTTTATTGACTTTCCCATATTTCCTTGGCCTTTTACGTTAAAATGGTTTGGGGTGGCATTGTTCATTGTTTCTGCTTAAAAGAATTCAAATTTTTCAGGAGGAAGGGGAAGGGAAGGGTATTACATTTTTTAACAATTTTTTGTCGATTTTAATGTTACTTTTAACAAGTTTTATCCCGATTTTAATGATTTTATCGAAGTTTAGAAGGAACTTGAAATTTTAATCATTTTTGATATGTAGTACTATTTGAATAGTTTCATGTTTTTAATACAATTTTTTCAAAATTTCATCAAATTTTTCAATTTGAACTACTTTTAAGAAATATTTAACAATTATTTCAACATTTAAAACATTTTCGGGCTAGAATGAACCTTGGTTAGAATTATTAAAGGTCTCTTGTGACCTACTTTTTTTAATTTTTTATACTCAGAATTTTATTTTTTTGAAAAGATAATCACTTGCAGATGTTCTGTCGATATACCCATTTTAGATTTTTTTTGCAAACCATGGAAGGTTTTTTTTCTGTATTTCCATGACAACCCGATACGTTTTAGTCATCATTTTTTATTTTTTTACCTAGTTAAACAGAATTATCAAGCTCAGTGAACTATAATTACTTTGAAATATTGTAATCGATGGGAAAACATCCCTTGCATGTCATTTGCAGTCATTAACGAAAAATGATAAAATTCCATGGGAATTGACATCGCCTTACTTCGATACCTGTTGCTGATTTACCCATACCTACCTAAAGTTTTCTTTCATAATTTTCTCATTTTTTGCCAAATGCAAATGAAAATTTTGCGTTAGATAGCTGCTAGAGGGTAAGAGAACCCCTATTTTTTTCAAAATTTTTGTGCAATTTTTCGCCGAGTTACACCTTTTTGAAAATTTTGAACCCCATTTTGTAATGAAAGGTCAAAGGTGCAATGGAATTTTACCCGTCAAATCAAGTATCATTGATTCATAAGTATATCACAAAATTTATTAAAAATAATGAAGTGGTAGAAGTTGATCCAAAAAAAATCAAAACTGACGCCCCGAGCAATAAAAAACATGTATCTATACCTATAATTACCTATGTTGCATGCACTTCAGTAGCAACAAAAAAAAAGTTCATTCATCTAAAAGTGAGATTTACGCTGATATTTGAAACGTAATAGGTACAAACACAGAACATGCAACCACACGGTACCGCGTTTGTGTGATATTCGTGCGAGAAAATTGTAAAAATGCGAAAAAATTGCGAAAACCAGTCACAGGAGAGATCGGATTAAAAATTTGACGCCAGATTCGAGTGTGACCTAAAATCTACCACCAACCAGATTTAAATCTATATAAAATCACAATCGAGGGACTCAAATTCGCAGGACCCCATTTTAGGCACCTCTCCTCACCACCCCCCCAATTTGAGCCATATGGGTGTCGATTTCGCATACGTAAGTCGAACCTTCTGAGTACGAATATGAAATCTGATATGCAATAATTGGAGTCTTCAAGTGTCTTGTACGATTTTTTAATCGAAACATAATCAAAATGTGAAACAATAACCTGTAATGTCATCCAAAAAACTGATCTTTCGATATGAATCAATACTTGTATAGTTTATAGCATAAAGTACCAAAAAAGAAGAATTTTATGGTATGTTTTTTACTTAAAAACTAGTATTTGATTTGTATCCTTCCTGAGGTACTTTTTTAAGGGGGAGGGGGAGCAATCTAATATTTTAGTAAAATGAAAATATGATTTTGTGTACTCCCTTGAAATGAAACATGTTCAAATTCAACTTCTTCTTGCTCAAATTAGATTTTTAGTCAATTTTTTCTAATTAAAATTCTAATTAAAAATGAAAAAAATTAAAATGAACGACAAAAATACTCCAGAGGCACCAATATGACTTTAAAATTTTTCTAGTAGAATACGTAGATCGAAAATTCAAACTCGCATGGCAACAGAAACGAACTAAAGTTGAATTATGAGGGGGGGGGGGTGAAAAATCAAAAATTTCTAACTGAATGGAATTTTTTCAGATTGTTTCCAACGTTCGGTACGGGTTTCTTCATTTTTTCCAACTCAAAACGAAAATTGTCTCCAAAAATTATCATTTTTGAAAAATTTTCACTCCAATTCTTATTTTTTCAACTGAAAATTACATTTTTTCATTAGGGGGGCTGCCATTTCTGCCTTCTGCTTTCGTTCGATTCGACCCTGACTGACAATCCATGCAGTTTTTTTGTCAATTCTATTTCTATGTATTACGTTTTCGTCGATAAAATTAGAAATAATTTATATTCTAATGCTAATTTCAACATTTCCATTTCCAAAATGTGCTAATATTTGTTTAAAATTTTTACAGGGCAAAACGACATGACGAACTGGCTCACGTGGATATTTTTAATAATGGTGATAGTCTGCGTTGTTGTACAGATGACTTATTTAAATAAGGCCCTAGATTCGTTCAATACCGGTATTGTTACGCCGGTGTATTATGTAATGTTTACCAGTTTGGTGTTGATCGCGTCGGCGATATTGTTTAAAGAATGGCAGAATTTGAGCGCCACCGTAAGTACCAACGCTGCTACGCAGCCACTCAGTACACACAATCTACACTCGATGATTAATTCTACTCATACGTACCCGCAGCATCGGCGGGTAATTAATGCACGAACTCGGCTATCATGCCTTTGTGAACTATACGCTGGTCTGTTTATATGTTGGCAGGATATACTAGGAAACATATGCGGTTTCACGGTTATCGTGATAGCAGTCATGTTATTGAATTCGTTTAAAGAGGTTGATATATCGTTTCAAGATATGAGGGTGGTATGGCGCTGCCGAAGAGATCACATTAAATATACGGTCGAAGCCGAAGAAGAATCTGGTCAAATTAAACAAATCGGTCCGCGGCAATCTACTTACGGTACGCCTCAGTTATGACGATTAATAAGCGCCGTTTATACGCGTCTGCCTTCCGTTACGAAGACACTTTACGCTTTGATAATATCCAATTGTGATAGAATTTCTTCCTATATTAAAACCAAAGTGCCATTATTGTAGGAAGAGCAAAGAGGGCTTGTTTGATCGGTTTTTTACGCGCTGCTTTTTTGTTTCTGTTTTTTTTTTCCAATCGTACTCGACAATGCGAATACCAGTGTGAATTGGATTTTCCATCCTTCTCCCCCCTTAGTTGTATAAATATCGTCGTGGCCTTCTCCGTCGGTTTACTTACGACTAACAATTTAAGCAAACATATTCCTTGTGTACTTTCATTTTATTATTTTATGTTTTTTTTCTTCTTTTATTCTTTTACGCCGTCACTTAATTCGTCTCTGCATTTTGCAATGTTGTTTCCTCCTCATCCTACTTTGTTTTCTTTGTAATTTTGTGATTTTTTTTTGTTTCCCCATTTTTTACGGTTTTACTTTTTCATCAGTGTGAAGATTTTATCGGTTGGTTTGCGGCTGGGCTGCAATGAAATTCGTCGTATTTTATCGTCTCCTCCTTTGGCACGAGCTTACCCAGAAATTCGAATCGTAAACGTACGCGAATTAATTATAAACGACGGTTGATTTTTTTGTAATCAGCGGCGTAGCGTTGACGCTGATTTTCGAAACAAATGAGACAAATACAGCGAAAGATGCCATTGTGATTCGTGAACCCGAATTATGCTTGATTGTCACACGAAATACGATTTTGCCGAATGTTTACACGAACTAATCATTTCTAATGCTTTTGTTTTTGGTTTGGTTACGTAACAAAATTTTAATCAAGGGAGTGGTACGTACTAAACGCTTTGTTGTCTTGTGGCACGCTACGCCTCTGAATTTTTTTCTCACCAGATGAGAGTAACCTAATGTTCGACGTTTGTAACATTATGCTTTTAAGATCTTGTTTTAGCGTGTAATTTTTGTTAATTGTGGAAGAATGGTTGTTCGATGAAATAAACGACTGCGTTGTTTGATTTTAACATTTGAAAATTTATTTCAGATCCTTGAACATAGGTTGAGAAGGCTTAGATTGACTGAAAATGTGAGATCGCCTCGTGTAAGAGTTGCTTGTTGCGGTGAAATAAGTCAACGTAATGTAATTATCTATGTAAAGTGTACATACAATGTTTTGTTGATTGTGTTCAAATAATTTTGTAATATTTCTTTTTTTTACTTATTGAAAGTGTTGAATAATAAAATTCGTTTTAAATCGAGGATACGATTTGATTCATTGGATTGGTCTCGTTAACGTATGTAAATTTTCATTGTATGGATGAATTCTGTAACGTAGTTTTCACTAGTTTTGTCTGGTTGAGAGCGAGATGAAAGACTTTTGAAGGTACGAGTTCGTCATTTGGTATTTGAGTCTCGTTGAATGGCAAGTCGTGTTTTGTAACGTGTAGGTAGTAGGTACCAGAATGACCGATGACGATGTAGGATGAGTTGTAGATCTTTTTATTAGAAAAATGAATCGTTTTGTGATTACGTTTTTCCTTTGGGTTAGTTAAATGAATTATGAAATATGTTTATTTGAATTTTGATGATGAATCGATGTTATTAAATTTTGATTATCTGTTGCTGAGTTATTATCTAATCTCTGGTCTCTTGCCAATTAAGTACATATTTTGCAGTATTTTTTTAATTTCAATGCGTATTTGCTATTTACCAAGGTACATGTGTAGATCATTTTGCTATATTTATTAAAATTTGAATAGAATGGGGCGAGGGATTGGTAGGGAGTTGCGACTAAACCTCAAAAAAACCTGGTTAATTGCACCTCTCTTGAGTCAATTCTTTGTTCTTCCCCAATTGTCCTTAAAATACTTACAATTAGGTATAATAATCAACAAATTATTTTAAAAAATTGAAAAAATGTTGCAAAAAATTGTATTAATAGATTTTTTGCACTCAAAAATGTCATTGATGCCCTTTTTTCACTTTTTAGGCGAATTTTTTTCAAAAACTTGCAGATTTTTCGATTTTTTGTAAAAAAACTATATTTTTTGAAATTTTTTTCTTGACCAAAGTTTTGTTTTATAACCTTGCTTAATTTTATCAAAACCATCATCGGTGGCCATTTTCTACCATTATTCGATTTTCAATTTCCGAAAAAACGTACGCAGTGGTACGTTTTTTTTTTCATTTTATATGTGGCCAAGATGGGCGGGAGAACGACGGAAAATTGCAATATATTATTTTTTCGATGAAGGGTCTGTCGGAATCAAGACAATTTTGAGAAAAATATTTTCAAGAATAATAACCTTTGTTTGAAATTTTAACGAGAAATTTTTAAAAAGCGAAAAAGTGATTTTTTCTAATACTTTTCTGCCCCTGAAAAATGAAATAAGGATGAAAATGGACATCAATGAAATTTCTGGGAGAAAAATTATTTGAATGTCTATCATTTTTACCTATTTTCAACTTGGATATGTTTTAAGGCAGTCTTATCTGATCCTCAAATATACGATTATCAATATTAGAATTAGACGACCGGTTATCCAAAAATGCCATTACAAAGAATTTACACGATTATTTTATTTTTTAGTATAGAAACAAAGAATTTAAAATTATCATCAATTCCTTGTTTTCATAAATTTTTTAATTAAAAAATTGAAATGGCATTAAACTTGATGGGAATTTGAATTCCAGAATATTGAATTTGTTTTCAAAAACTCAATGAAATTTGTTTTTAAAGTTAACGTAGGTAAATCATCGAAAAAGATTTTTTAAATCTCGCCCACAATTGTAAAATTGTTGGTGTTTTTGTGAATTTGTTGAACGATCACCATAATTTTGAACAATTTTTGTAATGTTTTCGGTCTCCATTTTTTGACATCTTAAAAATTTCTTTCGACCTTTGAAGAATTTTTATCACATTTTGACTGAAATTGTCAAATTTCTCTCATATTTTTGATGATTTTTTCAAAAAATTCGGCTATAATTTTATAACGAGGAATGAAGAATTCATAAACTTATTCGAAAGCATTTTGAAAAAGTATCGAAATTTTGTAAACATTATTTAAAGGCTCTGGTGCAATAAAGGGGTCATTTGGCGTCAAAGTGGAACTTTGTCAAAATTCTTACGAGATTCGATTTGCATTGGTAGAAAATGATTTTAGAGCGCAATGAGTGAATTTTTATTTCACCTTTGGGGGGCTGGGGACCCAAAATATGCGATTTTCAAGCTAAAAACTTTTTAAAATTCTCTCTTCGCGAGTTTTCAACCGATTTTTTTCAAACATGGCACGTAAGCAGAGGTACTAGAGGGGAGTGCTCTAAAAATTTTTCGGATTTTTTCGACCATTTTAATGACCTTGAAGTTGACTTTGAAAATTTCAAATTGCCCTGGGGAGCACAGTTTTGTTCTTGTCTGAAATTTTTTTTAAATTTAAATTTCCTAACGTATTTCACACCCTGAGAATTTTTAAAGATTTTTTCAACTGGTGGAAAGTGGTCAAATATTCAAAAAAACTCGTGTAATTCGTCGTTTTTATTGCTTAAAATCATTGTTTTTCATCAATTTTTCTTTTTTATAGTTTCCTGCTAAAAATATTATTATTCACTCGCCGTGTCCCATTTCGATCTTTATTCATTAATTTCTTACGACTATGATATTTTGAACGAATTTAATGCTTACACCATTGCAGTAGTCCAATATAGTCCCTGCGGTTAGCTCAGGCATACTGCACTTTTTGAACACGAGTTGAAATATGGTTTTTATACCTATTAGTGTGACTCATAAGGAAATTTTTAAAAAGTAAAGTCATCAAAATTTCTCTTAGTGGGTGAGCGTGGGGGCTGGGGGAGTTTTAGGAGAGGGTTAACGGTTAACCTCGATTTCTCTACATAAAAGGGTCGAGGTAAGTTTTTAGTTTGGTGTCACCTTCATACAATTCGACCATCTTGAACTCTTATCTGTGATTAGTTTAATCACTAGACATTGCGTTGAAAGTGAAAAATACGAGGTAAGTACTTGGTAGAAGCGTAGAAGGTGCTTATTAGAGTCAGAGTACCTACGCAATTTTTTATGAATGATTACCTAATTGACTTTTATTATTGGTGACTTTTAATATTTCAAATGGTATGTACCAGAGCTGAAAGCGAGGCAGTTATATACCGCGGTATACCGTCGACTGCCTCGCTAAAATGCGGTACGGTTCAAAACGGTATATACCGTTTTGAATGAAAGGCGGTAGGCGGTCATAACCGCTTACCGCTCATATTATTTAACGGGGTGAGTCATCCCTAAACACGTATTCATGTATTCATGTTGATACGAAACTGTAGTAACATCAGGCGGTCAGGCGGTATACCGCGGTACTTGATCGCCTCGCTTTTTCAAAAACCGGTTTAAGCGGTCAGGCGCGGTATAACAAATGCGGTTACGGTATCCTGACTGCCTCGCTTTTGCGCGAGGCGGTCAGGCGGTATAAAATGACTGCCTCGCTTTCAGCTCTAGTATGTACCTCAGGTTGCTTTAAAAATTTAAGATCATCTCTAATGTTATCAATTTTTTTAATTAAGTAAAAGTCAAGTACCTACAGTACATACTTGATAAGAATGATTTAGATTTAGAATAATGCCTAATCACTAGAATAATTAATATTATGTGATAATAATAATTATTATTATTAATTATCAGCATTTCAATTTTCAAAATTTTTTGTTCTGAAGTTTGATTTGATTCGATCTAAAATTTAAAATTTCATCAATTTCATCGTAAAAAAAATAAAAAATCGTCAATCAGAACAAGAATTATTGATTGGTCAATCAAAAGAACGACGATTTGATCGATCGGAATCGATGAAATAGAATCTTTAATAAAATCAAAATAATTGTTAATTTAATTTTACCTATTATTCTCTTTATCGCATTAATTTTCGGGAAATCTTTTTCTAAAATTTTCGAATAATCAGTAAAAACTAAAATTTATTTCAAAACCTCAGAATAAATCCTAATTTTAATTTATTAATCAACGTTTTATAGATTTTAATCAGCCATTATTATTACGTAAAGTGAATCTCTCCACCACAGAATGTTTGGTTGACTTGACTGGTTGCACTGTCTGCGTCGCGTCCTCGCGTCGGTTTCGGTTTGCGTTTGCATTTCTGTATTTTCAGAAAAATTCGTGCGCGGTTTCTTAAATTCGTTGTGTCGTTTAAAGTTTAATTAATTATCAAATAATTAATTAATCTATACATTCATTTGTTTAAAATGAAGATGTACGTCCGGTGGTTTTTTAGTTTTCTGGTAAATTCGTACCTAATATTCGATTGTTTTAACATCCGGCGTCGCGTATTTTTCGTCACCACGTGTTGGTGATTCTCATGTTCAGCCAAATCGACGATATCATGGTATGTATTCAATTTCAATATTTCAGTTTATTACATTTCGCTTCTTTATTACATCGACTTTAATCGTTTAACGTGTAATATTCATAAGTCTTGATATTTTTCTAAAAAAAGCTTATAAAAAGTGTCGTAAATCACCCCCCTCCCTCTGAATCGAATACGTGAACAACGTTCAAATCTGCTCGGTAATTTCCTCGTCTTCGTATCCTTTCAGAAAACAACCTTTTTTAAAGTAATTAAAAATCACCGTTTTGTGTACGCTAGCCGACGAAATGTAAATTAACGTCATTTGTTATGAGCTTAGGTCCAGGTATTCGGATTGCCTTATTGCCCGTTCATTCCAGAAATTCGACCAAATATTTCCCATATAAATGGTGCAGTAAAGAATGAGAAAGATGTCAACTAGTAATTCAACTGCACAGACGCGCACCGCCATAACATTTTCGTTGTGTACTCATCGGCCAACGTAAGTTCAGTTACCACGTGAATGTTTTCTAGTTTGGTCCTTTTTCTCGACGTGGCATCTTTGGCAAGTTTCAATTCGCGAACGTACATTTTTGGATGATGTGAGATTTAAACAAGTTGAATCGTTTATTCAGTATACGAGTTTGTTATCGTTATGGAATTTTCGAACCAATTTTATTGAACTTGCATAGTGCAATTGGTCGAGATTCTGCGGAGGTAAATTATCTGATTTTTTTTTCCAAACGTTGGGTATTATGATTTTATGATCGAGATTGGATGTGAAAAATTACGAATTGAACAGAATATAGGTTTTATTTTAATCAATTTTGGTACCTAGTAGTGGAAATAAGTTGCTTGCGATGAGCAAAGTCTACCAATAATATTACGTGCGTGTTTTTAGCATCCATTATTGCCATTATAGTAAAATTCAAAACATTTATTCGATTTTGTTAATTGAAATTTTTGTTTCGAAATTTGCTCTCTATCCTCTTTCAGTGGTCAACAAACTTCAAACCAAACATTTTTACTGTGATATTGTTATACGTAACGAGTTTTAAATTTTAAATTTTTTTCTTTGTGTTATTTTTCGTGTCGTCGATCAATCTTTAATAATCGTCTATTTCAAGTGATCATTTTTTCCTCGAAGATTATACGTTGTAAATTTATCATACAATTAAATTTTCGTCGATTGTCAAAATAATGTTCTGATTTTCGTTGTCGTTTCATACTTGCTCGTATATCGTAGCTAGGTATGGAGTAGATAACATGGAAAGATAAATTAGAAGAGGGGAAGTGAAAAGTACGTGCAAAAGCCAGCAAGTTTTCTTCGAGTGCGACTACTATAACACGAAGGTGCAACGATACGATTTACGATTATATGATAAATTGGCTTGGTTTATCGAGTGTATAAAAACGAACGAGTTGAAGAGTAGGGGTCGTGTTTCGTATCGCAAAAGATAATACCCGAGGACAAGCCATGGCAGGGATGTTGGAAAAACAAATGTTTGAAATCGTATGTAACTCGTCGTATCGTGTACGATACATCGTCATTTTCATATTTCATTTCTGCAAGTATTTTCAAGATCTAATTCTATTTGTGTAGCAGTTTTTATGGTAGAATGTTGATCGAATCGAAAATGTTGGCTTATGAAAATAACACTGTTGCATTTTAACGTTGACGATCGTTTGCTTTCGTGTTGGTTTTCGCTCACTTTCTGAAAAAATTAGTTAACATTGTAACTGTGAAAAGTTGTTCTAGAAATAAAAATTGGTTCGCAAAATTGTGAGACAGAAATCAGTTGGAAAACTGGATTCTTGTAGGCATGGGTTCAGGGTGTAATTTTGCATTTTTTTCGAACGTGAAAAGGAATACCCAGGAAGTTGAGTCTGGACTTGAACACAACTTGGTGATAATTTCGCTCACCTGTCGCCGCATTTACCCCTCTCCATCGCACCCCAGACTTTGTCTAGGTTTTAACAATTTTTTAATTAGTTGAAAAACAATTTTTTTGATTTTTTTTCTAAAAATGATTTCAGTATTATGTTACCCAAAAATACTAGTGACGCCTATTTTTCATTATCTATTTTTCAGGGGTGCTTGAAAGTATCATTTTTTCAGTGTTCAATAAAAAAATTGAAGTAAAATTTTTAGGTGAGTTTCCCTGAAGTGATTGATATGACGAATATTCTCATTTTACCCATTAAAATCATCAACCCTCTTCCGAGCCATTTTTTTAAAATGAGAAAAAATGCATTGTGTAGGTTTATAAGGTGATTTTTCAAAAATCGTAAAAGAGTGAAAAATCGTCACCGATGATTTCGATGATTTTACCGCGTTGAAAAATTTATATTCCAAGTTAACATCATTTCAGGGAAAATTTCTTCACAAATTTGATTTTTCGTTTTTTTTTTACTGAATACCTTTAAAAAATGATAAATTTTACCTCTAAAAAATAGGGTGATGATGTAAAATGGATGCCAGTGGTATTTTTGAATAGAAACATCAGTGCCATGTAAAACCATCTTTGGAGAAAATTTTCAATTTTATCAACATTTTTTGAACACATGATTGAAGGTTTGGTATGGAAGGGTAAATGTGATGTCAAGGGGTGAAATTTTTACTTCATAGCCGGAGCCACCCCTCTATAACTTACGAAAAAAATGCTAAACTGCTGCACTTGGCATGAGTTCAACAGTCAAGAAATAGTATATTTCACAACAAGGGAGAAAAATTGTTTTTTCTTCGAGTTTTGAACGATATTTTTCTTTATTGTGAGAGAAAAACGTGAATTTAAGCACTCGAGCGATTCGCGAGAGGGAGTAAGATAGCGTTTTACTCCCTCTATAATGAAAATGTGTAGTTTGAACACAATGGCTTTCGAAGTGCATGCTGTGAGAGGAAAAAACATTTTCAGATTAGTTATGGACCCCCCCCCCCCCCCTCCCCCAAACTTTGAGTATATGTTTAGCAATTACATCCAAAGCTTGTTATGGTAATAGGATTGTAGGGCCCTTTGATTCAGTTTTTTGACAAATTTGGTGATTTATGGCACAATAATGTACAGATGAACAGTTGAACACCCTCGAATCTCCAAATTATACCCCTATTCAATTCAGGGAAAAGTGAACTCCTATAATTTTATTTTAAACGTAGCTTTGCGAACTATCTGAATGGATTAATATTTTGCGAGGAAAACAAAAATCACAGTTGAAAAACATGTTGAGTACTTTTAAAAAATTTTGAGCCTTGAATTGATTTTTTTGTTGAATTTTTTGAAAATGCCATCTCGTGATCTATCAAAATGAGTTGAAAATTCGCAAGAAAAAATAAATTGTGATTTAAATGTTTTGAGAATTTTGAGCTTCAAATTGAATTAATTTTATTCGAATAATTTTTGAAACCTTTCACGCCACCTATATATCAGACTAGGTTGAAATTTGGTAAGAAAAACAAAAATTGTGGTTGGAAGTTCTTGATAATTTTGAAAGTTGAATTGAGTGTTTTTGTTTGAAAAAGAACGTTCATAATACTACCTAGCGGCCTATCAAAATTGGTTTAAATTTTGCAAGGGAAACATGAATTATCTGTAGTTGAATTTTTTAAGTTTTTTGAAAGAATTTTTAGCTTTGTTTGAATTTTTTATTTGAATAATATAACACGCGACTTATGAAAATGGATTAAAATTTCGCAAGGAAAACAAAAATCACGATTAAAGTATCATTTTTTGAGAATCTTGAGCCCGAAATTAAATTTTTTGTTTGAATATTTTGAAAATATCATCTCACGACCTATCAAAATGGGCAAAAAATTCGCGAGGAAGCGAAAATCCGGTTGATTTTTTCATCTTGAAATTTTCTCAAGCTGAATGAACACTTTTTCGTAATTGGACAGTAGAGTAGTCTGAAGATATTCCACGCTCGCGTTAATTTTACAAATCTGCGAATCCTGCTGCTGTTGTGTTTAATCGTGTAACACGGTTTTAATTACAGTGATTAATTATCGTTACGAAGAAGACGACGAGGAGAAGTTTTGACGTACGACGACTTCGACTCGACGAAGCAAGCAGGATCGTCGCTAATAAAAAACCATGGGGAACACTGGATTAAGTCGCAGGAATTCCTTATTTATGAAACAAGATTCGCAAGGCGAACGACGGATGACCGTGTCGAGTCGTCAAAATACGTTATTAGAAGAAGAAGTCACCACGGTCAAGAAAAGCGTCCCATTCGCCGAACCGTTAACCGATCGCCAAAAGCAGCTGTTAATCGACACATGGAAAGTTCTCGAGGAGGATATAGCCAAAGTTGGAGTAATTACTTTCATCAGGTAAAAGAAACTTTAATTTTTCAATTATTTATAAACCCTAAACTGGCAATTACCCCTAAATGTTGAGTGGTGGGAGTGTATAATTTTACACTACTTTCGACGATGTAGCTCCAGATATACCCAATAGGTGCAAAATTTGAAGTATATTGACGGGCTGTGCGTGTATAATATACTATCATTTACTATCAAATCTCATTTATCTATAGTCCATCTGTTATGGACTCGTAAATTTGGACTCGCTTTGGACTCGCGAGTCCAAATTTCATGGACTCTAGCAATCGGACTCGCGAGTCCAACTTACTTGGACTCTGGTCACCTCTGGTGTAAATTGAACTATTGCCGAATTTTACAGACTTGTAAATAATTTCACGTTACACGGCATCTACAATGCATAGGAAATTCGAGACGAGCATTAAAAATTCACCATTCAATCAATTCTCAAATTTGGGAACTTTTTCATCATGAACATTCTTCAATCGAGTATTGTAGTAGTTTTACACAAATCAATACCTAACCACGAATTACTTAGCTGGCCTCAACTTCCACATGTATTAGCTAATCAAAAACATTCTTTTTACTTTACATCAAAACCCAAACCAAATCATCCAATATTTCCAGCACCAACTAATTATTCCAACACCAAAAGCTAGTAAAAAAAGGAGAAAAAACTACCTGATTTGTATCCACGTTCCGTCTCCAACATTTCACGTCTATGAACTCGCGAATCGATTACGTAACTTTCACCGAAAATAACAACACTTTTCACAAAACTTGCACAACTTTCCAAAAAAAAATCCACCAGTAGTACAGTCGATAGGGGACATGACCCAGCCAAAAATGCAGGTGAAGATTTTTTTGCTGGAAATGGTCTAGGAGCATCCCCTGAACAACATATGAAGACCCGGCCGTGTCAGACCCAGTGCTTTCCCCCCCGCGGTGGATCAAAGCCCCCCAAAATGGGTTTTTTGCTTCTCCTACCCCAGATTTTAATTTTAGGGTAAAATTAGCTCAGTAGTTTTTTAATCTGCGCCACAATACCTACAAAACGGTTTTTTTTTAAATTTCCGTAGCGTTAAGGGGGCGGAGCTATGACCATTCAAAGTCACCATGTTTAGGGGGTGTATTGAAATATTGCAGTTATATGCAACGTAATAGACGAAATTCACCGATTTTGTGATTTTATATGGTAAATAATTTTTCTTTCAACGTCCCATCAGCAATTTCTCGTTTGCACCTCTCCCCAAACAACCCCCACTCCACCCACAACCCCTGACGAGTGTGTACTGTAGGAAAATTTGGTTTTTTGAGGCAAAAAAATATAACTTCGTATGATCAACACTGATGATGAATAAAAATATTCAACATCATTGCAGAGTCCATATCTGTTATACAGATGTGGGAACATGCCTTTGAGTAACCCCCTCCCCCCGTCCGGCCCTTTTTTATAGTTGTTGAGAAATTTTTTCTTCATGGGTGTCAATTTCATATGAATTGAGGTTGCTGAACACGAAAATTACGCTATTTTTGAAATTTAACAATAATCAATCTTATTGAGGTGATAGTCTAGGGACAAAACATGGAAAAAGTGAGTTTCCGTGGACCCTAAGAGTGCTATTGGGGAACTCTCTAACTTGAGTTGCAGCTGAGTTAATGAGTTTTTTGGGACGGAGTCACTCAACTCGAAAAATGTTAATACTCTGAGAATTTGCTCACGATCAAATAATGAGATATACGATTTTTTATTCAAAATTTTCATTGAACAAAAATTTTCAATCCATACGCTTCTTTGCCAACCCTCGTAGGAGGGCTAGGAGGAGGCCCAAAGGGGGGAGGATGCAGTTTTCATTTTTCAAAATTGAGATGTCAACCTTTTTCAAATTCGACCGATAAATACAGGGACTTCTCTTTCTCAAATCATGAAAGTAATGCCATTTTTGAACTCACCGAGATTTAATCATATAGAAATGCCATCAAAAAAAGTCAATTTTGAAAAATGGAAACTACATCCTCCCCCTTTTGAACCTCCTCCTAGGGTATGGGTTGAAAATTTTTGTTCAATGAAAATTTTGAATAAAAAATCCATATTCGGCGCAAAAAATCATACCAAGTAAAACGACATATGAGAACATATGTTAATTAATCAGTGAATAAATTTGAGCGAATCACTCAAATTTGAATAAAACTCAAGTCAAACCAATCGTTTTGACTGTTGGAAATAATCGGCATTGAAATATCTCGACTATTATTTGATTGTGAGCAAATTCTCAGAGTATTAACATTTTTCGAGTTGAGTGACTCCGTCCCAAAAACTCATTAACTCAGCTGCAACTCAAGTTAGAGAGTTCCCCAATAGCACTCCTAGGGTCCACGGAAACTCACTTTTTCCATGTTTTGTCCCTAGACTATCACCTCAATAAGATTGATTATTGTTAAATTTCAAAAATAGCGTAATTTTCGTGTTCAGCAACCTCAATTCATATGAAATTGACACCCATGAAGAAAAAATTTCTCAACAACTATAAAAAAGGGCCGGACGGGGGGAGGGGGTTACTCAAAGGCATGTTCCCACATCTGTATAACAGATATGGACTCTGCAATGATGTTGAATATTTTTATTCATCATCAGTGTTGATCATACGAAGTTATATTTTTTTGCCTCAAAAAACCAAATTTTCCTACAGTACACACTCGTCAGGGGTTGTGGGTGGAGTGGGGGTTGTTTGGGGAGAGGTGCAAACGAGAAATTGCTGATGGGACGTTGAAAGAAAAATTATTTACCATATAAAATCACAAAATCGGTGAATTTCGTCTATTACGTTGCATATAACTGCAATATTTCAATACACCCCCTAAACATGGTGACTTTGAATGGTCATAGCTCCGCCCCCCTTAACGCTACGGAAATTTAAAAAAAAACCGTTTTGTAGGTATTGTGGCGCAGATTAAAAAACTACTGAGCTAATTTTACCCTAAAATTAAAATCTGGGGTAGGAGAAGCAAAAAACCCATTTTGGGGGGCTTTGATCCACCGCGGGGGGGAAAGCACTGGGTCTGACACGGCCGGGTCTTCATATGTTGTTCAGGGGATGCTCCTAGACCATTTCCAGCAAAAAAATCTTCACCTGCATTTTTGGCTGGGTCATGTCCCCTATCGACTGTACTAAGAGTCCTTTGCGAGTCCGATCAACGGACTCTGCGAGTCCGTTGGCGAGTCCGTTCAGAGTCCAATAAAAATAAAACTACCAAACAAATCAAGTTTATTATTTCAAAAAAAAAAAACGAGAAACATCGCCTGCGCCTACTCCCACGACCTGACGTGGCTTAAATGGTGTCGATTACCTCGAAGAGTAATTAAATTATCGAAGTTTGAGTCTGTGAGTGCCCCTCTCTTCGGAGTTAGAATCAGGGGTCCAATTGAAAAAAGTCGTTCCACTGATGCCGAGGAACATAAAATTGTACCGAATTTTCTGAACACTTTTCCGATGCTTGGGTATTTCTGAAAATATATATCATCTCGATAGTTCTGGTGATGAATTAACGGCATCACAACTTTTTTTATTCATTGGCATTTGGACTACGGCAACTTTGACAGCATTAAAAAATTTAATGGACTCTGGTTGACTGGACTGGACTCGGACTCTTGAATGGACTCGCTTCTAAATCGTTGAAATTGGACTCGCGAGTCCATGATGTACGAGTCCGGACTCGGAGTCCACGAGTCCGAGTCTGAGTCCATTTTCAGAGTGGACTCTGGTCACCTCTGATTTACACCCTGAAAAATTCTTCAAGCCATTCATTTATTTTAATCCCCTTCGTCATTCGCGTAATTTTGAACTTTCGAGTTGTGAAAAAACAAGCATCGATATTATTTTCTATGGGTACGTTATTTCCTGTTATTTTCACAGATTGGTATGGTATTCTGTAAAATAAATAATTTAAGGCATCGTTCTATACTGAAGCCTATTTCAGAACGCAAATGTTATGCCTAAATTGTATCCTAAGGCGCTTTGCATGTACTCCTCATCTTGAGATAAAATGAACCGAATTGTCTACTGATCAGATGAAATTATTCTCAGAAAAAAAAACCCTGGAGCTATATCGCCTCTTTTGACATTTTACCATGATTATTTGTTCATTAATTTTCAAAAACTGCGTTTGTATTCGTCTAGGTATACATTTTTCTTTGAGACCATATCGCTAATGCTAATCCAAATACGTGTAGATTTTTTCAATTTGTCAACTTCATATACTTATATTTTAAAGATGACAAGTCCTATTCTCAGAAATTTAATTTATAATTTGAGCATCATTGGATCTGGATCGTTGACAACAGGTCAATACCTAAACTTGAAATCACGGATAAATTCAGTTGATTTTACATATAAAATTTTAAATTTTAGTAAATAATGTTCAAAAATTCTACAACATACAGTGCAACTGCAATCACCAAACTTGAAGTGTTATTTTGATTAATTTGCGGGTCGCATACTTTGCGCCTAATGGTTTGATGTCCTGTTATCTCTATTTTTCATTTTTTTTTCAATAACTAGGAAAATTATCAATTTTGGAAATTTTTTGCCATAACTTGATTGAAAGAGGATGAAAACACTAAAATATACGTTCGATTGGTATTGTTTTGATTTTGTGCAACTTTATCAAGTGCTGCAGTTTTTTTTTTTTTTTTTTTTTTTTGAAAAATTATGAATACACCGAAGTTGCATAAAATCAAGAAGTAATGATGGAATTAATGGCATTATTTCATCCAGTTATACAAGTTTTCTAAAATTGCTCCTTTTTTGAATTGAGTCATTTGAAGAAAATGGAGAATTTTGATAACAGTGGAGTACTTACAGAAATACGTCTTGTGAGTTGTGACTCCTACAAGCGAGAATACCCTGTTATTAGCACATCTGATGAATTTTCATTTTTATTTTTTGTGCTTCATTTATTTCGAATAATTCGGTTCTGTCAAATTTTTGTAAAAGTGAAGAGGAATTGAAAACTTAACAGTGTTGAACTTACCTGAGTCGGCTTACTTCCGTTGTTGTCATATTTTCTACGTTTCGCAAGCCAGTTTTGACCGGGAGGAAAAATCCTTCTTGTTTGCGCCCTCATTTTCATTCGTGATTTCAGGGGGAAATAGTATATTAAGTAACAGAAGCGGTAAGTAACACGATCAACTCGTACGATTTAGGTCGCTCGTCTTCGCCTCGCTCCTCAAACTTCGCACTCGTTAATCGGTTACTTACCGCTTCTGTTACATATGCTATTTTAATTTTATAGGAGAGGAAAATAAATTGAAATTTTTGTCAAAAAATTGACAAAAAATTACGATTAATAACAATTTTTAATAACAACTGATAACAACATTTAATAACGAAACGTTTTATAAAAATTGTATGCACCTAATTCAAAAACTATAGGTATACCCCCTAAAGTGGTTAATTTTTTTCTAAAACTGAGATTCCAAGATTTTAGCCTCCCAAGATTAATTAGAGTCCATATGCTGAGCCCCCTTTCAACATGTATTTGTCATTTCAAGAGGCGGAAAATAATTGTTTTCCGGTTGTTTAGTGTTTACATTTGTTTTCCGCCCGCTTACGTCAAAGAGTTGAAATCTTATTTTCCAAAACAAAAGCATTCAAGGAGAGGCCTCATTTTCCGATCGTATAAAATTAAAAAATTTTGTTTAAGGCGGAGGTGACCGAGGGGAGGGGGTATTTTTTTCACTCCCTCTCATAAAATATATTTTTGAGAAATCGTTCTTAAGGAATTGGGTTTCTCGATACCAGTGCATTTCAGTTTATTTTGTTCATTTGAGTTTGCAGTTGATCGTATCGTTGAGAATTACGCTAGAAAAGACGACATTAGAATCGTAGCTTACCCGTTATTCTGCCAAGTTTTATTTGTAATTCTTTAAGTACCTGATTAATTTTTCACGTTTCTGAGTGAAGAATTTTTTCGTTTTAGCTGATTTTTGATAGATTCCAAAATCTGGCGTTCGATCAGTCAAAATACCATGAGTGATTGAACAACAACCCACCAGGTCGGCATTGATCAATGGTAGAACTGTCATTGATTAATCGCAATTGCGATTTGGAGCAGTTGGTCAATTGATCAATTGAACCAATGATACGAAACCTACGAAGAAGAAAGAAAATAAAACTAAGAAATGCAGCCTCATATAGGCAAAATACCTTAACACTAATAAAAATAAATCTAAAAAGGACTTACCAAGTATGACAGAAAAGAAAAAAGGAGAAATCTCTCACCTTGATGCTGCTCCAGTTTAGTTTTGAAAAGAACATAGAAAGGTATTCGAAGTCGTAGAATTTTAGTAATCGATCGATTACTTTTCGGTAAGAAAGAACTTACCTTTTATGAAGACAAAGTACTCAGATAAAGAAAAGATCGAAAACAATGTACCAAAAAATAGTCAATTTGATTGATGATCATCAATTAACAAAATATAAAAAATCAAAAGAATGCAAAAAGTAAATGAAACGAGTCAACACGAGAAACAACAAGAACATGGTACGAATATCACAAAAAATCGAACAAAATAGCTAATAATACGAGTAACATGATATAGGAACGTAGGACTCTGTTAAGTTGCCATTTAGATGCCTATGGGAGGATCTTGAGGATTTTTCACATTTTTAGGCTCATTTTTATACGTTTTAGTTTCATCTAAATTCATTATTTTTCTTGGAGAAAAAAATTCTATCCATTTTAATCACACGATTAAAATTTATCGATTTTTTTCAATTTGGAATCTTTTGAACCCCTTTATGAAGTACACATTTGAGGGTGTTAGAGACAAAGTGAGTGTTGAGCCAAGGTGCTCACTTTTTGAAAACCCTGCGGAAAAGTCGAGGAATTTTAAAAATCTGGAAATGTCAGGAAGTTTGGGAATCTTCCTTTTCCATTTCAATTAGGAAATTTATGCATTTTCTCATTTTTGTTGGCATTTCAAAGTTGAAATTTTGTTTTGCGAATCTCAATTGCGTAGAAAAATTGACACTTGAAAAAACAGATCAAATTAAAGAAATTGATCAAGTCGGTTGATGTATTCCGATCATTTAAGAAATTTGAGTTCTTCAAAAATTGACAAAAATTCGAAAGGTTGGTCGAAAATTTTGAAAAAAATTAGAAAAGATTCCAATGAATTTTAGAGCCCATTTAATGACCATTCAGAGCACAAAATCACAATTTTTTGAAAATAATCATTGTTTTCAAATTTTTTAAAACATGCTTCATTTACGAAGTATAGGTAATAAAATTTTTTAAAAAGTCATGAAACATCAATTTAAAAAAAATATACATTTCGGTCTAGATAGTCACTAAATAAGCTCTAAAATTCACCCGAATCAGTTTTGGATTTTTTCAAGATTTTCGATTACATCGAATTTTTGCCAATTTACGAAGAATTAAAAGCTTTTGCGCGATCGGAAGACGTCAATCGTTTTATTTTTTTGAAAATTTAATTTGTATTTCCAAGGGTTAACTTTTCCGCGCTTTCACGATTCGCCAATCAAACTTTCAGATTTTTCGATCCACCTCATTGGAGAGAAATTTGAACTACAGGAAGATGTTAATGGCCAATTTTTAATTTCCTTTATTTATGTAGTCTTGGTTCAGACCGGGGTAAACTTCTGAAGTGACTTTTTAAAAGTGCCGTTCACAGGCAAAATATGGCGAAACGTTTTTCTTTTTCGACAGTGTCGCATGATGCGACGCTGCCGGTAACTTTCTCTTATTATTTTAGCTTTTGTTAACTTTCGCCAAGTGGAATATCAACTTTCCATCGACATGGAAACCCGGTCGCGAGCGATATTCCGTCAGCTGAAAGATTTTCGTCTTCGTACCGACACGACACCAAGCTCCCTGTCTTTATATAACTCGACTCTACGTCGTACGTCGTCCTGCTCCTTCGTCATGTCACGTAAAATAAGCTCCGGTATCGGAAATTAAATTTTGTCTCGGTATTAGATCGCGTATCGCGTCCGAAATTCTCGAAAGGAATTAAAACATATTGCCGATGGTGGCAGATTGACTAAATTTATAAAGGTATCGTAATTCAATTATTAATATTGCAAACAAAAATAAAAGTTGATTTCGTTTTAAGAATTGATTCTGAATATGGAAAATCGTTGAGTCATTTTCCATTTCGTGTGAAAAAGAAATGAAATTTGAATAAATATTTCTTTCCAATATTTTCCTACTATTATTCTCCAATTTTTAGTTGAAGGAGGTGATTTTTCAATAAATTTTTCATGTTGAAATTTTGCGTAATTTTAGCAGGATTTCGAGTAAGTGTTATTATGAAATTGAAAAATTTTAATGTATTTGGTGCTTGAATAATGGACTCGAATAACTAGCCGAAATTTTAACCAAGGTCATATTGTATCGAGTGTGAAATAGATCGACAACATCGTTGCTTGGATTCGGTTATCGAGTTAGAAACTAAATTTTTCCGAAGTACAATTTTTATAAAAATACCATTGAAAAATTGAAAAAATGGCGAAATTTTCTCACTATTATCAATTCGAGCAGCTGAAATATTGACCGGGAACATAGTGTAGAGTTTGAAACGAATCGTGGGTATCGTTTTCCAGATCCGTAAATTCAGTCAAAAAATACATTTTTTATATTGATGTTTTAAAAAAACTCCAATTTCTATCCACTTCGTCAACTTCTACAACTGAAATTTTGGCTAAAGACATGGTATGTGGTTTGGAATTCGGATCTATAATCGATAATCGGTATCGCCCGGATTCAACGATTCCGGTCAGAAGATCAACAATTCTCATTGTTTTATCATGTGTGATTGAAACTGAAATAATTCATTTTCTGATCGAACGACGATCGCCTGATGGTACAGAAAGTCTGTGACGAACAAAAATTTCAGCTGCTGAAGTTGATATGATAGATAGAAATTGCGACTTTTTTCTAGTGGTCAATCATGTATGGAATAGACGAGAGAATTTGCTGTTGTGTTTATGCACAGTTTTAAATTTTATAAAGAATGAAATGGCAAAATGCAGTCTAATTATGCACTAAAGAGTAAATATTTTTAAAATTTTAAAATTGAAAAACTATTTTTGAAACTTGTTTAAAACGGAAAATGAAGAGAAAGCTTGCTTACTTCAGCGGTTTGCGAATCAGTTCCTATTCATCGTAGGATAACCATTGAACCGGATTTTATTATGAAAAAGAAAAACAATGCCTTAAGAAAAAACTACATAACCCACGAAGAGATGCAGTCTTGAATATTTTTGATTTCTCATTGGAATCACCAACGTCCATGTGGGGTTCGAAATTTTAGAGTTTTCAAGAAGAAAAAATCAGTTTTTTGCGCTTTATTGATAATTATTTGTTGTATTTTACTCATTTTTGCTGAGTGATAACTGTTCATGATTTTTTCTGATCATTTTTCATTTTTGTAAGCGTTCTCATTATTTATTCGTAATTCAAAATCGTAATTTTCAGAGATACCTATCTCCAATCTGAATTGAAAAAAGTATAATTCTATGAAAGTTTTGAAGTTCGGTTCTCCAGTTTCCATGAAATGTCATCCAACCAATGAAAAGATACCTAACACCATTTAACGTGATATTGAAAAAGTAGAGAAAGCACATTGAAAAAAAAAAGTCCAAGGTGCTCGTGTTACGTGCAATTGGAATGAAAATCGAATCTTTAAAATGGTATGGAATTGTATAAAAATTTCGTTTTTAATCAAGTTCCAGACGTCTCTGAAAACAGAAGTTTTAGTCCCATGCAAAAATAATTTGAGTAAACGCTTCTAAAAATCATTGAAATAAATGTGGATTTTTTTCAATGGTTATGACTAATTATGGAGAAAAAACGTTGTTCTTTGATTTGTGAAAATTTCAGGTTTTCGAACTCCAATGAAGTATTTTCAACCCCTCTCCAAAAAACGAAATGATCCATCCTAATGGTTTGTTGAAGGGAAGGGTCATCCTCGCCAATTTTTCTCAAATAATCGTTTGACAGAAATGTTTTTTCCCTCTCATTCGCCTATGTCGAAAAAACGAGACCTAAGCAACACAATACCCACAATATCTTTTACGACGATAAATTCCATCAATATTCGCGATGTTTTACATAAACGCATCATCGCGTCTCGTCGTATACATCATTATCTCGTGCTATCTATTCTTTGCATATCTATTCGCGCATGAATGAGGGCGAAAAAAATGGCCGAAAAAGGCTATAGATATTCGCGAACGGAGAAATAACGTGATTACGAATCCTGCCTTTTAATAAGAAAAGTAAACACGAAAGTGAAAAGTAGAGCTGTGTTGTATGAACGAGACCATAGAATACGGTGGCACGGCCTCCTATTGTTTTCGTTGCGAAGAATACGCCTGTTTGGCACTTTACAAAACCGTCTTGGAAAATCTCAGCTCGGCGTAGCGCCGAAGAAATTAATTTTTTTCAATACCCCGTATACGCGGCAGAAATTATTACCGGATACGAAGTTGGTTTAATATTAAATTTTTTCTTGTTCTTATTCACACACCGAGACGTATAAAAGTGATACCAAGTCTACGTTGAATCTAGACCGAAGTTCGGACAAGTTGGATGGCTTTATCAAAGACAATACTTGGAGATATCCCAGCGTTGTCGTCGGCCAGCATATTTCAAAGAGGAAAAAAAAACTTTCCGTGCAAGTTTTCTTTTGTAAGGAAAATATTATGTTCGGTGAGCTTCTGCAACATCTTTGCAAGGAAACATGATGGGAAAGTTCACCTTTTTACGCAGTTGTGTAGTTATGAGTAACCAAAAGAGTGAGAAAAATTTCACTGAAGCTTGAATAAAAATTGGACGTTTTTTACCTCTGTTTTGCAATAGGTTTTGATGTCAGTTTAGATTCGAATTATGTACTTCCTTTTTGGTTTAATTTTTTGACCAAAGTCAAATTTTCCTGAATTTTTGCAGTTTCGTATCGAAGAGTTTTTTGTACCTTTGCTGATAATTCAATGGGTCCAATGATGAAGTTGGTTGTTGAAATTTTGATGTATTCTACAAAAATGATTCAAAACTTTATATTGTATCCAGTTTTGAGTTTAAATGGGTAGAAAAATCCTTTTTACACGGTTCATTTAATACGTATTTTCCCATACCCCTGTCAGTGTGAGCTTTGACAACCATTAATCCTCGATTGACCGTTGAAATAAACACGATGAATTCTATTTTCAAAGCACATAAACTGGGACAAAATGGCCCAGCGACAAAAAACCAACACGACACGTTTCCATTTCTAAATACGTCTCAGGTTATACAATCAAAGGTCTCGGGCGGAAAATACATTTGGAACATTCTTTCAAAAGTAAAAAATTCCTCGGAATTTATACCATAAAACTTTCCGGAATTCTAATATCATTCCACCGGAATAAAAAATTTCGCCGTTGTAGTCGACGAAGCAGCAAACAGAGAAAAACGTCGAAAATACCCCAACTTGAATTTTTAAAATTCGTTCTTTCGTTTGCAATTTAACTTTATCGTACCTGTCCATCATCATTCAATTATAAAATTAAAAATCAACTTGAGAGTAATTTTTTACATAATCATGACGAAGACGTCGGATCGTATCTTTTTTCCAGCAGCTAATTATATTCGAAATAAGATAATTTCGTTTTAAGGTGGAAACTCGTTTGGATCCTTCGTGTTTATTACCTCGAAGCCGGCTGAAACTTTCTAAAGGAGGAAAGGGGTTAAAGACTCGCGAGGTATTTATTTTACGAGTCGAATTTGAGTTTAAGGCTGTACTTTAGTAGGTAAAATGAGAGGTGAATGAGTAGGTAAAAATGAAGAATTTTTGATAACGTTTGGTGAGAAGCTGAATGAACGGATTTATTTCATTTTTGGATTATATTGTTCAGAAAGGTTATAATTATGGTGCTTTATCCCTATTTTTTTAAATAATTAATTATCTGAATTTATTATCTTACTCTGAAGTTGGCAAATTTACGTCACTTTTCACTCATACATCATGCAGTTGAAAAGTAGTAGGTGGGGGAAAAAAATGATGACACACCCTTCAAAATGATCTTGTAAAGCTATGTACAAAATTTGAAATAGATTCATTCATTATTGACAGAGTAATCTGTATTTTAAAAATGTACAATTACGTACTGATATTGATAGTGGCGTAGAGAAAATTTTGTTTTGTTTACTTTTTTTAGTTGAACCATTTTCAATATAGGGGGCGTATCAATAGTTTTCATGAAAATCCTATTTAAGGATGGAAATAATCGTTCTTTTGGTTATTATCAACAATAATTATCACCAAATTGCATCAATAAACTTATCAATGAAGATGCGAAATGTCTATTTTGAAATCGGAAATTAATTTATTAGTAATTAATTATTAATAATGAAGTAAAAATGAATAAGTGCTATAAAGGTATACTTTCATAGGATTTGTGAAGGCTCCTAGAGTCGTGATTGGAGATATAGGGGTTCAAAATTTCGATAAATTGCTACGTACGAATTACGTGAATCAAAAATCAAAAATGCAGTACCCAAGTGAGTAATTGAAAATACCATAAATTGATAACGATGTTATTCACAATTTTCTTTGAAAACAAAACAAAAATCAGTGAACCTAAGTTAAAACTTGATAATTATCATTATCCATGGAAGTTATCAGTGGGTGGTTCAGTTTCAAAACTAAGATTCAGAATTGTAAAGTTTATCGAGAAATACAGTCACTGAAATATAGCTTGAGCGAAATTTCTTTGAATACTCGTGTTCAAAAAGCAAAAAAATGCACTTCTCTTTCGATATCTTTGTGATCTAGTCGAGCTTGGGGGGAGGCAGGCAATCCCCTTTAGCTACCCTTTGTGTGAACCAAGAAATGATTGTCGGATTTTTCGCTGATATTTCATGGCAGAAAAATGTGAATTTTGAGACTTGAAGTAAGAAATAGTGAAAAAAGTGATTGTCGAAGTATTCTGACCTACTTACTGAACACGAATATGGGATTAGTTTTTTCATTTCGTCAATTTTTCCCTGAAAATTCGTCATTTTCAAATTTAAGTATATCAGATCTCTCAACCAATAAATTACGATAGATAATTTCTACGTAATTAATACCATATGTACCTAAGATTTCTTAGAATGCATAGGTAGTTAGGTGGTAAGTAAGTACCATACTTTGAGCAACCACAATCACCATGAGCGTCACTCTAAATCGTGTCAAAGAGTTACACTATTCCGCGACCAGAATTGGAACAGGAATTTTTCGAAATTTCAGAAAATTGAAATAATTTTACTTATCTATTTATAAACTTTACCTCGTTTTAAAAGAAGTGTTAGGTTAAATGTGGCTCAAGTGAAACGAGGGACAACATTTGGAAAAAATGTGTGAATCAAATAATGAGCTGGTAACTAGGTTCAGACCTTCATAGTAACACATTCTGAATGAATTTCTCATGATTTTCAAACACTTTTCATTTTTCCAACTTTTTTAATTCTACCGATTCAGGGGTGCGGTGAATGTGTATTCTTGATGACCAACTCATCGTTGAAAGTTTTAGGGACCTTTCTTAGGCCTAAAAAATGTGAATTTCGAGACTTCAACTAAAAAAATAGCGAAAAAAATGCTTATCGAAGTATTCCGATCTACTTACTGAACACGAATATGGGATTAACTGATCAAGAGAATGGATAGTACGTTGAAAAGGGAAGAAATTTTGCTCAGTACACTTTTTGCCTAACATCGAAAATAAAGGGGCTAAGGGTCATTAAAAATTGAGAAAATTTGAAAATTTTATAAAACCCTTTTATTTTGAGTGACCCGTAGCCCTTCCATTTTCAATGTTAGGCAAAATGTGTACGGAACAACATTTCTTCTGTTTTCAACGTACTCGTACTATCCATTCTCTTGATCAGTTAATTTTTTGAGAATTTTTTTGAACAATTTATTTTGTAGCCCCTTCAATTTTAAAGATAGGCAGAAAGTCATAAAGGTGAAAATTTTCTCAGTTTTCAAAGTACTATCCATCGCCATGGTTGAAAAAAATTGACGTGTTTTTCGAGAAGCAGCATTTGCCCCTTCAATTTTCAAAATAGATACCATGTTCCTCTCAAGTTTTTTTGTACTGGTACCCGATTATATCAAAAAAAAAAAACAACAAAAAATACATTTGGCAGACGATTCATGGAATACTTACCCAGTTACCCTGCATTTCAGCTACAAAAAATGATGACAAAATAAATTGAATAATAAAGTTGAAATTATATAACAAATTTAAGATATAAATTTAGCAAAATAAATTAAATAAATAAAGTAGAAATACCTATATAACAAATAGATAAAAATTTAGCAAAATAAATTAAATAAATAAAGTAGAAATTATATAACAAATTCAAGATATAAACTCAGCAAAATAAATTGAATAAATAAAGTAGAAATTATGTAACAAATTCAAGATATAAATTTAACAACGAGTAATATGGTATGTGGTAACTTGAACTAAAATAAATCTGGCCTAATTTTTTGGAATAATTTTGGAACCATTTTGGCATAATTTGGCACATTTATTTGGCAATATTTTTTACTTCTGACTAGCATGATACAAATTTTCGAGAATCCAATCACTAACAAGTCAACATCAGATTTTTGTTTCTAGATTATTACTCGAGTTTGGTCTCCCGCTTCAAAACTAATAACTCATTTATGAAATTACATACCTACTAGAAACACTGTGTTACTAGTATGGTATTGTTACATTATTGATTCGATTTGTTTTTTGAGAGAGCAAGGGGTTCAATACTAAAATAATGGTAATCACGATCACTGTCCAACTTTCCCATGAGTGATTGAATGAGAGCCTAAAATTTTACAAATATATACCACAGTATTAGAAACACGGTATAGGTACCTACAAATCAAAAACAAAGCTTTCAACGTGAAAATTATTGGAAACCTGTTGGTAAAAATTTCAACACGTAAGCAAAATTGTCTACGAAAAATTTCTAAATATTGAGAAACATATTTGAAGTGACGGAAAAATTCCAAATTAAATTATTTTCAGAATAATACCTAGTATGTAAACGTAACAGATACCTAACACATTTTAATGGTAGAATTTGAGCAATTTTTATGTGTGGGAAGGGTGAAGGGAAGGTTCAATGAAATTTTGTACCAATGGTATTTTTTGGAAAAAATACGTTTTTTCTAAATAATTGTTACAAAATTTCAAAATTTTTACAATGAGGCCAGATTTTGAGAGTTCAGGCGCGGGGGGGGGGGGGGGTTGAAAGAAGTAACCTAAATGCAAAGAATAACAAAAGAGTACAAGTTAGACATTTTTACCACGTTTCTCCGAATTGGCACGTTTTTTCTCTGAACTGGCACCCGTAATGGTCACGTTTCTCAGCGGCATACCTCTTTCATGGCGTGGATCGATGAGCTCTGGCAGGAGACAACTCCAATAAAACTGGACCAACCTTGGAAACATCTGCTGCTTCCAAAATTTTCGACTCCTTTTTATTTTGGTAAGGGCAGTACTGTGAGGAGTCCAAACGTAGTACAAGCAATACCTTTTATTTGTTACCTCCAGCTGCCCTTGTATCTGATAGTAATGGTGATGAGTCGTATTTATTTCGTTGTTTTTCCAGAGCGTCTTTCTCGTTTCCCCCATTGTAATGTCTTCCGTGGTTACCGGTTCTTTATATTGAGGACATTTCACCTCGACAATTCCATGGTTCTTGAATAAACCGTCCGGAGAGGCTCCTATAAAACCATGGTTTTTATGGACAAATAATCCACATTTTTCTATCCATGTTCCAGTTTCTTGACTTAACTGTAGAACTGCGGTAGACTCATTCTCTTTTCCATCTTTCATTGCTTTAGAACAATATGTCGAGTACAACATTTTATTTATCGTCGAGGCAGAGCTTGTATTATCTCGCATTCTACATATTGGACCAAACATCGACGCAGTAATCCGACATCGTCGTTCAGCATACCTAAAACACCACGACAATTAAAATGATTTCAAAATTGATAAAATGTATGTACCAAACAGTTCTGCCCCCCCCCCCTTCAAATTACCAAAATTTTAGCTAGAGATGTGCGCCGCCGAAAAAATACACCGCCGCCGCCAATTTTTCTTGGTTTTTGGCCGGCGCCGCCGCCGCCGCCGAGTAAATTTACCAGCGCCGCTGACGCCGCCGCCACCGATTTCTATCTCGGCGGCGTATCGGCGTAAGGGAAGTTTCCCCCACAAAAAAGGTGAAAAATGGCCGCTTTTCAATTATCATTTTTCAAAACATAATTTTTCTGAAAATTTTCGCCCTCGCTTCGCTCGCGCAACATTCTGACCTCCTTTTAATAATGATACCATTTTCCAATTTTTTTCAAAAACTGATTTTAAAGGCAAAAAACAATGACACAGCCAAAATCGTCGCCGCCAAACTCACTCAGCGGCGTGCGGAGAACTCCGCCGCCACCATAAGATTTTGGAAGCTCGCCGCTGCCGCCGATTTTGCCTCGGCGCACATCTCTAATTTTAGCTACCCAAGTTGATATCAAGATTTTTAATAAATTCGTGAGAAATGGATTTTAACCTAAATTTGATCAAAAATGAACCAAAATGTTACTTTCAGTATAAAACCATTCAAAACCAATTCTTGACCCCCATCTCCCCCTTCATACCTATTAGATTTACTTACCATTCTTTATCATCACTTTGATTTTTAGTATTTTTTTCGATTGTTTCGACTTCTTCTTCACTGTTGCGGATTTTTTCGATGACTTCTAAGCGTTTTTCAATGAAAATTTCTTTCGATAAGTCAGGTCTTTGAACATTTACACCATAATCAGAATTGGGTTGAGTTGTATAGATTTTACTTTTTTTCTCTTTCGGTCTATTCTTTCTTTTTGAGAGGTTTTTTGCTTCATTTCGTTGGGCAAAAAATCCTGGATTTTCATTTGTAACAGCCTTATGTAAGGCAGTGAATGGTGTGCCAGAATTATAGGCAATAACTGCCGCAGCATTTCGAGCTTGGTAGCCGCCGCTGCCAGTGTGGTTCACTCTCTTTCCTCCGATCATCTTACAAGACACGGAATTGTAACTTTCTGCAGGATTATTTGTGTAGTTATGAAGTAGACTATCACAATTGTCTACTAGCCTATTCAGATAATCTTGCATTGGGTTCCACAGCTCGATTTGATACCTAGCGAACAAAAATAAATCTAAAATAATTTCTTTTTTATGTACCTACTATTTATTTATTTAAAATCCAATAATTATTTTGTTTCATACCTCATAAATGAAGGTATTAAATTTATTTCGTTTGGCTTCAGTTCACCATTACAAAAGTATTGTAACTGCTTGCAGTGTTTATGCTCCCCGAATATGTGACTTATTGAATTTCGAACATCTGCTTTTAAATTCTCAATCGTCTTATCGCTGTAGCCTTCTTTTTGCCTATGTGAAATGGCACTTGCGATTCCAGTACGCCATTTTAATCTCTTGGAAGAGATTATTGTTTTAAGTGATTTCAGTTCTTTTTGGTGATGGGATGTAGATTTACACAAATCCTTCAACTTATTAGAGAAATTCCTGAGTAAATGGTTCGTACACTCGATTTTTTGAACACCTGGTTGAATTTCCTTTATTTTTTTAAATGCGCTGCTATCGCCATCAGCAATCAACGTTCTGTATCGAACACCTAATACGAGAAAATTAATTAAATTATGAAGTACATACAAAGACGTAATAATTACCGAAACATCCATTTTATGTTTGATACACTTTTTTCCTAGGACCTTCACCATTTTCATAAAATCGACTTAAGGTATAAAGAAAATTCAACAAAAAATTAAAATTGGAAAAAATCCTGATGTGACGTAGAAAACCTCAAAAATATCACAGACTGGCAATTCAACAACTTTTTCATGTGTAGGTACTTGATTGTGATTGGTGATTCAGACTTTTCCGGTGCTGAGTTGAAATATTATTTCAAATTTTCATCTTCTCATCAGGGTTTCTTCCGATTCAAATTTTTTATTCATTTTTTTTTACCCCTAACATCGATTTTATAAGAGCAGGAAAGGTCCTACTAAAAAAATCGGTTGTTCAAAAATTGCGGAGGGGAGGGCTGGCGGGGGTTACAGATCAATCCACTTTCAATAATAATTTTTTTGTAAATTTTTATAAAATTTGTTGGGTCGGATTCGGGAGACTTGTGTGAACCCCACTCCAGCCATCAGTTTTTGATAGGGGGGAGGAGGACTTATATGAGACCTACCATTAGTAATTTTGAGACATCCTGCGAATAAAAAGTTTCAAATTGTGGACCAATTTGGCTGTTTTAAAAATATTTTTTTCATAAACGTACCATACAACTCCTCACTGCATCTAAATCCTTCGACTATAGCTTCAGTTTCCATACTACAGCTGCTTTTTGACGAATCCCAATTTTTGAAACATTTATGGGGCAATGCAGTTTCATTACGGTTTTCGGCCATAGCACATCGCAAGCAATATTTATTTAGAACTCCGATATACAAAACTTTTTTAGTAACAGCGCCGACAATCACTCCAGTTCCTCCTAATGAGTCGTAAGTATTTTTGTATGCACGTTTACACCAGGCCCCATCGGTTATCACAGATATAAAAGGCATGCCGTCACTATCGATGTCGTTTCTCAACCGTGCTAGTCTCTTTTCTTCTTCCGCAGCTTCTCGCATTTCTTCGAAACAAATTTTATTCAGATGGTCGTAAATTTTGTCAGCCTTTGCTGAGTACGTAGAACTGCTTATCGGGGGTATATTTAAAGACGTAGTAATTCTATTTAGCGCTTCGTTCGCATTTCCGGACAATATTGTGCCGGAAACTGCGGCTGTTGTTAAATCCATGCTACCGTTATCTGAGGTCATAGTCTGTTCAAGACCACACATTCTGCACCGAAATGTCCACGTACTGTGGAAACCTCTTCGGTACTCTTTGATTGTATCCATATCAAAAAAAGAGCAATTAAATGGCTTATGAACACCATGTTCTCTTATTTGAGAAAATAAAAAATCAGGATCAATTATTCGTCGACCTACTAAATCAATGCTTTCTTTTTTTTCTGGCCCACTGTCTAATTCAATTATCAAGTCGTGATCCTGAAATTGAATTAAATTATTGTTGAAAAAATCACCCCATACGAAATTAGGTATTTTTAAAATCTTACCTGAGCAGCATTAAAATTATTCGATTTGTTCACATTTTTCTTGCCAAGTTCATTTGAATTTGAATTATTCATGTTCTAAGTACATATATACAGCAAAGGTATAATAAAAAGTAGAATCCTTACTTTTTAGTGAGGAATTTTCTTATAGTCTACAACTCAAATGCAAAAGGGTTCATTTAGCTTGCAAAATTATGGTACAAAAAAATCAGTTGAACTCATAAGAAAAACAGAAAAATTGAAGCTCAAAATTCTAAAATACCCTTTTAAAAAATTTGAAGTACGATTTTTCTTATCCCCGTGAATTTTAAACCCATTTTGGTAGGTTGTGAAATGGGGTTTTCAGAAATATTCAAACAAAAAAATTTGATTACAGGCTCAAAATTGTCAAGAAATGTTCAAAAAAAATTGGGTACAGGCAGATGCGTGGGCGGGGGGGAGGGGTAAAATCTAAATTTTACTCATTCTCATGGATAGGTAATATAACAATATACATATGTAATAGGTTTTCGAGGTCCTAGAATTCGAATATGAAAAAAATTGGTAGGAGTGGGTGGTGAGACGTGGAGAGGGGAGAAAATCCAAATTTTACTCCTTTTCATGTGTGATATATCAAAGTGTACGTTTTAGAGATCATAAAAAACAAATTTGGAAATGAAGCCGAAATAAATATATTTTTGGGCTAGGGGAGTGTCTACTACCGAACCTTGAACAAATTTTTTGTCTAGTCAAGCATTTTAAAAAGGGATGTTTTGAGGTTACAGTCTCGTATTATGTTACTCTGAAAATCCAAAATATACATTTTCTTGAATGTTGGATACATAGGTACTTACCTACTTACCAACAAAAATCCAACTGATTTTTCCCCTCTCAATTTTGCAAACCAATTTCAGTTTTCTGAGCACATTTTCCATAGTTTGACTATAAGACTATTTTACATATGTGGCTGCGCATACGAAAAGGGGGCACGGTCCAAAAAAATGACTTTTGAGTTAACCATCAATCCCTATGTAGAATTTCGCGTAGAATCCGATAAAAATATCGCTGGTTCGGTTACTCGACTTTAAAAGGCTGAAAAACGGCTTTTATGTAAGGCCAAAAAATCAAAAGTGCTCAAAAATGCTCAAAAAAATTTTTTTTTTCCCCCCCCCTTAAATCTGTATATAAACTGAAGCAAAATACCGCAAAACTCACGCCCGATCGATTTTTCCCTTCAAAATAGTCGAAAACCCGTTTTTTAGTTGATGAAAAAAATGAAAAAAAGTTCCAAATTTCAGAAAAAAAATTTTTTTGGACCTGAACTGAAATAAAAAGTGATGACGGAGCATCAAACCTGTCGAGAATATTTAGAATAGAGAGGAGTAAGTGTCTGAAAGATCGTAAAAAATCATCCGCAGAAGCGATAAATATTTATTATCATGTTATCAACATTTTTTGTGCTTGGACACCGCGACGAAAAACTGGATTGTACATCGTCGATGGGCGCAAATAGTTTGGTCAAATGCCGCTAGAGTGTGTCAGTGACACACAGAACTAGATAAAATTTACCCCACCCCTTAAGGTTCAACCAATCCGGAGAAAAACACGTTCAAAACTTAAAACGCGTTTTTCTCGAAACGCGTTTTTTGGACCGTGCCCCCTTTTCGTATGCGCAGCCACATATGTATATTACAATTTAATTCTTACAAATTCTGTACAAAGGGAATCCGGAATGAGCGAGTTGTCAGGGTATTTTTCGCGAGGTGTAAGAAAATCCGAAACACTGGTCTCATCAATCATGTCCTGGAGATTTTTTTTCCATAAATATTGTACATTTTCTTTTCAAAAAATAATCTCAACTAAAAATTTAAATTCTTACAAATTCTGTAGAAATTGAATCCCGAATGAGCGAGTAGTCAGGGTCTCTTTCGCAAGGTGTAACAAAATCCGAATCACTGGTCCCATCAGTCATGTCCTGGAGATTTTTTTAAAATAAATACTGTAGATATTGTTTTTAAAAAAAAATATTTATTTTTTATAATTTTCAAACTCTCACCATGTCGGTAATCGTTATAATCGTTACTTCTTTTGAATTTTCTATGTCAACTCCATACCCATCTACATTCGAATAACTTATGTCCTAAACGGAGAATTGATATCATATAAAATTAAGGTCACAAAATTTTTTCATAAGAGAATTTCTTGATTTCAAAAACTTTCAAATCCTTACTGTGTTAGTAGAAACTGGTATAGAATTACAAATCATTAAATCGTCAAAGTTTCTGTTATTAGACGTAATTACATTTGAAGCACTGGTGTTGTCAATTATTTCCTATGGAAAATTTTTGTTTAAAAATCGTGTGCAACAGATTATCAATTTTTACAATAAAATTTTTTAATTCTTACAATATCCATACAAATGTCATCACACATCGGTTCGCTCGGCATTTGTACATTAGGCGCAGCCAAAATTGTTTCGTTCACTTCGACAGTCATAGCCTATGAAGAAAAAATAAATTAAGGAATAACTATTTTTTTGTAGGTACAAAAAATAATTTTATTTTAAAAAATCTTACGGTATCGATAACATTTACATTGGCAAGCGATTTATTCTGATGTGAAATTTTCCTAGAATTAACCAAATTTTTAATTCTGTTTCTCATACTCTTTCGTTTGGCATTCAAATGTTTTTTCTTTTTTCCAACTTTCCTTCCCATGGCGAGTACCTATAAACGTTTGTAAATCAAACATATTCTATGCACTAAAATATTTATAAGGTAGTATACTTACTTTTAAAGTGAAATATTCTGATCTCTGGATGAACAAAAAATACGTCTCCAAAAATGAAAACACTTTCTTTTCAATAAATTGCACAAAATGCTCATCAATAGAAAAAATTGGAATCAAAATGTAAAACAACCACATATTATAGGATAAAGTACGTATACACTCCAACGTCGTTTTTTATCAAGTCGTACGTATATAACGCTGCGAATTTTTTTTCAAATTTTAGAGGCTTCGGTCTTTAAAATGAGACTTCACTTCCGTCTGCCTCATTTTAACTTACCTATTTTTAAATTTCGGTACTGAAATCATAAGACCATTTCTGTAGACTTTTTGTTTCCTTCTGGAAAATTTCGAAAGTTTTTGTAGGCTACGAAACGTCTGAAACTGCCTTGTAATGTATTCAAGAGGTCGGAAATAGATAGGGTGTACCTATCTACCAACTTTCACTTTTTTCCTTCTATACGAACGCTGTAGGCGTATTTTTTAAATTTTTCTTAGAAAAATACGAATTTATACCTGCAGCTTGCAGCTGAAAATTTCAGACAATTGTGCTTTCAAATCATTAATATGGGTAATCTGTGTTACTATAGGTGGTTATGTTCATATGTACCACTTTTTATGGTCTTTCCTTCCATGTTTGAAAATTTGAGCATTTTCTAAATGCTCCAAAACGTCTCAAAACTGCTTCAAATCGACGGGAGAGATCGAAAATAGGTTACGTATGAACAAAACTTGTGATAGGAAAATACACGTAGAAGAAGATTGTTCATAACAATTTTTCAATTTTGAGGTTTATTTGAGGAGATATTCACGAAAAACCGGATTTGAGCAGACATTTACCCCTCCCCTGGGGGTAGCGGAGGGTTATGGGGGTGCCCATTTTAGTACGTTGTGTAGTGGACCATTACGAACGTAAAACGCGAAAAAAAATCAGGATTGAATTTTTGGGGTTACGTACATTTTTTCTCTTATTTGCCTGAACTATTACACGATAGAAAATTTCACCTTCTACGATTTATATTCTTTACAGTTTTTCGTAGGACCCTTCCAGTGTTCCAGTGCTCATAAAATTAACTTCAGGGTTGTTACGAATAGGAAATATTGAAATTAGGGTTCAAGGTTCATTACAAAAAAATTAATTTACTGGGAAAATCAAGTCTACAAGAAAAACATGAACAGAACATAGATTGTAGAGCGTGAAATTTGCTATCAATGAAGTTCAATTCGTTTTCTTTTAGGAAGCTTAGTTTTCGAGATATTTCCAATAAAAGATGAAAATTGAACTTTTGATTAATATATCTCTAAAGCTTAGCTTTCAAAAAAAAAAAAAACAATTGGGCTCTGTGGAAAGGAAATTTTACGCTCCACAATTTAGGTTCTATTAATTTTTTTCGTAAAACCCTTCCTTTACCCAGAAAATTGACTTGAAGTGTCAACATAAAAAAATTTAATCAAAATGCACGCGTTCCATCGAAAAAAAATCACGATGAAAAAATCTTGTTACGCTATCCCTCAGAAATTCGTAACTCGTAAACTCAAACGAAAATAAAATAATTATTAGACCCGATACAGTGCAATGTCAACTTGACAACTACGCCTCGTATATTTCAGAATGAAGTGTTCCTGTGGTAGTGAGGTGATCAACGCAGCATTGCGCACGCATAATTTTTGGCCATCAGCTGTGATTTCAAATTTGGAAAAAAATTCTTGTATTTTTCGTTCATTTGAACGAATCAGTTTTCTTATTATCAGTAAAACAAAAATTTTTGTTTTAAGAAAGAAAATTTGCAACCAAATATTTCTGAATAAAAATCAACAATTACCTATTTTCTGCGATTTTTGGAAGCTAAAGTACAGCCTTAATTTGTGTATTATTTAAAGAAGGGTTTATGAGAGATTTTGAGGTAACTTTTTTGATTTTTGAAAAGAAATCTGTGTTCCTTTACTTAAATGTAGATACTCTTCGTGGATAAACTTTTAACTGACGTGCGTTGATTTTTTCATTTTTGGAAATATAACCTATAGGTACATTGTGGCGAAGAATTTCAGTTTGAAACAAAATGCCAACTCAATTCTGTGCTCAAATTGATGTTCAAAATTTGAATGTCGTCATTTTTTTTAGTTTATCTTAACTTTTTTTTTAGCGAGAATTGGGCAGTTTCCCAGTTTTCTTAGTTTGAAAAAGTTGATTCAATTTCATCAAAAAGGGTAGAAATCAACTTGGGGTCGGAAAAATCGGCTTTCATCTACTTTTAAGCGGTGTAGTCGAATGATCCACAGTTTTAGTAAATTCTATTCGAAAGATTCGCGTATGATTTTTTCCTGTGTGTTGGAAAATGTAAAATTCCAAAATTGTAGTAGAAAAATTTATTGCGAACCTTTCAATTTGATTATGTCACCCAAAATACATAAATGGGAGCTGATTTTCACCCAAGTATTCCAGTTGATTTCTCAATATTTTAGAAGTTTTTCGAATAATTTTTTTAAACTACGAGAAAATCGGTAATCGATTTCTTGTAGGAGGTTACTGATTGGCTAAAAAAAAAAAGAATTATGAATTTTATGTTGGGATTAATATGCGAAGAGATTCGAGTTTTTGGTAAGTATTTTTTGTTTTGAAAAAAATTGAATTCTCACCGAAAGCGTACCTTTGTAAATTGAGAAATTCGCCTGAACTGTTGTAAATATTGCTCTTTTCAAAATACTGTAATTTTGTCGAAATCAGAGCTAAAGCCACAAGGTTGAAGAAATTTCCTCGTAAAGATGGAGACGAATTGTTTTTAAGTAGATATCACGATTAATCCTCTTTTAGTATTGATAGAATATATAATTTTAGCTAATGTGAATTCGACTGTGAAATTTAATGAAATCCGAGCATTCAAGAACACTTTTGCGTATCGTTAAGCAAAAATGATACATTGTAATAGATTTAATGTGGAGAGAAAATCATATAACATGAAATTCTAATATTTTGTTGACGTAAAAATTGAAACTGGAAAAACGTACCATAGTTAACCTAAAAATACTTACCTACTTAATCAAGATTTGAAAAAAGAGAACTTACCTAACAGTATCTATCAATTTGTGATTCCAATGGGATTCTTCTTTTTTAGCATATGTGAGTCTGGATATAGAAATCACCCTTAGGTGTAAAAAATTGATTTCTGAGTTGACACTGATTTTGGGTGTTTCAGAACGTATAGAATCAAAGGAGAACCTCCACTCAAAAACCAATTTTTTACACCTAAGGGTGGTTTCTATATCCAGGCTCACAAATGACATCTTTTGATGAAGGGATTCATGTCCACTTCGACAGTGTCAGGAAGAAGTTCTTTCTGCTTCTGCTGCGGCTTCTTAAGCACTTCCGGCTTCTTGACACCTCCGGCTTCTTGGATGATTCTTCTATTTTCTTTTTTTTATATACCTAGCTGTCCATCTTCAATGGACAGGTTCTCTTGAAACTTCAATTTACAAAATAAATCAAAAATCAAAAAAAGGAATAAGTCTTGATCAAAAAAACAACAGGAAAACAAATGAAAGTCTTCAAAAATATAAAAAAGAAAAGAAGAGAAAGAAATCACCAAACAATTAGAAATCTACAACAATGGTCGCCCAATAACCCATCTGTCTAACCGTTTTATGATATTTATAAGTTGCTTCTTCAATTTTCTTTCTAGTTGTAAGAACACCATAGGGTGCATAGATAGAACAATAAGAACCGACTTTATTAGCATAACCGCATATTTCTTGGCATTCCCCCTGCATATTCTATTTGTTTTCTTACCATTGTTTTGGCTGCCAGAGATCGGTGATGAGGAGGTTGGTGAGGTGGTCTCACATTTTGCCGCAACCGCATCAAAAGGTGATCTGATCCAAAAAAAGGTTAATAATGATTGAAAACGTTCATTTACCCATCAACAACTACTGGCTATATCCAAAAGATCGATTAAATGACGAAGTTGCTGAAAAAAAAGCTGAAAATTTATGACATGTTTCTTTCATTTCCAAAATGTTACTACAACAGAATGGTTGAGATCCAATTTGTGATTACGTTACTTTTTAAAATGAGTATTCGATGATTGTGTTTGATTGTTCTCAGTAACCAGCTGCTGTGAAAGATTCGATAATCAATGCTAAAATCCGTATAAACCTTTGTGAAGCTTTTCCAGTAAATACAAAAGTTCACTTAATTATGATTATGGGTCGTAAAGTTGTTTATAACCCTTCAACTAATCCAGTAATCACATTATCGTGGTTGAAAAATTCTAAAAAATATAAATAGGGCAAACTTGTAATGAGAAATAATGGCGTTTAAAATATCTCTTAGGGGTGGGGGTAGATTTGTGGGGGTGAAAAAATTGATTTTTTAAAAAATGCTCAGAGTAATTTGCCATGCACAGATGAATATTCAAATCGACAATAACCTCAATTTAAGTCAACCTATCACCAGTAAAAATTGGAAATTCCAGAAAATTAATGGTTTCAAATGGGATTTTCGACAAAATGGCTTCCTAAAAAAAGTTACGACTGTGGTGAAATTGAATGTAACATCGTCAGCAGTGAAATTTTTTCATCTTTTTGAATTGATCAGATCGAATATGGAGGTTTCTTGCTGGTAATTCATTACTAATTTCCCTTTCTAATTCTGTCCAAAAGTCAGGTGCAGACCAAGTAAATTCAGTCTGAGTTTGGTCATCCCCCAAGACATTATTTTCTTAATTTGCAATAAGCAACAATTTTTTGGTACCCATAGGATCTCTCAGTTGAGAAGACAAGACGAGACAACTGTTGTATAGATTATTTGCAGCATCCCCCTTAGCCACACAACATCCAACAAAGATTTTGGTCAGAAGCAGAACATCGGCAGAGCCTTGCTCAGGAATTTTGAGACTTTCCAGAGAGTTTCAATGCCTTACTTTTGGCCTACAATTCTAAGTAGGCAACCCTGAACATTCATTTTTTAAATTTTATTAACGATAGATAAAGTTCGAATTTTCACTCAATTCAGTAGGTACAGCAAAATTGGAGATCGCCCAAAAATGAATTTTAGCCCCAGCCCTGATTTTCAATCTAATTTTCCCAGATTGTGTACCTTGATGAAAAAAAATTTCTGGAAAAAATGTTGCCCTCCCAACCCCCTTCCTTTAGGAGCTATGGCCGTTTTATTGCATTATTTTCAAGAATTTTCAATTCCAACGGAAGTGAATGAAGTTATTTGGCTTTGGCACAAAGTTACATTTCGTAGAGGTCTATTTACGATAAATTATTTCATCAATTGTGGTGCACTCCTTCATGAGGTTTTGGCCATTTGAAATTTTCAACTGTAAAAAAGACCTTAACAGCGAAGTTCGACTAATTTCTGAAAACATCATAAAAACGTGTTTTTTGACGTAGATTCACGTCACGTATTCAGTTTTGGCGATTGAGGTGGCGCAAGGCCCAAAAATTGCGAAAAACCTTACAAAATGTTGTTATTTTGGCAGATTTTTAAAATTTTGAGCATTTTATACGGAAAGAAATGACCAAATGAAAAAACAAATACCGCATTCGTGTTCAACAGGTCAAAATACCCGATAACACCCTTTTCGTGATCATTTCACTTTAAATGTCGAAATTCACTTTTTTACTGATTTTTCGCGACAATAGGGCTGTTGAAACTACGTCATCCTTATCAAAAAGTGTGATAAGGAGCTGGTGGGAAAAAGAAAAAATCATTCATTTCGTACGTATTTAACGGAATTTTCATAAATTTATCAATTATTGTAAAAAAAAATGAAGTTTTGTGACAATTGTGAAAATAATAAAGTTCGTAGCTAAGAAAAAAAATACTTTGAAAATTCAAAATTTTCCCACCAGTTCAATAGGGATCATATACAGGTAGTCCGATTTACTCGAAACTTCGACAAAATATAGTCTAATATACCAGAAAACCACTCCCGAAATTATTTTTCAAAAATACCTCATACAACATTTTTTATAGATGATTGTGTGTTGTTGTCAGAAAAAACGGACCCTTGCGGAACACACTGTAGACGTGACGTCAAAATTTTGCATAAACCAGAACGACGAACGACGCGTCCATAACCGCGCATTCACATGTATTAAAACGCATGTACTAAAACGTTTGATATTCCCACAACTTCGAACCTTCCTAACTTTTGTTCTATTGTCTGGACGACTTTCAAACTAGTCCCATCTTATAGAGAATTTTACGTAGATCATTTTCCTTACCTCTAACACCAATGTCCTCACTCAAAATTTCGAGTTATTTTAATGTAAAGTGAAAAAAAGATGTAATATTTACAATGAAAACGTATTTTCATAGCTTTGAACTTTTATAACTTTTGTTGTATCGCCTGCACGACTTTTAAACCAGTCCCATCGTGTAGAGAATTTCACGTAGATCATTTTCCTTACCTCAAACACCCATGTCCTCACTCAAATTTTTGAGTTATTTTAATGTACAGAGAAAACAAGATATTTTCACAGCTTTGAACTTTTATAACTTTTGTTCTATTGCCTGTACGACTTTCAAACCAGTCCCATCGTGTAGAGAATTTTACGTAGATCATTTTCCTTACCTCAAACACCTATGTCCTCACTCAAAATTTTGAGTTATTTTAATGTAGAGGGGGAAAAAAATATTTTTATAGCTTTGAACTTTTATAACTTTTGTTCTATTGCCTGCACGACTATCAAACCAGTCCCATCGTGTAGAGAATTTTACGTAGATCATTTTCCTTACCTCAAACATCTATGTCCTCACTCAAAATTTCGAGTTATTTTAATGTGAAGGGGGAAAAAAATGTAAAATTTGCTATGAAAACGTATTTTTATAGCTTTGAACTTTTATAACTTTTGTTGTATCGCCTGTACGACTTTTAAACCAGTCCCATCTTGTAGAGAATTTCACGTAGATCATTTTCCTTACCTCAAACACCTATGTCCTCACTCAAAATTTTGAGTTATTTCAATGCAAATGAAAAAATAAGTAATATGATCATGTGTCTTGCAAAATATTGACGTCATACAGTGTGTTAATAAGATATCACTGCGTTTTTTAAGAGGGTCGCGTTTTCGCGACTTTGAGAATTTATTTCTCGGCTCACAATGATCGTATCTTCACCGGAGTGGTGTCAAAATTTTTGTCTCGGCTAGGACTATAACATATATTTTTTTGAAAAAATTGATATGATCCCTATTGTGACGTCAGTTTCAACAGCCCTATAAAACTAAATTTCGAGATTTAAAGTAAAGTGATCAGGAAAAGGGTGTTTATCAGGGTATTTTGACCTGCCGAACACGAATACAGGATTTGTTTTTTCATCGAAAAATCTGCCAAAATAACATTTTTTACGGATTTTTGCAATTTTTGGGCCTTGCGCCGCGCCACCTCAATCGCCAAAACAGAATACGTGACGTGAATCTACGTTAAAAACACGTTTTCAGGATATTTTTAGAAATTAGTCGAACTTTCTACAGTTGAAAATTTCAAATGGCCAAAACCTCATGAAGAAGTGCACCAAAATTGATGAAAAAATTATCGTAAATGGACCTCTACGAGATATAACTTTTGTGCCAAATAACAGAAAATTTCATCCACTTTCGTTGGAATTAAAAATCCTTGAAAATAATGCAATAAAACGGCCATAAGATCCGAAAGGGAGGGGGCCAAAATTTTTTCCAGAATTTTTTCATCAAGGTACACAATCTGGGAGAATTAGATTGAAAATCAGGGCTGGGGCCAAAAACACTCCTTATCCGGCTACACCCTTTGGAAAAAATTATGAAAAGGTGTTTTTCAGCCTTATAAAGCTCAACTTTCTTGGAAATTGAAATTTCTTACCAAAATTGACAAGATTAAATCAAATATGGTCTACAAAAACGTTAATGAGGGCGAGGTACAGAATTCATACGAAATGAACTTGCAGAAAAATTGATACCATCTCGAAGCTCATTTCCCACAATGTATCCAAAAGAAGGGAGAGGGTTGGGCGTTGAATATAGTTCTTTCATGAATTCGAAAAAATTCATACAGACCAATACCTTATCCAATATGCCACAACCAGTTTCACTCAAATCGCTGCAGCATTTTTTTCGATTTTTATTATCTGCTGCCTCTTGGTCTTTCAAAATTCCAAGAATTCTGAAATAATCTCATTGGTCTTAGCTTCCTTCTGTGATTAATATTTTTCCTCGACGATAATCCGTAACGCCTTATTTTCACGTAATAACGTCAAAAAAGCCATATTTAGCGATTATTTCGCCTGTCAGGGTATGACATGTGTCGCAAACGCTTCAAGTTTACACCGTTGAAATAAAATAGCGCAAATGGAAGGTTACTTTACCCTTGAAAATACGCCTAATATTACGAATTTCGAGGGAGGAATTTTTTTTTCATAAATCTTGCCTGGTTTTTTTCGTCTCTACATCTCGCCCGTCACCTCGGAGAACATTAAAACCCGAAAAAAGAGGGTAGGTCGGTTACCTGCGCGACTCACACAGTACCGACTACCGAGTATTATTTTAATGCGAATTTACCATTAGAAAGACGTTATCTTAGGTTGTAATTTTACACCGGAATTCCATTAAAAATAATACAACCGGGAAATTAGAATATATTTCGCTAGCTTGAGCTTTCTAAATATGGGGTAACACTGCGTCTATGGCTGTGTAAAATTTGTTGCAGTGATTTTGGCCGGTGTGTATGGAGCAGGCGAATGTGATGGTATGAAGTATATATGAGATCGAGGACAGGGTGGGGAAGAGGTGCTCAACGTTCGAAGCGATAAAATATACTATAGCTAAGCTGGATGGAATTTAGCTAGATGGTATTTTTTTCCTCAGCCAACAATTTTAATTCCAGATGGTATATTTTTTCGAGTAAATTTACAGCGTAAAGATAAAGGTTAATTTTATGTTCGCCAATTTACATATTTTTGAAAAAATATGCTTCACTCGGCTTGACAGTGTTTTTTCTATTATAATGGATTACACTTACCAAAGCGGTATAAAATCTTGTAAATAGAAGCTTACGAACGAGGAAAAAAAAGCGAGAAGAAAAAAGTTACGCTACAGAGTGATGTTTATGTGAAACGATGCTTAGCGTTTATTCTTTCTAGGTTCTCTTTTTTTTTCTTCCCACCTACTGTAGGTACTCTTTTTTTTTCTCTTGACATCTATTTGGTTTAATTTCAATTTCTATCTTTATGAAAGGAAGGAAATACGAGATTTTACGAATTTTGTACCGCTGCTGGTGAAAACCGATGGAGTGTTTTTAAAGGTGCACTTGGCCGTGTAAGTTTTTAACCATGGCGTGTATCGAGATCGGGGGTTTAATCAAACTCCGAAGCAAATTGCTGCGGTAGTAGATTGAGAAAGACGTTGTCGAACGTTATTCGACGTATTTCGAGAGTATTTTCAAGTATACGGCAGTGGCAGTTGTGCTCTGCCAATCCGCAATTGCTACCTGGTGACGTCAGTTTAAAAAGCAGTCCTGCTCGTGGTCTGTTTTTCTCTTAAGATATTCGTGCATCGGGGTAGAGATAGTTCGCAATTACCAAAATGCGTTATGTACCTGAATGAGATTGCTGCGGGTGTTGCGGTGCCATCGAGTTTGCTCGTAGTTTTATTCGGATGTGGGAGTCATTTTACTAAAAACTACGCGCTAATGACCGCGTTCAATTAGTGAGATGTTAGTTGGTTGCGAGTGTTTTGACGTTGTTGGAAAGATTATGCGGAAGGGTGATTAGGTAAATTGCTCTTGATGGTTAGTTTTGGTTGTCAAGTTTGTGGATTTTATTGAAATTGAATTTGAGGAGTTCGTCTTGCTCTCATGATGCTTGATTTTTACTTGATATGCTCTTTATAAAAAGGTGTTCGATGTTCTCCATCATGTTTAAAAATTGTGATAACACGCGAGTAACCGAATACTACCGGAATGATGAAAATTTTGATTCATTATTGGATTCGCGTTATGAATAGCGAAATGCCACGATTGTTTAGCAACGATTCCGTTCAAAGACCTTATCAACCTTATGCATGCTAGACCAAAAATGAAGTCGGGTCTTCCGATTTCGCTCAATTTTTTTTACGAGTTCCCCTTAGTGATCAATTCACAAAACCACGATCATTTCTTTTTTAACCCTCAAGGGGGCGGGGAGGCGGGCCTCGAAATTTTTATGCAATTGCGATTTTTAGCCAAATTACGCAACTTTGAAGGCCGATATCTCGAGATAGGTTGTGCTTGGGGAAAAACTGTTTCCGGGGTTTGAAAGATAATTAATAGGAGATTCAAAAACGGTAATCACATTTTGAAAAGCTCAAAGTTGAACTTAACTTTCATGATAAGAACAAAAGATGAAAGCTATAATTTAAAAATCTGAAAAAATTACAATGAGGAGCTCCGTTTACTCTTTTTTCAACCAATAAATTTTCAAGATGGGATCTCTACACCCCTGGGGGGGTAGAGCGGTCCACAATTTTGACCAAATTTCAAAAAAATCGAAAAAGTAAAGTAACACATCGGTTACTACTAATTCGAAGGCGCAGGTTTCGAATATGTCCTCAGTTTTTCATTCGACCCCTCTGAACCCTCCTATTAGCCTTTTTGATAGGGTCAAAATTTAAAAAAAAATGAAAAATAACGTGTGACCTGTCGTTTGTTTGGTTTTTGAGGACGCCGAGTTCGAAAATTTGCTCATTTTTTGGATTTGACCCTTTGGTCCTCCCATTTTTGGGAAAAACTATATTGAGAAACGAAAATATCGTGTGGCATATTGATTCTAACTAATTTGAGGGCGTAGAATTCGAATATCGACCTACTTTTTGATCCGACCTCCTACCCGTGCTCCAACTGACCCCTTCCTCCAGTCTTAGGTGATCAATACGGAATTGAATATTTTAAAAAATTACGGAGATTGGGTCAATTCGAAAATTAGGTCGATATTCGAATTCTACGCCCTCAAATTAGTTAGAATCAATATGCCACATGATATTTTCGTTTCTCAACATAGTTTTTCCCAAAATTGCGGGGCTAGAGGGGCACTAAAGGGTCAAAAAAGCAACATTGGCATTCCCGGCATTATGTTTTATTTCGATGATATAATAAATTACTTCAGGGAGTTAATTATCATATCCATCCTTCCGTTACTGGTTAATAATTCGCTTGATGTGCTCATTGAAAGACAACTTCGCAATCCGCATCCGACGAAGAAAATATGGAGATTACAGTGGAAGTGTTTCTCCTTATTAGTTGATATAATCAAACACAGAACACTTCTGAACGTCGAGTTTATGATGTTCACTAATTCTTCAACTTTTTTTGAAATTACTTGCAATGAAATATTTGGTTCGTTCGAGCGCTCCAAAAATTATGAAATAAAATCGTGAAATTCATAATTTTCAGAAAATCTCAGGGTGCCTTTCCACTAACAAGGGTCACCCATTACGATTGACTTTTATACATGTAAAATTTCATTACCATTTTTTCGATGATAATTGATAAGTTCTTGCAAAATTTGTTTAATGACGATAAAATTAGTGCTTAAACGTAATACACGAAACGATACCTTTCAATTATTTTTATCAGTTTTACACTAAAAGATGTGAAGTTTTAGAAAATAATGATAGGTAACCACTTATTTTTACTATGAAAAAATGAGCATTTTACACCATTGGCGTTTGGTGAGAACGCACCTTTGGTTAATGTAAACAAAAAAATTATGAATTTCACGACTTTTTTTCATAATTTTGGAGCGCTCGAACAAACCTATTTTATATAAAATTTCAATAAAAATATATTAGTAATTCGAATCAAAAATAATTTTATATTGAAATAACAAAAATTTAATATATGTTTTTTTATTAAAAATCAATTAATTAAATTCGAAAATGTATTTAGCTGTTATCATTATCTTTACTAAAAAAAGTTAAATTGACAAAAAATCTAATTGAAAAAAAATTAACAAACGTACTATTATTGTAATGGTACAAATTTTATTGATACATATTTTGACATTTTGAAATGGATTGAAAACAATGTTTTTGGAGAAAACATCCAATTTTGCTTAATTGGTTGTGAGCAATAATTTCACGAAAGCTCGATTGATACAGCGTATCAAGTAGAAAGTAGTCAGATTTGGGCAAAATAGTCCGAAAGTGAAAGGACTACATGTATGGTTGAAAAGTTGTTGCTAGACGTATGAAAAAAAGGTGAAATTTTCATTTATCACTTTTCTCCTAATTGGCTCTTGCCTTTTCCATTTCGCTTCATAAGTGGATTTAGCAAAAGCTTGATGAACCCGTCATGCCTAGATTGAATATTTCTCCCTAGGTACCCGAAGATCGTTCGCGTAGATTTTCATAATTTTCGTTTTTAGGAAGGCTTAAAATGTCGATTTTTTCAAAAACTCATTGAGAAAAGGAACAATTTTCCATTGAAAGAGTAGTAATATTATTTTTAATAAGTTTAAAAAAATCCAGATCTGCGTATTATTAAAATTTGAAACTGAAACTGGAACTTACTTACTAGAAGGCAAATGGTTTCAAATCAATTTCTTGTGAAAGGAGATAGACAATTATTTCGATAATTTCGATCTAGTTTGCAAGGAGTAAAGATGGATTTGGAAAAAAAAAATTGTTGAGACTGTACTGCAAAAACGTTTAGAAACCGATGTCGTAGAACTTTCCTATCTTGTCTAATCCTCTTACTATTTTAAAGCATAATTTTTGTAGTTTTGAACTCTATTGACTGCGATTTCTCTTTACTCTCTGTATTCTAGAAAGGCTCCTGTGTGGTGTTCTCTCTCATATTATATATCAGTAAAAATTATCGAAAATCACTGAAAAACAGTCAGAATTGCAGCACAGAAAAAAATCAGTGAAATTTTTTTTACTGAAAACAAATCAGAGAGAAAAATCAGTGAATATTCACTGAAAAGTCAGTAAAATTGATGAAATTTGCTGAAAAATCAGCGAAAATTCGCTGAAAATAAGCGAATTTTGCTGATTTTTTTCTGTGCTGCAATTCTGACTATTTATCAGTGACTTTTCACTGATTCAGAATGAGAGAGTAGTTGGTCAAGACGTAGGCGTCGTACCAGAAGTTTGGTGTATAGAAACTCTTCGTCATTCTACGTACATTGAATGAGACCACCAGTTCAATAGAGCTAACACAGAAGCATACTTTCTGTTGACGAAATCGGAAATACTGCAACTGGTTGGAGCGTCTATGAACACCTTTTGAACTCAGGGTCCATAAACTACCCGGCTAGTGACTTAGGTGTTCAGAACAAATCGTAAAAAAGCAGTGAAAAACTGGTGCGTGATTGCTCAATAATACTACATAGAATTGCAATCATCATACGCGACGTCTTCACATTAGACACGCAATTTCGACTCCAAAGACGATAATATATTACTGCGTACGATTAATTGGACTGAAACAATCCAAAATTTGCTGAAATGGTGACACCTAATAAAGGATGCCAGTTTATTGTACATATAAATTGTCCATTCGCGCCGTATTCCACTCTAATTTATTATTAATGGGTGAACCCAGAAAATTGGGTTATGGTTTCAGGTGTTGAAACCTAGCTACTGAATAGAGGGATAGATACCATTCCTAAAACTGAAATGGATGGTTTTAGGGATTTAGGTAAGTTCTACGACGGAGTTCAACGTTGAAAAAGAAAAGAGGAAATAAAACAAAAATTTTATACGTAAATTTGCCACTTTCTTGTACACCGACGAAGGTTTATTATTAGAAAAGTTGGTCGTATGGAAAGTACAACCTTTGTTATTTTCATATTTTCAAGGATTCGAGTTCGTCGAGTGATGAAGAATTTCATCACACAAAGAAAGAAATGTTTGGAAATTCCGTTTATCTCGAAATGAATTTCGTTTGTAATAAAGCGTGAAATAATTTACCTTTTGATGAAAATATCCCCGAGAATCGACTGGTTCTTTCACCCAAGCTGGAAAATTGATTTTCCTTGATATCTTATACAATGTATCAAGTTTTTTTTGAAAATTACTGATTTTTGGCGATAGAAAAAAAACAAAAACGTACTTACTTCTTTCACTCTGTATGCACGTTTCTTTCGTGTATCGGGTATACTAATTCTCTTCATCCATTTTTCTGATGGAATTTCAGAAAACAAAAAAGAATTGTTCATTGAACAATGATTTATTTGGAAATTTTCAATTTTTTCAAACTTTGAAGCGAAATGGCGAAGGCTTGAGAGTCGAATGGTTGAATGTACAGGCGGTTAGTTATGCCTCATTTATTTATTGATGTCATGCAACAACTTTTTTTCGACAGTCCTTTCAACCTTTCAAAAACATAACTTTGAAAAAATCTTATGTATGAATTTTCCACTTATTCGTTTTCAGAAATCAGAAACAAATCTACTCGAAATCGACTGAAATTAATATTTTGGAAAATGGTTCTGAATTTTAAACAATTTTTGAAAAATATGCAGATCTAGAATGACCCCAATGCTACTGTGATATGTATTTTCTCAAAATCCGGTATGTGGAGCCGGAAGATCATCTCTATTATTTTGATTTGCTGCCCAATTCAGCTTCGGTCGCAGCGTGCAAGGCGTCTAAAATCTCTGCCGCACAGTGCGAGATTTCAGGATTTGAGGCTGCAAAAATAGAATTGATGAAGTTTGAAAAAAAAAATGGGAACCAGGGGTTTTTTGGGGCGCTGATTCCGATTTTCAACTTTTTTTCATCCCTTCTGCTGACCCATCCCCCATACAGGGGGATGAAAACTCAAATTTTTGAAAAATACAGTGTTGGGCGTCAAATTATATGTTTTTTGGGGTACTGAATTTGATTTTGAAATTTTTTTATCCCTACTGCTAAACCACCCCCCCCCCTACAGGGGGATGAAATCCAAATTTTTTGAAAAATTCCATGTTGGGTGTCAAAATATATGTTTTTTTGGAGTGCTGAATCCGATTTTAAACTTACTTTCACCCCTTCTGTTGACCCACCCCCCGTACAGGGGGATGAAAACTCAAATTATCGAAAAATTCCATGTTGGGTGTCAAAATACATGTTTTTTGGAGTACAGAATCCGATTTCAAACTTATTTTCACCCTGTCTGTTGACCCACTCCCTGTACAGGGGGATGAAAACTCAAATTATCGAAAAATACCATGTTGGGTGTCAAAATATAAGTTTTTTGGGGTGCTGAATTCGATATTAAACTTTTTTCATCCCTTATGATAATGCATCCCCTATTCAACGGGATGAAAACCTCAATTTTGAAAAATGTCATGTTTGGTGTCAAAATGCATGTTTTTGGGGGTCCAAAATCAACTTTTGAACTCGTTTCCATTCCTTTTGATCACCCAGATAATCTTTAGAAGAATATAAACTCAAATTTTTAAAATTATTGTGTAGAATGTTGAAATATTTCTTTTCTTTGTATAAACTGATGGAAAAATTATTGGAAACGAGTTCAAAAGTTGATTTTGGACCCCAAAAACATGCATTTTGACACCAAACATGACATTTTTCAAAATTGCGGTTTTCATCCCGTTGAATAGGGGATGCATCATCATAAGTGATGTACTATTTTCACATCTTTTTTCACATAAGAAATATTTTCACATCGTTTTCACATCAAATCAAACCATTTTTGTTGTATTTAGTTCTCCTCACATCTTTTTCACATTTCTTGAAACCTTTTGAAATGCAAAATGAATTTCATATTTTCAAACAAAATTGGTAAAACCGCTCGTTCTATATCACGTCACAATACACATGTGTAGTATGTAGTTGATAGTCCTACGGAGCTGCTGCCCTCGTAATAGTGTGATCCTGGGAAACCAGCACTATAGGCGAGAATGTAACCGTACGGCGTGCGCGCGTTGACTACGATACCAGTGTAAGTATAATATGAATTGGGAACCTGCCATTCAGATAGCTTCATAGGTAGATGAATGGGAGGTTTCCAAGAAGTGTAATGGAACAGGCGGTTTTACCATTTTTTTTTTTTGAAATTATGCAATTCATTTTGCATTTCAAATGAAGGTTTCAAGAGATGTGAAAAAAATGTGAGGATAACTAGATACAAGAATAATGGTTTGATGTGAAAACGACGTGAAAATATTTCTGATGTTGAGAAGAGGTGAATAGTATATTGTAAGATATTTTTCATTTGTACCTACTTCTCAAAATCATCAATTAGTACTTTTACGTATAGCGTACGCGTTCGTGAGGTTCGTATATCGGGTCACGGAAGTTTACTTCCGCGTACTAGGACGCGGAAGTAAACACGAAAAACACTAAAAACCGTGTTAACAGCTCAACAATGAAAAGACGAACTTCCGATCCGCAAATTAGCAATGAAAACACGTACTTTCGATACAGTACAAATGAAAAATATATTGAAGCGAGAAGTATGTGAAATTATTTCACTTCAGAATAAGAGGAACTTGAAGTGAAAAACTTTCACATAATTCCTGATGAAAAAAGCTCACATCTTTTTCACCTTGAAATTTAAACAAGATTTCAACTGAAAAATATTCTCACATCATTTACTTTTTGATTTCATCTCACCTTGAAAAAATCATATCTTTTTCACTTCATATTTCAAACAAGATCTCAACTGCAAGAATTCTCTCCACATTTATACTTTGATTTCTTAAACATGCTATCAAGTGAAATAATTTCACATACCTAAGAAATATTTTCACATCGTTTTCACATCAAACCATTTTTCTTGTATTTAGTTATCCTCACATATTTTTCACATTTCTTGAAACCTTTTGAAATGCAAAATGAATTTCATATTTAAAAAAAAATTTGGTAAAACCGCCTGTTCTATATCACTTTACAACACATAATGTGTAGTAGTTGATAGTCCTACGGAGCTGCTGCCCTCGTAATAGTGCGATACTGGGAAACCAGCACTATAGGCGAGAATGTAACCGTACGGCGTGCGCGCGTTGACTACTATACCTGTGTAAGTACAAAGAAATGTGTTAGAACAGGCGGTTTTACCAATTTTTTTTTTTTTGAAATTATGCAATTCATTTTGCATTTCAAATGAAGGTTTCAAGAGATCTGAAAAAGATGTGAGGATAACTAAATACAAGAAAAATGGTTTGATTTGATGTGAAAACGGTGTGAAAATATTTCTTATGTGAAAAAAGATGTGAAAATATATCGAAGTGAAAAGTATGTGAAATTATTTCACTTGATAGCTTAAAATACATGTCTTAGTTCATTAAATTATAAATTATTCAAAAAAAATTTCCTTCGTTGCGCTTGGGGTAATTTACACTGGTTCTTTTTACAGAATTTGTTTAAAATCTTGGGTTTTTTGGAAACTTATTTTTTAATGAGCTGTGATGAGAAAGAAATGCCATGATGCCTTTGACCACGGTGTTGAAAAAAAAGGGAAGGGAATGGAACAGAATTCGAAATTATTAACTATGTTTTGGAAAACATGAATGAGGGAAAAGAGGTAAATTTTTATCTTTTGAAGCTCGGTTTTCGCAAAAATTTTCGCCCTCGCTTCGCTCGGACTCATGTGTTTCTCATTTTTTTTAAGACTGGAGTGAAGAAATTTTTGAATTTCAAGCCCGGAAAAATCCGAATTTTTATTCGCTTGATTTGGTAGACACCCTGGCATAATTTAATTAATTTTTAAAACTTGATTTTGCGTTGGAATACTTGGTTTTTTTATTTAAGAAATTTGTTCTGTGGATAATAAATTCGAATTTTCAAATTTTTGTGGTGAGAGGGAATTGGATGGGTTCAAAAATTGTCAGAATTGAATTTGAATATTTTTTTTACCCCGAAGAGGAGCATCTCAAGATCTTCGGTAAAAAATATCTAGTGATTTTGAAAAAAAAATCGTTGGACCCCCTGCATTTTGTATCATTTTTATGTGAAATTCGGGATGTAAGTAGCAAGTACATCATGTGAAAAATTACCCCCTCCTCTCCCTGGCTCACGAATATTATATTTAAAAGACCTGGAAAAATTCGAAAAATTAGTCTGGAAAACCTGAAAAAGTCGGGGAAAATCATTTTTGAAATATAGTGGACACCCTGATACCCTGAATGATGAATGAAAATAAAATGTTGAATTTTTTGTTTGTTCCTGATATCCCTAATCACCATTTTTAGATTTTCAACGTTTGCTTCGCTCAAATATATATTCCCGATTTCTTGAGTTGGGAAAAGAGTTCGAAAAGGGGGGTAAGAGAAGTAAATTTTCGAAAATTCGAAAAATTCAATTTTTGAATTTTGGTTGGCACCTTGCACGATACCCTTTTTTCGTAATGTTGATAGAATCGGGGTGGGGGCAGAATAGTAAGAAAACATTTTTTATCGTTGCTTAGCGAAAGCTTCGCTACTATAAAATTTGGTCACTTCTTGCGATTTTTCGGTCGTTCTTTACCTTGTTTTGGGCCTCTTGAGAAACTTTTGAAAAAAAAACAGGATCCTTGTATCTGATATAATTTCCATGCTTTCTATTGCGAGGTGAAATCCCGAACAATTTTTCATTTCGATTCGCATCCTCGCGGTTCAAAGGGAACGGCGATAAAATTGCGTAAATTTTACCCTCGGTTAGATTTTAATCGAATTCGAATGAATTTCTAAACGGGTAAATCTTTGGCGCGACGCGATTTCCAAACTGCAGCCTGTTTCTCGATATGATATTCTCGTATTTATGAAAAATCCCGAGGCGTTCGCATCAAAGGAGAGAGAGCTTATTCGTAGGAGTTGTAGAAGCAGCGGTATGCGGCAGTCGATACCATATCTTTAGATACACCCTTTGAAGGTGAAGAGAACGACTGGCGAAGAAGGGTAGGTATTCGTTTATAAGCGTTTATAGGCGAAATACTGCTCTATTGCTGGAGAAAAAAAGCTCAAGCTTGTTTTTTACGACGCCGAGTATTTACATGGGGTGCAGATAATGGCACGCGCGGGTAAAATCGTTTGATTAAAATTTGCTTAAGCATACTTTATTGGCATTTTTCTTTTTGAAAATTTCATTTTAAATGTTTTCATATGGAAATTTTTTGTACAGCATTAACGTATTTATCAAGTGTATCGTTAAAATGTATCGAGCGTTTATAAACAACGATTTCTTTCTACTTTTTTGACTGAGTCGAAATACACAGTTGAAATGGTGGTCCTTTTTTTGCGATTCATTCATCCCCCCTCCCCCTCCCAGGGGTTTCTTTATCAATCGTTGATAACCTTCGTTTTTTTTTCACTCTGGTCTCTGGAACAACATCAAAGCAATACGAGTATTTCTTTTCAAAGAGTTTTTTAATTTATTAAATTTTCGACTGAGAGTAAATTGACTATCGAAAATAAAGCTTCGATTAATCGGCGAGTAACTTTATTCCCGATGTAATTTCCAATTTACTTTTTACCGTTGATTTATTAATACTTTTCAATTTGTCAAATGACTGCGTTTATTTTTAATATAATCAGAAAAAATCGAAGGTGGAACGTTCGAGTTGCTTTTTCAGGTGTACCATTTAAATTGGAAATTTTCGGGTATTTTTTCCCAAAGCTATACGCGAATCACGCATCAATTGTCGTATAGTGAAAATCGTCGACAATGTAATTACAATTTCGACTTTCTTTTTTTACACCGATGTCATCTTGAATAGAAATGGCACGCATTTCAACGTTCTATAGGGTGAAAAGTGTTCTGGCGTTGGAAAAAAATAGTTTTTTTTGGGAGTACGTTGTATTTATAAATTGTTCGACATGTGCTTGGCAATTTCAAAGGTAACAATGGTGCTCGAAAAGGTTGACATATTGAAAAGCTTCGGTTACTAGTAATTTAAAACGAATGAAGAGGAAAAGGCGAACGAATTGGAATACGGAGAGGAATGGAAATTCACAAGGCAGAGAGGTGTCGAGTCTTTTAAGTAATTAAAAAAAAAACGAATAGAATTAAAAACTAGTCTCGCGGTGCTGCGGTTTTTTCCTCGAATGTGTATTTAATCGAAAATATGCGAGGATTTTTTTCACCGAAGCTCGCCTGTAGAAATTGAACAAAGCAGAGGTGCAGGGGAGGTGGCTCTATAACGAGTTATTTTCTCGCAGTACACATTATTATTTCGGTGTACGAATGAGTAGTATAGGAAAAAAGAAGCGAAAATCAATTCTAACTCATTTGAATCCCTCGATTCCCCTCTGCCTACGGTTGAGCCCAGGTATTGCAGCTCGTTTTTCGCATAAAGTACGGTTAAAAGTTACGCTTTATGCGACCGATGCGCTGGCGTGTGATTTATATTTGGCTAACAAATTATATACTACCTAGCAGCAGATTTGCAACACATCGCGGAGCTCGCCGAGCCCGTTGTTTTCATATATATTTTTTTTATGCATCCCTTTCTCCGGGCGTCGAGTCGCGTTTTTTAGGGAGAGAAATACACACCTTGACGCCAACTGGCTCTCGGGGTAGCTTATTTATAAACGGAACAAACATAAAATACCTCTTCCGCAGACGTGCGCTGAATATATTTTTTCTCTTCAACTTTGCTAATTTCGTTTTAAGAAAGCCATTAAATCTGAAGCGATTTTTCTCCTTGGGCCGAAAAAAAAAAGGTACGTGTATAGCGAGACGTACGACGAGACTGAACGTTACCCCCGTTCTCGATCGGCTCGTCAACGTTTCCCCCCTTTTATAGACTGCTGCGGTAGGAAAATACGAGTTGGAAATTTTCACGTGCCTTCGAGCTAATATAAAATGATTTACTCGCGAAAGGAAATTTTCTCTTGATATCATCGCTCGTCGTCGTCGACTCGTTAAACCGCAGCCCGAGAAACCGAATTTTAATGCATTACGCGATACTTATGCATTAATTTTCGCCTTATGTAGGTCCCTGTCTCCTCTTTGTACCCGTGCTCTGTTTGGGTAACCGAGTCGACTACTAAATGACGCGGTTTTCAAGTTCGACTCCCCCTTTTTGCCATTATTTTTCGTTCGGTGTTATCTGCTGCGATGGAAAGAAGTTCGAGTCTTTATTGGGAAATAATGACTGAAGTTTTTTTTCAATTAAGTGCTTGGTACGAATGGTCGATGGCGAGTGATGGGAATGGCATTGGGTGGAAATTACCGGACGGTGGAATTCTAAAGTTGGAATGAGAGTTTATTTGGAGGGTTTTAATGAGCGAGTTTTTTTTTTGTATTTTTTTGAGTTTTTTTTTGAACAATTGGTGAAAGTTTTTATTTTGGTTAAGGATGTAGAAATGGAATGGGAAAAAAGAAAGAACCCGCTCATTTCTGAATCAGTGAAATTTATCAAAAATCACTGAAAAACAGTCAGAATTGCATCACAGTAATAAATCAGTGAACATTTTTTCATTGAAAGCAAGTCAGTAAAGAAAAATTACTGGATATCAGTGAAATTTCTCTAAAAACAACTCAGTGATATTTATAAAATTTACTGAAAAATCTGTAAAATTCTTTGAATAATCAGTAAAAAATCGCTGAAAATCCTGTGCTGCAATTCTGACTGTTTATCAGTGATTTTTCACTGATTCGGAGTGAGAGAACTGAGAACTGGTGTACAATCCAAATTCGAAAAAGGGCTCTAGAAAATGAAATTTTTTCAGGGTAAAATATCTCATCTCTTGGATCAGTATTTCAAATAATGACCATTTTGAGTGGTACCGTGAGGGACTAAGCCTCGAAAATCCTTGTAGTTTTTTTTTCTTCATTTTTATACGCTTTCCGAGTCAGGATTTGTGTCATTTCCCTTTGGACATTTGCACAATATCATCATAATAATTATGGTGTTTTGAATGCCTTATTTAATAAAATTGATTTCATTCATTGGTATAAAAATAGCTCTGGGAACGATACATGTCTTCGAGGAATAAAAAAAATTCATATTTACGAGTAGTTGAAATCGTTTTGTATCCAACTACCAAATTTTTGAAGAACGTCTGGCGCAATAGCGTGCTGCGAATTTTTCAAGTTGATCGTATGAACAGAATTTATCAGAAACCAGAAAGTAGACTTGATGGGATTTTTTTCGTAGTATATGATTACGACGAGGTGTAAGTAAGGCCATTGTTGGGCAATTTTCCAATATCTCGAGCTGTCTGCAATCCAACTGTCCATCGTCTAGCTATTTCATTTCTAACCTTTTCATGGTGATATTTTTAATCATTATTGTAGTAATTATTGGCATCGGGTTGGGAACAAGGAACTGATTCAAAAAATCAAAATTGAAAGAAATAGATCTTTTAAACTCACTTATCAAGTGCCTACAAATGATTTTTAGAATGGCATATTTTCAAATTCGTCAAAATTTCCAGATCATCCAAATTGATCCTTTGTCAGGTGAGAATGATTCGCTGATTTTTTCTCTCCTTGCAATGTGGTCGACTACCTGTTGTACTGAAATTTTGATGAAAATTAAAATGTCTTTGAAAATGTATAATTTTTGGTATTTCTAAACCCCAATTTTCATCCAAGTTCCACAAGCTACTTTAGTGGCATTGAAGAGTTTCATTTTTTCCAAGGCAAATGATATGGAGACAAAAATGGTTGAGGTTTTCAAAAAATTGAAAAAAACTTATTTTCGAGTTGTCATTATTTTGAAAGTTTTCATTTCACGTCTAAGTTTAATTTTTGAACGAGAAACAGCTGTGAAAAATTCTACACCTCCCAAAATGAAAAGAAAAGGTTTTAAAATTGGATAAACAATTTTCTCTTAAAAAAACTGAAAAAACTTCACTTTTTTAAAAAAAGTCAAAGCATTTTTTTGTGATTTTATAAAACAATGGAAGTGGGGGTTCGAAACATTATGGCAGTCAAAAAGTGTAGGAAAGTTTGGTTGTAAGTTGGGTCAAGATGTTTTTCTCTGTGAACATGAATGGATTGTGGGCTGGAAAGGTTGGTTTAACTGCCAATGGATACCAGAATTACTGCCATACTCAGAATTCTTTCCATCAGAAATTCTAGAAATTTGAAGCCGATTTTGAGAGAAGGGGTCCTCGGACAGATCGTTGATCTCGACAACGAATACCTACTAGCCTGGTTCGAATTAGCACACTTCCTAAAGCTTCGCCAGTCAATTTTATTGTCTTTTTTTCCTCGTGAGAAGGTGAAAATATTCAACACACGTCTTCTTTCGACGTCGTGTCGCTCACGAAGCATTCTAGAAAATACATTTATGTAAAAGTGACAGTTTTTTTTCGCTGTTACAAATCAAGGTTTCGTTTGGTTTTTATTTGAAAATTCAACTCGAGCAATTAAATTTATTTTCATCCTTGGCTCAAGTATGCTGACAGGCTGTATTCGGTACGGTGCGTTTTACCTAATTTGCTGATCGCGGTGCGTCGAATATTTCGAATATTAATTGAAAAAGATTTCACAGCTCACAGCATAAAGACATAAAATATTGTACGAAAATATTCTCACATTTTAATCAACTTCGAGCTTGAGCTCTTACCTCAGCTTGATTTTACATCCCATTGTACTTGAAAATTTCAACACAGACGTCCATTTTGTAGATTATCTCTTCGTAACACTTTCACGACTCTTCGTCGCGTATAATTGAACGAAGCTACACGTAGTGCTACAATATTTTTAATACATTAAAAAAGAAAAAACCAAACTCAATGAGGCTGTTTTGCATTTTGCAATCATTAATTGAAGCGGAGGCGAATCGCGAGCGAACCACGAAGAGGCTTTTTTTCACTCCAAGCCCTTCCTCTATCGTTCTCACTCGACGGTGTATCTGTGTATAGTTTTTAGCACAACGATGAGTAATATTTTTGCATTATACGGCGGTAATCCTTTAGCGAGAAAAGCAAGCAATAGGTTTTATCTTGTTTTTGCCTTGTCACACAGATGATTAATGTTGAAAGAGAGCGAAAAAATACCCCAAGTTTAGTGTCGGTACATTCGAAAAGTTGTATTGTTTTATATGAGAAAATGTATATAATGCGCGGCGTTGTTTGCGTAAGATTTCACGTCAACTTTACTTCTACACGTTTTACCTTTGCTCTTCGGAGTCTGAGCTTTTGTGCCGAGTGGTTTTCACAACGCTGCTGCTGATGCTGACGCTGAAATGGTCGAAAATAAGTTCCTTCATCAGTTTGGCTCCTGCCATAAGTTAACTTTAATCTACTTTCAGATTTTCAAAAAAAAAGAAAGTATGGCCTTTGATTTTGTATGGGGCTCAAGTCATTTCTCGAAAGGGTTGATTTTACATGGAAAAAACTTGCATAGGATTTTGTTGTGATTGTTCTCGACAAAAAAGGACTTATATCCTGGTAGTTGATATCTTACACATTCATCTTCATAAACCCAAATTTCAAAAAGAACAATTACATCGAACTCAAAATTGTTTTGATGTATATAGAGGATCAAATTATCAAAATTCTGTCTTAATGACCTAATATTGACACTAAGAATATTTAAAGATAAATTCATGGTAGCTACAAAACAAAAACAAAAGTAATGACTTTGTTCGTGATAACTACTTTGATGCAGAGCCGGCGGATCTTTTTTTTCTCCGTAGGTGCTCACACTCTGGGGGGAGGAGCCCGGGCTGAGGGCGAAGATATTTTTCAACCCTAAAAATTTTCCCTCAAAATATTTTCAAACTCTAAAATTTTTTCCCCTGAAACAAAATTTTTTATAATTTCTGAAATTTTTTCCCTCCAATTTTTTTCTCAGGTCTAAAATTTTTTCAATTGATAGGTATTTTTTTCAAAAATACATATTTTCCAACTGGAGAAATTTTTTTAATATTGAATATTTTCTCAAACTTGTTTAGTTCTCGAAATTTTTTCCCAAAATTTTAATTTTTGCAGCTCTTGATTTTTTTTTAAAATTCTAATTTTTTAGCTCTTGAATTTTTTTTCAAAATTTCAATTTTTTCTCAAATTTTTTTCCTGCTCTAAAATATTTATTGTTTAAAATTTGTTTGAAAAAATATATAAATATCAATAAATGAAAAAAATGTTGGTAAATGAAAATTGAAAAAAAATTTTGAGGAAGAAATTTCAAGAGTGGGAAAATTTTTTGAGTCAGATGAATTGAAATTTTGAGAAAAAATGTTGAAACCTGAAAAAATTGAAATTTTGAGAAAATAGTACAGACATGAACGATGATTTTTTATTATAGTGCTGTCAAGGTGCTGTAAATCAGAAGTTCTAAGGTGAAAGTGAAAAGTTTTTAGCCGAAAGTTTGTTCACATATAACTAAAAGCTGAAATGAGAGAATGCTGAAAGCTAGCCAAAAGCTAGCTGTATGAATCGAAAAGCAAAAAGCTAAATCCAAAAGTCTTATTTTTGCAATTTTCAGCCAAAAGCCAAAACCAGGAGTTTTATTTTACGGCTTTTCATTCCTGGATTTCAGTTTGGTGTAACATTTTTCATTTTTCTTGGAAAATTTGGTATCATTGTAATTGAGTTTCAAAATTTTTGTTAACAGCACTTTTTAAAAAATCCCTGTAGGTGCTCGAGCTTGAGCACGCCAGCACCTCCTTGAACGTGTTGTAAAGCTTGCTGATTTTTCTGTTGTTTGCAGCTCTTTCGATTTTGAAATAGAGTCGAATTCTCAAAGAATCGAATTTGTGGGAATTTTTTTCCCCCTTCAAAGTAGATTGAATGGATTTTACCTATTGAAACAATTATATCAAACGTTCATTAAAATTATGCGCACCTACTTAAATTTATTTCAAACAATCTCAAATAAGCACCAGAGCTAAAAATACTTACAATATGAATGGAAGTACCAAGGTGACGTTAAAACTCAAGCTGCAATTTCTCGAAATTTGTAGATTTTTCTTTTCGATACTTCTTGGCATACTCCATCCACAACCCTGCGCCTTTTCTTTGAGGAGAGGATTTTTTGGAAGTACTTACAATATACTTTTTCGTCTGTCTCCTAGAATGTTCTGTTTACAACTTTACAACTTATGCAGAGGTTTTAGGTATTCATCACACGAAATTAAAATATTCTCAGCTTACCAAAGCAATCTTTTTGATGAAATGTTTCAATGTATTTAAATTTCATGTGTGATTTCGAACGGACAGCTTTTTTCCATCGCTGGTGTGATAATCTCATTGTAACACAGCTAGAATAGGTCATTTGTAATTAATAATTATGACCAGTATAATCTTACTTCCCATGGCTACTTTAATTTTAACGTTTGATAGAATTGCACTCTCTAAATCTGAATCAGTCAAAAATGCCAAAATTGACTGATGAAACAATTCCACTGATTCCCCAGTTGATCAGTGACATTTTACTGCCAATCAGTGAAAAATTACCGATTCTATCAGTGAATTTTCATTATTGAATCAGTAAAAATTAATTCACCGATTGAAGTCAGTCAAAATTTACTGATTCAATCAGTGAATTTTCATTGTTGAATCAGCAAAAATAAAAATTCACCGATTGAATCAGTCAAAAATAAAAATTCGCTGATTGAATCAGTTATTAATTACTGATTCAAACAGTGAATTTTTATTTTTGCTGATTCAACAATGAAAATTCACTGATTGAATCAGTAAATTTTTTTACGGATTTCTACGGTGACATGATTCCGGCTTTTTAATCAGTCAATTTTGACTGATTCAGATTTAGAGAGCAGATCTTACCAAGGCATATACTTCTCGGACCCCTGTTTCTATTATCTATGTGGGCAATATCTTTTTTATTGACTCCCAAGCCTGGCACAAAGATTATTCTACCTCTAGATGTCTCTAATTCATTCAAGCCAATCTTCATCATGTGACTTTTGTTTACTAGGTAGTTGAAGAATTCGACTGAACCGAAACTTATTAATGTTTCCCAACCATTAATGGATTCTTGATAGCATTGTAGATGTATTCAAGAGCGTTGAAGGTTTTAAATTCTTTTCTCTTCTCTTTAAAAATTGGAAAAATTGGAAAAAATTGGAAAATTTATTATCTTGAGTTCATTTTTGCTGAAAATGTTCAGTTTTTGGAAAAAAAATCAATGGTTTCTTACTTCGAATGAGTTGAAATATCGTTGAAATGTTTACAAATTTTTACAGGGTGGATAGTTTTCATAATGATTCTCATCACTTGAGGTTATTTCAATCCATTTCAAACAATTTTCTTTCTTTTTTTTCGAGTGAATTATTTCATTATTTTAAATCACTTTGACGTGGTTTCGGAGGGTTTCAAGAGTATTTCACTCAATTTTTATATTTGGTTCCCAAGTTTTATGTATGTGAATGATGTTTCTAATATTTTCAAGTGTTGTAAGGTGGAGTGAAAAAAACTTACCTCATGATTTTAGATTTTCTGAAAAAAAAACTAATGTACTGTAATGTCTAATCCGCCGTCTGAACAACGCATTGCAAGGAATATAGGTCTCATCATCATGGTATAGTTCGTCGGTATTGATGTGTGTGTGTGCGTGTGTGTGTGTGTGTCATGAGGTATAATTTTTTATAGCATGGCTGATAATTCCAATGGTGATGATAACTCGGACATCAAATGGGAAGATGGGGTGGAAATTCCATGACCCGATAATGGATACTTTTAAAAAAAGAAAAAAAAAAGAGGAGGCTCAGGTCGAATTTGATGTAACCTGATATCACAGTGCGGGCAAATTCGATAGACCATCAGAGCCCTTGAAAAAATATAAATAGAGATTTTTTGTTTTTATTTTCAATGTTTTTCGTTATATTTTTTTTGATTTTTCACTGTTTTCTTAGAAAAACTAAAATAAAATTAAGGAACTCAAAAAAATTGTTAAATAAAGAAAACAAAATTAAAAAAGGAACTCAAAAAATGAAAAACTAAAAAAGAAAATTAGTAAGGAACTCAAAAAGATTAAAAGATGAAATTGTTTTTCGGAGTTTTTTTTAATTTTCAAAATTACTGAGTAATTTGAAAAAATCCTCACTTACCTACATTTAAATATTTTTCTTCTTATATATGGCGAGATAATCAATTCGATTTTCACGAAGTCGATTATAATAATTAAGTACCCGGAATGAGGAAAAAACCCACCTCATTACATTACATAATCAGTCTAGATATTTTGCTCACGTTCGAAAAACATTAGTCAACTCGACTCCACTTGGAAAATAAGAGCAAAAAATCTATTTCTCGTAAATATTCTTTACCGCGAATAATTTCACAAAAAGTACAAAACACGTAGCAATTTTCACGCCACCCTGGCTCGAAATTTCGAACCAAGTAAAAATCATGAAAACGCAATTTTGCCTCATTTACAAAATAGACTACGCAACCGTTAAGACTTCGTGTAATCAGTATTCCGCGAGGAATTAGAACATGCAAAAACTAGGGTTACCTACAAAGGTAGGACCAATGACGTTGCGTCGTTTTTTTTCCAAATCACCCAAGGGTTACTTTTCGTAATTAAATATTGATTAGAGCTTGTGTTTCGTAGCGAATAAATTGAAAATCGTATTATTACAGCGTAGCTAATTTTTTAATATTAATGACAATACGATAAAAAGGAAAAATTTTCCCAATCTTATTTTAAAAGCTAATTTTTGAAGGAAATCTTTACTTCGACGTAAGAATACTAATGGTGTCAGGTAACTTTGGGGGTTTCTTGAAATTACACTTTTTCAGCTTCAGGGTACAAGGTCAGTATTTTTTTTTTTTTTGAAGAAGTACCAGTAAAATAAATGTATTTGGTTTACAGAGGTACGACTTTTTCCAAGGACTAAAAACTTTTTGAAGAAACGTCTGTTCTAAAAATTGATGGAAAAAATTCTCTTCGAAAATAAAAAGCCATCCAATGAGAATCTCGAATTACTCGTGTTTATTCATCCGTAAAAAAATCAATTTTTCAAAAAAAATTGGTCACAGTTTAAAACAGCACAAAACGTTAACGAGACAGAAAAAATTTCCACCGTAAAAATAAAATCAACTTTCATCCACAAAGTAAAAACTACGTAAGTTTTAGGCTGGGAAAAATAACTCCGGTAGCTGTTCGTTTAGTTGTGGGAAAAAATCCCATAGAAAAAAATTAATCGCTCGGAATTCTAGATATTTAAAAGCCAAAGAGGAACAAGTCTAGTAATCTTCAAAGGATTCGGCGCGCTGAAATTCTACATAATTCGATAAATTATGCCTTAGGTTTCCTTCTCGTACAACAATACGATTTCGCGAAGGTAAAACCTGGAACTAAACCAACGTGAAATCTTGGCTAAAGAATGCAACAAAAGTAAAAAGCCTTGCGAGCTCGGCAAACCGAGCCGAATGAAATTATGAAATTCGCAATTCGTCGTCTCGTCGTATATTTTAAAAGCATTAGGAAACCGGCACCGGGAACGCAACTGTTCATTATTTTTTATCCTAAGCGAGCTTCTGTTTTAGTACAAAATTACTTTCCAGATGCTGACGCTGGCGGCTACAAAGCTGTGAAATTTTAACAATACTGTTTACATTTGTACCGATGACGATTGAAAATATCTCGACATTAACGAAATTTTCGTTCGAATGGAAAAAAGTGTATAATTCGAAATTACCCCGCGGGCGACGAGTGACAGCAAAGAAAAATTAATTCCGTTCAAATACGCAGGTACCCGGTAGCTATACGTTTAGAATTTTTATATTACGTCTTTTGGAGTAAAAAAATCGAAATTTTAACGCCCCCTATTTTAAGCGTCATCGCGTTTTTATCAAATACAATATCGTTAAATTAAATTTCACCTTATTAATTTAACGAGTACACGTCGGCGTAATGAAATTACAACTTTTTTCCTATTTTTCTTTTCTCCTTGCTAATACTTAATCAAAACACGTGAAATTTTTCGCATAATATTCAAAATAGAATTCCCCTTGTTACAAAAATTCTCGGATAAAAAATGTGTACCTCGAAAAAAACCTACTCGGTTTTTATTCGATTACAACGAAAAAAATTCTTCTTTTAAAATACCACACTTACGAAAGCGTAACGTGAAAAAAATTCCGCAAGTTCATCGTATAACTGTACTTAGCTACGTTAATAAAACACGAGGGACAATATTTTTTCCTTTATATGAACAACGAGCACTTGAAATATTTTCAACGAGCTGGAATCATCTCACAGACAATAACACTAAAGAGTTTTCCCCGTAGGTTAACTCGTCGGTTTTTTTCAACGTAGACTTATGTTCTAGTTGAAGTGAGTTTCCTTGGTAGGTCATTGAACATAATGAAACGATTTACTGATTGAATTGCCGTTATTATTGGTTAATTTTTAGTTGCAGAGCTTTTTGCTCGAGGGTACTCGAGTAAATCGATGAGACATCTTTAAATAACTCAAATGTTTTTGAAAATGAGATGAAAACTGTGTACAATATTATTTGTGTTTTTCATTCTGAAGCTTTTTCCTTTGAAGAAAAACTCACAGTTTTTGGAAATAATTCGTTTTTTCTACTCTGAAAATTATTGATGCCTTAATTTGGGTTATTTGGTTTCCTTAATAAGTGATTTTGTTCTTATTTCCTGGGAATAATTTGTTTTTTGGAATTTTCTTCGTACAATTTATTGTTTTTCCTAAATTATTTGGGATATTGCTGTTTTTTCAATTTTTTTCACTATGAAATTTGAGTTATTTTGTAATCTTTACTTCTTTGTTATTTTTTTTTACCACTTTTAAGTTTTTTTCCCTTAATGATTTACTTAAGGTTTATTCTTGAAATGAATCTATAGTTCTTCGGTTTCCTTATTGCAAATTATTTTGTTTTGTTTTTCATAGAATGATTTAATTTGTTCTTTTCCAGATGTGACTGTTCCGCTGGTAATGGTTCCATTTGGCTGATCAAAAATTTTTGAGGGAAATGTATTTTTAACAAAATTTTTGAAAAGAACTAAAAATGAGTTTCTGCTTGATTCGGACTCCTTATTTGAGGGTATGCTGTCGCTTGTTATCAGTGAAAAATTTGGGATCGTGATATCTTGATGATTGACGAATAAAATACTTGCTCTGTAGTTGTAAAATGTACTTTAGAACAACTTTATCTTTTGAAGTATTTTGAGATATTTTCAAAAATTTTCTTCAATTTTTAGAAAAAAAAAATTGAAAAAATTGGACAAAAATTTTATTGTTGTTTGTCTAATTTTTTCCAAGAATTTCTTTTTTTTTCAAAGACGGGAGAGAAATTTTGAAAATATCTCAAAAAATTATGTTGTTCCAAAGCACATATTAAATTTTCAGAACGTTTTATTTAATAATGCTCAAGATATCACGATCCTGAATTTTTCTACTGATAAAAAGCGAGAGCATACTCTTAACTACTACCTGTAAAAATTTTAATCCTCAAATTGTTTATATGGGGGGGGGGGGGTGTCGTTGAAAGTACATTCGAAGTTTTTTTTTGGAATGGGTCCACTTGGTCGATTATTTAAAATATGACATTCTTTAAGTGGTTTTCTCATATGGTCGGAATTGAGTTTTAAACATGGGGACCCTTTATGAGTGTTACTTGATACATCACATCAAACACTTTGGTGCCTAAAAAGTTGAAAATTCTCGAAATAAGTTTTTTTTTACCCAAATTGCACTTTTTTTAATTTGAAAAACTTTAAGCTCATTTTTTTGAAGTTGTGAAATTTTTTATCAATTTTCTCATCCAGAATTTTTATATTATTCAAGTATGTAGATAATATTATTTAGCAAGAATAAAACAAAAGAATAGGAAAAAAATGTAAATACGTATAGGTAATAATGACTTCATTATTTTACCTATATTTACATTTTTTTTCTATTCTTTTGTTTTATTCTTGCTAAATAATACATACATATATCTACATACTTGAATAATATAAAAATTCTGGATGAGAAATTACATAAATTATTACCTACAATTAAAGAATTATTTATTATTATATTTATAAAAAGGATAAAATTGAATAAAAATTCAATATTGGGCTTTTTTGAAAATGGGGGGGGGGGTCATAAAAATAATCGAAAAAATATAATGAAAAATGGAAAAGCTAATTCGGTAGAAAGACATTTTTTGTCATTTCTTTTGTTTTTTTCTTCAAATGATTTTTATGATATATTTGTGGTAATTGATTTCGCCTCTGTAGGTAAATAAAATCGATTCTTTCGTTTTTCCTCAATTAATTTGATTATTTGTTTTTTTGAAATCGTTTCGTTTTTTGTTTTTTTCTTCCAAAGTACTTCGTTTTTTGGTTTCATTCTGATGATGATTTGGAATTTCCTGTAAATACCTAATCGTTTGTTTTCAATTTTTATTTTTTTTGGTTTCTAATCTAACTGTTGTAAGAATCGATTTTAAAACAATGAACAAAAATAATCAAACAAATACTCAATGTAAAAATCGTCTTGTTGATAATAAGTTTAAAAAATCAAATTTAATAATCATGGATTCTTCATGATAATTTTCAACAGAATGAAAACAAAAATAGAATAATTTTGTTATCTAAACAAAAAATAATAATGTACCCAGCAGTACATATTTGAAAGGAAGAATTTTCACAAAACGACAGCCAGTAGTATCTTAAAATTTATGTCGCCCCATTCTGATTCATATTTAAGAAAAAAGTCAAAATTTAGACTTAGTGAAGATACCAGTTGGGTTAATTGATCAAAGTTTATAGTCACCGTTGGCGAATGCTCAGAATTGGAACTAGTAGGACGATTAAAAAATTTGGTCGGCATTGTTACCATTTGGCGATGTCGTCGGAGTCGGCGTAGGTAGGTGTCTGAGTTCGATTGAATGTTCAACCTTGCCCAGGCGGACTTTTTTCGGCGACATTACTACTGTATCTAAGGAAATGATAATTTTACCAAATCCCGGCCATCGAGCCTCCATTTTCGTAAGAATCGATTTTGAAACAATGAACAAAAATAATCAAATACTCGATGTAAAAATCATCTTGTTAATAATCAGTTTAAAAATTAAATTCAATAATCATGGATTTTTGATAATAGTCTAGGGCCAATCATAGAAAAAAATGAGTTTCCGTGGACCCTAAGAGTATACCACGTACCGGCGGTTGATTATTCATTATTCGGACCTGCTGAACACGACTAACCCGCCGGTAGGACGAAAAAGTTATGCAAAGTTGCTCAAAATTGAGCTTGAAGTTCAAAAGTTCACATTTTTTCAAAAAATCATAAAATTGCTTAATTTAATCGTTTTTTGGCTCATTTTGAAAAGAATTTCTTTCGTTTTCTCGTGATGCATTACTTGAAACTTTCCTCAAATTTGAGCAAAATACTCAAATGTTGGTTTTTCTTTGAACTTTTGAATCCTGTTAGCAACAAACTGAGCGCACTAATTGAAAATTTTGTTGAAATAACCATTAAATTCTCTACTCAATGAGCTATTGGGGAGCTTTCTAACTTGAGTTTGGGCTGAGTTAATCAGTTTTTTGTGACAAAGTCACTCAACTCGAAAAATTTTGAAACCCCGAGAATTTGTTTACAATGAAATAATAAGTTGAGATATTGCAATGTTGATAATCTTGAATTGTCAAAACGATTGGTTTGAATTTGGGTTTATTCAAATTTGAGTGAAGCACTCAAATTTTCTCACTGAATCATCAACACAGGTTGTCATATATCGTTTTAATATGATTTTTTGCGCCGAATCCGATTTTTTGTTCAAAAATTTCTTTGAACAAAAATTTCAACCCCCCGAACACCCTTACACTCTCCCAGGCGTGAATATCGCAAGTTTGTGGAATAATTTTTGCTTACGTAGGATTTATTCTCCCGTTTCTCTCATTTGCAGATGCACCACTATGTGGCGCAGTGCTCGAGTGCAGGTGTGGGGCAACTTTTCCCCGTGGATGAGAGGTCACTGAATCGTTCCTTACATCGCACGTTGGACTTTCTTCCTCACATCTTACCGGACCCCATCTCAATCGCACCTTACACTGCAGGTTGACCCAGAGAGCCAAACTGAGCTTGGTGAAAACTAGCCCCGCGACGAAGACGCGCCAGTCTGGGGACTTGAGTTTACAGAGGCTAGTTTCTGATGCCGGGATATCAACCGGACAGCATATATTGTGCATGTAAACTCTTCTGGAGGGAATTCCGAGGGAACAAGGACTCCAGCAAGTGTGTGGACACTTTCTGGACCCTCACCCTGAGTATCTGGCATTTCTGCATCTAATTTCAATTGCAAAATTTTTGCCCGGTCTAAATGTTTAACTTCGAAGATATTAACAATTGAGATTCGTTTTTGTTTACCTGGTCAAATATGACAATTTCATCTCCAGAAATAGTTCACATAATTTGCAGTAAACTTGATCAAAAAAATACACAATTACACATGACCATTTTCGAAACCATGTTTAATTATCTCATCTAAATTAGAAAAAGCTTCTTCTTGAGGGTCATTTTTTTCGTTGGAAATAGATTTACTAGTACTAGACTAAATACAGTTTCTATAACAGGACTAATGGTACAGTGCATTATGTGCCATCAAGTCTACCCCTGCAATACGACAGCCTAACGAACTATTAAACTTCCCGAAAATATGAATTTGTTGTTCACCATCCTTTGTTAGAACTTGCGACAGTTTTGGTTCGGCAAATTTACGTTTTTGACAAAAAATGCAACAAGAACAGTTGACTGGTACTCGAGGTGGCCTTGTAGACTCAGAGTGAGACTTTGAAGAAGGTGTATTTTCAGATGTAGGAGCAGTTGGTAAATAACTCAAATTACTTACCGAGCAAAATGAAGAGTAACACGTACTTGAATGCCACTTCGGATTCGACGTGTGGAGAGCGTCGATCACTTCTCGATTCACAGGATTAAAAAAATGTGTGTAGCTTTTTTCTTGAAATGGTAATCGAGCATCATAACTTTTACATACTTTCTCAATACCTGGTGAAGAATCGACAATATAAGCTATATTTCTTAACAATATTTCTAGGCAATCTATTTCTGAAGCTACATTTCAGTACCTGAAGGCAAACCACTGGATAAATTACTATCCTTTTGACAAAAAAAACATCGCTCTCAATTGATTGAAGAACAGCAGTTTTTTTTTGAAGCGATTGCCACCGGCGACTATGACAATTCACGTTCAGGCATTTTGAAAATATAAGTGAAATACGACTACATATTATAAAACATCAAACTTAATCCTATTATACTAAAATCCAAGGCGAATTTGGCCCTTTTCGAGAGATGTCAAGTTTGGTTGTAAAATTTAGCCGGCATTGAAATAAATATCGCTGGCTGCTAAAATTTAAAGTCTGAATTCCAGTTAGGTAGGTACTTTAATAAGATACAAAATGGACAATTTTTTTAAAAATTTATTCTTGAAATTTGATTTTTGTGAAACATTACGTTTTATTTCAGCTAATTCGCTAATAAAAACTTCATCATTTGTTTTGGTTACACTGTCAGTCGCGAATTTAGGCACCCATTTACTGTACACTTCGAAAAAATCATATACGTGAACCTTTTCGGGGACCTGAAATGAATGGTGAAAGTAAGTGAACCTAAATCTTCTGATAGATGAAGCTCACAATACTACCAATATTAGGGTGTCCCGGGAAAAATCGAAGTTAAAATTTCGGGGCAAATACCCTCTAAATTTTTTACTTTTACCCCTAAAACATATTTAAGTTTGGTTACGACCCGATTGAAGCACGTTTACCCGTGCCACCATCACCTCAAAGTCATGCCATAAGTCACGGATTTTAGGAAATTTTCAAAGTGCCGTAACGCTTTCAATTTTAAATTTAGGTGAAAAATATATATAACCTTTCTTGTTGTACGTAAAAAGATCTACAAAAAAGGGCATATAAAACTTTTGCCTAAGTTGAAAATTGGGGGCGCTATAATACTTTGAAATTTGGAAGAATTCGCCAAAAGTTGGGAATTTTTAAAGTGCCGTAACTCTTTCAATTTTTAGTTTGGCTGAATTGTGTATAGAACCTTTCTTGTTGCTCATAAAAAGATCTACGAAAAAGGTCATATACAATTTTTGCCTAGGTCGAAAATTGAAGGTGCTACGATTCGTATATAAGCTCAGTAAAGTATGTATTTTAATATTCCCGAACTTCCCTAAAATCGTGTATTTTGACCCCCTTTTGGAGGGTGAAGGGGTTCAAATTTTCGTTTTTCGACTATAATTTTCAAAATTACGTATTTACGAAAAAGAAGTTGAAACAAAAATTGTAGAGCATAAAAAAACGAACAATTTTTTCCCAGGACGTCATGGAAGGGAGCTAGGGTCCTCGAAAAAAAATCAAATTTGAAAATTTCCCATTACCAGAAAAAATTACAAAAAATCGGGTTATTCGACTTTTAGGAGAGGTTCTTTTGCATAGTACATCCTATTACTATGTAGAATAAGAAAAATGTATAACCCATCCCTTATCTCAAAGTAGGGGGTGGACCCTCCGAAGGAAAAGTCGCATTTTCCCCCAAGCGTAGCTCAGCTGCAGTGCAAAATTCGAAAAATTGGTTCAAACAAACGTTGTAGAGCATGAAAAGACGAACATTTTACTTTTTTTACTTTTTTTCTACGTGGTCTTAGGTGCGAGGTATCGTAAAAAGAAAAAAAAAACGGCGTTCGAAATTTTTTCATTACCTCAATAGAGTACGAGTGTGTAAAACCTCGTAAATTTAAAATTTAGCGAACCAATGATCGAACAAGTGTGGTTCTGAGGTTTTTTTTGGGCGCTGAACTCGATTTTTATGATAATTTGACCCCTGAACCCAAATTGAGCCTGAAAAGGTGAGTTTATCGAGTTGATGAAAAATTTTCCAACGCCGCGCTGCTTTTTTTCTTTTTGCAATATCTCGCCCCCAAGACTACGTAGAAAAAAAGTAAAAAAAGTAAAATGTTCTTCTTGTAATGCTCTACAACGTTTGTTTGAACCAATTTTTAATTTTGCACTGCAGCTGAGGTACGCTTGGGAGAAAATACGACTTTTCCTTCGGAGGGTCCACCCCCCTACTTTGAGATAAGGGCTCGGTTATACATTTTTCTTATTCTACATAGTAATAGGATGTACTATGCAAAAGAACCGCTCCAAAAAGTCGATTAACCCGATTTTTGGTGATTTTTTCTGGTAATGGGAAATTTTTAAAATTGATTTTTTTTCGAAGACGCTAGCTCCTCCCATGACGTCCTAGGAAAAAATTGCAAATAACAAAATTGTTCATTTTTTTATGTCCTACAATTTTTGTTTCAACTTTTTTTTCGTAAATTCGTAATTTTGAATGTTATGGTCGAAAAACGAAAATTTGAACCCCTTCACCCCCCAAAAGGGGGTCAAAATATTCACCGATTTTAGGGAAGTTTGGGAATATTAAAATACATACCTTACTGAGCTTATATACGAAATTTCCCCTTCCTGCTAACTTTTTTTGGGTTAGGGCCTTATTTTAGCTAAAATGTCTGTAATAATTTTACGAACTACAAATTTTTTCAAGGTAAATTTTTCAAGTCCAAAATTTTTCAAACTTCTACTTCTACATTTTTTCAACAAACTAAACTTTCAAACTCTGAAATTTTTCATCTTTTCAACGTAAATTTTTCAAGTCTAAAATTTTTTCCTCAAAATTTTTCAAACTTCTAGGTACATTTTTTCAACGCAAATTTTCAAACTATGAACTTTTTTCCTGTAAATTTTTTTAGCTTCAAAACTTCTGAAATGTAAATCGGAGTCTTCTTCAGGAATGTTCTGAAAAGTACGATTGAAAATTATTTTTAACAACAACATCGAAAATAAAATAATGAAAAATACAATATAGACATTTATTTTTCATTTTTATTGTATAATTCATCATTTTCAATGTAGTTGTGAAAAATAATTTTCAATTGTATTTTTCAGAATATTCCTGAAGAAGTCTCCTATTTACGTAGATGTATTGAAGTTTGAAAAATTTTGAGGGATGAATTTACAGGAGAAAAATTCAGAATTTGAAAATTCACGTTGAAAAAAAATTGAAGTTTGAAAAATTTTATTGAAAAAAATTCAGCGTTTGTAAATCTTCGTTGAAAAAAAAATGTAGAAGTTTGAAAAATTTACAGGGAAAAAATTCAGAGCTTGTAAATTTACGTTGAAAAAAATGTAGAAGTTCAAAAATTCTGAGAAAAAAATTTTGGACTTGAAAAATTGCGTTGAAAAAATTTTGAAGTTTAAAACATAATTATATAGGAAAAAAACTAGTACTATTATAAAAACATTCCATACATTTTGATTAAAATTAAGATACAGTAAACAGCCAAATATTTTTGAAAATGTAAGTTCATTCGAGGAATAGAGAGGCCATCGATCTTATACATATGGATACGTAGCGCATATAGCCTCTTATGGGATATTTGTTTGCCAAAATAGTCACAGGGGAAAGGGGCGATTGAGCGAGTTTACCCAGTTTAGCAATCTGCGCCGGTGGTGTGCGGTGTGCACAGATAACAGTAGAAATTTCATCGATCTTAGATCTTATACAATAGCCAAATATTTCTGGGATTTTCCTCCAAATTGGTAGGATATTAAGTAGGAAAAATAAATAGAATTTTTCAATTTTTTCTACTAAATATCCTACCAAATTTGAAGAGAACTTGCAGAAATATCCCGTGGTAATCACATGAGCAGATTAGGTGTGCAGAATGCGAAAGTGGGTAAACTGAAAAGGGTGTTGCCTTGACAGTTGATAGACCCGCTAAGTATCCATATGTATAAGATCGATGAGAGAGGCACAAAGCACAGCGCTCAGTTTGTTACTAACAGAGTTCAAAAGTTTAAAGAAAAACCAACTTTGAGTATTTTGCTCAAATTTGAGGAAAATTTCAAGTAAACCCCAACGTATGATGCATCACAAGAAAGCGGAAGAAATTCTCTTCAAAATGGTTCCTGGACATTTCCCCGAATCCGTTTTCGCGAAGTATGGAAAATCCCGAATGGATATTTCCCCGAATAACTATTTTCCTGAATACGTTTTTCCCGAAACATAAAAACCCCTAATGGACATTTCCCCGAATACTTTTTTCCCGAATTTTATCTCCCCGAATGCATTAATGCCCGAATTCATTAAATGAAAAATTTATTAAAGATGAGTAAAAATTATTAATTATAAAGAGATGTTGTATGATATCGTTCGTAGGTAATCAATTTCAGTTTCCTGTTGTACAATATCGTTGAAGGTGGCAACAATTCCGGATATTCGTGTTTGAATTCACACGACCCATCACAGCTTCGGCGGAACATGCCTCTTGACTGGGTGCGTGATCATGAGGCGACTCTGTAGGTCCTTTCAACACAATGACTTCTGCGCCAGGCGCTAGTGCATTGTTGATTGTTCGGGCTCGGCGCTCTTTCGAGCGCACCTTCCGGCAATCCCAATAAGAACGATTAAATTGAGTGATTTTATGATTTTTGGAGATTTTTTGAAAAAATGTAAACTTTTCAACTTTGAAGCTCAATTTTGGACAACTTTGCATAACTTTTTCGTCCTACCGGCGGGTTAGTCGTATTCACCAGGTCCGAATTATGAATAATCAACCGCCGGTACCTGGTATACTCTTGGGATCCACGGAATCGCTAAAAACATGTATTTTTTCAGAATTGGCCCTAGACTATAACTTTCAACAGAATGAAAAAAAAAAAAATAGAATAATTTTGGTACATAGGTATCTAAACAAAAAATCATCATAGCCATAAGAATTTTCACGAAACAACAGCCAAGTAGTATCTTGAAATTTATCTCGCCCGAAACCGCTCGTAAATAATTCAACACATTTTTTTTTTAGTAAAATTCGACTATTAGATACACTGTGGGTTGGCTTTTTGGTTTTTTGCCAGTATTTTTTTGTATTCAATGATTTGTATTGGTTTACTTCGTTTTATTCCGAAAATGCTTTGGTTTCTTCGTTTTTTCTCATAAATTAATTTGGGATTCTATCCATAAATGATCAAGTTTTTTGGAATACTTTTGTTTTTATTTGTGTTTTCTCAGTACGATTCAATTTCTTTTTTTCTTTCAAATATTTGAATTACATATTTCGGAAACTTTAATGTAATTTTTCGGTGTTTTTAAATCCATCGAAAATACAATCGTAGGTGCATGGAACTTTTTCAAAATTAGTTCTGTTTGCAACGCAGGTTGCCTACGTGTGTACCGTCGAAGTTACCTAAAATCTACCAAATCACCTCCTGTTAGATTTCCGCATCAATCACTAAAAAAGTTTTCGCATTACCCTGCGGAACAACACTAACGCGTTAATCTCATTGTGGCAAATCCTTTTCGAATCGTATATCAACCGTTTGAAAGAGAATTTTATTAATAAAACTTACCAAAAAAAGCCGAAAGAAAAAAATAAAAGAAACTCGGTTTTCAAAAACCTGCGATAAAAACGTAATTTACAAATAAATCGAGCGAAAACGATTACAATCGTTTGGAGGGAAAACTTTGCATAGAGCTTTTGAATTGCCTCGAGTGTTTATCTTGCTTTGAGCGTTCGAGTATGCGAATGGTTGATCTTTAGATTCAACGGATAAATTACTGGTCAAGGGCATAAACTTATAAGAATAATCTGATCAAAGTTACCAGTTCTTTTAGAAGTTTTAATCGAGAGAGAGAGAGCGAGAGTGAGTATTTCACGTTAGGGTAAAAAACAGCATCGAAGTAAAGATGCAGTATGTGAAAACTGTCAAAGCGTAGGTACCTTTCTAAATCAATAAATACCGTCGAGGGAATTAAAAGTGAATATTTACAATACGAAAAACACGACGGCAAAAGCACTGGGAATTTTAGTCTTTCGACGAGGGCAGCAAAAATTTCCAACAGACTACTACTCGCACACGTCGAACTGTCGAACCACTGGGGTTCTGCAAACAGCGGTGTTTATCTGGTGGGGAAAAAATCACCTATTTTCTATCAAATTTTCATAATATTTATTTTCAAAACACAGAAAGAGGGAGAAAGCTCGCGAAAGAAAAGGGATCCTCGGTTACGGAAGGGAGTAAGAAAAAAAGCTATTTTATTAATAAATTATTCCTTTTGCGTCAACGTTTAATGGGCGTTAAATATTTTAATCGTATTTTGCCACAATTTATCGCTCAAATTATGGGCCCGTTGGAAAATATTTGACAGATTTTGTATACTCTACCAAACACCTCTATATTTTACAATTTAATGAAATGTTTTTCTTAAAAGTTACCCAGTTCTACCGTCTTTTTATTTTTTCCTTTTTACAAGGCGCCAACATTATTTAAGCAGTGCGAAATTATAAGAAAAAGAACACCGCGTTAATGTTTGAAGAAGTACAAAAAACTAAAATAAACACGAATATTTTAAAACGAAACTAGTATAACCGCAGTGTTTTCATTTAGCACGAGTTCTGATGAAAAAATGTAATTCAGAATTCGAGCTCATAAAAATCTTTGAATTGTTTTTTACGACCAAAAGTTTACAATCGTATGTCTTAGATTAGGTCCGAATACAAACGAGTGAAAGTTCAACCGTGCAGGTAATTGTGGCAACTCGACAGTTAAATTTCAAACGTCTGCATGCACTAGTCGTATAACAATCAACTTTATACTCGATGTTTTGTAATTTCAAATAGTACAACTTTGCTAGTAAAATAAATTAAAAAATTATTCTCTCGAGCTTTTCGCCAACTAACAAAAACATCGTAAAAGAGAAACTCATTTTAATTTTTTCATTTCGAAAAACAAAGAAAGCTAAGAAAATATTTTCCCTTCGTCTTTTATATACTACAACTACATCAAGTGTACTCGAGATCCTGTCAGAGGATGGATGAATTTCAACGGGGAAATTAAAACGATCGCGTGCGTTGTGCGAAAATGCCTTTGCTTTGCTCGTTCTGTGACGAGAGATCATCCAGTGACCTAGTTTGATAAATGATGAGCGATATTGTTTTCATTAACACATTCGAATTATTCGGCAAATGAAAAAAAAAAATCATTGCAAATATTGGAAAAGTTACAGGAATGGTGGGTATTAAACCCTCTCACCAACCTCAAATTTCCTTTTTACTTCACCTTTCTCAGCAGTCGGCACGATTCTAGGAAATAATAAGTCGAGTGTAGTTTTCATATTACAACTGAACATTGCCTCATTGAAAATGTTTCAAAAGAATGTTGAAAACATTTCTTCATTATGGTGAAAAAAGCATATAAGTTGTTTAGAACATTACGAAGATTATTTGAATTTTGATTCTTAGGTTATTTACTTATTTCTAAAGAAAATCCGGACCGCGCGAATCATTTCAGTCGTTCAGCGTTCAACTCTTTTTTACGTCTTATCACCATCTGAAAGAGGGAAACGGGAGAGTGATGAAATAAACAATTCGAATTTCGTTGTCGGTTGAATTCTGAACGGTCGAATTTGCACATAATTATGAATAATATTCAATAATTTGAGTAAATTCGACCGTTTAGAATACAACCGACAACGAAATTCAAAATTGTTTATTGCATCACTCTCCAGTTTCCCTCTTTCAGATGGTGATAAGACGTAAAAAAGAGTTGAACGCTGAACGACTGAAATGATTCGCGCGGTCCGGATTAGGACGTTGTAAAGGATCATAGGCTAATAGGCTTTACAATCGCGAATGAATTTGAATGATAATTTACCTTAGGCTTCGTCATAATTTTCTAGCTTATTGAATAAGTTTAAAAATAGTTGAAAAAAATCAAAAATGATTTTAAAAAGCGGCCGCGCATTGCCATGACAGCCTGCGCCGTACGAGCTGCTGCTGAGGTTTCGGGAACTGGGTCCGGCACCGATGATTGTCGGCACCGATGATTGTCGGGTCAATGGACTGCTACCATCGGTGCGTGATAACGGCGGGTGGTTGTGCTGTAGGAGTTTCATCGCCGTGTTGTGACCGCGTCCTCGGCGGGCGTTCGCATTGTATATAGTGGCAACCTTTGCTGACGCTATACCTCTCGCGACGTCCCAAAAATGATTTTAAAAAGCGTTGAAAATTGAAATAAAAACCAAAAAATTATAATAATTAAAAAATATCTAAAATGACAAACAAATATCAAAAAAAAAAAAATGAAAATTTGAATCACATAGGTATTACTTGAAACATTGAAAATAATGATTGAAACATAATTTTCGCAAATACAATTGCTTTATTAGTGTACCAATACTTTATAGTATTGAAATCTTGAAAATATGACAACAAATGATTACACTTGGCCTAAGAATTGAGCAAAGGATTCTTTTAACCGAGCCCATTCAGCCCGATCCCGCGTCTCTCTACAAATTTTGCAAATAACAAACTCTCAAAAATTGTTTTGAAAACTGTTAAAACATCGTAAAAATCGTTGAAATTGACAAAAAATTGATTTCTTCGATCATTTACTCAATACGCCAATAAAAGTGGTTTGATAATTCCTTAAAATGTTTTTAACATTTTTGTTAGGTCTTTTTTTCAAAAAATGTTCGCAGTTTTCAACAAATTGTTCAAAATCTTGGAAAATGGTTTTTGCATTGAAATAATATTTTCGATAATTGCAAACAATTTTCGCAAATATTTGACTTGTATGATTTACTTACCTAGTTTTCCGTCATTTTTTTGAAGATTGAATTTAGTGATAATATGGCGCAGTTCTCATAAAAATTCTGCCAATTCAACTTCCTGGCGTCCAAAGAAAGCAGAAAAATTAACAGTAAAGAGCAGAAAGTTTCACTATTGTACGAGAATTATACCTCATTGAATTTCATGTTGCACTCTGCTGTTCTATGGTTGTAGGTCAAGTGTTTCGATATTGTTTTTCAAACAGCAGGGTGCACATTGAAACAGAATGGACAGAAAGGAGTAGAAAAACCAGAAAGTGAGACTTAATGCTCTTTTTTGTTTTTTTTGCACACCGGAATTCTTATTTCCTAAAAATGGGATAGTTTGTTGCACGACTTCGACAGGATTTGTTCAACAACTGGTCCGTCCTAGATGCCTTGTTCGTCTTCAGCGACTTGAACGTTTTCGATCACCGTTGGTGCTGTGTTGAAGACTGATTTTTTGTTAAAACTTTGTCCTCGCGAATCTAAAAACGTATCTCACTGAAGGATTTTGTCTGGGAATCCTCTTTCAAAGGCTCGCTTCCATGTATAAAAAAGTCAAATATGCGTACTTTCTTTTTTATTATTATGATTTATGATGTTCACGTTCAGTAAGTACATTGGAATTGGCCTGGCTATTTCGACTTTCTCTTGAACACATTTTGTGCCTGGAGACAGCTTAGACTGATAACTTACTCATGAATATAACTTTAGGGACCTGTAGTTTGTTGTTGTGTGTAAAACCACGACATTGTGTGCATAAACTCGACCCGAGTGTGCGTAAGTAAACTGTCACATTTGGTAGGAACGAAAAAGTCGTCCCATTTAATCAAATGTAAAATTGCGAGTTTTCAATTTCAATTTTCTTCACATTCAACAGCGATTTATTATTGAAACATGGGTATTTTAAAGAAGAATCATCGTCCTTTAAAATAATTTTTCTTTCAAAAAAATCGCTGTGTTTAATGCAAAGAAATTTGAAATTGGTAACTCGCAATTTTACATGTGTTTAAATGGGATGACTTTTTCGTTCGTACCAAATGAGATTGTTTACAAACCGGAATTTACGCACACAATGATACTGTGGTGTCACGCTGCGGTTCCCAATACTAAGAAGGTACTGATGATTTTTCACAAATTTCCTCATGTGAAATGCACAACTTGATTTGACTGTCAAATTCAATACATCAATTTTGACAAGTTTTGAACTTACAAGCAGTTGAAGTCATTTGATATAACTTTATCGTTCATCAATTCAACTGGGTCAGTAGACTTGTAGTTCCCCCATGCAAGAAAAAAACTTCATCAAATAAGTATTACTTTGAGAGAAAATGCAGTCAAGTTTTTCTTTGAAACGATGTCTGAGAATTGGTAGCCTTTATCAACAAATTTCTTCTCGACCATAGATTTTCTGCTATACCTATGGGGCTCTTCGTCTTGATTTCTCCCCTTGAATAAGTCTTGGAGCAGTCTATGCATGCTTATTAGGTGATTATATTCAATTTGAAATGTTTGTTTTTCTGCTTACAGGTAAATTTCTGTGAAATTACTATCTTTTACTTCAATAATATCATTCTTAAGTCGTAAGTGAATTTTATTTATGTTGAGTATTTTCATAACCATTTGTTTGAATGCTATAATTTGTTTTGGAAATATTTTAAACGGCATGTTTCTTCTACATGTAGCTATTGTTGAGTTTTAATGTCGCTGGGTTTAGATACCACTTTGATTCCAGGATACAGTCCATCAGTTCTCTTACTATACTGTACTGGCTTTATCTTAATTTTTGGTATTTTTCAGAGTGTCAAAAATATAATTTCAGAAAACAAAAAAATAACTTTTTTTTTACGTAGGTGCACTACTTACGAACAGATCTTCTTTTCTGTGTTTATTCGTCGCTTGATGTGTCGTAATCGTACTTTGTGACATCGACACTTTCCCGCAATCACGTTTGAAGCACGTATTGTAGACAGTTGGTTTCGATATTACTAAGCTTTTTTAAAAAAAAAAAAAAAAGTGTCCAGCAATGGTAAATATTCAAGAAAGGAACGATTTCATACATACTTGCACAACTCCCTGTGTCCCTGTACAGCCGAAAGTTTAAAGTTGAATTTGTCGAAATTTCCGAGATGTTTGATTATTACATTTTTATTTAATCGCTTTGTGAGAAATTCAATGGAAAAATGAGTTTTTGTAGTTACGATTGTGAAAGGTTTTCTTGAAGCTTGCTATTCAAAAAATATTTGAATTAGAATTTAAAAATTGAAATTACCACCACCTCTATTCTAAAAATTGTAGCCTAGGTGAATTCTGTTACCACCATTTCTACAGTATCTGTAACCGCCAGGATAATACATAGACATAGAAAATAGTGTTATTGAAGACTGCAGCAATTTGAATGAGAATGTTGAATTTCATTTTCTGACTTGACTACAATACCTACTGTTCTATGAGTAGGATTACCAGATTTAAATGTTTATTAGACAATTGTCTAATGCATTTACATAGAAATATAAGACCACCAACCCGACAGTGGCTGCAGATATGTAATATTTCAAAATCCCCCTCTCCATGTGGGGTATGAGTTAGAGCATAATGTTGAAATTGAAATTATTAAGCATAAGCTTAAGATAGTTCATGTGAAGGGCTTCCCCGAGTTGGTCTTGACTAATAAGTTGAAGTGAGTACGAATATCATCTAAAAATACACAAGAGACCTCCCCGAGGAGATCATTCAACTACTTGAGCATTATGGCGTTTGTGTTTAAGCGTGATACAATGTCCCCCTCCAGTGGGGGACATTGTATCACGCTTAAACACGGGGGGGGGGGGGGTCACAGTTGATATGGGTATCCAAATCCACATTTTCATGGGCGCTGACTTCAAATTTGATACCATTTTTACGCCCCAGCGCTTAGGGGAGAGGGTGCGAAGTGGGAGGGGTGGGGTGGGAAGGGGTTTCAAGTTGATATGGGTATCCAAACCTACATTATCATGGGCGCTGAATTCGAATTTGATATTGTTTTTGCGCCGTAACCCTTAGGGGAGGGGGGAGGTGCCGAAAGAAGAACGGTTTCAAAAACCTGCGCACAAACGAGGCCATTTTTTTGGCTTTTAAAACGCGAATTTGATAAAACCAACCCCGGATTCGGTTTTCTCGTCAAATTTACCATAATATATCATCGTTTGGAATTTTTTTCTCGAAAAATGCTGAAATTGGATTTTTTTACATAATTACCTGGATATAGTTATGAGAAAATGTTGGGGGATTTGTCAAAAATCTTAAAAATGCCACTTTCTCGATGAAAAAACGCATTTTTTGGTATGTTGTGGGAAATTCGACGAGAAAACCGAAAACGATGTCAGTTTTGACGTTTCGGCCGATTAAATGGCAAAAAAATGGTCTCGTTTAAGAGCCCGTTTTCAAATCGGTTTCTCGAAATCCAAAGCGGTTTGAAAAACATGCGCACAAACGAGGTCATTTTTTTGGCTTTTAAAACGCGAATTTTGAAAAACCAACCCCGGATTCGGATTTCTCGTAAAATTTTACGTAATATACCAAGTTATTAAAATTTTCCATCGACTTTTGTCCAAATTGACAATTTCAGCCAGGTATACTTTATTGGTAGTTCGGGCTATATCCAGAAAATTGCCAATTTGGACAATAGTCGATGGAAAATTTTAATAACTTGGTATATTACGTAAAATTTCACGAGAAAGCCGAATCCGGGGTTGGTTTTTCAAAATTCGCCTTTCGAAGGGCCAAAAAATGGCTCCGTTTCCAAAGCCTATGCAGAAACGGTTTCGTACTCGAATTTCTGATCAACTTTCTAACATTCTCCACCAATCTTCCAGCCTATCTTTCTGGTGGACTATCCAACCAACTTTCTGGGGAACGGTAAAAAAAATTTCTGTTCCGGATCCCTGCACGAAAGTGTTCCGGAATAAGTTGTCAGCTTATCCCAGCATGGAGTAGCATTCTCCCTGCAACTTGTAGCTATGGGTTCTCTCTAACTCTACTGCTGCAGAATGTATCACAGGCTCCATGCCAATTCTAAAGATAACAGGGATCTCAGTGGCTCCCTGTTTAACACCAGCTTGTTTGGGGATCTCTGAAGTAAATCCCTGAGCAATCCTGTCAGTCACAACTACCATCAAGTACAACTTGCCTATGCAATTTGTCAGTGTCAGGGGCCTCCAGTTTGTAATCTCTTCCTTGCCGCCTTTCTTAGAAAACAAGACCAGACTGCCGGACTTTCAGGAAGCTCGGTGATGGTTATCTTTGAAACAGTGATTGAAGATGGCCTGAAGGAGGATCGCGAAGTACATATGAAAACACACCTCTCCTTGCTTATTTCTCCGACATTCAAGGATCTAGTAGCCTCATGTGCCGAGCTCCACTCTCTTTCGCCAGGCGGCGGCGGATCAAGAGCCGGCGGTTCCGTCTTCCCCGCTGCCCATTGCCCATCCAGAACCACGTGGAGGCGAGAGTGGAGGACCTGTATCTAATCGCTTCTTACTACTCTTGGCGTCATTGGACGTTAAGCCAGCAATGTTGGCAGTCCTCTTGCCACTGCGGGTTGTTCGAACCTCGTTCACGTCATTCTGGTCATTGGGCTGCGGATGATCGCTGCCCTGTCCTGGATCGACTTCCGAATTATCCGTCATCTGACGGCGAACCTCGGAATCCGAATTCTAAGCGCGCGTCACTTGGGATACTTACGTTAGACTCGAAAACCGTGCTCTATTTCGCAGCCCTGCCTAAGCGTATCCCTTCAGCAATTTCAACCAATCCGGACGACGTACTTGCTGGATTTAAGAAGAACTACTGTTCGCAACGGGCTATCCGCCCCCCCCCCAATCAGTATGACAAAACATAAGACTCTTTTCCCCTAATCTGCTCAACGCCCTTTGCACGATTCGTACGGTACGGTTTCTGAAGCCTAGTGGCCTTGGCTGCGTCGAACTGTGGTCTTCAGCGACTGTCACAAAACCTGGTAGCCAATCAGAACGCTCCGGAGCGATTCCATTGTGTGTTATCACATTTTCATTATCAAATTTGAATATTTTTTTCCAACTTTTCAAAAATTTAGGGGTGAAAAATATCTCCTGTGAATAGTTAGTACGTAAATAAAAAGTATTTTATGTATGATAATGATTCACATTCCAAAATTTTCATATGTACCTAATATTTTAGATGTTATGTCAAGGTGTTATTAATGTGGTAAAACCTTCAACAGCCCATCGAATTTACGACAGAATTTGAAAAGAATACATTAGCGTGAACCTTCTGCTGTTTAAGACCTCGTATCTACCTAGATTGATGCATCTTTTCAAATTCTGTCGTAGGTTCATTCGATGGGCTGTTGAAGGTCTTACCATACATTGATAACACTTCGAACTAACATATAAAATATTACATATGAAAATTTTGCAATGTGAATCATTATCATATCACACATATAATAATTCTTATTAGTGTACTTTCTACTTACAGGAGATATTTTCACTCCTAAATTTTTGAAAATTTTGAAAAAAATATTCAATGAAGAGCCTTGGTGCGTTCTGATTGGCTACCAGGTTTTGTGACAGTCACGACCCAGACGCGCGTGTCTTCAGCCCCGGCTCCTTCGTGGTCGACCGTACTGTGGGGCGGGGGGGGGGGGGTCTAGCCAGGTTATCTGTGAATTTTCTTGAGTCTTATTCAAACATTTCAACAATTTCTGCATTTTTCCACGCCACTATTGCGTCGTTTCACTCAAAACATAACAAATTTTCGTCTAGATAAAGCCGATAAATTTATCGCTCGAATTTCTTTAGAATATCATAGAAAATGGCGCGCATTAAAACGCAACGATGGCGGCAGAGGGTGCAAGTATATCCTGGATGAGATAAAGCATCTCGCCTCTGCGCGGGAAATTAATTGGCAATATTATCGAGTTAAAATGAGAGCTAATGCTTCGATTTAAGATATTTAAAACCTTTCGCTGTTGGAGACATTTCTTTAGCAAAAATTATGGTTCGGTAAGAGGTGTTCGGAAGCCAACTATTTAGTATATTATCCGGTGTAATTAATTTTCCAAAAACTTGCTAGAGGATCTGGCGTTCTGCTGTAAACTTTTAATCAAACCGTTGTTCGAGAGTTCTGATATCGTCGCTGGCGCAGATTTCGCCGAGCAATTCTACGCGTCGAGTCGTTTTAATGCACTCGAAATGATTGAAAAGATGTAATAGAGAGTGCCGATGGTTTTTTTCCTTGTTTAAACGCACTCAAAATATAGGTGTAGAATGTACGGGATAATGTATACAGGAAGGTCGGCTTGATGTTTGTATAGTTTTGACGTATGTATAGAGCTCGTGTAGGTACCCGTTTTTGTTTTCCATTAAAACTGAATCGAAAGTTGGTAATTTTTTCGAAAAAAGTACACGAGGTGACGGGCATTTTAATTTTGTTTTGATAGCGATTTGTTTTTCACTTTATCGCCCGGCGAGTTGAAAAGTTGACTGGTGAAAATTTCACGTATTAGGATGTACTATACGGTTGTACACCGACGAGTGTGTGAAAATGAGCGGCCTGCTTGTACAAATTTACGCAATAAGTTTTTACTCGTGTTTGATGATGATTTTTAGATAATTAGCGAAATAATGCGCTAGTTCAAAGTTGAAGCTGACAGATATGGCAAAGTATTTAGTATACGGTTTAAAGGGTAAGAGGTTAATACGGGTTGGTGCCGCGTGTGTGGTGTGGTCTGGCATATGATATAATAAAATCTGCTATCTGCGAGTTTCACCGACGCGTATGGCGAAAAGTTTCCCAGCCGACTTATATTAGACGAGTTTTGTGGCTGTTTTATTAAATATTGATTATTTTAAAAACTTCGGACCAATTAAAATTTCCCTATGACCCGATTTTCTCGCGCGTAAATTCCACTACAGATGGGTGGAATCACCGGGCCGAATGTCCACAGGAATGTGACGATGACGCGTCGTAAAGCGACGTCTCTGTTGTAGTTCATTGTCGTCTTTTCAACTTGTGTCAACAAATGATGACTGTTTGTTTAAAAACTCGCCTGGTCGTTTGTTCTACATTATGGGTAAAGGTTGCTCGGTTTTGATGGGTGGTTTCTATTTTCCGTAGCGGTGGTTCATCGATTGAACACCTATCTTTGTATGTTTTTAATTAGGTTGTGAAAGGAATCGTAGACGAGGGGTGTTTTATTCTTTATTAGGTAACTTAATTAAGGAAGATGGGCTTTGAGAGATTTGCCATTGGGGTTTGATGTTTTATGGAAACATTGAAGAAGAATTTGGAATTTGGGTGGTTTAGGAAGTTTAGATACGAGTATGGTTACGATATGATGGAAGAAATGTGATTTAATATTTGTGAGCCTGGATGCTAAAACCATCCTTACGAGAGAGGTAACACAACTCATGGTGAGAATTTGAGTCGAGATGAAACAAATTGAAATTACACTATAAAAAAACCGCCATATCCAAAATTTCAGATGCTAAAGTTCATTTCTCAAATTTTCGAAATTTAAAAACTACCTCATCACCCTGCAAAATATGAAAATTTGATTTAAATCAACGAAGAAAGCTGAAATTCCCTATTTTCGACCTGCCGAATCGATTGGAATCGGTTTTGATTCGGATCCACCAAAACATTTTAGAATTTTCCAGCACTGGAGAAAAAATAAAAATGGTCCAAAAGAAAATTAGCACCTATAATCGCGGATTGGTTGATTAAAGAACAATTTTCCGAAATTCGTTACTCTCGGTTCAAATCCATATTTTTTGGCAGAAATTTTGCTAATAAATATGAGTACGAATTTCGGAAAATTGTACTTTAATCGATCAAATAGGTCACCAATATGGGTAATCCGCGGTTATAGTCGCGGAAGTTCGTATCTATCATTTTAATGAGCTATTCTTCAGTGCTGGAAAATTTTCTGTTGACTTTGAAACGTCTTAAAACTACTTCCCATCGATTCGGGTGTCAAAAATACGGTATATGTCAAATTTCAACTTTTTTCATTGATGTAAGATCAAATTTTAATGGGTTTCAGGGCGATGAGGTGGGTTTGAAATTTCAAAAATTCGCCAAAATTCGAGAACCGAACTTCAGTACCTGAAATTTTAGATATGGGGTTCTTTGATGATGGTCTTTCGATGCTATTCTGTGTGGACCTGAACGGATCTTGTTAGCTGGTTTGGAAGATAATCTGCAGCCCTGTGTGTCTCTTGCTTCCGGTCAAGCGTGCATTCAATAGGAAATCCACGCTTTTATTTATTGATTTTGATGTGTCCAGTGTTATTCTTATCTATCGAGCTGAAAGAAATTTTAAATTAAAATTATTTATAGTTGTAATTTTCTTGTCTTTATTTTTAATTTTGTAAAAAATTTTCAACTCTATGAATAATTGAAGAAAATTTTTACAAATTTTGATCACTCAAAAAGATCGCATTTTCTTAGGTATCATGGCTATTGATGAATCGATTTCAGTGAAAATACGCGTAATTTTAAACTGTTCTAGAGCATGTCACGGACATAAATTGTGATTTTTTTTTTGAAAAAGTACAATTTTCCCCGAAATTGATTCATAATTAGCCAAGATACCTACCTGTGAAAAATTTGTAAAAATTCAAAATTGAAATCTTTAGGTAACTTATATACTTTTGAAAAAAACAATTCCAAAAACTCCAAAAAAATTTCAATTAAAAGAAAATTATTTGGTGGTCTTGAAAAAAGTCTTTTTGATGGTGGCCCTTAACCTGACCTGTATAATAATGCTAAGTGCTAACGACAAACAACTAATTAAACCAATAAAAAAATGTCTAAAATGGCTGATCAGCGATCACATAATAATCAGTCTGTTTTTTTCTTCCTTAATTTTTTTGCGGTCTCCACCTCTTTCATCTTCTGGTGATGAATGGGAGCTTTTTACTGACGACATCGCGTATAAATAAAACATTTTTCCCATTTAAATTATTGAATGAATTCAATTTTTCATTTAAAAAGTTGAAATAATTTAAAAAACAAAAGAACCTTAAAATTTTATATAATTTTTTATGGCCATGGTGTTCACTCTTTCGCACAGCACACTTCTGGATCACCCTGGGCAGTATAGGGCGATGAGGCCACTGTTGTTCAAATGTATGGGACACCCAACGCACCTAGCAGATAGAGCTGGGGAAGCCTTGAAACACCCGACAGAATTCTTGTTCGGTTTTTGTTCATAGTTCTTGTTGAAATTTTGTCCCTCTAAGGTCTAATACTCTGCACACCTCTAGTTTTGTAAATTTTCATGGGTACGTTCCAAATTTTTTCAACCCTGTTGAGACTTTTTCAGTAGCCCAGCTTAGAAACTATACAACAATGTTATGATTTGTTGTGGAATTTGTTGATCCTATATATTCAGATTAATTATTTTGTATATATATTTTAAAATCAGAAATGATTAATTCATTGATGATTCTGATGAATTATTAGTGCTTTTGAAGGATGGACGCGAACGTTTTGTTTTTTTCTGCGCAACTGACACTGGTCTTGGGTAATTTTCTTGAATGTTGGCAAATATTTTTTTTCCTCGAATAAGAATTTTATCGAGATGAACTGTACAAGGGAGAATTTTTCTATCAAGAATAATCAAGTAGTCTTGTTTTATCGCTCCTGTGAACAAATTTTAAATTTGAAAAAAACAAATTTACCTACCCAAGAGGTTTTTTTATGTTATTTTAAGGATCCTAAAATCATCTAACTGGATTTTGTAGCATTGGACATTCGCTCATATGCGGATTCCATTCTCCGTGTCCAACAGTTTGGTGTCCTGTTATCACTTATTTTCTGTTTTGTTTTTTTTTCTAAATAACTCGTAAAAAAACACTTTTGGAACTTTTTCATAATAACTTGATTAAAATAGAATAAAAAAAACTTGCAATTCATACAACTATTTTGTCGTTTGTGTAATTAATAATTTTTGTCAATTTAGGCTTAAAAACAGCGATTTTAAAAGTTCTACGAAATCGAAAAGTATTAGCATGAATCGGAAAGCTCATTCATGCGCGCCCACAGAGGGTAGCGGAGGTAGCGGTCGCTACCTCATAAACTTTTCGTATTTTTTTTATTTTTTGTTTTTATGCATTATTAGGACTTGTCATTTTTCAAAAAAAAAACTGATATCAAGGTGATAGAAAAAAAAAAAATAATAAAAGTGGTAAAAATAGGAAGTTTTCGATTGAAAAAATCTGTCAAGCCTGGAAATCATCGGAATGGGAGAGGGATTTTAATTTTTTTCAATTTTTGATATTGGCAGTGCTTTCAACACTATTTTCGGCCTTCTTTCAGGAAATTCAAAGAAATTGGAGAAAAACATATTTCATCTCTCATAAAATCTCCGTTTGAATCCGCTTTTTTGATTTTTCTTGAATTTTCAAAAATTCAAAATACACGGAACTGTGTTGCAATTTTAGAGAAATTCTAATCAATTTTGAAAAATGAATACTGCAAAAAAATAGAAAATTTGTGGCTATACCATGCAGAGCCGAGGGCAGCCCATCTCTTTCCCTTTAATTTCAAAAAACTTCAATTTTAGTGAGAAATTTAAGTTTTAAATTCATAATTTTTCTTTGGAAAAATAGCGAAATTAGGCGAAACGCCGAGGTACCTACTACCTACCAATAAAGTAAGAATTTTTCAAATTTCATTTTATCCTCTTTCAATCAAGTTATCACAAAAAGGTCCAAAATAGCTTCCTTTTCGAATTATTTGGAAAAAATCAAAAAATAGCGACACAGGACACCAAACCATTAGGTAGACAGTTTGCTGCCCGCACATGCGCGAGTACCCTATTTCATTTCATCTTTTTGCAGGGTGTCCATTCTCTGGAAAAAAGGTAAAACCGGGAAAAGTCAGGGAATTTTGGAATTTTCTCTGGAATTTTTCGAAAATCCAAAAAAAGATAAATCATTTTAAAAAGTTGTCGAGATATTGAGTTGACAAAATTTATTTAGAAGAAATTTAATTTAAAAAATGACGACTACGGATTCGGAAAATTTTACTCAAGAAAATTACATTTTATTTTTTACGAAAATAAAGATTAAATATAGATAGAATTGGTATCTAAGCGGATGAAGATCTTCATTCGTTTCTGGAACCTAACAGGAAAGAAACAGAAGGTCTCCTGTTAAAATACAAGTAGAAATTTTCCTAAGCTAAACGTATGAAGTGAACTACTACTACCATCAAAATTTAAATGCCCCGGATGAAAATAATTCGAAAGTGTATTGTTACTCACCATTTTGGAAAACGGAATATTCAATTACTTCGGATAAAAATTATTTGTAAGAAAAGACTCGAATTATTCTGGAGATGTGTAACTTGTTGTAAACAGTTCGAAAATTTTGTAATCAAGTGAGAATAAGACAACGATTTAATCAACGTAAGAATTTGTAAACATCTCAAGATGATTGTGATAGCCATAGTAAATCCTGTGTTAGCAATTTTCGTATTAGGCGGCCGAATGTTGGGGAAAGAATTTTCCATTTTTTAATTATCTGAATTTTCATTCGCTTGATTTGGTAGACACCTTGGCATAATTTGTTTCATTTTTCAAAACTTAATTTTGCGTTGGAATACTTATAGTTTTTTCTTTTTCTTTGAAATTTTTTCTGTAGGCAATGAATTCAAATTTTCAAATTTTGGGGGCGAGGGGGGAGTTGGGTGGGTTCAAAAATTCTCAGAATTGAATTTGAATCTTTTTTTTGACCCGGAGAGGAGCATCTATAAATCTCGTAAAAAGTGTCTAGAGATTTCGAAAAAAAACCTGTTACGACCCCATGCATTTTATATCATTCTTATGTAAAATTTCGGAATGTACGTACATCACGTGAAAAAATCACCCCCCCCCCTCTTTCCTTGGTTTACAAATATCATATTTAAAAGGTCTGGAAAAATTCGAAAAATGAGTATGGAAAACCTGGAAAAGTCAGGGAAAATCATTTCTGAAAAAAAGTGGACACCCTGTTCTGGATCTTGTCAATAGCTAAAACCATGCACCTCGTATTGGCCACCAGACAAACGAATTATTAATCGGTCATTTGTTTAGTATTGTATGCTTTACAAAGTTTTCCAATTCGAGAAACTTCGTCCAAAATATTTAAATTTTCAAGAATGGTCGTTAATTTTTGTAAGGTGAACACAGGTAATGTGACGAAACACCTACAAAAAACTATCAAGAGAGTTGAAAAGTTGAATGGCAGTTATCAGTGTATCCTTTTTGCGATAATGGATAGCTAGCTTGGGTATACTTTGATGGACACGAAACTTATTACTATTTAATTACCCGGAGCAAATTACGATCGTTGAATAGGATGATATTTCTATTAAAGATTAATTCCGGGCATTGAGAAAAAAATAAAGAGGGAAAAAGTCATTCAATTTTCTCCTTCATCTTTCGATAAAAGCTTTTTCAGTTAATACGAGAGGTACCTAGTTGTATCAATATTTGGCGAATTGGCTGCCGCTGAGAAGGTTTTTTTCCCCTTTCTGTGTACAATACCGAATGGCCATGAGCTGCTTAAATGGTTTTTACTAATACGATAGTATTTTCGTAGTAATGTCGGAAATACTTCGTTTTAACGTTTAATATATATTTTTTTATATCAATAAGACTTCGGGATTGGGATAAAGCCGCTCACTGTACCATTTGCCGTTTACAAGTTTTATATTTTTTTCCTTAAACGATCGGATAAGATTAAGAAGGAATGAAAATGTACCCAGATTAAAGAGGGATTTCGTCGAGAGAATTTCTCCAGCAGTGGCGCGGCCAAGTGGAGGAGTACGAATTGGCAAAATGTTTACGTTTTACGGAGTTCGAGCAATGAGGTGGCGAAGATTTTAGTCTGTACGATGAACTTGGTTAGACACTTTTGGCATAAAATGCTCGTACCCACGCTGCTACCGAATATAAGAAGAGATGGAGCTCGTGCTGGAGGTTTTTATACCTATATACGAAACCCGAGGGCTTTCTTATGTGCGAGGTAGAAGGGACACGGGGAGTGTCGCTCAAAAACGAGAACTAAACTGTAAAACGATCTGAAATTTTAAGGTAAACGCGTAAAGGGAATAAAAGTGTTCGAGCTTTGGTAAAATTTTCGAACGTTCGTGCGAAGAAAGTTTTTGGAAATTCGAGGTAAATACACACGCGACTTTTGAAAGTCTGCTCGACGGGTGGAGGGGAGGTTTACTTTTAAACGATCGAACACCTTTTGGAAAAAGATAATCGTCATCTTAATATTTAAATATCTCGAGTTACACTCGGAAACCGGAAATGGAAACTTACCGTGTCAAACGCGAATGTTTTTGGTAACTTTATCGCGTAGATACCTGTTTAGCGAGGTGTTACCCTCTTTCCCACACTTCACGTGTTTACGTTTTTGCTAAACCTTTGCGAGCTGGATGTAAAGTATATGGAGAAATTTTCTTCTCGAATAACTTCGCTGGCTGGAAGTATCGCCTTTTGTAATTTAGCGAATGGCGTTATTAAAGCTGGGAATAAGTTGCTGAGTAAATTTTCGATTAACAAAAAACACAAACGGGAGCGTATTTTTGCCGTTGCCGAAGTTGGCCCGATGTCGCTGTGCCGCTGCGCGCCGATGTGATTAAAATTAAACGCCGCTCTCGGATGGTGCAATATTTGAGAGATGGCTTTGGGTTATCTTTATATACGTATATAGTCGAATTAGAATATTAATCGTTTTGGAAAGTAATTTTTATTCCGGATTGGTATTTTAATTGGATTAACGTAAATTACATCGGTAAGAAGGAATGATAAGAATTGAGGTAATTTTTCATCGTCGTGAAGGCGATAAGAAAATATACGAGATAGGTGTGTTGGAAGAGATTTTGAGTGAATTTGAATGTGTTTTGTAATATATGCGGAAGATGGGTTTGTTGGATTCATTATTGGTGTTAGAATATTTTATCAGCGTTGAATCATGAGACGTATATCAGGCTAAATTTTTGGGCTGAATAGTGCCTCAGGTATGGGCCAAACTTACCTGAAAAAATAAAAAACTATCAATAAAAATCATAAAAACTAAATTTCCGATTATATTTGTTTGAAGTTTTTCGCAAAATTTGTTTTTTGTGAGGTGGAAGAGGAGGATGGGCGGAGAGGGGGGTAGTCCATAAAAAAGTCATGCAAAAAGGTCAAGCGACGTCAAGCTATTTTCGGATAGATTCCCCTCATTGCGAACGAAATCAGCTGATGGTCGGAATTAGGAACCCAAAATTTCAAAATCGATTTTCGAGTTTGCTCAGAAAAAAAATCACAAAAAATACAAAAAATGATTGTATCGGCTCAAAATTTTAGGGAGTGGTAAAAGAAGGATTAGGGTATTTTTTAAGCCATTTCCGATCTCTCTATCTCAAAAAGTTTTTGATTGGTGGAAGTTTGAAAAAAAAGTGGTCGAAATATGGCAACCTTACCCTTAGATACCATCTTCATTTTCTTCCTGGAGTTCAGCATTGTGCTGCTTTACCAGTTGGTCCCATAATTTTTTGATTTTCTTGCGCGTTTCGCCAAAGGGAGGATTTGAAAATAATGAAAAATCACCAAATAATGCCAATTTTGGACTCCACGAACTCAAAAACTTTACAGGCTCTCTTCTCAAATCTTAACTTGGGGTGTTTCTTTTAACACAATAATTTTTTTCAAATTTTGGAAATTCAACCCTCCTAGAGTCGTTCATTTTCCTATAAAAATGAGTTTCCCCAAAAAATTTTCTCCGCGTCAATTTTTTCTTGCAAGATATAGGGTTTCTAACGGTCCTGACAAGTCACGGAAAGTCAAGCTTTTTGACTCATTTGACTCAAAGGTTGACCATTTTTTCAAACATCGAAAAAAATGGAAAAAATTTTCTATTTACCCTTGAAAAAAAATGAAAAATAATGGGTCTGATTTATATTTGTTTGCAGTTTTTTGCAAAATTTCTTTTGTGTGTGTGTGAGGTGGAGGGATATCGCAAAATTTCTTTTGTGTGTGTGAGAGGTGGAGGGATAGCCCATCTGAATCAGTCAAAAATTGATGAAAATCTGTCTTTTTGAATCAAATTAGTGAAAGATTACTGATTTTTCAGTCAATTCACAATTTGTCAGGAAAAAAAGCAATTATGACTGATGGTGATGGATATCAGATTCAAAGAATATATTGATTGATTGTTTGCTCCAAAAATTCCGCTGTTTATCAATTTCTCTTCTTTGCTCAAGTCTTGGGTGTATAATATTGTCGGTCATCGGTATACAGAAAATATCCCAACTACCTGCACCACTGAAATAACAGGTTACCTAGCTTTTTTATTGAATTTTCACCCCTGGGTTCCTCCCAATTTTTCTCGAATTCTCAGTCTCTTATTTACTTGATCTTTGGTGTGCTTATACATCAGTTTGGTGTTTACTGGCGAGAAAAATAAGAAACCCCAGGAAATAACAAGAATTTCACCTTAGTAGCCAGAAAACCAGAAAATAAGAATTTTAATGATTTTACATTTTATTCTAGGATGAAAATGGGGCTGTTTTTAAACAAAATTTTCAGCATGAAAAATTTCATGAAAACGGCAAAAAATCCTGAAAATAGCAAGAATTTTCATTTTTCAGATCCATTTGATACCATGATCAGTTCATTGTTTTTTCATTAAAATTTTTCCGTACTTAGTTTGAAAAATTTGAGTCTGGAAGTAATTTGAAAACTTTTCATGACAACTTACCTACTTAAAAGAGCTTTTTTTTTGTGTGATTAATCATTTGGCCTGGATTTTACAATAAATTGATAATTTAAATTCTTTTGTAATATAAAACTGATAAAAAAAGTTCTGATAAATCTTATCGCAAAATAACCTAAATAAATTTAAGTTCCAAATTAAAAACTCAAATAATAAAATATTAAATAAAATCTCTTTTATATAAAATATATCTACTCATACTATTGAAGAAAATTATAATGAAAATTATTATTTTCCGTCCAACATAGCTTGAGCCAAATTATATCATTTTCCTTAGGCAAAAGCCAACAAAACTTTTTAATTTTTTCTGGTTACCAAAATATTGTGTAAACAAATTTATTCAGTTCAGATGATAACGAACAAAATACGAATGAACATTGATATTTTTTCTAATAAATTATAATCATTTAAATTTACTTTTTAGAATTATGTTTCAAATTTATTTTCAATTCGTTATGAAAATGATGGAGTGATAGTGCAGTTTTTTGTTCGGACATGTAGTCTCTTATTCAAGCTGAAATTTTTGAAGGTAAACAAATCCCATTTTGTCAAGCCCTAGGGTGATTTCGTTTTGGCTTTTGGGTAACGAATCTGACACAATTTGGCTCTAGCTATGTTGGACGGACAATATTAAATTCTCGATTTCATGGTGACTTGAGGTTGCTTTTCCTCCATTTAAGAAAATCAAAGTCAAAGTTCAAGAGAGTATAAATTTCAAAATTTATCATTTATAGTTTCCAGACAAGAGGGCTCGTCTCACGGCATGCCAGTTGCCACGAGCACCTCTTTTTTTCTGCAGAGCCCTGATTGGCTTACTGCCCACCTATTAACAAATCATAAAGTCGAGCTTAAAAATACAGAGAAACCGAATTTTAGTTTTGTGATGAAGGAAAAGTAATCTTAAGATTTTCTTCTGAAAAATGGAAAACACATTTGATGAATTTCACTTTGATACGATTTGTACATCAAATCAGTATAGTCTGGTCAAAGAAACAAATCCGCGACAGCTTTAAGAGAATATCCTCCCAGAGCTTAAGAAGATGAAAAGAAAGAGTTGAAAAAATATATCCTGGACGAATATTAAAAATGGTTTCTTCATCTTCTTCCTGGAGTATATTACACTACTCGGATATATGCACAAGACGTAATAGTATTAATATGGCGAGCCATCCCGCAGAATAAAAAATGCACGTTTCAAAGTCGACGAAAAGCTTATTAAAGTTAGACGCGGCGGCACTTTTGCGCACGAATAAAGCCCACATCAAAGTGAAATATCATATATGGTGCGGAAATCGAGTAAATCATAAAAGCCTATACGAGTCGACTTTGCCATGCTGTGTAGTAACATAGGAGACACACAGTACACGATGATAAATTTCTGGTCGACGCTGAGTTCGTAGAGCCTTTCACAAATAACTTTTTACCGTTTATCCATTAAAAGACGATGGCTTTTCTATATAAAAAAAATAATTACCGCGTCGTGATTTCAACCGAACTAAAGGCGTGTTTCGCTTCATTTTAACGTAGACTCAGCGCCCCCGAGTGAATTATTTAAAGTTACAAAATCACGGTGTAATTACCTGCGCTTTGATGTTGGTCGAGCTTTCTGGTGGCATTTTTTTACTTTCTTTTCTCGTTCTAGTTGGGCGAGAATTTGTTGAAATTTATTGGGATGTGACCTGTGAGCGGGGAGAGGGTATTTTCCACGTTATTAAGTATTGATTGAGCAATGAGTTATGATTTTTGCTTGCAAAGGTTGTTCAGTTTGTAGCATGTACTTAATTGGAAAATAGGTATGTATAATTGAGAGAGGAAAAACTGTAATCTACCCGGGTTGGATGTCTTCTGTACTTCGAGCATTGTTTAAAAAAAACTTTCGTCAACGTTTTCAACATATGTACCTCAACCGTCGATAAATTCTTATTTTTACCCTTTTTTCCTCCTCTGACTGCCTTTTCATTGCTTCGTAGGCTCACATTGTAATACAGACTCGTATATTTTGACAATACGTCGAGTATGGTTTTATATACGTGTCAAATAACGAGACAAGCAAATGGATATGAAATTGTAGTAGTACGTTATCGTCGCAAGCATGTGTTTTGCTATTGTAACGTCGTGTTTGGCCAAATTCAGGGAAAATAACGGGATCTTCAATTTCCGGCGAATGGTCGAATATTCATCTGTTCAACTGCTTCGGCGGACAGAAGAAGCTCAAAATCACAAAAATATGAGGTAGCGAAGTCGTCCTTTTGTTTTCATCTTCATTTTAACAAAATTGATGCTTTACTGCTGATTAATTTGCAATTTGTGAAATATATAATTAATAATTATTCATTATGGAATGTACTCACTGAATAGAAAATGATTTTTTTAAATCAAGATATGAGCAGTGAAGATTACGTCAGTGGCGTAGACAGGGGGGCAAGGGGGTCTGGACCCCCCTTGGCGTCAGAAACTTACGTGAAAAAATGCCTTTTTGGGGCATGAAAAATCTAATTTTCTCAAAGCTTCGCCCTCGCTTCGCTCGGGCATGAAAGAAATCACATTTAATAATTATGTATATAGTCAGGAATTTACGTAAAAAATGCCTTTTTGAAGCATTAAAAATCAAATTTTCTCAAAACTTCGCCCTCGCTTCGCTCGGGCATGAAAGAAATTGCTAATTCTATAAACTGTTTGAATCAATTATGCAAAAAATAGTTCCCTTTTGATATTCCAAGTCTCCATACCCACTTTGCACCCTCCCCAAAAAAGCTTCTGACGCCAATTCTTGGATTTATTAGGTATTTGTATTGGCTTTTAAGGCCAAAATAATTAGTACCTATGTAAGTTGTTTGTTCCAAGATTACATTTTCATCAGTTTTTTTCCTTAAACGTGCTATGCAAATCGATGAAAATTTAATAAAGTTTGAATTTTGTGTTTTTATAGTAAAAGGTAATTTGATGGGGGGGGGGGGGGGGGGGGGTTGAACTTACAATTTCTCAAAAATCATGAAATTTTGGACCCCCTCCTTGAGAAATTTCTGGCTACGCCACTGGATTACGTGGTCATATTGATTCTTTTTAATCTAAAAGTAAGCAGAAGACTAAGTCTTTTCTATTTTTTTTGTTTTTTTTTTTTTACCTAAAAGGCTAAAAATAAGCTGAATTTCTATTTTTTTTACCTAGAATTCTAGAAATAAGCAGAAGACTTAGTCTTTTTTATGTTATCGGTTTTTTTTACCTACCTAGAAATGAGCTCTGAAGTTACTCAGACATTCCTATTTTTTCCCCGTATTTTTTTTATTTTTTAAAAAATAAAGGGTATGGCCGGATAAGTGGTGAGTTTGGCCCCAGGCGCGTTTGGGCTCCTAAACACCTCAAATGATGTACATATATTGGCTGAAAAAAAATTCGCAAAATTTTGGACCCTTACCCCTCTCCATATCGGAGTTATGGTCATTTTATTGCATTACTTTCAAGAATTTTTAATTTCAACGAAAGTGAAAGAAATTTTTTGTTCTTTAGCGCAAAGTTATATCTTGTAGAGGTGAATTTATGATAATTTTTTCAACAATTTTGGTGCTCTTCTTGTTTTTTTTTTTGGCTATTTGAAGTTTTCAATCGTAAAAAATACCACATATGCGAAGAGCGACCACCCTGAAAAAATTACTAAAATATACTTTTTTGTATGTAGAATTTTGCTGTACATATATTTGGTTTTGGTCTCTCGGGCAACAAAATTGCAATAAACAATAAATTGATGTCATATTCGTGTTCTACGACCGACCCAAAATTAGTCAGAAATGGATACTTTTTCGATTTCTATCTTTTGAGTCACATTTTGTATAGGTACATATCCTCTTTGAGCTTCTACAGAACCCATCGAAGAGGAGTGATGGTGAAATTTTTTTCTCCACGTATCCTCCGGTTCTTTGACATTAAATCGTGCTAAATAATTACAATATTGCAAAACCAGAACTCGAACAGAAATTTTTTGAAATTTTTTCACCGAGACCTAACCTTATCCGGCCATACCCTGTAACAATAATTGGAACCAAAATGAAGGATTTAAAAAGTTGAAATGTATCAAGTATGTTGATTTTAAAGAATTGAAAAAAAACCACTCGAAACATCAAAAATAAGTGGAGAATTGAAAAAGGTAAACGGAAGGAATGGTTTAGTGCGAACGACTTCGCTACCTCATATTTTTGTGATTTTGAGCTTCTCCTCGCCGGACATCGAATGTTTCATTTCCTTCATTCCTTCCCTGGAATTTCTTCCCTTCAACACTTCTTTATTTCTATTGGTTGGTTTCACCGCTGTAACAGAAGCGTACATTTCTGGGTTGTTCAAGAATATCAATTCTGTTCATTTTGAAATCTTTAATTTTTTTTACTGCAACTTTTATGTCATACAGTTTCCATACAGCTTCTTTGATTACACCAAAATTGTCTTTTCCCAGCTCTCCTGTAATTTGAAGGTCGGTTCTACAATTTCCCGATCGACCGGTTCTTTGAGGGTGAAGTAAAAATCTATCAAATTGCTTACTGCGCCATTGCATTTATGATTTTCAATGGTGTATGTTTCTTTTTAGCATTAAAATGACGATATTCTTTTGTATTAAATATCGCATTAGATACTTCAAATTCACGACTCCCCCCCCCCCTTGACGTCAGGAACTTGGTGAAAAAATGCCTGCTTGGAGCATTAAAAATCAAATTTTCTCAGAGATTCGCTCGAGCACAATGAACGAAATCACAATTATATGAACTATTTGAATCAACTATGCAAAAAATGGCTCCCTTCTGATATTCCAAGTCTCCTTACCCACTTTGCACCCTCTCAAAAAAAGCTTCTGACGCCACTGTTTAGATTGGTTGTTGTTTTTTTTTTTTCAAGGTTAAAATAATTAGTATGACTATTGTTTGTTCCAAAATAGCATTTTACTTTGTTTTTTTTCTTTAAACATGCTATGCGAATCGCATGAGAACACTATCAAGTTTGAATTTAGTGTTTTTATAGTAAAAGGAATTTTAGTGTTGTGTAGTGTAGGTGGAGAGGGGGGGGAGTGAACTCAGAATTTCTCAAAAAAATTATGAAATTTTGGACCCCCTCCATGAGAAAATTTTGGCTACGCCATGGGGTATCCAAACCGTGACAGTGACGCGCCACTGTCATGGTCTTCCTTATGGAAGTATTCCCGTTTAGTTACTCTAGCTTCCGGCGTTTTATCATCGGCAGAGGCGGCATCTCCTAATCCTGCGGGTCATCGAGAATTCGCCAACACACGCATCCGGCATCGAAACAATGGCATTGAGTACGGTTGACGACTTTTCAGCCAGTGCTACCATTTTTCGATGGTATAACAAGACTTCTCACGAGGGACCCTCACCAACTGTCCGACGCCGATCTACCTGAGGGATTGCCTATGTACAGGTTTTCAAGGGGCAACGTACAAACTGTGCTTGAAATATCTGAAACGGAGCTGGTTTGTAAGATACAGTGTTGCCAACATTGAAAAATTATTAAAATTGAAAATTGAAAATTTTTGTATTCAATTATAATTGAAAATATGGATAGGGTAGGGGGTGGCGTGGAGAGTAAAATTTGTGGTATGCATATTTTGCCTAACTCGAAATTTGAAGGGGCAATCGACTTTCAAAAACAATTATTTTGGTAAATAATTTTTGTTCAACTTTTTTCAATTCTGCCCCTTCAAATGTCGAGTTAGGCAAAATATGCATACCACAAATTTTACTCTCCATACCACCCCCTACCCTATGCATATATTAGTTTTCAATTATAATTGAATACAAAAATTTTCAATTTTCAATTTTAATAATTTTTCAATGTTGGCAACACTGTATCTTACAAACCAGCTCCGTTTCAGATATTTCAAGCACAGTTTGTACGTTGCCCCTTGAAAACCTGTACATAGGCAATCCCTCAGGTGGATCGGCGTCGGACAGTTGGTGAGGGTCCCTCGTCAGTGCAATAGAGGGCTTTTAGCGTCCTTTTTGATCATCCAACTCATATCTGCAAAGAAAAAAAAATCTGGCGACCTTTGGACCATTTCATAGAAAAACAAAGAGAGAAGCCTACCTTTACCGCGCCGGTAGAACAGTCTGGTTTTAAAAGCTTTTCTTCTCAGTGTATGAAATGAAGCAGTATATTTCATCCCTTTAATTGACGTACGATGGCTAAAAATATATTTTTACGTACGTTTGTCAACGACATTGCTAGTTGCTTTGCTACCCCAGCTCGGATAGGCCGTTTACCACCAAAATTTGCTTCGATAGTGGTGCTAATATAGCCTCGAAATCACGTTCGGTATTGCACACGTCGAAACAAAGGCGACAAAACGACCCCCTCGAGACCGGCTTTTCTTCCATTAATCTGTTTTTTCGCGAGATTGGACATTTTAGCCAATAAAAATCTCTGCTGAGAAGGTGGCATATAGTTGGTAACGTGAATTATAACCCATATAGACTCGAATTGAACTACTCGCGAAATATTTCCTTACCTTACAATACGTAGGTATGTGGATGTGCACATTCATTGTATATTATCACCGTGTACGGTTGTTTCGAGACGATTATTCGTCATTTTCATTTGCTTGACGGCGAAGACGAAAATGCCGCATCTGTGTTACATTTGATTCGTGGGAATATAGGTTAGAGGTACCTCGACGCAGCGTATGACGTATACAAACGTTTCGCAATACCGCTTACGGTAACAATACGCATAGACAAAGGCACCAGTGAAGGTTTAACGGATCTCAGGTCTTGATGCTTTTTGCCTAGCCAAAGTAACTGATACTTCAATTTATTTACCTTATAAACGGATTACGTACTGTGTATAGGCATCGTTGTTTACCATCTGTTCGAAGGCATTAATGTCATATTTTCCATTTGCAACGACGATACATGTCACGCCAGTACGGTGCGGTACGCCCCGAAAAACCCAGCGGAAAATGCTACGTGTGCGAGTATGTGTTGAATGCGAGCGCGAAATACAATTTTGAATTTCGCTGGTCGTATTTTGTCGTGGTACGAGTGTACGAGTACCATTTATACGTTGTGTAGCGATACGGGATGGAGGTTTGTTACGAGATTAACGATGTATGTCTGAATGTGTTGAGTTGATTTTGAAAAAAAGGATTTTTTTTCGGTTTTACTTGTTTGGGGTTATTTTTTAACATTTTTTGTGGAGGAGAAGAAGTATTTAATGAAAATATGCTCGAAAGTCCACACCGTCTGAATCTGAATTATCAGTGCTGAGAATGTTTGTTGGAAAATATCAAAGTTTTAGGAAGATTCGCGTATAGGATCTTCGTGTAAAATTTTATTTTTTGATATCTGTACCACACGTAACTCCAAAACTTTACTTTTTCCAGGAAAACTGAAAAACTGTTTTGCTTAAGATTTTTGAATTTTGTGGAGGAGGTGTTGATTTTACTACATTTTTTTTTTTTTTGTTAGTTTGGAAGATACAGTGTTGCCAACATTTAAAAATTGGTGAAATTCAAAAATTTTAAATTGGAAAATAATTGAAAATTCATACGTTCGCGTGGTAAGGGGGTGGTGTGGAAAGTAAAAGTTGTGGTATGCATGTTTTGCCTAACTCAGCGTTTGAAGGGGCAATCGGCTCGAAAATAATTATTTTGAAAATTAATTTTTGTCAATCTTTTTCAACCCCTGCCTTTTGAAATGTCGAATTAAGCATAACATGCATACCGCAACTTTTACTCTCCACACCGCCCCCTACCATATGCACATAGTTTTCAATTATTTTTGAAATTCAAAATTTTAATATTTTGAATTTTATTAATTTTTAAATATTCGCAACACTGTACCTTCCAAGCTAACTCTGTTTCAGATATCTTAAATACAGTGTGGGTGTTTTCCCTCGAAAACCTACTCTTGGGCAGTTCCCTAAATGGGCGTCGGAGAGTAAGTTGATGAGAATCCCTCGTTAGAACATGGGTTATGTCGAAACAATTTAAGATTTTTTCATAAGTACGGGGCGCTTTCTTCATATTATGTACCCCCGTGAGTATTTTATTGCCAATTAATCGATGGAAAATTAAATTCCTCGATTATTTGAGTAGTGAATGAAACGTCTTCACCGAAAAGAAAGTTCAAAATGACTAAATTATTTCAATTTTATGGTTCTTTATCCAATTATTTAATAAATTTCCCTGAGAAAATTAATGTTACCAAAAGTTAATAATCCTAGTAAGTTTATTTGCTTAATTAAGTACAATTTAAATTGAAATGGTCAAGTATTTAATTCTAATTTATTAAAAAATTAATTATTTCAATTTTTTCATTGAATAATTATTGATAAATTTTACTTTGAAATACAACTGAATCTTTTTTTAATAATTTAAAATAATAAAATTTGGGTATCTAATTAATTTATTATGTAAGTATAACCCTTTGAAAATTTCACAAAAAATTTTAAAAAACAAATGAAAATGTCAGAAATATTGCGAAAATATTTTGAAATGTTTATGGTCTTCTGAAGTGTGTCAGAATTACTTGACACTTGTCAAAGATTTTCAAAACAGCATAAAAGTGATGGACTCACGCTTTATTTGTTCAGAATAGCGCAAAAATGGTTTACAATGTTGGAATTCTGTGGAAATCCGTGAAATTATCGTGCACATGGTTTATGTATGCATTACAAACTCCACAACTTTCTTTCTAAATCAACATATTTTGCCAAAAAAAAATCCTATAAAATGTAAAAAATATTAACATAATAAAATTGAAACAAGTAATTTCAATTTCGAAGAAAAAACATTAATTGAAGTAGAAGTATAATTTAAGTAAACATTTTATCCAAACACCCATATCTGTAAGTCTGGCTGGCGTATCATCATGAAATATTCTTTCCATATTGAAAACTTCAACATTTTCATCTTGAAAATTTTTCTTGAGCTCATGAGTATTTATATCAGTGGCGCAACCAGAAATTATATTTGGTGGGGGCTGAAAAGTTGAGGAAAAATGGGAAGGGGGTCAAAATTTAGTGAAAAAAGTGAGCTTGCATAGTCAGGCATTTTTTTTTAGGCAATTGATTCATTATACAGATTTGAGCAAAAAAAATTTGAAAATTGACGGATTTTTGGAACAAACGATCAATATTTATAAATGTAGTAAAATTCCAACTTTTTGAATCATTGAAATGAATTTAGCTGAAAATCAGTGATTTTTCACTGATATTTTAGTCAAAATCACTGTATCTTTTGACGAATTGGAAATTAATTGAGAAATCAGTGAGTTTTTGACTAAAGTATCAGTAAAAATCACTAATTTTCGATGAAAGTCATTCCACTAATCCGAAAAAGGGAAATCTCATCAAATTTAACACTGATTTAAACTTGGAAAGCGATAGTGTTTTCAAGAAATAGAGAAATTAAAATCTACCGAGCGAAGCGAGGGCGAATTTTTTTGGAAAAATCGTGCATGAAAAGCAATAAAAGCACTTTTCTGACATTTAAAAACTTTCGAAACACTTTTGTGGGGGGGGGGGGGCTTTAGCCCGGTAGCCCCCCCCCCCCCCTTGGCTGCGCCACTGATCTATATCTCCCAATTTACCTGAATTTTTGATCAACATATTTAAAGCTACATGTTTTGTCTGCAGCTTTTTTAACGTTCTTTTTGTTCTTTTTTAACTGGAATGCCCTCTCCATGAACCTACGAAGAATAACTCAAAGATACAAATGTCGGAAAATTGTATTTTAATCGATCAAATAGGTCACTAATACATATAAGTAATCCACAATTATAGGTGCTGAAGTTCATGTGCACCATTTTTATAGGCTCTTCAGTGCTGAAAAATTCCAAAATTTTCTGGAGGCCCCGAAACATTTCAAAACCACTTCCAATCGATGTATTTTTAATTTTTTTTTCCCGACTCAAAATTTTACTTCGAGTTGGGATATTTCCCGGTTAGAGTAGTGCTCAAGTTGAAGAATTATCATCAAAATACTTGAAGATTTTGTGCAATTCATTCAAATTGATGTTTAAATTGCATGGTTGAAAATGTTCAAAAAGTTGAATTATTTTCAACATGTTTACATTTCTTCGGATTTTAATGAAAATTTGACAATTCATCTCATTATTGACCATTTTTTTTGAGCTTTTGTGATTTTTTAACGTAATTGGCTGATTGCTTACAAATTTTTATTGCATTTTGAACGATTTGTTTATTCCAAATTTCCAGAAATTTTTGCTCAGCTTATTAATCAATACGTTGTTTTGAATCTTTCCGGATGAATTGATGGATTCTATTCTTTTAAATTATTTTCTTACAAATTTGAATTATATACTTAATATGTACCTTCTATTTATAGGTACCTGATTTCAATAAAAAAAAGACAACGTTCACTTTATTTCCAATCCCCTTTTGAGAGATTTGAGTGAGAGATTTGAATTAGGCAAAAATGAATCATTCGTTAAATTCGCGATCTGTAACTTTTTAGCCACCTTGTAGGGGGCAAAAAATTATTTCCAATATTTCGAGGTTTATAATTATAATTCAGGGAGTTGTAAAATGGAAACTCGAATCGCACCTTTTTAGGGAGAGGACCGAAATTCCCAGCAGATGGCACTATCCAAAAGTGACAAAAACCTGTTTTTTTGTTTTTTTTTGAAGAGACTCCATTTTAAGGATCCCTAGCTTTGTCTGCCTTCGAACTGCGGAACACTTTTTGGGTTCTTGCACTCAAAACAAAACATATCTTGATAATTTTCTTCAAAATTCAGTAAGTTTTTTCCAGTTCATTCTATTAAGTATTCGATTGTATGTAAAATTTCACGAGACCGTTCATAATGCAGTCACTAGAAAAAAAAAAGTAAAAATAGCGATTTGTTGGAGTATCGACGTGTCTATGTATTATTTTCGAAATGCCAGTTTGCAGTGAAACCACCAGTACAACCTCACGTATATCATCATACTGTTGAAAGCTGGCGAAAAGTTGCCATCAGATGCATTTTGCTCGCTTCCTACGTAGTCTGTAAGTTGTCTATGTCTACAAAGTACAGAGATTTCACTTTGTAAAGAGAAGAAAGCCGTGGGACGGCGGAGGCGACGTATAATTTTCCACTCCGACTACGTCTGCGTCTTTCGCTCGTCGTCATATTACAGATTAGTAATTCTGTACGCTACACTCTCTAAATTGTTTAATTAACTGTGTTGATTTTCCTAAACGGTTTCACAAGATAACAAAATTAACTGTAAGAAGTTTAATCGCAGCTTTTGATAGGGTTCATTTTGTATATAATCTATAACGCCTCTTACAAAGCCGATTCTCTGCTTTTGAGGGAAAGCACCCGAAAAAGTATTATTCGCTTGCTCGTCGTGTTTGTTTGCGTACCCACGACGGTGTGTGTGCCACGCTCTGTCGGCATGGAGCACTTCGACAATAGATTGCTTTATATTAAGGCTACGGATGTACCGAGAAGACGTAGGTAATTTCAGCCTGGGCTTTTTGTGCCGCCAAATTTTCACTTACATAAGTTTAAGACTGTTACGGTATAAAGAGCGCCTCTTTAACCCGAGTATTTGAATGGAATGAAAAGCCACCGCAAATGATGGTATTTTAAAAACGTCTCGTCGGTTTCGAGCTCATTCGATGGTACGTTATAAATGATGATAAAAGTCTCCCGAAATGTGGCCATTTTCGAAGAAATTACCTGCGGAGGGATTTTCAAAGGAATTGTGAAGTATATTGGAACGAATCGGTCGGATTTCTCATTTCCAACGAGTACCTATTTTTTATTCGCGTACACGTGTCTTTATTCGACTCTGAATTATAGCCAGGGATATTATTTTGATGACCACCAATCGAGGTGTTTTTTAGGGATACGATCAGTTGTAAATGGATGATTAATTAAACGACGAGATTATTTTTTCGAAAACGTAATTGGTTTTGGAACCGTGGAATTATGCAACGTTTTGTAACACGTAAATATTTTCTAAAATATCGCAACGAAGTTTAATGGAAATCGAGTGTAGAAAAATTCGATTCGATCATTAATTACTAGGCGACGGTTCGTATAAAATAATTATATAAATAGAGGCTTATTAAATTCCAGTCGCGTTTGGAATTCGTGCGAGTAATTTGACGATAAACTTGCGATAGCGTAGGAGATACGTGTGGTGTGTACATAGGACAGGGTGAAATTATCAACCGAAAACATATAAATTTCAAATTATCGAAAATGTAAATTTAGTAAACGTAATTAATGGAAAAATCAAATTTACAACGACGTGTGGAACAGTACACGGCAATGGCGTGGGTCAAACGGATGACGTATCGTTTACACACGTCGGCGTCGTTAGAAACTGTTTCCGGAGGATTTAATTTATCCTGGTAGGCAAGTTCGAGGAGGGTAAGATGCGTTAGGATGGTATTTCTTACGAATGACAGGAGCCAAGTAGGTGTAATCATTTTATACGGTATAATTTCGTTTTACGAAGCGAGTAAATTTTTGATATAGTTAATTTTACCTATTTTCTCGTTTAGTTTATTATAGTCCGTGCGGTTAACATGAAAAAACGGGGGCATGCTGCACTTCATGTGGTTTTTATTTTAGTATGGCCCAAAAGAAAATTTTCGGGAAGTGAAGACGTAAAAAATTTCCCTTAGGAGTGGAGGGAGGGGGTTTTACCCTATTTTTTCACATGAAAGAGATTGGGGTAAATTTGGTGTCATTTTCATACAATTCGACCCTTCTGAATTTTAATCTTTGATTAGTTTTCCGATCTGAAGCGTAGAATTCGCAGAATCGTATGATTTGTGTCGTGAAAAGGGACCAATTTTGAGGAAAACGAAGCAAAATTACGATTTTTTTCATCTTAAGACGTGTGATGTGGTTCAAGTAAGGTTTGAAACCAGTTTTTGAAATAATTCGAACTTTCTGAATTCGAATTTGTTATTGGTTTCCGCATAGGAATTGAAATAGCTTCTTGATCGTAGCTTTTTAGTAGTAAAAAACAGCCAATTTTCGCTAAAATCGACTCAAATTCGCAATTTCCCATCTTCTCAATCCAATACTTCGAACCAATCCTGGTATGAAACCATTTTTAGACGTAATTCGAACCTCCTGAACACGATTTTTTGATTAGTTTCCCGAATCGTTGGAAAAAATTAAAACTGACCCCTCGTCATATTAGACCAGTACAGATGCGTCAAATTTTCCACGGCGCTCGGCGTTCACAAGCCAATGGATTTTACACATAGAAAATAAGAAAAAAAGCTCCACTTTCGTTAAAACTAAAGAAAGTTGTAACTGATTAGTTGAGAATGTTCCTAACATTTTTTTTAGCTCTATGCGACTTGAAGAGGCTGAATCAATTTTTTAAAAAGAAGTCCCTACTTGAGAAGTTATGGCTCTGGCCTAGGGTGGTCCTTATTTTCAAGTTTGAGAAATTTTGCCTATTCCCCCCCCCCCCCTCAAAGTTGTTCCTTTTTATGAGAAAATAATTCCCTATTTTTTTATTTTTCATTTTTTTGAAATTAACACGTGTCTGTAAGCCCCTCAATGTCACTCATTATTCAAAATATGAAAAATACCAATTTTTATCAAAAATTTTTAAAATTTTAATTTTTGTGGCCAAACTCCTCCAAGTAATTCATTATTCATGAAAAGGAAAATGTGTTTGCAGTTATGGTAAAACCGTGGATAAAATTTATCCACATATTTCACCACAAGGAAAAAGTGTTTCCAGTGGTGGTAAAAACGTGGATAAGAATTATCCACATATTTCACCACATAAAAAAAGTCATTTCAGAGAAAGGTGAAAACGTGGATAAAATTTCTCCACATATTTCACCACAAGGAAAAAGTGTTTTCAGTGTCGGTAAAAACGTGGATAAAATTTATCCACATATTTCACCACATGGGAAACGTGTTTCCAGTGGTGGTAAAAACGTGGATAAAATTTATCTACATCTTTCACCTCATAGAAAAAGTGTTCCAGTTGTGGTAATCCATGGATGAAAAATTAAACACATATTTCACCGCATGGAAAAAGTGTTTCCAGTGGTGGTAAAAACGTGGGTAAAATTTATCCACATATTTCACGTCATGCCCCAAAAGATGGTTAGAGGTTTGGCTCCCTTGCTAAAATAATTTGTAAACATGCGTTTTGTAGGTATTGTGGTGCATATTGAAAAGCTACTGAACTAATTTTACTCAAAAATTAAAATCTGAGGAGGGAGAAGCAAAAACCCATTTTGGGGGGCTTTGATCCACCGTAGGGGGATAGAAACAGGTTTGGGATGGTTGAGTGATTATATTGTGCCCAGGACTTGGTCTTAGACCATTTTCAGCAAAAAAGGCCTGTATTGTCATTTTTCGCCGGGTTACGTCCTCCTATCGATTGTTTAGCTCGTTTGAATACCATACCGCTACCACTTATTTGTAAGGGAAGGGGATCAAAAATTTTCTAAAACCAATTTTCATGAAAAGGTAAGTAGTTAAAATGAGTTTGGCACAAAAATTTAAAATTTTAGTAATTTCGCTGTATTTTTCAATTTTTTTAAATTTTGGAATTTTGGGGGGCTTACAGGCACGTGTTAATATTAACTTTGGGGGCCAAAAATTCCAAGGAATTATTTTCTCATAAAAAGGAACAACTTTGAGGGAGGGGTACGAGAAAAATTCGAAAAAAATTTTTTCATCAAGTATAAATAAGGACCACCCTACTCTGGCCCCATGGAGTCCCAAGAAGCTGGAAATTTTGTTGGTGCTTTTTCTGGGCCCAAAAAGTTCGAATTGGACAAAAAAATGATTTTATACCACAATTGGGAGGACGTGTAGTGTTTGGAAAAATTGAAAATTGCAATTTCATGTCAGTTTTGGTGAAAATTGGGCGTTTTACACTACACTAATTTCACGATTGAGAGAATTCTCCACTTCCAATCGGGATATTAATCAAAAGAATCGTGTTTAGGCGTTCGAATTACGTCTAAAAATGGTTTCATTCCAGGATTGGTTCGAAGTATTGGGTTGAGAAGATAAGAAATTGCGAATTCGAGTCGATTTTAACGAAAATTGACTGTTTTTTACTACCAAAAAACGACCATCAACAAGCTATTTCACTTCCTATGGGGAAATCAATAACAAATTTGAATTCAGAAGGTTCGAGTTATATAAAAACTGGTTTAAAACCTTACTTGAACCACACCACTCGTCTCAAGATGAAAAAAAATCGCATTTTTACCTTTTTTTTTCTCAAAATTGGCCTCTTTTTGCGACACAAATCATACGATTGTGCAAATTCTACCCTTCAGATCGGAAAATTAATTGCAGATTCGAGTTCGGAAGGGTCGAATTATATGAAAATGACACCAAATTTACGCCAACCCCTTCATGTGAAAAAATAGGGGTAAAACCCCCCTAAAACCTCCACTCCTAAGGGAAATTTTTGATGTCTCCACTTCTCGAAAATTTTCTTTTGGGTCATACTAAAATAAAACCCATATTTCAACCCGTGCTCAAAAAGTGCAGTATGCCCGAGCTAATCGCAGGGACTATTACACCGAGTGGAGGGTTTTTTCTAGATATCTATTCGCAGCTACGTGTACGAAAAAATAACCACGCAGCTCTCGACGTATAGGCAACTTTTTCGATTTTACGGTTCGGCTGCGTTATTGAATATAACTACGAATTCTAGTAGCTAATTCGTAATTCGTGTCGAGTGCTCTTCTGAGTTATTTTTCATCGTAAAATAACTATACCGAAATGGTATCTGCGAGGATATAAACGCGAGCTGCCGTATTGGATGTGGCTGCGGCTCGAATGCTGTTTTATAAAAGCATTCGCAGATAACTTCGCCGGTGTCTGATAATTATGGAAAACTCGTTGGAATAAATTAATTGTTCGCAACCACGTGCCACACTATTTCCCATTTGCTGGCGGTTTCATCGGCTCGAATGTACTTAACGAAGAAACGCCGATGATGCGGTTTTCTCGGCGGTGCGGAGGTCGTGGCTGGGGCAAGGGTTCTGTCTGATGAGTTGAGTATGGTGTTGGATGAATTTTCCAGTACGAGGGAGAAGGGGAAAGCTCTGTGGGAAGATGGCGATTGTTTGAGGTGTGATTTTGGAAAGAAATGTGTGGTTTTCTTTTTCAGATGGATTTGTGTATGGATTATTTCAAGTCCAAGTGTTGGTGTGATTTTATTGCGGAAGTGTACGTAGTGAATTTGCTTTCCTTTGTGCTGGAACTTGGGGCCATGTCAGGATGATTTGACGTGAGTGTGAGGCAGAGCATTCTATTGGAAAGTGTGGATTTTACGCTATGATTGTGTATGAAGCTTTGAAGATTATTTGTACCCTGGGTAGAAACATTTTCGTTGATTGAAGATGTTCAAGTGCTAGAAAGAAATTCCCATTCAGCGTTATTTCTACAATTATTTTGTTGATTTTGAGACAGTATAGAAGTATAGGGATCATATCAATTTTTTCAAAAAAATATATGTTATAGTCCTAGCCGAGACAAAAATTTTGACACCACTCCGGTGAAGATACGATCATTGTGAGCCGAGAAATAAATTCTCAAAGTCGCGAAAACGCGACCCTCTTAAAAAACGCAGTGATATCTTATTAACACACTGTATGACGTCAATATTTTGCAAGACACATGATCATATTACTTATTTTTTCATTTGCATTGAAATAACTCAAAAATTTGAGTGAGGACATAGGTGTTTGAGGTAAGGAAAATGATCTACGTGAAATTCTCTACAAGATGGGACTGGTTTAAAAGTCGTGCAGGCGATACAACAAAAGTTATAAAAGTTCAAAGCTATAAAAATACGTTTTCATTGCAAATTTTACATTTTTTCCCCCCTTCACATTAAAATAACTCGAAATTTTGAGTGAGGACATAGATGTTTGAGGTAAGGAAAATGATCTACGTAAAATTCTCTACACGATGGGACTGGTTTGATAGTCGTGCAGGCGATACAACAAAAGTTATAAAAGTTCAAAGCTATGAAAATACGTTTTCATTGTAAATATTACATCTTTTTTTCACTTTACATTAAAATAACTCGAAATTTTGAGTGAGGACATTGGTGTTTGAGGTAAGGAAAATGATCTACGTAAAATTCTCTATAAGATGGGACTAGTTTGAAAGTCGTCCAGACAATAGAACAAAAGTTAGGAAGGTTCGAAGTTGTGGGAATATCAAACGTTTTAGTACATGCGTTTTAATACACGTGAATGCGCGGTTATGGACGCGTCGTTCGTTGTTCTGGTTTATGCAAAATTTTGACGTCACGTCTACAGTGTGTTCCGCAAGGGTCCGTTTTTTCTGACAACAACACACAATCATCTATAAAAAATGTTGTATGAGGTCTTTTTGAAAAATAATTTCGGGAGTGGTTTTCTGGTATATTAGACTATATTTTGTCGAAGTTTCGAGTAAATCGGACTACCTGTATATGATCCCTATTATGAAATTTCAAACTTGATTTTTTCGCCCCGTGATTTGATTTATTATTAATTTACTTACTGTAGATAATTGATATTTAAAAAAATCTTCTGGCGATTGTAATTCTTCTATCTCGAGAAGTACGTTTTTCGAAAAAATCAATTTGTCTGATTTGTCCCCACTTCAGGAATAGTGAGGGCAGAAGTGGCGGATAGATTGGACACTTTGATTTATTAGAATTCTTGAAAAGTATTCGAAAAACTGAGTGAAATGATTTGATATTGGTGAAGTTAGCTTGCTAGATGATGTTCATCTTCATGCAGATTTGGTCAAGAGAATTAGCACAGGTCCAAGTAAAAGTCGTAACGTAAAAATAGGGTTATTCTTTATTCACAGTGATACCGCACTCAAGAGCAACACTTTCCATGATTCGGAAATTTTTTTCAATTTCCCATACATCCAAGGAGAGGGGCAATTTTCCGTGCAGATTCATATATCTCTCAATAATTTTATTCTCAATTTTGCTGAGTCATGCGGGCTGAGTGTCATAATACCACTGCTGCCACATTATAGAGGACTCTCAACCTCACCCCTGGAAGAAATTTGAGCAGTTTTCTTGGCATAGTTTCTAGAAAAAATTGTTCTAAGTTGAAGACATGGGTTTCTTTTAAGTTTTTCAATTATTTCTGTTAGTCGTGCGAGCTGAGTGCCACAATACCATACTGCTGATTCATAGAGGAGCCTCGACTTCAACCTTGGAAAAAATCTGAGAATTTTTTTTTGCATAGATTCAGAGAAAAAAATTTCAGTACTTATTGAAAACTTATGATTTTTTATTTATCTGGGACATACTGACTGAGTGCCACAATATCAACACTACTACTTCATAGAGGATCTTCAGCTTTACCTCTGGAAGAAATTTGGCAGTTTTTAATGCATAGACTCCAAGAAAAAACTTACGAAGTTAAAGATATGAGTTTTTCCAAGTTTCCTAAACTGAGCTGTATAACATAATACTAGTACTGTAACCTCATAGAGGACCCTCATCACCGCCTCTGGGAGAAATTTGAGCAAATTTCTATGCACAGATTTCCAGAAAAAATTACAAAGTTGAAAATATGAGGTTTTTCATAGTGCAATGAATTTGTAAATTTTCTGAAAGTTTTTCAATTTTTGCAGAATCATGCGAGGTAAGTGCCACAATACCAATGCTGCCACCACATAGTGGACCCTCAACCTCGCCTTGGAAGAAATTTAAGCAGTTTTCTATGCATACATTTCGAGAAAAAAATTGTCAAATTGGAAGACATGGATTTTTTCAAGTACATACAATGAATTCGTAAATTCTCAGAAAGTTTTCTAATTTTTGCCAAGTTATGCGGGCTGAGTGTCACAATACTGGAGTCTTCTATGAGGTGGCAGTATTGGTATTGCAGCACTCGGCTCGTATGACTCAGCAAAAAATATTATCTTTAAAAAACTCATATTTTTGAGCATAGAAAAATTCTTAATTTTTTTCCAGAGTTGTGAGTGAAGGTTCTGTCTGAGGTGGCAGTATTGGTATGGTAGCACGTAGTCAGCATGACTGCAAAATCGATTAATTAAGAGATGTTTGCTCCTGGATGAGAAATACCGCTCTCCCTCCATGTATGAGAAATTTTTTTCAAAAGTTGTCCGAGTCATGGAAAGTGTTGCCTTGATTGTGGCATCTTTGGGAATAAAGTACAACTTCATTTCTACTAGTTAGAACCAATACTTGCATCGTGAAAACTCGTCCAACGAAATCCGAAGACGAAGATCATGTTGCAAGCTAACTTCACCAACATAATAATCTGAATTACTCGCCTTCATCCATTCAGTGATACAAAAACTTTGGAAATAATTATGTTTTCGAAGTTGAAAAAAATGCAATCTTCAATTTCAGAATTTTGAAAAAAAATTCAACCAGAAAAAATTGAAGTACTTTTGATCAGTCAACATGATTATCATTAATTGTTGATACGAAGAAAAAAGTTGAATGACGAAATTTTGCTTGATTTATAGCTCTCTGATTTGATAGGTAGTTACAAATTTTCAAAATGTTGAAACTGAAGGGTTTCTCATTCCTGGGCACCCTGTGCTTGGGCATGCAATTTTGAACCTCGCAATTGGAAGCCTTTATATGTATTAAGCTACTTGACGCCGCGCCGTTTCATTTGTCTCTCTAGCTGTATCCAATTCTAAATTCATTTCCACTGAACATTACTGTTCATTAGTGGTGATTTTGGAAGGTATAATCTGAGGAAGTCAGAAAGTTCAAAGAAGCTTTAAACATTTTTCAAAATCTTTCCAATACGAATTTACCAAAAAATCGCACAAAATAAGAATAGGTTCACGTCTCTTGTATTTTTATTACTTCATTTTTTTAAATTTCTTCCAATTACTCATTGAGTTGGAATTTTTTTTGTAAAACATGAAATTGAAAGCTTTTTCAAAAAGTTCAGTCATTTCCGAGTTGAAAGAAATTTTAAAAGTATGAATTCGAAAAAAATTCAAGAAATCCAAGTTGGAAAAATTTTTAATAGATACTGAAAGGTTTTTCAACTGTAATTTTTTTTCAATTCAAATTTTCTCAAAATTTTTAAAAATTTGTATTATTTTTTTGAAGTTTTTTCTAATTTGAAAACTTTTCCCAATAATTTGATTTTTTTCAACTTTTCTAAACGTTGAATTTTTAAAAAAAATCAACTTTTAAAAAAAATTCTTCTGATTAAACAATTAGAAGGAATTTTTAAGAACATAGGTAATATAGAAAAAAATCAATATTGGAAAAATGTTGAGAAAATTGAAGTTTGAAGTAATTTTACATTCTGGAAAAATTTTTTAATTAGAAATTGTATACAATTTTGAAAAAAATTCAAGTGAAGTGATTGAAAAAATTTGCGAGCTGAAAAAATTTTAACTAAGAAATTATAATTAATTTTGACTTGAATCGTTGAAATTTCGTTTTCGACAAAAATAATTGGGACCTATTGAGAAATGAAAAATTTTGAAGTTCAAAAGTCGAAAGAATGGTGCCGGAAAAAATTTCCCAAGCCCATAAATTGATAGAACGAAACTAGAATCACGTGTGAGTCATTTCAGTTGACCGATCGTTGGATGTGCTGTCGGCGAATCTCTGACCGTACTCTTTCATTTTAAATCAGTGAAAAGTCGCTGATGAATAGTCAGGATTGCAACACAGGAAAAATCAGCAAAATTCACTGATTTTCAGCAAAATTCACTGATTTTCAGCAAATTTCATAAAGGGTATGGACGGATAAGGGGTGAATTTGGCCCCCGGCGCTTTTGGGCTCCTAAGCACCTCAAGTCGTGTATATTGACTAGAAATAATTTTTCACAAAATTTTGTACCCCTACCCTCCTCTCTTTCGGAGCTATGGCCATTTTATTGCATCATTTTCAAGAATTTTTAATTTCAACGGAAGTGAAGGAAATTTTCTGTTCTTTGGCACAAAGTTACATCTGGTAGAGGTGTATTCATGATAATTTTTTCAACAATTTTGGTGCACTCCTTCGCGTTTTTTCGGTCATTTGAAGTTTTCAATCGTAAAAAATACCATATAAGCGAAGAGCGACCACCCTGGAAAAATTCCTAAAAAATGTGTTTTTTTATGTAGAATTTTACTATGTATTTGGTTTTGGCGATTTCTTTGAACTAAAGGCCGAAAATCGGGAAAAACCGTACAGAAATGTTGTAATTTTAGCAGATTTTTCAAATTTTGAGAGCTTTATACAGAAAGAAATAGCCAAATAAGGAAACCAATTTCAAATTCGTGTTCAGCAGGTCAAAATACCCCGGTAAACACCCTTTTCGTAATAGTTTTGATTAAAATTTCAAAATTCACCTTTCTCACTGATTTTTAATAAAAAAAAAAGTGAATTTCGAGACTTCGAGTAAAACGATCGCAAAAAACGTATTTTTCGAGGTATTTTGACCTGCTGAACACGAATATGGATTTGTTTTTTTTTTTCATTTCGTCATTTTCTCATGTGTACTACCTCTTTCTTCATCCCCAAGCCCCCATTCACACCCTTTTCCTCTGATTTATGTATATTTCAACGTCTTCGCCGAAATCCATCTGCTAAGACGTGAAATGTGACTCAAAAAATTTGAAATGGAAATAATTTAGTTTCCGACTAATTTTGGGTCGTAGAACACAAATATGACATTAATTATTGTGTATAATAATTTTCTTGCTCGAGAGACCCGATTCAAACTGGAAAATGAGGACGTTTTAGGGAAAAATGACGAAATGAAAAAACCAAATCCATATTCGTGTTCAGCAGGTCAAAATACCCCGAAAAATACGTTTTTCGCGATCGTTTTACTCGAAGTCTCGAAATTCACTTTTTTTTTATTAAAAATCAGTGAGAAAGGTGAATTTTGAAATTTTAATCAAAACTATTACGAAAAGGGTGTTTACCGGGGTATTTTGACCTGCTGAACACGAATTTGAAATTGATTTCCTTATTTGGTTATTTCTTTCTGTATAAAGCGCTCAAAATTTGAAAAATCTGCTAAAATTACATTTCTGTACGGTTTTTCGCAATTTTCGGCCCTTAGTTCAAAGAAATCGACAAAACCAAATACATAGTAAAATTCTACATAAAAAAACACATTTTTTAGGAATTTTTCCAGGGTGGTCGCTCTTCGCTTATATGGTATTTTTTACGATTGAAAACTTCAAATGACCGAAAAAACGTAAAGGAGTGCACCAAAATTGTTGAAAAAATTATCATGAATACACCTCTACCAGATGTAACTTTGTGCCAAATAACAGAAAATTTCCTTCACTTCCGTTGAAATTAAAAATTCTTGAAAATGATGCAATAAAATGGCCATAGCTCCGAAAGAGAGGGGAGTAGGGGTCCAAAATTTTGTGAAAAATTATTTCTAGTCAATATGCACGATTTGAGGTGTTTAGGAGCCCAAAAGCGCCGGGGGCCAAATTCACCCCTTATCCGTCCATACCCTTTCACTAATTTTTCAGTAAAAAAAATTTCACTGATTTTCTCCTGTGCTGCAATTCTGACTGTTTCTCAGTGATTTTCGATAATTTTCACTGATTTATAATTGAGAGAGTATGTTTGAGGATAGGTATATGAAACAGAAATTGAACCTTGTTTTAGGGTAGAATTTAATTCAGTTTATGTATTTTTCTGAACACATTTTACTGAAAAATTAGTACCTGAAATAATCTTAAGCTTTAAAAAAATTAATGGAAGTCTGACTTCCCTACTTCGCTGGGAAAATCGCCTCTGCTTTTCGCTCATAATGTATAATTCCCTTTATATTTTTCCGCCAATCATTTCTTCAACGAACTTTCGAAGAAAATTCAATCTCATTCTCAACTCGCTCGTCGGTTACAATCAGAATACACCGTAGCACCTTGAAAGGAAATTCAGTCTCGTCTCACCGATAATCGACTTCGACAGCTGATATTCCGTGTTCTGGCCTTTTTTTTTTCAAAGAATGCACTTCAAATTAATGAAAGATTCGGCGCGTCCCAGCTGGCCTCGCTTTACCAAACAACGAAAAATTTTCACAGCCCAAAAATAGTCTCAGTTTGACGAATGATACCGCACCAGAAGACAAAAAAAAGCTAATTTTAATAAGGTGAAAATACGTACATCAACTACATAGTCGCCGGCAGCAGGTACCATCAAAACCACCTCGTAATTAATTTTTCATATTCGCGTCGCTGGCGGAGTATTCGAGATCGCAAAGTATAATAAATACTGCAAAGCAATAAAGCTCGCGGACACGAATAAGGAAAAATCCGTTCACTGGCGGCATCTGCTACCATGCTAAAGGAAATGGCAGCGGTACGGGGGACCATCACCCAGGGTACCTATCATTCGGCGGTTTGATGGAGGAGGAAAATCGTATGTGCATATCGAAGCGTATGTATAGGTGTACGAATACGAATACGTTCAATTTTAAATGAGTTTTCGCATTTATATGTAGATAAATGGCAGACACGCTGCTGGCAGAAATGACGCACGCAAAAGGCTTCATTTGGAATTCTTTCTTTTATCCTAATGAATCCTTTAAAGCTCGAACGATGTCCGCACCGTTTAAATCGTTGCCCAATTGCGGCCTGCAAATTTCCAGATGCACGGGCGAGGTATGTAAACGGAAATGAACATTAAAGCGAGCGTCATTTCGGGCTAAAATCTCTTTCATCTTTTGATATCGATATCTAATCCTTGACCCTTTCGACTGCTTGGAATGTGCATTCAAAGAAAATAAACCGGGGGAGTATTCGTTTCATTAACAATACGCTGGCCTTTTTTTCCCTCGTTTCTCGCGGTTCAATGAACATTACCTATCAGTTTTTAGACGGAAATAACCAACCGAGAGCTTTTGATAATTACCTGTACACGTACGTAACACGAGGGTTGCGAAAAAAAGGGCCAAAGAGCTTGATTAAAATAAACGATTTCCGATTTTATCGAAAATACGTGACGGTTAGGTATAGATTTGGTTAGTTAATTCAACTCGTACGAGATACGTGGTATTTGCCCCGAGCCAGAGAACAACAGGCTCTCGTGTCGAACAATGTAAACTCATCGGACTTTTTTTTGCTGCTTTTCGTTTCTCTTCTTATAATCGGATCGTACGGTGTTCTTCGGCGTGCGTTGTTGGCAGAAATACAAAATACATAAAAGCCGAACGGTGGTGATTCTTTTGTAAACGAAAAAGATAATAAAACCAAACAAACGTTTACAATAGACGTTGAAATGAATTTAAAAACACGCCGGCCTGCTAAACTATTAGAAAAAGAATTCAAATTAGGTAGTTGTACACGTCCCCTGCTCACAAAGCTCCATCTACGCATCGGTGGTCGCTCCTGGTACACTTCTGCACCTGTTACGTATAAATTTTTCCTCAACGGTGCCCGAGATGGGTTTTTTCCCCATATCGAGAGTATCTTGACACGATGGTGTTTGGAGAGGAAGAGAGAGCAGGGAATCGATTGATGCTGAAGAAATGTATAGGAAACAAGGAAGCATACCCGCCCTTCGGCCGGGAAGAGCATGAAAGTGTAGACGTAAATTCGAAATGATTTATTATTGAAAAAAAAGAACAATTTGAAAAAAAAACGATCGAAAAAACATCATTGACAAAAATTTATGCTACTTTTCTCATCTCTGTAGAAAAATTATTCAAAATGAAAATTACAAAGATTTATATCTTTCAATTTTTTGCGTTAAACGAATGTGTTTGATATGAAGTTTTTGTTCTTCTTCATCCACCAGCCTGTCCCACAGTGGACCAGGAGACCCTCTAGAACTGGTGTTTTGCTCAGAAGTTCTGAGAGGTCGATAAAAAATTTGTTTTCTTATGTTTTCGGGATCGTGAATTACGAATTTCATACTTAAAATTGGTAGGAGTGCGGGGGGAGAGGGTTTAAATTGAAATTTCACTATGATATTGTGTAATATGTCAAAATATACATTTTTGAAGTCGTAGATCAAGAATTTCATACTTGAAAAATTGTAAGAGTGGGGAGTGGGGCAGGGGAGAGGTTTAAATTGAAATTTCACATACCTAATGATATTGTATTCTACAAATATGTCAAAATATACATTTACCAGGTTGTCGGCGAATTCTCATTCGATACCCCACCTACTGCTCTACCCTCTTCTCCTATAATTTTCTATGGCTTCAAAAATGTATACTTATTAGGACATATTATACCTACTATATCATTGTGAAATTTCAATTTACATCCCCTCCCCCCCAACTTACTCCTGCTATTTTTCGAATACAAAATTCGTAATCTATGACCTAGAAAACGTATATTTTGACATATTACACGATTTCATAGGGAAATTTCAATTTAAACCCCTCCCCCTGCCCTACCCCTCCCTCCTATAATTCTTTGAGTGTGGAATTCGTAATCTACGATTTCGAAAACATAAATTAATTGTGATATAGGATTATATTATTCGATACGATAGCATACCATACCGAATTTTTAATTTGAACTTATTGCAAAAAAATGTGTATTTTTCTCGTATTTCTATCCGAAAATTGCTTGTGTAGACCGATTATGCAACTTTATGCAAAAAGCAACACGGGATTCGGTTTCAAGACACTTCATACTACTCTCATTTCGAATCAGTGAAAAATCACTGATAAACAGTCAGAATTGCAGCACAGGAAAAATTAGTGAAATTCACTGATTTTCAGTGATTTTTCACTGATGATTCAAAGAATTTCACAGATTTTGCAGTGAATTTCATAAATATCACTGAGTTTTCAGTGAATTTTCACTGATTTCCAGTGATTTTCTTTCACTGATTTGTTTTCAGCGAAAAAATTTTCACTGATTTTCTCCTGTGCTGCAATTCTGACTGTTTCTCAGTGATTTTCGGTAATTTTCACTGATTTATAATTGAGAGAGTACTATTTGTGATACTGTGACAAAGTTTTTGAACTTCCCTTTTGATCTAATAAAAATAGATAATTCTTATCCCCTTCCCCATCAATTAAAAATTTGTTCTATTAATAATTTTTTCAAATCACACAGGTGGAATTATACTTTTTGAATACCCCCTCCCCTCCTCCCCCAATTGATTAAAAATTTGATCAATTGTATTCCATTTTAAACTTGTGACAAAGTTTCCAACTTCTCTTTTGATAATAACAGTAGGTAATTTTTATGATTTTTATCTAGAGTGTGGAGGTACCTTTAGTTTAGAAAGAAAAATGAAAATGAATAACCTTACAGTTGCTTAGCAATGACAGTGGTTACAGTTAGGTATATGATAAATCACCCATATCACTAAATTTCTTGTAATTTTCACCGGCAAGGTAACACAATGCTATTCTGTGTTAACGATCATCAGTCTATTGTTCTTCATTTCTATCACTGAAAATTTCGATATTACGGGAACTTCTCTGTTTCCTTTTTCGTTTGGTAGTTCTAGAATACTGAGAAAGATTTTGCTTTCTTAAAGGTGGCATATTAAAGTAGGTACAATTAATCGAAAAATAAATATTTCGGAATTTAGAAACAGTGCAATAAAGAGACATGAAAAATACAACAACTGAATTTGTGATAAAAAATTTGATTAATTTATCATCTCAAGTTACTCATCAGTTGACCCAATGATCTAATTTTCCATTATAAAAATGCTATTCAAATAATGTTGCTTTTCAATTTTGAATGAAGTGATGTCAAGTAATTCATTCGCGATAAAAAAATATAGTTTATTTACTTTTGGAAATGATACGAATTGCTTTTTTTGTAATTTGAATATGTACTTTTTGTAAATTTGTATGGTCAAAGTGAGATGAAGTCCATCTATGTTCACTGTTATTCAAGATCTTGATCCAATAAAAATTGGTTTTTATCTGGAGTGTGGAGGTACCTTCAGTTTAGAGAGAAAAATTTACTTGTTTAGCAAAGAAGCGTATTTTTATGATTTTCATCTGGAGTGTGGAGGTACCTTCAATTTAGAGAGAAAAAATTTACAGAATATGAATGTATTTGTAATTGCCTAGCAAAGAATCGTACTTTGTCTCACCTCCGGACTTGTTACCGGACTAGTGACGTCACAAAAAATTTGAAGTTCAATTACAGTTTTTTAAAGCAAAATTTTGGGAAACCTATTTCGAGTGGTTAATTTATACACGCTGATGCGAATATAGTAAAAATTTCAATCAATTTCATTCAGCTGTTTATCCGTGATGCTGCGACAAAGTTTTTGAACTTTCCTTTGTAGATGAGCAGCCTAACCAAGGTATTTTCGTCCAGCTGAACGATGTTTATCGTGTGACAAATCAATTCGTCCATATTGGAAAATTTATTTGCTCGATGTCATCGAAGTAAATAGCCCAGCTGGTTTCTGTTGCAAAGTATATAGAAAGGTTTATGCAAAGTATGAGTTTGACGAGCGAACCGAGTATACGATTATTATACCAGCAGCGTTCACGTAGATATGGCCTGTTTTGTGCACTCAGCGAGTATATCTAGAGAAAAAAAGGCTAAATGATGACAGGTGAATGTGAAAAACTTATGACCGGTGTGTACGTTGGAAAAATGTACTAAGCGGACAATTTTTTTTCAGTGGGAAATGGCGCGATGGCTGCGTTCGTAACAGTTTTCAATTTATCAACATCGTTGTCAGACGCGCGTGTTGCGTAGTATTTTAACAATCATGACGTGTCATTTTCAATGTATACCTTATGAACCTGCCATACGATGCCGCTGTACTGTGTACTCATCTTATATGGGATATGGTCGGTTGATCGACAGAGGGTGACGCAAAGGCGTGTTGCAAAATGTCAATTTTGATAAATAGCGAAGTAATACGGGATGCGTAATTTACGTTAAAATATCGCCCGTGCAGGAGGTACCGCTGTGCAGAGTCAGCGGAGAACCAAAGTACCCTTCGGTAAATTGTGTTTGTGATTTTGGGATCGGGCTGGGTCCGTACGACCTTTGGAACAGATATGGGTAACGGATTGGTACAAACGAGGTGGTATTTTTTATGTGTAGTTTTTGAAAGAATTTATGGTGGTTTTTTGATCACCTGCGTTTTCCGATGGCTTTTTTATGAGAAGCTTTAACCGGGTCATTAGTAGATTTAAAATGTAAAAGATTACTTACTTTCTTACTGGAATGTCATAAAAAACTTAATAAACTTCTAGGCGGAAGAAGTGTTTAAATCTGAAGCTCTTTGCCTATATCATGCCATAGGCAGAAATGAGGGATTAAGCAACGGTAATGAAATAGGATGAAGTGAGTAGACCATCACTCAAATTATCACAGACATTGTTTGTATAAAGTTGTATAAAAATTGATTAAAGTAATAAGAAAAATTATGGATGTATGTCGGGCATCATTCGAAAATTCAAGTAATCGCTGTAAGGGATGAAATTATTATTTTAATTTTTAATTTTATGATTTTTCCCTAAATTTCATTTTTTTTTTTACCTTTGAACTATTTTATTCAATATAATCTATATCGTATGTATCTATCAATGCCAGAAATGATCAATTTTTTCGCTAAATTTACTTCAAATTTAGTATCTATTTTCACGAGTAGATGATTGATCACATCAGATTTTCCCTATTTCGTTTATAATTTGATTAAAAATTAACGCACTTTTTTCTTTAGGATAAATACCTTAGATCATGGATATGCTAAAATGTACTTGGGAGATGAGGCAATGTTTCTTGGCAACATTCTTTCTAAAATGGACAAGTTGCACGAAATCTTTTTTTGAAAAAAAATAGGTATATGAAAAATTGAAAATAGACACAGAAAGATGAAGATTGAAACGAAAAAATTGAAAATTGACCCTTTAGAACTCGCACAATGATTTTTTGAAAGTTACGTTTACGTGGCACGTACCCACGCCTTAGAATTTTACGATTTTTCTGTTTTACACTGTTTTATTACCTACACTGAGAGAAATTTTGTAAGTAAGAATTACTATAAAAAAAAGTAAAGTTGCTCCACTCGACTTTTTAAAGTATTTTTTACTACAATATATAGTGAATTTCAATAAACAGAATAGTACAAATTGCAACATTTTGTAGTATGAATTACCATATTTTATAGTAAAAAGTATTACATTTTATTGTACAAATCACAACATATTATAGTAATAGACGAATCTGAGTTTGCTGCGGGTAGTATTTCTGCCTTGAACCAAATTACTGCGCATAGGTTAAATACATGTTAAAAAGGTTTTGCGTAAACCTTGGAAATCCAAGGTCTGCGCAATACCTTTACAATGTACACTACAACCTATGCGCAGTAAATTGGTTTAAGGCAGTGGGTAGACTAACCGCAGCAAACTCCGATTCGTCTATATCTTCTATGAAAACACCAGTGAAGCAACTTTACTAAATATAGTAGTAATTTTTAAACACATTTATAGCTTGGTATTATTTCCATATGCAAAATGCTTTCAATGAATTAATTTTTAAAAATAAAGTTATTAATGGGTACATGTAATTGTACCATCATTATTCTTGCACTTGTGAGAGGAATTTGAACATACATTTACAAATCAAATTCGTTTCCAAAAATTTTCCTGTCTAACTGGGATTCGAACCTATGACCCTGCGTTCCTTAGTACCTGAACTTAACCACTAGACCATAGAGGCCTAATTTAATAATGCAGGTTTAAAGTAATAATATTTTTTTGAAAGTCTTGTTTTAATATTAAGTATGTGACACATTGGGAATACATACGTTGATGAATTTATGTATATACTTAGTTTTACGCCATCTTCAGATTATGATATTTCAAGGCATTATAAAATTATAAATACATTTTTCAAAAATCACCAAACAAAAATTCAACTAGGTATTATGTGAGAATTGATAAGAATCTTTACTTACCACCTTATTTCTTGAAATGTTGTTTGAAAAACCAAAGATCAATTTGAAATTTAAACCAGAAAAATAGTTGGAAAATTAGTCAAAGTACATTATGCACAATGCTTTGAAAAACGAGTACAATTTGTAAAGTTAATTAAATAGTGTTTGGCATAATTATTTTATACATTTTATTTATATTTTTTCATTAAATTTCATTGATATACGTTTGAAATTTGTAGATAATCATTCACAACACAATCGGCACCATTCTTAATAATTACTTACCTACTATTTTTTATAGTAAAATTGAACTAAATATTCAGTTCATTTTCCTGCATTATGTGGTTGAAATTACCAAAAAATGTAGCAGTTTTTCCAATATGGTAATTTTCACAACAGCATGTAGCATTTTTTACTAAAGAACGTAGTATTTATTGGTAAACACTACCTACATGATATAGTAAATATTATTACATATTTGAGTGGAAATTTCTATACTGTTCTCTCAGTGTATCAGCCAAGTATTTTTCGTGATACTATAACAAAAAGAAAAGGTTGAAAAAAGTAATTTTCAAAGTAAAAAATGATCACTTGCCCTTTTTGTAGAAGTAGATACATAATTCGATTTCAAAAACCGAGTAATGAAGTAACGAGAAACCGCGGTTTCTCAGTTTTTGGACACTGTGTATAGTCCAAGAGTTGAACCTACTGAAATTTACTTGAAAGAACTGAAAGCTGAGACCGGTCCCAAAAGTTTATGTTTGTACCCCTACATATGTTGAAAATCACTTGTCTGCCAATCCGCATAGGGCATGGTAAAGCACAGCAAAAGCTCGAAAGTTCACAAAATTCATGAACTTTCACTTGAAAAAACTGATGGTTCAAATTGGTGCCAAATTGTAGCATTTTTTGCGCTGAATCCAAATATATAAGCTGCCGACCTCTTAAGTGTTGTTAAAGCCCCGGCAAACAAGCTTAAAAGGGGAGAAAATAACAAAAATCTACAATTTTTGAGTCAAATTCGCATAAAAAGCCATAGAATTGGTCTAAAAAATATTTTTAAGCATTTTTAAGGAATGTTCGTTAGCAGTGAAGGATTTTAAAACTCAAAATTTTACAAAATTTCCAGGGGGTCCGTAAATTCGCGAAATTGACCGTGTGATATATCGAAATCTATGTTTTATGGGTCGTAGAAATTGAATTTGACAATATTTTTCTCGTTGTGGTGGGAGGGTGGTGACTAATTTCCACATATGATAAATTTGCCACTTTTTTCTCAATTTTACCCGAGTTAATGTGGCTGTGTCACTGGTTTCACTAACTGTGTATAAACACTAACTTTTGGGACCGGTCCCAGCTTTCAGTTCTTTCAAGAAAATTTCAGTAGGTACAGCTCTCATACTAGTAGAAAGAACAGAAGTTTGATTATCGATCTTCAATTTCCTCGTCACCAAGAATACACTGCTGTTTGAACCGTCTTGTCTTGGAATCTCTTCTCAGTTCTGAGATATTGAGAAGTATTTACCGTTGACAAGACTTCTGTGTCATACTGTATGTATTTCTTCACACATTAAAGTATTTTTTCATAAAAATTTCGCTTCACTCGGGCATATTGGCATACTTGATGCATTTCACCAATATGTTTACTCAGGGGTGCTGCGAAGGGGTATTCTTGACGAGCAACTCGTCGTTGAAAATTTTGGGGGGGCCGAAAAAAATGGGGAAAAAAATTACAAATTTAAATTTTAAAGAGAAAAAAAATTAACAATAAATATTTTAGAAAATAATTAAAAACAAACCCCCTATAATTACAGGACCCCCTATCAATAGACGACCCCCTCCCATCAATGGACCGACCCCCCCCCCCCAAAAAAAAAAAAGTTCATCAATTTGACGCTAATTTCGCTCATTTTTAACTCAATAATGGCAACAATTTTCTTGGAAACGTAAAAACATGTACTAGTAAACAGTTAAATTTTCATTTTTTTCAGAAATGACCCCCCCCCCTAAATCAATATAATAGACCCCCCCCCCCCCCATCGATAGACTGGAACCCCTCTAAAAAAATCAATTTCACCCAAATTTCGCTCATTTTTAAACTCAATAAAAATTGCCAAAATTTTCTTGGGAACGTAAAAATATGCACTAGTAATCAGGTAAATTTTAATTTTTTTCAGAAATGACCCCCCCCCCCCCCCCTAAATCAATATAATAGACCCCCCCCCCATCGATAGACTGAACCCCCTCTAAAAAAATCAATTTCACCCAAATTTCGCTCATTTTTAAACTCAATAAAAATTGCCAAGATTTTCTTGGGATGCACTAGTAATCAGGTGAATTTTCATTTTTTTTCAGCGACCCCCCTCATCAATTTTATGCCAATTTTGCGCATTTCTTACTCAATAAAAATGTCTAAGCTGAATTTTCATTTTTTTTCAAAAACATTGCTTTCATTGAAAAGTTTTTATGCTCTGTTCTTCTTTTTTGTAGTAGGTAAAAAATATATAATATCTAAGTACAATTATTAAAAAAAAACCGTGTAGGTATTTATTTTCTAAAAAAAAACACATAAAAAAGGGTAGGTGTTCATTTCATAAAAAATGAAAAAAAAAGTAGAGAAATATTTATTTTTTAGAAAAATGCAAAAAAAGATTATATTTATTTTCTTAGTAACATCTTCGAGTATAACTTAGATGCAGGGGCGTAGCGAATGGGGGGGTCTGGGAGGTAACTCACCCCCCAGAAATGCTAGTATAGAAAAAGTTGGCAAATTCGTCTCAAAATGAGAAAATTTGGCAAATTTGACTAATAACAATAAAATTTTTGGAGCAGTTATCGCTTCTTCAGAAATTACAATCCAACTCTAAAATTATACCTCCCAATTCTAAAATTTTCAAAAACTTTGGCCTCGCTGCGCTCGGCCTTATTGTACGTACGAGTATGTATTTCATCTACTTCATACAAAAGTGATTTTTTTCGTATTTTTCCTCAAAATTATTCCAATATTCACCTAATTTTATTACATACCTATATATTTTTTTCCTCAAAACTCATGTTTGATGTTTGAGAATAAATTTTTTTAAAAGCTTTGGCCTCGCTGCGCTCGGCCTCGTCATACTTCTCTCTCAATAATTTCATAGTAATAGGGGTCAATTTTTTATTCAAGTTTTTTATTCTAAAACATTGTTTTATTAAAATTTATTTCGCCTTGAACTTGAGGTTTTCTAAAATTTTCGTCCTCGTTTCGTTCGGGCCAAATTCATTTCGCTCGCATTTTCATTGAAATTGCAAAATTTTTGAAATAAATTATAATTTTTCTCGAACTTTTCCACTCTTTCTTTTTTCGGGACAAATTTACAATTTCGCTGATTTTTCCAACTTCGAGTACCTAGATACATAGATTAGATACATTGAAATTAGGCAGGGAAAAGCAATAAATTGAATGAGAGGGAGAAGTGGTTAAAAAATTTAATTCAGTCTGAAAATTTGTGCCATCCATTCCCGCCCTCTAAAAAAGTCAGACTGTTTCGCGCTTAAATAATTTGATTTTCGAATTTTTTCAAAAATCAAGATGGAAATTCAGAGACCTTGCTCCCTCAATTCAATATCCTGACTTCGGTACGTCACTGCACACTTTGCCACACCATTCTATGAAACTTAAATTATACTTCAAATTCATTTCGTCCATAAGGCGCACCCAAGGGGGAGGCATAATAGGCTCGAGCTCCTCCCCCCCTCTCGGAAAGGAGATTTTTTACAAAAATGTGAAAAAAGTGCATTTTTTGGTATTAAAACATGATTTTTTGAAAAGTTTTCGCCCTCGCTTCGCTCGGGCAATATTTTAATCATATTTTCTAAAACGAATCTGAATCAGTCTATGATGAAATTCTGCCTTTGAGAATCCCATTTGTCAGGAAAAATCAATAATTATTTTGACTTGACGACTTGACTGAAAAATCGGTGAAAAAACACTAATTTTCAGTTGAAGTCATTCCACTGATTCAAGCAGATAACTTTTACCAATTCAGATTTCAGATGGATGAAGATAAAAGAGATGCAGACATGACTGATTTTTTAGGGGACAGATTTGGTGATATTGTATTTTTTTGTACCCCCCACCCCACCACCACCTTAAAGTTCGTAAAAAAATGAAGAAATTTGTGAAAATGGGGGGGGCTACTTGGAAAATTTGGGGGGGTCCTCGTCGTTGACTCAGGGGGTTCGCCGCACCCCTGTGTTTACTAAGATTTTCTTGTGTTTTTTTTTGCGAGCGTGCATTTTGAAGAGGCCAGCAATGAGAATAGAATAATATTGTACTGGTTCATGACGGTAATCCTATTGAAAAAAATAAAAAAATAGAAGAAAAGTTATATTTTCAAAAAAAAAATAACCACTTATCTACTCTACACTTACCTTAATCTAGTGCAATAATCAGGAAGGTTTTTTATATTTCTGAGGTTGGATTTTTTGGAGAGTATATCTCACCGAAGGTTCGCAATTTGTGGGTATTGTTGATTAAAAAATTTTCGATGGTTGGAATACACGTAGTTTTTCCATTCTTCTTGTATAAAAATTATGGTTTTACGTTGCTGTCCATTTGTCCAACTAGCAGTGAAAGTGTTCAAAAGTAGTCATCTAAGTAATCTGAGAAATGAATACTTGGTGTAAATTCCGAATAAACAGTGAATTTTATCCATCATCCAAAAGATGTGAAAAATTGTTTGAATTGACGTTTTGTATCACACCAAAGAATATACACCTACATAGATGTTTGCCTTGAGAAAATCCTTCCCTGTAAACATGGATTTTCAGTCTTTTTTTAGTTCAAAACCAGACCACCGGTGTAATTATGTTGAATTTCCAGACATTTTAATCTTTTTTCAAAAGGAACGAGCAGTTTTTCAAATTGATTTGGAGTCACGAAGGGGAAGAGAAATTTTATGAATTAATTTAGAGTCTAACTGAAATTGGAAACTGAGAAGGGAGTATTCGGAAGCAAAAATATACATGTAAGATTACTTACGAATGCCTTAAATCAAAGTACATATAAAAAAAGGATTCTTTTTGAGGTCAATTTAGCAATAAATACGGTATGAAAATAACAAGAAAACTCCAGAAAATAGCAAAAATTTTCATTAATTATTTAGGTCCAGTAGACAGCACGAAGCACCCTCTTAAATTGAATCATAGTGAAAATTCACTGATAAAATAGCTAAAATTGAGTCACTGCAGAATTCAATGGAAAACTACTGATTCAATTAGTACCTAAATTTTCAATTTTGAATTAGTAATTTTTTCCGCTTGCTGATTTAATCAGTAAATGTAAATCTTACTGATTCATTTCAGTAGTTATTGAAAAAATTATTGATTCAAAAAAGAAAATTCGCCAATTTAATCAGTAGTTTTTTACTGATTGACTGTGAAATTTCACCGATTCTTTATTCACTTAATTCTGACAATTTCTTCAATGAATTTTTACTGATTCAAATTGAGAGAATATGTAGTTCAAAAATGCGAGCCTGAGATCTATCAGAAACAGTGTTGATCTTGATATCTCACCGAGATTTCAAAGAAAATAATTTTTTTTCGATTGTTATTGGACACATTTTGTTTGAAAACATATCCTCAGAATTAGTAATGAATAAAATAGGATGAAATATCCTGCGAGTGCACCACACTGCTATCGGTAAAAATAAACCAAGTGTGGAAAATTTAAATAGATAAAAGCTCCAACGTGACGACGAAGAGGTGGGCGGAAACTCGATATATTAGGCGATTTGTCGAACAAATCAAATAATTAAAGTACGCTGGAAATCATTATAAACGGATAGCTGATTGGGAGGGTATTAAAAGTGAAATTATTTCAGCAAGCTGTCATTCAAGGGAAACAGATGATACGGCGTGAAGCCGATGATAGATGTGGCGAATGTGTCATATATTTAGCGATTTTATGTACAGATCTGGATAAAAGTTGAGCCCTGGTATTCGCGAACGCGTAACGTAGTTCGTATAATCAAGGTTATTACATCGAGTACGAGATGCCTGGCAACGTGTCGATTGAATATAAATGGCGATGGCGTCTTGGTGCGACAAGTACACCTATACGTGTACCTTAGCTATTACCTATAAGTACTTTGAAAATGCGAATAAGACGGGTATCGTGTTGTATACTATGTATGCCTATGTTGAAGAAAGCGAGAGGCTTTTTTGGTAACACGACGATGACGTGTATTTGAGGTATGTGATATGATATGTGACGTGTTTGCAAAGTTGATACTCGTATTTCGCCGTATGCGGGTAAAAGTTGTTTTGAAAAGATACCGTGTAATATTTTGACGAGGGAAATTTTACCAAATTTTCCTATATGCCTTGAGACCAACTGAAGGAGATGCGGTGCAGTCAGGGGTGGGAGAGGGAATTTACCGCGAAGAGTTGAAAATGTACCTGTATAAAGCAATTTTATTATAGGGTGTGGGCGAAATGAAGAGTTATGGAAGGAGTGATATCAGGTGTGGAAATTTTATCATGTTTACGAGTTCTCCTACATACTGTGTCAAAGGTTAATGTTATATTGAGTTGTGGTAGTAATACTTACAGGTGAGTTTTGAAAAATTGGAAAATATGCTTTACCTTCAATTTTGTCTAATTTCTCTCAATTTTAATTTTTTTTCTGAAAATTAACAAAAAATTTATTCTGATTTTTATCGTAATTGTCAAAAATATAAGTGTCGTGTGAAAATCTTTATTATCTGGAAATTTCGTCCGTTACGAGAATAATGTATGACGTAGAGTTTTCGTCCTCGCATCGTACAATTTAGTTATTTTCATTGGTTTCTTTAACAAGAATGAGAAAAGAAGATTTTTGAGAAAAAGAAATGAAAACTTTTTGAAAAAATGAAAATTGCAGGTAGTTATTGAAGTTTTGAATTTTTTAACCACCTGTTCTTCTGCAAAAAAATGAAAATCGAGGTCAACAGAAAATGGTTGATTGAATGAGAGATGGAAAAACGAGAAAGTATGCAGACAAGCTAAAAATTGGTATAAAAAATCACGGCTTGAAAATTTATCTACTCATGAAGTACATACTTGATAGATAGATTTTAAAACTTCGTGAAAGCCGTACTTTTATTGGCCGGAAAGCCTCATTTTTCAATTTACTACTAAAATCAATTTTTTGTGGAATCCTCCTCCCACCCCCAGGTTCTTCTCTCCCTTTCCCGATGAAAAACCTGAGAGAATAGAATGCTTGCAAGGGAAGTATCCCCACTTGAAGTGAAATTTCGGGCCCAAACAAAAATAAATCAAAAGTGCATTATGAATGAACCCCATATCCAAAATTTCAGGTACTGAAGTTCACTTCTCAAATTTTGGCGAAATTTTGAAATTTCAAAATCACGTCATCGTCTTGCAAAGTATGAAAATTTGATCTAATCAACGAAAAAGCTAAAATTTGGTGTATAAAATATGCCCTATTTTCGACCTGCCGAATCAATTGGCAGCGGTTATGAGACGTTTCGGAGCCAGCAGAACATTTTGGAATTTACCAGTGCTGGAGGAAAGGCCATAAAATTAGTCCAAATGAACTTCAGCACTTATACTTACGTACAACGTGGATTATCCATATTAGTGATCTGTTTGATCAATTAAATCATAATTTTTCAAAATTCGTAGCTGAGTTCAAATTCACATTTTTGGGCTGGAAATTTCGGTAGGTCAAAAATAGGGTAGGAAGATACCAAATTTCAGTTTTTTTTTGTCGATTTAATCAAATTTTCATATTTTGCAGGGCGATAAGGTACTTGATTCTAAAATTTCAAAAATTTGCCAAAATTTGAGAAATGAACTTCAGCACCTGAAATTTTGGATATGCACTTTCCATTTATTTTTGTTTGAACTCAAAAATTCCTCTTTGAGTTCGGGTACCTCCCTTGTTAGAACTGAAATTGTTTTTTTCGTATGATATATGAATGGTTTGGAAGAAAAGTTGTACAAAATTTTTATGAAAATCCTGCTGTTTGATTTTTTCATTTTGTTGAACATTTTTGAGTAGGGGTTTCAAACTTGAAAAATTGACCTAAAAATCGAGAAAAATAATTTCTAAAAATATGTACTGGATATTCTGGCCAATCTAAAATATGTACTTAATTCGTAATTTAATTTTCAAAAAAATCCTTTTCATCAATTTATTGAGAAAGTGATTGAAACATTTCCTTCTCCGAAGAGTAAACTATAAAAAAATATTTTTCAGTCAAAAAATTTATATTTTTCATTTTTAATTGATACGTACAAGAAATTGTTGGCAAACACACTGCAATCAGAATTACGAATTTGACGAATTTATTATTTAAAACGTGTACAGTAAGGCTCTGATTTAATACAATAATGGTGGTCCCGAATAGAAATTATGAAACATTTCATTATTAATTTATTGGAAAAAAGTCAACTTCTGAAATTCATTTATGTAAGAAGATATATCATCATTCTGAGAAGTAAAAAATTAAAAAATATGTTAGAATACAAAATTTGGCGAAAAATTTTAAATATCCAGAGTATCAAGAGGCGGTTGGTCGAGTGGTGGTGGTGGCCCTGGCGGTTGATTGATTGGTGGCTTTTGTCCCGGGGGCAACGCTAAAGGTGGTAAAGGTATCGTTGGAGATGTCGACGACGAAGTTGTATTACTTAACGCATTGACTAAATTCCATAATCCACCAAAAGCAACGTCACCAGTTAGTTTTTTGGTTCCCTCTAAGCCCCTCAGCAAACGATAAGGTAACGCTTCAAAATTCAACGGATATAAAGGATTATCAATGCATGAAGAATCTAGCAATTCATCGCCATTCTCGCCTCCAATACCATCATACAAATTACGACTGATGTAATCTTGGTACTGATTTAATCCGGATACAAAGGTATCGGGATCTTTGATGTTGTCAAATAAGGTATCCTCAAAATATTCGCAATTTGATGGTATTGGGTAGTAGAATGGAATGCAAGGTTGATTCGGATCGGTGGGAGGTTTCTGAGTGACTGGAGGTTTGTTTGTGACGGGTGGCCCGATTGTGACCGGGGGTCCGATTGTGACAGGGGGTCCGATCGTGACTGGAGGTCCGATCGTGACTGGAGGTCCGATCGTGACTGGGGGTCCGATTGTGCTAGGAGGTCCAATGACAGGAGGCTTGCAAGAATCGCACACCACTTGTTTCAAAATACTAGTTATTAATGTACCAAGTGGTCCGAGCAGTGAAGATGGATCGATCAGATGAGATATTCGAGGACCTAACAGTAGAGGCACTTCTCTGCCCAAATTATTCAACAAATCATCGAGTAATTTATCGATTGATTTTAATAAATTGTTTAGTAGCCCGTGTCTTCTATTTGTGAGTAAGTCGTCGATGTCTTTCAGCAGATCTTCAACAGTTTTAATTAGTTCACTCAGAACGCTATTCAAAATTCTATCTATGGTGGTACTTAGTATAACCTTAGCGGAAAATGGCGCAAGATTTATCACCTTGTCCTTGGTCAACTTTTTGAATTGATCAGGATCTTTGATCATTAGAGAATTTTTCGCTTTGTTCAGATTGGGTGCTAATAAATTGTTCAAAGCATCGGTTATGAGTTTGAGAATATTGTCCAGTAAATTATGCAATAAACCTTTATCAGCGAGTAATTTCTTCAAAGCATCAACCAGCAATTTATCAGCATCTCTCAGAACGTCATCTAGCAAGCCTTCGATCAATTTTAATAAATTTTGAATCAATTCAGATAACGAATGGCTATTTTTTAATAATTTTTCAACGTTGCACACAGTGTCTCCTAAAACATCTTTTAATAAAGTCGTCACATCTGTAGTCAATCCTTCAACCACTGACGAATTACCTAGTAAATCTGTCAATAAATCATCAGCCAGTTTCTCGACATCCTCCAATAAATTTTCCAACGTGTTATTCAACGCTAAAGAAATATCTATGAGTAAATCGTCTTTATGAAAAGCAGGCCGCACGAGTAAATCTTTCAATAAATTTTCTATATCTTGAAAAACGTCATTGAAAACAGAGGTGAAAGCATCATTTACTTCTGTTACTTCTGTCGATTGTGCGCCTATTGTATTTATTACTCTGCGTACCATATTTGGCACTAAGGGACGTTTGCCTGGTAAATTAATCAATGTTTTGTTGACCAAGTCTTCTATGTCATCCAGTACGTCTACTAACAAGTTACCCAACAATTGCTCTATTGATTTCAATAATTGCGGTAATAATTTACCGAGAACAGTTCGGATGATATTTTCTAATAAGGTCACAATTAAGGAAATCAGTTGCTTCAGAAGATTGAGCACGAACTGTAAAATTGAATCGACCAACGTTTGGATCAATGTTAGTAAGTTACACAATAAACCACCGGGTGTCTTTGGAGGACGTGGGCGAGGAGGAAGAAGGCCGCCGATAGGTGGCGCCCCAGGTAGGGGATTTATTCCTTGACCAGGTGGTTTTACTGCAGACGGAGGTAGTTCTGGAATGGGTGGCGTGATTGGTCCAGGACCTTGTTCTGCAGGATTTGGAATTTCTCCAGGGCCTTGTTCTCCAGGGCCTTGTTCTCCAGGAATTGGAATTACTCCAGGAATCAAGTCTGCAGGATTTGGAATTGCTCCAGGGCCTTGTTCTCCAGGAATTGGAATTGCTCCAGGAATCAAATCTGCAGGATTTGGAATTGCTCCAGGACCTTGTTCTCCAGGATTTGGAATTGCTCCAGGACCTTGTTCTGCAGGATTTGGAATTTCTCCAGGGCCTTGTTCTCCAGGGCCTTGTTCTCCAGGAATTGGAATTGCTCCAGGAATCAAATCTGCAGGATTTGGAATTGCTCCAGGACCTTGTTCTCCAGGATTTGGAATTGCTCCAGGACCTTGTTCTTCAGGATTTGGAATTGCTCCAGGAATCAAGTCTGCAGGATTCGGAATTGCTCCAGGACCTTGTTCTTCAGGATTTGGAATTGCTCCAGGAGCCGAATCTTCAGGATTCGGAATTGCTCCAGGGCCTTGTTCTGCAGGATTTGGAATTGCTCCAGGAGCCGAATCGTCAGGATTTGGAATTGCTCCAGGAATCAAATCTTCAGGATTTGGAATTACTCCAGGAATCAAATTTTCAGGATTTGGAATTGCTCCAGGAGCCAAGTCTGCAGGATTGGGAATCGGGGAATCATCTGTTGCAGCTTGCCTTTTCGTTTTCGCAATTGTATCAACATCAGAATCTGGTACAGGAGCAGCCACATCGGGTATTGGGTTCTCTTCGATTCCAGGTACATCCCCCAATGCTGGATTTTCACCTTCACCAGGTGGTTCTCCTTCCACTGGCGGATTTATTTTTGGACCGCTCCCAGGTGGCAAATCTTTACCGCCAACAGGTGGTTTTCCTACCCCTGGTTTATTTATTGGACTACCCCCAGCTGGCAAATCGTTACCAGGTCCTAATCCTTTCGCCGGATCGACTTTTCCACCACCTTTGGTACTCGTTTTTTTGCAAGGTTCCACAACTTGTAATACTGCTTGGAGAGATTTAGGATCGAGGATAATGAACAGAGAATTTCCTTTGGCCAAGTTGCCATTGGGATTTATTATTGAACAATTATCTGCCGGTTCAGGTGGTTTAGCAATTCCAGCGGGAGGTATCGGAATTGGCGGAGGTAAGGGTATACTGGGAATTGTATTGTTTGGCACATCGATGATACCAATTTCATCTTCTAAACTTATTGGGTATGGTGGACCGCATGGATTATCATCGCAGTAACAATCCAAAAACTGGGCGTCTCCGAGGTACAATACGAACAACAGAATGTAAGAATTAATTATCTGGAAATCAAATCAAACAAAAAAATCAACGTTAAAACACGATTGCTTACCTGCTTAATTATATACGAACAAATAGCAAAATTCAATCATTGTGTAAATTAAATGGTAATGTTTGGTTTCGTTAATTTTTTTTGATCCCTGAATTTTTTTTTGTTTTCGCTTTTGAAAAAAGTTTTTTTTCCTCTACATATTTTCTTCGAAATGGTACATTTTTTCCCAATCGCAGAAAAAAATTCGAAAGTTTTCAAAAAAAAAGTCCCAAAACTTGGGTTTCTTTCTTTTTTTTAAACCCGCCATCTTTATTGAAAATTGTTATTGTTAAGAGAACACGACTATTTAGTTTCGTTGCTTTTCAATTTCCGCCAAGGTGTAGGTACCTATCTAGTACCTACGGTTCCTTGGCACAGCGTTTCTTTCTCGAAAAAATTACCACATTTGATGGTTTCCAGCTTGAAAAGAATATATTTTCAAAAAATTTGAGAAATTATGGTACCTATAATTGAATATTGTATTTTTTTTTTCTGAAAAAAAAACGGCTTTAATGGTTTGAAATGAAGTAAAAAGTAACAAACTGATAAAAAAAATTACGAACTAGAAATTCTTATTTTGAATCCAATTATAAAACATTGAGAATTTCGAGATTTTAAACATGTTCTTAGGATTTTAACCGATTACTTTTTCACTACTTTTTCAATTTAAAACATTTCTGGTTGTACATAGATGATTTTTGAAAATTATTTTCAGTTTTTTAAATTTTTTTTTGAAATGTTTGTTGCCTAAATGGTTTTAATTTTTAAAAAAAGTTTTTCAGATTTGGGAAAAATTTTACGATTTTGTGTTTTTTAGTTTTTAGATTTCTATTAATTTATTAATGATGATTAAATTTGAATTTTTGAAGAATCTTTCAGGTTTTTGAACATTGTTCAGTTTTTTGATAAATTTTCAGTTTTTGAAAAATTTTCCAATCGTAGAAAATCATCTATTCAGTTGTTTAAAAATTTCAAATCGAATTCCCCAAATATTTCGATTTCTTTTTACGATTTTCAATACTAAATTCTTTGTTGAAAACATTTTTTTTTAAAAAGAAGTTTCAATTTGGTTGAAATGATTTTTGTTTCAATTCTTTCAAAAAATCCACTTTAAACATTTTTTTCGAGTTGTGCAGGTTTGCAGGTATTAGATTTCTTAAGGTAGAATAAATACCTATCAGATTTAGGGAAATGTTTTCGAATTTTAAATTGAGCTTGAATATTGAAATTTGGGGAAAACACATTTCTCGAAAAAAGCGACACTTGAATTGGTGTAAACCGAACGCAGTGGGAAGTTACCGAATACGACCTTTGTGGTTTGACTATTGATCTAAAATTTTGGTTGGTTTGATTTAATTTGACTTATGTGTCTGAAAAAAGTGCTAACTTTGAAAGGATTTTTCAGTGGTAAGGCATTTAGATATGTATTGGTATGAGTGTAAGATGCTTTCGAGAAAATTAAAACCACTCTTTAAGCTACATACATGAATATGAAATAGTTCGAAGTCATCAAAAGTTATGACAGAAGGCTAACACCTTAAGCTTGGAAAAAATTAACAACTATTCGAATCGTCTGGATCCACCAATAGTAAAAAAAAACACACTTTACTTGCCTATTTAGAATATTTTCACCATAAAAATAGCAGAGAAAAAATATAACACTTACCCAATGAAACATTGTCATCGTAGCAGTCACATATTACTCGTACCACACATAGTTGACTCCGTGAAATAACCGACTGTCGGAGAAGATGACATTAAATACCTGAATTTTATCCCATTTTTAATCAAGGAATACCTACTAGGTAAATTATTTACCAGGAAATACTTAGATATTAAACAATTACGTAAAAATGTTCACTTGATTGAAATAATTCATGTTTGCTACGGTTTTGAATGTTAGATGAAGCACGAATTGAGCGATTGGTTAGAATTATAATGATAAGAGTTTTAATTTCTGGCACGTTTAATGGAAAAGAATATCGACCGATAATGAACGTACGCAAATTATTCGCGTATCTAATTGAACTACATTTCGAATTAATTCGATAAATTTTCATTTCGGAAACACTTTCGAAATCCAGGGCATGATCTTGAGACTTTTCCGAGTTGTTCAAGTTAGATCATTTTGAAAGATTGGCCTTGAAATTCTATCTATCTCAGTCTCCAATTATTGTTAGATATTCAGAGCTGAACTACAACATGAAATGGTGGAGGGGGGGAAAGAAGAATCGATTGAGATATTGTACTCGTCTCATTCCGAATTAGTGAAAAGTCATTGATAAACAGTCAGAATTGCAGCACAGGAAAAAAGTAATTTTTCACTGATTATTCAAAGAATTACACCGATTTTTCAGTAAATTTCATAAATATCACTGAGTTTTCAGTATATTTTCACTGATTTCCAGTGACTTTTCTTTCAGTGAAAAAAATTGCCCCTGATTTATTACTGTGCTGCAATTCTGACTGCTTTTCAGTGCTCTTTGATAAATTTCATTGATTCAAAAATGAAAGTAGCTTCTGTGTAGTTGAAAAAAAATTGGGGAGCTTCATTTGATTTTTTAAAAATTGAATTTCTACTGGATTTCTTTTTAATTTGAAAATTATTTGCGAAATAATTTTTCAATTTACTTAGTTTTTTATTTCATGTAATAAATTTTTGTATCAAAGCGTACATTTTTCTATATCAGAAAAATTAAAAATCGAAGGGTGATTTTGCAAAATCAAATCAAATCCATTTTTTCTTCAAAAATGAAATTATTTTCTACGTGTTGGCAAAGCATTCAGTATTTCGAATACTTATCGAACCTTTTACTTACACATAAATTCGATTATTTATTCTCGTCGGATTCCACCACCTCCTCCAGTCCTATTCGCCAGTTTTCTCAGTATGTATATGAAGTGTATTTATACGATAAAACATAAAAATAACCTTATGGTTCAATTTTGACTAAGTGTTTATAGAATACAGCGTGTTTATTTGTATTTAACTCGCGGTTGGCGCGCGTAAAAAGTATGTTTATTGAGAGTTGTTGTTTCGGAGGAGCGTGATTAAATATCGCATAAATATGGTTAGGTTAACGCGTACTGGTATAAGTATGGTTTGTGTAAATGAGAGAGATGTCGACGAAGAGGTGCATGGGAAGCTGTCTTGTGCTCGTTACCGCGGCCGCATAGTGTATTTAACGACGTACGTAGTCGAGTACGCGTTGAGATGGTTGCGCGGTTTGGCAGTACGATAAGCATGGTTTGGAACGTGGAAATGAGCTGTAAGATGGATGAATTGTGTGTGGAAATGGCGAAATACGAGATGAATATTGGAGAAGAGAGGAATTTATAAGGGTTCGTTTTACTATTTTTTTGCACTTTGTTGTGTATTGGACGAGAAGTTGGAATATGTTGAGATGGTGTGGTGATAATTTTACTCGGTACCGGAGTCATCAGTCGAAGATTTGTATCATTTTCAGGAGGAGGGGATCCTGTTCGAAGAAATAATCGCAGAATTAATGGATTTTCTGCTGTTGGGATCGAAAAATTTGCAGATAAATGTGCCGAAATTAATTTTTTTAGGTGAAAAATCTAGTAATTTTCTGTGGAGAAGCCTTGGAAATATTTTGTTTACTTTTTCTGAGATTGTTGATCATTATACTGGTGTTGCTGTTTCAGGAGAATAGACGTCTGATCATTGCAGAAAAGCATAAAATACAGTAAATAAATACAAAACTTGCGATATGGTCATGGTCAAGAAGCTATAAAATGTAAATAAATTAACTCCACCTATGGGAATGGAGACCAACGAAAGAAAAATAAAAAAAGAAAAGCAGAAGCTTGGGATAGAGTAGAAAGTAGTGATACAAAAATTTCAATAAAAATTTTCAAAGATTTTCCAATTTTTCCAGGAATTTTTCTTTTTTTGAAGAAGAAGAAGAAGGGGAAATGACCGATTTATTTCAATATTTTATTGATATTTTTTTTAGAAATTAGCTAATATTTGGTGGAATTGAGAGTTCTGCGATATTCATTTGGATAAATTTCAATTTTGTTAGTCTTTTAAGGGCATAGTTCGCATTCCTTTTTGCCTACAGGCTCCCCTGCCAATTTACATTACGCTTATGGGAGTTCATAAATTATTACTTTACTGAAATGAGAGTGATGAAATTGGCTCAAATTTGAAATATACATTTTTCGAGATGGTCTCTAAAATCCTGTGCATGGATTGTTCGTTACATCGAATATTTTACAAGAAAATTGAATTTGAAAAATCCACCGATTTTTCAAATTCAATTTTCTTGGGATTTTAGAGACCATCTCGAAAAATGTATATTATTCAAATTTGAACCAATTTCATCACTCTCATTTCGAGTAAAGTAATATTTTATGTACTCCCATAAGCGTAATGTAAATTGGCAGGGGGGCAAAAAGAAATGCGAACTATGCCCTTAAGGATCCTTTGTAATTTTTGGTCATCTGGCAAATCTTTGATAACAGATGGCCATTGAAGGGGTGCCCTTCGAAACGACACGTGGTAAAAATGTCATCCCCTTACTTAACTCCACATTTTCCCCTCCTCACCAAACCTTAATTCAAATCCAAGTTCAAAAAATTCTCGATAATGAGGAAAAATATTTTGATTTTTAAAAAAATGGTTTTAGTATGAAGAGGGTGTCTACTAACAAGAAAAACAATAAATTGGCACGAATTTTACCTTTGTAGTAAGAAGACCAGAAATTACCAAACAATTTAATAATTTTACTGTGAAATACTAGAATTTTCATCATAATTATCTCTCTTCCTTGAATTTTTTAATCGAATGAAAAAGGGAGAGTTTTTTTGGGGTAAAGATCATTTTTAAATAAGATGATTAAATTGGCTTTTGAACCCATCGAGACAAAAATCACCAAAAATGTTGGTATTGATTAAAACTATCCCCCCAAAAAAATTAAATTTCTTTCCCTCACCCCCAGCTGAGTTACGGAGCCATATATGCTGGCTCGAAATTCAATGTTTTCCATCTCTGAAGTGGGTGGTCCAAAAATTCCGAAAAAAATGTTATGAAAGTGGCAAAAAATCCCTGAAATAGCAAGAAATTTCATTTACCAGATCCAGAAGACACCTTGATGAATGTCAGATCCCCAAAAAAAACGGCAAATTTTTTTCCAGAGTTTTTGAAGTACATATATCACTTTTTGAAGTTGAAAATTTCTTTTAAAAGAAAGTTGGAAAAAACTTTTAAAAATTTTCAATTAGAAAAATTTCATACGACTGAAAAAAATGAAGAAAAATTATAAAATTATTCGAAACAATTTAAAAGTTGAAAAAATTTTTATTAATTTTTGAAGTTGAAAAAAATTTGGAAAAAATTTTTCCATTAGAATTTTTTTCAATTTCAAGATTTTTTCCTACTGTGAAATGTTTTCAAATCTGAATATTCTTGACATTTTTCCAGCTTTGTTTTAAAAAAAAAATAACTTCATGTTTTTCAAAACTTTTTCTGACTTGATAATTGATTGGAAGATATTATTTTTAAAAAATATCCATATGAAATGGAATTTTTTAAAAATATCCATATGAAATGGAATTTTTTAAAAATATCCATATGAAATGGAATTTTTTTTGAAAAATCAAAAGTGAAGTTGATACGTTTGACCATTTTTAATATTGGATAAAATTTTTGAAAAAATTAGAATTAAAGAAATTGAAAACATTTACAGTTAAAAAAATTTGAACTTAGAATAAATGTTGGTTTGGATTGTCGAAATCTCTTTTTAGTTGAAATTATTTAGAAACTGGTGATTGAAAATGAAATGATACCTAAATGAAGTACTATCCAAAATTTCAAATAATTCAATAAATATAAAATCAATTAAAAAAAACCTAAATCTTATTCAAATTGATAATTATTATATCTTCAATTTCAGTTCCAGAAAACAGGACAACTTTATACGAAAAGGTATAGAAGCCTGAGGTTCTGAAACGGAAAAAATCGTAGTTATTTCGTTGAGACGGTTCTCGCAGCTGATGTACACATCTTGTACCGGTGAACCGCGTCCATCAACGTATAATGATGATTGCGTAATTTTTGTTCAGCGTACGTGACCACAACAAACTTGGTGTGCACATTTTATTAAATTGAAAATTGGTTGTTTACTAAAAGAGAAATTGCAATGTCGCCTTTCAAGCATCACTAATCTACGAAAAAAAGAAACAACAACATTAATTTTAGGTCTTAAGTGAAGTAGGTATTAATGTTATAGTGGTCCCTAACCCTAATTCAAATGACTGTGAATTTGGCCAGAAACGTGTTGAACGAAATTTTTATCAGGACCTGTGTAGAAAACGGTCAACAGAACAACAGATCAACAGAAACAAATTTCATTTTCAAGAATTGAATTGAATTGAATTGAATTGAATATAAATCTTGAATTAAAAAAAAAAAGATATTTCTTCAATTAAAAAATTATTTTTCATTTGAATTAAAGCGAATTTTTCAATTAAAGACGCATAACTGTTTCAATTTTTGACAAATTCAATTTCTCTGTGTTGATTTGTTGTTCTGTTGACCATTTTCTGAACACAGTCCAAGTCGTTTTGAGATCCAAGTACAACTTTCTAAATATCCAGTTCTCAATTTTCGAAAAAAAACAAACCGATCGCCCCACAGTGGGCCAGATTGAAAAAATAAGTGGTAAAAAATCGAAAAAATCATGTTCGATCCGAGGCTTATCGCATGTCGGGATCTTATCTACATACCTTGGTGATAAGGGAATGGGGGTTGGTTATGAGAATATATGCTCGCATGCGAATTGGGACACTGATAAAGTCGTACATTGTAACATGTTACAATTTGAATGTAAATTGTCGCGCGTTGATTGCTTTGTAGTTTAGTCCCGTTTTATGAGAAAAATATGATAAAAAATGATAAATAAAGAAAAAAGTAAGTACTTTTCAATTCCATAAAGATTTTTTTGATATCTTTTTTTGTTTTTTCTACACAATCGCTTGAAGTACACATTGAATTCGTTTTTCTTAGCCTATTCAATGGAGTGCAAAAAAAAATTAAGCCACTTTAAGTGAGTGATAACTAAGCCAAATTGTGCCCCAAAGTGTACAGTTTCACATGGTATAAAAATTTTTTGCAGCCACTTGCAGCTGTATTTGTTATTAAACAATTTAGTTTGAAAAACACGTACAGTGCCGTGCAAATTAACGTGGACAAACTGTTTTGGCGCATATGCAGTCGCGACTTTAAACACTCGTTACTCCGGCCAAAATCAACGGTTTGGACTCGTTTTGGTCTCATTCGATTCGCTGGACTCTCTACTACAAAATAAGACCAGAACGACCGCTCAATATTATTTTACTCCGGAGTAATTCGCGGTTAACTTGAAAAAAACGCGAAAATGAGGAGTTTCAGAGAAATTTGTGTAGTTTTGAACGAAAATAAAATCGAGCGGTTGTTTTTACCTAGTTTTGTAGTAGACAGTCCAACGAACCGAATGAGACCAAAATGAGCTAAAACCGTTCATTTTGACCGGAGTTACACTTGCTAGAAGTTGGAGTAATATACGCTAATTAACGTGGACAAGATAGTGAGTTTTTTCAGCGTTTTTTTTCAACTTAATCGCGAATTACTCCGGAGTAAAATAATATTGAGCGGTCGTTCTGGTCTTATTTTGTAGTAGAGAGTAAAACGAATCGAATGAGACCAAAACGAGCCTAAACCGTTGATTTTGGCCGGAGTAACGAGTGTTTAAAGTCGCGACTAGCATATGCGCCAAAACAGCCATCGCTAAACTTGTCAAAATTTTGAGTTTTGAACCTCTCCCCTGGAGGTTGAGATTGAGACCCGGGGAAAAAATGAACTCCAAATTCGGAATCGGCAACATTGAATACTTACCTATTAATACTGTATCTAAATTTTGATAAATTTTGAGTTTAGAACCCCCTTGTCACCCCTCTAAGGCCTTTGGGAGGCTCAAATTGGGTCAGGGAAATAATAAATGGGAAAATCAGATTCTGCGACCTCAAATACCTACATTTCAACACCCATATCAACATTTTTTACACTTTCAAGTTTTGAACGCTCCCTCTCCCCCTCTGGGGGCTCAGATTGGGTCAGAAAAAAAATCAATGTGAAAATCTGATTCAGTGATCTCGAATACCTACATTTCGACACCCACATCGACATTTTTCAAAATTTTGATTTTTTGAACCGCCCTTCCACCCCTTGGGGGCTCAAATTGGGTCAGAAAAAAAGTGAATGCGAAAATCAGATTCTGCGACCTCAAATACCTACATTTCAACACCCATATCGAAATTTTTCAAACTTTCAATTTTCGAACGCTCCCTCTCCCCCTCTGGGGGCTCAGATTGGGTCAGAAAAAAAAATTAATGTGAAAATCTGATTCAGCGACCTCGAATACCTACATTTCGACACCCATATCAATATTTTTCAAAATTTTGAATTTTGACCTCCCCTTGGGGGCTCCAATTTTGGTCAGAGCAAAAAAATAATACCAAAATCGGAAAAAGCAGCCTCGAGTCCCCTAGTACCGAAATTTACAGAATTTTATTTCAAAAACTCTAGCCGTGACGATTTATTACTACTTATTTTTTCAATCTGGCCCACTGTGCGCCCCTAAAATATAACTCAAAATCGAACTTGAAAACCGTGCAAAATAACTGGGCTCATCTGGAAATCAGTGTCACATCTTCGCCTCTCCATCTCCCGTCTCTCTCTGGTACACGCAATTTTTCATTCATGAAATTGAACCAGGATTAAATTTTTATTCGCGCGCGGATTGTGCGTTCGCTTCTACTTCTACCCTCTATTAGGCGATATACGCTGTCAAACAGTAGTCACGTATGCTATGTATCACATGTCACGTGTTATAATCGCGAACACGATAATGCGTTTGCCATTTTGAAAATGCCACAAAAGTTTGAGCACTTGTTTGAGAAAAGAGATACGCGGCTCGGTGCGGTGCGGCGGTAAAAGAGCCCGCACCGTGGGGAGGATACAAAGGGTTTAAACTTTACGAGGACCGGGTATTCGCGAGACACGGCGGAGCGGAGGCGCGCCGAGCACGACGAGCGGCAAGTATTTTAATACCTTTTATCGCTCGTTGTAAAACCGTAATATTTCAAGTGACTAAAGTTTCTTTCATTTGTAAAGCCGCATAGTATCCGGCATTTGCGACAAACTGTTGGTCGCTAATTTTGCGGTGATTTTCACGCGGGCGTGGATTCTAAACGGCGTACGATTTCTTCTTTGCGTCGTTGTCGCGTTTAAAGGTGTCGCAAATTGCGTTCTTTTGAGAGTAAGTTTATGAGGACGTCATGTGGGTATACAAATTAACGCCGAGGTACCGAAAAGAATATCTTTGTTCTGGTTTTATTGGTCAATGAATATCTCAACCGGAGTCGCTGTTTCACTCGCCTTTCAGAGAGGATATGGAATCAGTTTTTTTTTACATGTATCTTTATGTTCCTTTTTCTCAATTACCAGATGAGGTCGAAGGTGAAATTTGGAGGGTAACTAGAGTCAACCTTAATCTACACTTTCACTTTAGGATTTCAAAATTTGGTTCATGCTTCTGTAATTAAGATTACATTTAGAAATCTCTTTTAGAACACCATATCATTTTTTTAGTGTGTAAAAAATTCCTCAGTTCAATGGCGGTGGAAAGTGGGGTACGAGGGCCGCATTGAGGAATTTCTAAAGCACTAAAACATGACAAAAAGTCTTTTTTGGGCATTAAAACCCCAATTTTTTCAAAGCTTTAGAAAAGCTGATGTCTATACTTATAGAATATACATATGTTTGCTAGCTGAAAAAAAAATAAGAAAAAAGTATTTTAATGATGCGGTTGTTCATGAAAAAAAGGTAGGTACATTGACATTGAAAAAGTACATTTTGAGAAAACAGCTCTAAAGTTTGAACTTCATTTTTCAGGTTGTAGATGAGTTGATTCCCAACAAAATTATTCATGTGAATGAAAAATGTAGACGAATTGATTACCATTTTTCTTCGGGGTATATACGAATTGATCTCCATTTTTTTCGGAATATGTACGAGTTGATTCCCACATTTTCTCAAGAATTTCTTTCAACTCGGAATTTTTGGCTCAACATTTTTTCATGAATTTTTTTCAAATTTCGGCTCCAATTATTTTAATTTTTTTTAACTTGAAATTTTCCTAGATTTTTTCATGTGCATACTTTTTCTAAATTTTTCTCAATTGTTTTCAATCTTGAAATTTTGTCCAATTCCAAAATTTGTTCTCCAATTTTTTTCTATTTCCAATTTCTTTGCTTTTTTTTCAAATTCTAAAATTATTTGACGTCTAGTGGGGTAATTGCAAAATCAGCTTCTGCTGGAGGTCAATAAACATGACTTTTGATCTCGCCACTTTTTGGTAGGTCAAGGCACATCTATTACCTATAATTATACTCACTCAATTAGAACGAAATCGGTGCACGCATGGGCTCTGTTGAAATGTTTTTATCAACATGTGTCAAAACTTTTAAGTAAAGTTGAATCAGTAAAGCTAAGACCATCATTTTTGAAAAATTTTCATTACATTAGCGGAAAAATGCATTTTTGCATTTACTCCGAAAAAGGTCATGCGGGGGCAATTGCAAAATCGAAAATATCGTATCATTTTATTTCTACTCCCAGAATTTTTTTAAACGATTTTCAGATGTAAAATGGGTCGAAAACACACACAAAAAAAAGAATACTAGTCCTTCAAAAGTGTGAAAATTTATATTACAATTTTGATATTTTACTTACAAAATTTTGCCTTTTTTTTGCGTTTTTGGAAGTTATTATCAAAATTTTGTGTTTTCCAATAGAACACGTCATACTTATGACAAATGATCATTTGTTTTCAATTTTCAGCTCATTAAAAAAAACGCGATTGAAAAATTCTAAAATGTCATTTTCTCATAAATATGTGTAAACTAAATTATACGAAATTTTTCCCACTAACAGAGAAGGCAGAGAACCCATTGAAGTTTGTGTGACAGAAATTTGAGGTTGATTGGTGCCATAGAGCGGGCACAGTAAGCCGGCAAAGTATCACTAATCAAAAGTGGTTTGCAATTGCCTCACTACTTCTTGCATAAAATATAAAAACAGCTTTTTAGAATATTTGAAGTTGGTGTCTAAAGATTTTGAATCAGTTTTAAATTGAATGATAAATGTTGAATTGGAAAAAAAGAGAAAAATATGAAATTGGACAAAATCTAAGAATGTTTCAGTTGGAAAAAGTTTTGATGTTGAAATTACAAAATCTTTTGTAAAAAAATTGAGGTTTAAACAAATTTTAACTTTATTTTTTCGAATTTTGATGAGCATGTGCCAAAATTGTTTTGAAATTACCTCAAAAACACGAGGTAAAAATTTGAAATTTTAGATAATTTTGAAAACAATGTCAAGGTAAATAATTCTGAGGAAATTTCAGGTTGGAAAAAATTTTGAAGAAAATGTACCTAAGGGATTGAGAAAAGTAAGAAAAAATTGAAGATACTTTTGAGAAAAAATTCAGAGTTGAAAAAATTTGATAAAAAAATTTAAGATTGAAAAATAATAGAACTAGAAAAAAATATATTGAAAAAACTTCCTCATGTTATCTCCAAGGGAATGCTAATAGACTGAAGGAGGTTCGGAATCAATTCGTACTGACCCTGAAGAAAAATGGGAACTGATTCACACATTTCTGAATTCAGGGAATCAACTCACCTACTTTCATTTTCCACTAATGAACTTCAGTTTAGTTGTATGTACTATACTGAGATCTGAGGATAGTGATCATTTAATTTTTTTTTGACGAAGAACAAGGCTGATCATACAATTTTGGTTGAGAATTTAGCGTTGTCGTTCATTTGTATCAACATCTGTTTCGACAACTTTTGGTTTACCAACATTTTTCCTAAATTTTAGGAAAATCTTGATCGTGAGTTCGTGACGAATTAGATATGCAAAAAACTCAATTTCGGATTTTTTGACCAAAACGGATTTCATACCCTTCTTAAACAGAAATAACCGTAACCGTTTAGATTGCTCAGCGAGTAAAATTTTCCAGAGATGAAAAATTTTCGCTCGACGACGAGAACCCATTTGCAAAACAGGATTTGAGAAATTTTTAAACAACGTTTTAGCGCCGCCAGCGCTATTTCTCGAGATGAACGTTTTGTCGAGAGTCATTTTATACAGATGACAGTTCGAGTTTGGGCGAAATAAAACGAAAATCAAGCCGGATACTTTATTAGCTGATATAAAGCGATGTTGTTTAAAATGTTTATTTCTAATGGAGACTGTTAGACTGCGCTATTTCCTATACGTATGGTGTTTTTTTCCCTCGGCATGTATCTGTTTCTGTTTCGCTAAATTCTCAGCAAAAGATATAAATTCGGTTTGATATTTGTGTAAACACGAATTATTTGATGGCTCGACCTTGGAAAAAAATGGGCCAAATTGAGTGATAGAGGTTTATTCGTGTGGTATGGCGTCTAATTTGATAGATTCGTCCGATTTTAGGAACTATTGAGATTGCTTTTTTATTAGGTAGTTAATTAGATTGATTATCCGAGAATATTAGTGTTTTTACGAGGGTTTTAGAGGTTTTTCGAGGGTGGGATTTTTCCCGAGCTACCAGACGCCATTCGAACCATTTTGTGTATTCTTTTTGCCGCAATTATAAACCGTATGCGAAGTTTATATTGTGCGAAAAAAATTAGGCCATATTTTGCTTCGGTTTAAAAAGATAATGCGGAGGCGTTAAATCATCGTAGCGGGTTGCAATGGCGTAGACTATTTTTTCAAGGATGTCCTACGCGTTATGTATATGGTTACATTTATTTATTTTTTCCCCTCCTTTGATGCATACGTTTCATTAATTATTCGAGTGAAGCCAAAATTTCATTATGACCTTTATTGTGAAATGCGAATGGGTAAAAGGGAAGAGATCGGTGTAAAAGTAAAATTTTATGGTTTATTGGCCCACTGAACAGGCTCACCTTGCATTTTCAATTTAGTTTTTAATGAATCATGTGATGTGATTAGGACTGTAGAAAAATCAATTTGAAAATATCATCCGCGCGCTGTCTTAATTTCTGAGCCATGTCGAGAGATCGGTGAGCTATAGTTGCTTAAAATTGGATGATTTTGTAATAAATAAGAATTCTGTTTTTTTTTCACTTTTCTCCCTGCACTCCCCATATCCACATTTTCCTCCACACTGAGAAAAATGGAGAATGAAAAATGAATAGAAAGTGTTGCAATAAATTATAAATTTTATTCAAAAAAAATAAATTTTATCCAAAAAAAATAAATTTTATCCAAAAATGATAAATTTTAATCAAAAAAAAAAAGTTTATCCAAAAAAATAATAACGAGGCACCATTCGCAAAATTAGCAATTTTTATCAAAAAAAATAATAAAATTTATCACGAAATTTGGTAAAGTTTATTACATAGAAAATAAAGTTTGTCAATTTTGCGATAAATATTATTATTTTGCGATAAATATTATTATTTTTTGAATAAATTTTACTAGTTTTGTGAATGGTGCCTTTTTATTATTACGTTTAATAAAATTTATGAGTGCAAGGCCTGAGGCTAAATATTTGAGATTATACGTCTCCTCGAGCGATTGGCTTTTTCATCCGTCATGTGTAGCCCTCCGATGTTCTGTATGAATATTGAAAGATTTATGATTTTTAATAAATGAATTTTTTTTTTCATTTTTCATCGAAAGCAAGCCGCCTCGCCTGTGAAAAATATTTCAGTAGCTTACTTATACATACAGTGTTGTTTTGAATAAATATTCGTAAATATCAAAATTTTTTGACTTCATCCAATTACTTTTCAGCTTCCTGAAATGGTCCTGAAAATATATAATTTCCCGTAAAATTCCTGAAAATTTTATAACTTCATGCCCTTTAACTAGGCTTAATGGCATAAGAGATGAAAATTTGTGTATAAGTCACACGAGAACACGATATATCAACTTGCTACCATTATTTACAGATCACGTTTTTCCTGGAAATTTTTTTCGAGCCCTTAATTTCAAAAGAAAAAGAAGTGAAAATAATTCAAAACTGATACTCCCTTACCTTCATCCCTAAATCTGTACCTCTGTCAAATTTGGTGAAATTCTGCCTTTTTAAATCAATAAAATAATTTCACTAATCTTTCAGTCAAAAATTACTGATTTTCTCTGACAAATGAGAAATTGACTGAGAAATTGGTAATTTTGAATGAAAGATCTGAATAAAATAAAAAATGATTAGAATTTCGATCAATTGATTTTACTTTACAAATCCACAAAATCTACTCGCCTTCTTTTTACATTAGCCAAATATTTCACAATCTCAAACGAGTTTCATTCTGGAAGGACAACACAAAAAATGATATTTATCTGAGATTTAAACTTATGTATCAAGTGACTGATTGTAGCTTACGTTAAAAGTATCCATCAGTGGTGAATCGGCGGAATTTCTCATAGTACAAGGAGCAGGTTTCATCTGTGATGTTTGTTTTAAGAGATTGCATTGATTAGTGAGAAATTTAGAAGAAAATGAGAAAATTTGTATCTTTGGGATCATTTGTCGAGAAAGTCCATGTTGATTTTTTCCCCCATAATTAAAATTAAAGAATTAATTAATGCTATAAAAAAATTTAAATTAAATAAATTTAAATTATTAAAATTAAAATTTCTATTATTAAAATAATAAATAGAAAAATTAATATAAAAAAAAGATGAAAAAAATATTAATTCAGAAGCAATAAATAATATTAAAAAAATTTTTTTATTTATTTTAATATAAAAATTGTAGGTAGTTAGGAAAAAAGATTTATCGAAAAACAATTGAAAATTGACGGAGAAGAATAAAATTGAAATGGAAATTCAAAATCTTTATTTGAGTAACACGAACGATAATTCAACTCATTGAAATGACAATACAATAGAAATCCGCAATAAAATTAATTTCAAATAACGAAACTTTTTTCAAAATTTTCCTTGCAATTTCGTATGGAATCGTAGCCAGTAGCTTCATTTCGCTGCCCAAGGTCTTGGGCAGTAAAATTCTGTCATGTGGGAAACTGATACCATGTAAGTAGCTGGAAGGGGCAAAAAATTAGATCAGAATGCTCTTTTAAATTTCTCAGTTTGCAACTAAAGATGCCAGTTTAGGTCACTGATAAGAATTGCAGATTTCTTGAATTCAAAAACGCAGAATTTTACCAAATTGACTGGTTCAGATGTAGAAAGCAGGACATTTTAAATAATTTCAGTAATGAAATACTCAAGTGGAATTCTTGTTAAAGAATTATTCATGCATATTATGAAAATTTCGTGGAAAATTTTGAAAAAACCACTTACTGACATGGTTCTTCATTATTTCTACTTTTTTGATTTGTAGATTTACAGTATAGAATCATACATATTTTCAAATAATTTTGATGATTTTTAAAATAAGTTTGATTGTTTTTTCAAATATAGGTATTTACCTTCGCGAATAATTTTTAATATTTTGAAAAATAGTATGACTACTTATTGAATATTTTTCCCCAAGTCGTGAATTTTTTCATGATTGGAATCGTTTTTACAGATTTAAAACAATTTTAGTAATGAAATTTTAGGTATCTACTTGAAAAAATCCCGAGCGCTTTTCGATGAAAAGTCAATTAGAATAATAAGTAAATTATTATTATAAAAACCAATTGAATCAAATTTCAAATTGAAATTTAATTAATTAAATAAATGAACTATTTGTATTTTTAATTTTTATTAAGTTTTTTAAAATCATTTTTTTCAATAAGAAATATTTATTTATATTTTTAATAACTTGTACCATGAAATTCATAGATTGCGTTCTGCGAAATGGAAATGCATCTTTGATGTAATGCTTCTAATGCATCCAGTTCCAGAAACAACAGATTATGCATTTCGTACCTAAGGTACTTTTCGAGTTGATTTCCCATCATCTGCCTGAGAAAAATTCGCTTGAAAAATACCTCTATTCAAAGGTCGATGTTACTGAAACACATTCATTTCAATCTTTACCGTCGTATCAGGTCGTGTCGCCTGTTAAAAGACGTAAATATTCGACGATTCGTGTACTTACTGTTTTCTTTCGTTCCCTAGAGTTCGATTGAAATACGATGAGAGTCTGTATGTTGCCATGTAAGAAAATATTTATCGAACGATATATCAGTGTTTTGTTAACGCGCTACAGAAATATTTAATTTCGCGACAGATGTACGTCTTTGGGGGTTTTCTTCGAGTATTCGCAGTTCGTATGCGCATTTTTTGTAGTGTTTTTTGATCCAAGTATAGGTAAGTGCGGAAGAAAAGATAAGGAGAAATTTGAGTGCTGGAGAATTTTCTCTGGTCATTTGATTCGGCGTGTGTTATTAGTACGGGTACCAGGACCACAAAATCTCAAAAGTATGGACCCGGTCTGCTATAAAATTTTTGAGATGTACGATCGAAAGGGGACCCCTCCCCGACCCCAAAACTGCCATCACATTTTTGAGATCGAATTGCAAACTCATTTCAGGGGTCCTCAAAGTCGTGAAAATACCATCACTACCTTGTATCCTATTTTGGGTTCCCAGTTCTCACAGAAAGGTTGTGACGAGATGTTCTATGGCTCAAATTACTAGTAATTGACTACATTTGACATATTAACAAGAAATACCCCCCGCCTTGCGATTTTCACCCAGTCAGGGGTTCCCAAAGTTGAAATTTTGAAAAATTAACACATCGAAGTGAAAATTCGAACGAATTTTCCGGCATGGGAGAACATGCAATTGAAAAATGTTTCATACAAAAAAGTTGGAGAATTTCATGAGGATTTCAAATATATATTTGTTTTTTGTTCAAACTTTGATAGAAACCGAGTAATCGCGCACTGAACATTAAAAAAACGTGTTTTGTCGAAGGTGGCGAGTATTGGTACTGCATACGGAATACTGAAATGGCAAGTCTAATTTTTTTATATTACCCCACTTCAATGCCCTAAACACAAATCTAAAGTGTCTCTCCTTACCTGAGGGTACCCCTTCCCCCAACGGAGGATCTCAGCCCCCTCCCCTATCTGATTTATGATTCACATAAGTAATTTGCCGAATTAGAATGTGCTTACTATAAGTGCTGGCTGATTATGATATAATTTTATCACGGTTAACCCGTGTCTCTCCCCCCCTCCTCAAATTTTAACTTTTCATTAAAAATCACACAATTCGTCTACTGGAGTTGATTACATTTACATGGGGAATTTTTTTTTGATTGATATCGGTCGTGCCACCCCATCAAGTTTTTCCTTTATAGGTAGGTATTACACAGAAAAAATTTCAGCCTGTTCGGGAAGAAGGAACCGGAGCCTCGCCCCTCCCAAATTTCGACTTTTCATCAAAAATCGCACAATTCACTAAATAACTTTTTCTGTAAGTGGAAAAACGGGGTCACGGAAATAACAAAAATTGTTCACAGGAGTATAAGGAATCGAGTGACGCCATAGCCACCAGTGTAGACATAATAGGGTGCGTGATAGGCGCGGGGGAAGTTTCCAAAATGCAGAAATGATATCCTTTTTTCTATACCAATCGAGTCTTTGAAAATACAATTTTTACATTTCTGAATTCGGAGTATGCTGTTCAAAATGTACTCCTCCCTCCCTCGTACACTGAAAAAATATAAATGACCGTCACCTTAATGGAGAAGGGGGGTGTAATCATATTTGCATTGATTTTTTGAAACAACTGATCTAGGATTGGATCAAGTACCCCCGAGTTATACGATCGTAAGATGATAAAGAACATTGAAGCATGTGACGATCGCACAGTACGAGTTATTACGTTAGTACTCGTAGAAAAATTAGCCAATTTTTGATTATAAAAAGGAAATCAAAACAATTCATAAGGCAAATCGTACAGCGCCATCGGGAAATAGGTATATCAAATTGAATGAATTTCCAAAAAATTATTCGAATTTGCATAATTTCTATTCAATATTTTATTATTTCATATTATTTCACTTTCATTTCTCTCTACAATTCATGAAACACACGTGTTTGTATGTATTCTTAATCAAAGAAGGAAATATGATTACACCCCCCTTCTCCATTAAGGTGACGGTCATTTATATTTTTTCAGTGTACGAGGGAGGGAGGAGTACATTTTGAACAGCATACTCCGAATTCAGAAATGTAAAAATTGTATTTTCAAAGACTCGATTGGTATAGAAAAAAGGATATCATTTCTGCATTTTGGAAACTTCCCCCGCGCCTATCACGCACCCTATTATGTCTACACTGGTGGCTATGGCGTCACTCGATTCCTTATACTCCTGTGAACAATTTTTGTTATTTCCGTGACCCCGTTTTTCCACTTACAGAAAAAGTTATTTAGTGAATTGTGCGATTTTTGATGAAAAGTCGAAATTTGGGAGGGGCGAGGCACCGGTCCCCCCTTCCCGAACAGACCGAAATTTTTTCTGTGTAATACCTACCTATAAAGGAAAAACTTGATGGGGTGGCACGACCGATATCAATCAAAAAATAAATTCCCCATGTAAATGTAATCAACTCCAGTAGACAACTCATTTTCGCGTTTTTGGCACTTCCCTCGCTCGTATTGAGCCCCCTAATACGTCTACAAGGGGGACTATGTTGTCATTCGATTCTTTACACTCCAGCGAACAATTTTTGTCATTACCATGACCCCGTTTCTCCATTTACAAAAAAAGGTATGTGATGAATTGTGTGATTATTGATGAAAAGTCAAAATTTGAGGGGGAGAGGCACGGGTTAACCCCCTCCGATGGGGCTGAAATTTTTTCTGTGTAATACCTACCTACAATGGAAAAAATTTAGGGGTGGCACGGCCGATATCTAACAAAAAAAATTTCCCATGTAAATGTGGACCACTCTTCCAATACGCGCCACCCTCGACAAAACACGTTTTTTAACGTTTAATGAGCGAATACTCGATTTCTATCAAAGTTTGAACAAAAAACAAATACATATTTGAAATCCTCATGAAATTCTCCAACTTTTTTGTATGAAACATTTTTCAATTGCATGATCACCCATGCCAGAAAATTCGTTTGAATTTTCACTTTGATGTGTTATTTTTTCAAAATTTCAACTTTGGGAACCCCTGACTGGGCGAAAATCGCAAGGCGGGGGGTATTTCTTGTTAATATGTCAAGGGTGGTCAATTACTAGTAATTTGAGTCATAGAACACCTCGTTACAACCTTTCTGTGAGAACTGGGAAACCAAAATAGGATACAAGGTAGTGATGGTATTTTCACGACTTTGAGGACCCCTGAAATGAGTTTGCAATTCGATCTCAGAAATGTGATGGCAGTTTTGGGGTCGGGGAGGGGTCCCCTTTCGATCGTACATCTCAAAAATTTTATAGCAGACCGGGTCCATACTTTCGCATTTTTGAAACGATACAGGCACCTGGTACCCGTACTATATGTATTTTGAGTTTTTTTGTCATGAAAATACTTGCTGTGAAATGTGGTTGGCTGATTTTTTTATATTGACGTTCGAATAAGGTATCAAAATAAAATTACTTACTCCTGCTTTTCAGAGAACGATGATTTAGTTTTATTCTGTGAAGTTATAGTTTGTATGTTTGTATGCTCTGTGAAGCTTCGCATCGTCGGTTAGGTTTAGAATTACCTTATTTAGCAAACTGCAATTCTAAACTGCTGAAAATACATTCATACTTTGTGATTTCTTTATTGGCGGATTTGTAGGATTGTAAATTAACAGATTTTAATGAACTTTTTTTCGAGTGGAAAATAGAGAAGCGAAGTGCTGATCAATCAGATTTGATCTAATTCAAATTAAACTGAAGTAGTGCTTTACTGGATCAGTGGTAAAAATTCTGGATCTCTGTCGTGATCTCGTTTTTATACGGTTGAGTTTTAATAATAAAAAATCGAATGAAGTACAACCAAAAAATTTGGTTTTTTCGATTTTTTGTGGTACTTCTAGCTTTTGCTATTGAGGGATTAAAAAAATTCTCAATTTTGCGAAACCATTTTAAATTTGATGATGCGATAATGCATGACTGCCTCGGGGCCCTTTTTTTCGAAAGTCGAGTGGAGAATTGTCAGAATGTTATGTCTCTACCTCAGAAAGATCTGGTAGCCATTTCATCCCTCCAACTCGACTCCTATTCCTGCCCATTTATCCTACCCTAATAATGTTGAAAAAATTGAAAAATTTTTGCGAAAGATGGTATACCTAATATTGTTTTTACCCAAAAATTCCCTTCATGTCTAATTGTCTGCCTTTTTCCTTGACTTATTTTTTGCGAGTCGGTGTACCTGAAAAAACAACTCTTTTCACTTGTCCAAGTTGTTTACAACTCTCTCATTTAAAAACCAGTAAAATTACCGAAAATCACTGAAAAATGGTCAGAATTGCAGCACAGTAATAAATCAGTGAGAAAATTGTTGAAAAATCAGTGAAAATTCGCTGGAAAGTTAGTGAAATCTCTGCACCGAAAATCCACTGAAAATTGAAGAATCTCGTTGATTTTCCCTGTGTTTCCATTTTGATTATTCAACAGTGACTTTCCATTGATTTAAAATAAGAGAGTATGTAACAAGAAATTAGCAAGAATTTTTATAATTTTACTGTGAAAAGCTAGCATTTTCAACATTTTGCTCTTCCTTGAATTTTTAAACTAAAAGATAAAAAGGAAGTTTTTTGGGGGAAAATTTGAAGCAAAAAAACTGGTATGGAAATGAATAATGTCTTAGAAATAGCAAGAATTTTCATTTCTCAGATCTAGTAAACATCTTTTTCTTTTTTCTTTTTAATTTCTCCCAAAAAATTAATTTTTCCATGAAATTGTCTTGGCGTGGATATGGATACTTCATCTAAAAAGAGAATTGACGACGATTTTCCATCATTAGGTACATATCTTCTCTCCTTCAATTCTTAGCTATTAATCAAAAATTAAGAAAACTTCATTACTATAGATAGGTAATGTACTTACCTATTTTCTACAACATTGAGGAAATTATTTTATAGAAAGTCTATTTCAAAGTACTTTTTTCGATTTTTTTGGAGGAAATTTAAAAAGTGGAAAAATTAATCATCTCTAAGTACACACATTTAAAAAATGGGCTAAAGATGAAAAGTGTTCACAAATGAAGTTTTTGAATGAAAATATCTTGAAGCCTTTTCTGTTAAAAAATTTTTGATTTTTTTTTATTCAAGACATTATTAAAGACGATTGGGCAGAGGTGAGGGTTGAATTAGAAGGTTAAATTCCCATCACGTCATTTTATAAAGTCTAGATCTGGAGATAGATTCTTGATTACCCTCCCATGCAGCTTTTCAATACTCGTTCATTTCGTCTCCGTGGAATTTGTTCATATCAGTCATCCCCTCCTATCTATACTTTTGGAGGATATTTCCTCATAACTTCTCAATTTTATTTTGCTTGTAGCATGTTGATTATCCTCTTCAATTAGGTATGCTTTTTGAATTGAAATCTAAGCATCAAAATTCACCTTTATCAATCACCAATAACATTTATTTATCCGAAAATATCTCGACATGCTCGAAATTTTACATTCTTTCCGTGTAACATAAATTAAACCTGGTAAAAATCCATTTAATAGTTTATGTACAATCCCTTCTCAAATGTGATGGTTTTTGCCTAAAATTGATATTGATAACAGGCTCATTCCATGTCAACTCGACCAGGTTTTGACCTTGGGTCTTCCGATTTCGCTCAAAATTTTTTTACGAGTTCCCCTCGATGATCTAATGAAGGAATCACCGTCATTTCGATCCTAATCCTAGGGATCCTCAATTTTGGTCAAAATTCAAAAAAATGGAAAATGTGAAGTAATACATTGATTTCTACTAATTCGGAGGCGCTGAGTTCGAATATGTGCTCAGTTTTTTCATCCGACCCCTCTGAACCCCCTATCAGCTCCCTTAATGAGATTAAAATTCAAAAAAATGAAAAATAACGTGTGACGTGTCGTTTGTTGGGTTTTTGAGGGCGCTAAGCTCGAATATTTGCTTGTTTTTGGGATTCGACCCTTTAGTGCCCCCTAGCCACCAATTTTGAGAAAACACATACAAAAACATGGAAATAGCATTGTGTTATATCGATTTCTACTAATTCAAGGGTGCTGAGCTTGATTATCAACTTATTTTCTCGATCCACCACCCCCATGCCCACACTGACTCCCAAATTACTAAAATATTGAAAAAATCAATGTTTTCTTTCAAAAATGTGGGACTAGGGGTGCACCCAAGGGTCGAATCCCAAAAACAAGCAAATATTCGAACTCAGCGCCTTCAAAAACCCAACAAACGACCCGTCACACGTTATTTTTCATTTTTTTGAATATTGACCTCATTAAGGGGTGCTGATAGGGGGTTAAAAGGGGTCGGATGAAAAAACTGAGCACATATTCGAACTCAGCGCCTCCGAATTAGTAGAAATCGATGCATTACTTCACATTTTCCATTTTTTTGAATTTTGACCAAAATTTAGGACCCCTGTGCCCCCTAGGGGTATTGAGATCCCATATTGAAAAGTAATTAGTTGATAAATACATAGAAAGTTCTCTTCATAGTAATTTTTCAGATTTTTAAATGGGGGCCCTCATGTTTTGTACTTATCATGGAAGTTGAGCTTTCATCACAAAAGTTCAACTTTAAACTTTTCAAAATGTGATTATCAATTTCGAAACTCCTTTCCATTCTTTACAAAATCGAATGAACAGATTCATCTTTGACTTAGCTGATCTCGAGATATGCGTCTTCGAAGTTGAGCCATTTCGCAAAAAATCCCAATTATACGAAAATTACCAGGGGCACCCCCGCCCCCCCAGAAGGATTAGGATCGGAATTACGGTGATTCCTTCATTAGACCATCGAGGGGAACTCGTAAGAAAAATTTGAGTGAAATCGGAAGGCCCAAGGTCAAAACCTGGTCGAGTTGACATGGAATGAGCCAACAGATTCGCAAAGCTGCAATCTTCGACTTTTAAAAATCATCTTACTTCTTGTTTAAAATTGCGACATTCTAATAATAAAATTGGCAAATTCCATTTCTGGTCGAATCGGTCAATTTGGTTTAAAAATCCTCCCCAAACGACTCGTTGGCCGATCTCGAACCCCATTTCCCATCGCAGGAGCTTTCAACGCGCGAAAATAAATTCATCGGAAAGCTCTTGCCTGGGTTATATTATCGCCATCGACGCTTGGTAATTCGTCGAATATCGTATACCCTCTAAAAGCTATTTAATAAACGTACAGCACTTAGGATACACCGCACACGCCTCCCCGTCGTATTATAAATTTAACAACGGTCTTGGTTCGTGCTGCGCTGCGCCTGCCTGTTTTCAAAGCGCCTAATAAAATCAACAGGCTTTACTCGGCTACGTCGCCGCTCACACTACGTACCATATTAACTGGCACATCGGAGCCACCGACTCGATTAATCACGCTCGTAAAATTCTCCGTGATTTTTCGAGTACACAAAATTTTTACCCCTTTTCCCCATCTGGTCGGGGAGCAAAAAAAACTCAAACAAAGCGAATATTCTAATACACGAACGATAGAGCGAGAAAGGCCGGAGCGACGCGGCGAGTAAATTAAACAAACTACGCTGCGCGTGTACCGATACAAACAAAAGGAAAGTTAATCAAGCCAAAATGTAAACAGGAAAGTAGACGAAAATAAATAGTCGATTCTTTTTTTTCTACCCCCGTTACCCAGCACAGAGCACTTTTCGCGCTATATATTTTTTTCCAAAACAATTTCGTTTAATTGGCGCTTTTCATCACTTTCAACGAGTATACTACTCGAGAGTCGTCGTGTAGATTTAAAAACTCGTCGACGGACGGCCACGTTGTATTTAATTGTTCGCAAAGCCAATCGTTTACCGCCCCTCGGCTCTCCCTCCTGTCACTTTCACTTTTGCTACTCGAGCAATAATATTATTCCTGCGTATCAAACTTTTTACAAACGATGTAAAAGTTTTCGCTTTTACTTCGCTTTTACACACCGAAACGAGAACGTTAAATCGTATAAAAAATAAATATCTCTAAATAACTTTAATCTTTCGTTTCGAATTACCCTTTTTGGCTTCTTTTTTCTTCTACTTCAACAACTTAGTGTACGAGTTTGCTTCTTAACTCGAGAACGATTGTATATAAAGGTACATCAAAAAGGCAAAAATAGTTCAATCAAAATCCCTTTTCAAAAAATTGAGGATCTTGAAGGGTACCAGGGGGGAAAAACCAACACCAGACGTCAAAAGTATTGCAAATTTACCAGTGTTGTCTTAACGAAACGAAAAACGAAAACAACGAAATTTTTCGAGCTGAATTTTACTACAGAATTTATGTAAGTAACGAAATAATAACGTACAATAAATTTTCGTAACGTAACAAATAAAAAAAGTCATTATTTTTTCATTATGCTGCGCGTATTATGCATACTGAAAAATCAGTTTTCTCAAAACGTTCCCAATTTTGATTTTTTTTTCAATTTCTTATTTTTATTTTTAAAATTTCTTCTAAATTATTTGATGAGTAGAAAGAAATTTTGAAAAACACAAGTTGAAAACTTTTTTTTAATTATTCAAAGTCATTTTTTTCCAAGTTGAACATTTTTTTTTTAAAAAACACGAATTTAAAAAAAATTGAAGAAAAACGAGTTGTAAAAATTTTTAATGCTGAAATTTTCAGAATTTAAAATTTTTTTCCAACTGTAAAATTTTTTTAAATTGAAATTTTAAAATTTCAACTTTGATTTTTGAATTTTTTTTCAAATTATATTTTTTTGAAAATGGTGAGTCAAGTTTTGGAAGTCATCGGTGTCATCAAGTTGGATATGTAGTTGGTTTTTGGATATCATTTTGAATTTGAAATTCTTTGTAACGATGGATTTAACTATATTCAATTCGTCTTGGTATTTACCGAGATTTTGTAAAAATAATGGTGAAATTTGAATGAGAGTTAATGCAGCAATTTAGATGGTTTTATCGGTCATTTCGTTATGTATTCGTGGAAAAGTTTCTATTTTCAGGATATGGAATCGGTTCTACAATGGTAAGGCTGGTCGGAGTGTTGGTCTTCGTTTGGTTAGTTCCTCCAACGTCATAGCCGTTTTCTTGGTGGCATCGCCGATTGTCTTATCGACTTTGTTGCTAGGCGTTCAATAATAATTACTTTATAAATCAGTGAAAATTACCGAAAATCACTGAAAAACAGTCAGAATTGCAGCACAGGAGAAAATCAGTGATAATTTTTTCACTGAAAACAAATCAGTGAAGGAAAACCACTGGAAATCAATGAAAATTCACTGAAAACTCAGTGATATTTATGAAATTCACTGAAAAATCTGTGAAATTCTTTGAATGATCAGTGAAAAATCACTGAAAATCAGTGAATTTTTCCTGTGCTGCAATTCTGACTGTTTATCAGTGATTTTTCACTGATTCGGAATGAGAAAGTAGTATCAGGTATTTCAAAGAGAGATGTTAACACAAAGAGCGTTCAACGCGAACTGTTGAAAATTCGAAAGCTGATGAGAATGGACAGTCGAAAAATTATGCTTAGACTGCGGACCTCAACACGACGCGACGGGGTAAAAATTCATCCCTCTGACTCTACATTACCCCTCCCCACCGGATCTTGAAATCTGACTGACAGGGTGAGAGAGGCCTCAGTGATCAGGTGAGGGCTTATGTCTCTCACTACCTGCTCTTACGTAAATTAAACCTTTACCTATCTAGTAGGCACAATAATGTTTACTCACGGAGTCTTACGACATCCGTGGTACTGGAAAATGAGGTTTACACCAGAGGTGTACAAAAACACATTACTTATGCAACACACTTTAATACATTACACAACACAAACACATTTAGGACATGCCTCTTACGAGGCCACAATACTACAGTTGATACGAAGTTCTGAACATTTCGTTCAGAGGAACTTTTAGCGTCATCTAGCCCAGTGTTACCACCTGGCAGATGTGGACATTCCCTCCGTGACATATGCCCCTTCTACCCTTAGCAAAGGTCAATCCATTGAAAAGGGTGAACGACCACACATCACAGAGCTGAATGAACACATCAGACAGGACCGTAAAATTTGTTCGCTTTACATACAACACAGGCGTTTGTAATGTCTTTTATATACTCTAAAGCGTTGGGATAGAAGTAGATTCGCTTAAATACTGCTTCGAGTTTATTGGCACCAAGGTGACCATAAATGTCATGAAGATAATCGATCATGTCATAAAACAAGATCTCCGGCATACAAGGAATTTCATCATTTGCATACTTTCGATACAATATTTTGTTACCTTCGTCATCTTTGACAATAGTGAACTTCTTAGCCTTAGCTGCTTGGCGGTTTTTTAACTTTTTGTTCGTAGCTGGTATATCGAGTTCTAACAGTTCTACGATTTTTTGTATTATTGGATCGTTTGCTTGGTGTTGATGGATATTTTCTAGGTGCATCATCAATGTGTCTTTCATCAATTGATTAAAGTGCACTTGCATTGGAAAAGATGTGAACAATGCGTTTACTGGTAACACCGTTGGTTTTTTGGTGTACGTCAACTCCGGAGCTTGTAATTTGTATAAACTCGGTTGAGATGAAATATCATAAACAATATCGAATCCATTTAATAATACGACCCAAGCAGCTTGTTTGCGATGTGTTGTAGCTATCGATTCGCATTTTTTTACGAACGGTTTAAGATCTTTCCTGACATGGATTTTACTTCCATGCATCCAGATTCCTAGCTTTTTAAACATGGCGACTAAGGTATACATCTCTTTGTCAAAGATTGTATAACTTTTTTGGTTTTCTTTAAAATTAAAGCTTGCATACATGACGATGCGCGGTTTCTCGTCTATCATTTGATACAATACACCGTTCATCGCATCGTCAGTAGGCATCGTGTCTAAGTAGAGATCGTATCCAGATTTCGGAGGCATAAGCTTGAAATCCTTTCGGTAAGCTTCGCTCAATTTCTGGAACGCAATGTCTTGTTTTGGACCCCACTCGAAAGGGACTTTGTCGGAAGTTAATAGGTAAATATCCGCTAGTATTTGCTGGTATTCAGGAATGAACCTGGCATACAAACCGGTCAAACCAACCAAAGCTAATACTTCGTTCTTATTTTTCAGAGAAAATTTTCCGTCTTTCGACGTGTGCTTCTGAACAAATTCGTCAAATTTTTCGATCTTTTTGTTTTGTTTACCTATTTGTTCTTTCGCCAAAGTAAATCCAAGATGTTCCGTTTTGTCTTCGAACAATTTCGTTTTATGGGGATTCAATTTCAGGCCCGATTCTCGGATTTTAGTCAATACAAAGAAAAGAAGCTGGACCATCTCTTCAAAAGTTTTTGCACGCAGGAGAATATCGTCGACGTATTTTAAAATTCCTTTCTGATTCGGAATTATCTCGTTAATCATTTCTATAAATTCAGCTGCGCTGACGTTGGTACCGTAAGGGACTCTGTTAAGGCTGTACTTTAGCTTCCAAAAATCGCAGAAAATAGGTAATCGTTGATTTTTATTCAGAAATATTTGGTTGCAAATTTTCTTTCTTAAAACAAAAGTTTTTGTTCTAATGATAATAAGAAAACTGATTTGTTCAAATGAACGAAAAATACAAGAATTTTTTTCCAAATTTGAAATTACAGCTGATGGTCAAAAATTATGCGTGCGCAATGCTGCGTTGATCACCTCACTACCACAGGAACACTTCATTCTGTAATATACGAGGCGTAGTTGTCAAGTTGACAATTCATTCTATCGGGTCTAATAATTATTTTATTTTCGCTTGAGTTTACGATTTACGAATTTCTGAGGGATAGCGTAACAATATTTTTTCATCGAGATTTTTTTTGGATCGAACACGTGCATTTTGATAAAAAAAATTTATGTTGACACTTCAAGTCAATTTTCTGGGTAAAGGAAGGGTTTTACGAAAAAAATGAATAGAACCTAAATTGTGGAACGTAAAGTTTCCTTTCCGCAGAGTCTAATCGGTTTTTTCTAGAAAGCTAAGCTTTCGAGATATTTTAATTAAAAGTTCAACTTTCATCTTTTATTGGAAATATCTCGAAAATTAAGCTTTCTAAGAGAAAACGAATTGGACTTTATCGATAGCAAATTTCACGCTCTACAATTTATGTTCTGTTCAAGTTTTTTTTAGACTTGATTTTCCCAGAAAATTAATTTTTTGTAATGAACCTTGAACCCTAATTTGAATATTTCCTATTCGTAACAACCGCGAAGTTAATTTTATGAGCACTGGAACACGTACTATAATGGGCACCCCCATAACCCTCCGCTTCCCCCAGGGGAGGGGTAAATGTCTGCTCAAACCCAGTTTTTCGTGAATATCTTCTCAAATAAACCTCAAAATTGAAAAATAGTTATGAACAATCTTGTTCTACGTGTAATTCCCTATCAGATTTTTTTTTTTTTTCAAAAACACTCACTTCCTTGACCAAAAATTGAGGGTAAAAACACCTCAATTTACAGCATTTTTAAAAATAAAATTGAAACTTTTGTGAATATGTCTTCAAATAAGCTTCAAAATGGGAAAAAGGTTATGAACAATCATGTTCTACGTGTAATTTCCTATCAAACAGGTTCGTTTTTTTTTTTCGAAAACACCCATTTCTTTGCCCAAACATTTAGTTGTGAAAACCGCCTATTTTTCCAATATTTACGATATTTTTGGAAATGATGGAAATACGAAGCTAAAAGTACCCAAAATTATACCAGTGAAGCGTAATTTTTTCATACGTGCTGGTAGGGTATTCCAAAAAAAGTCACCGCAAGAATTTCAATCTCTACCGGTAAGTACACTACATATAAGGGAGGTTATTGCAGTAGTAAATAACCTCTTCTATAATTGACGGTAGGAGTTGAACTTCTTGCGGTGACTTTTTTTGGAATACCCTACCAGCACGTATGAAAAAATTATGCTTCACTGGTATAATTTTGGGTACTTTCAGCTTCGTATTTCCATCATTTCCAAAAATATCGTTGGAAAAATAGGCGTTTTCACCCTTAATTTTTGGGCAAAGAAGTGGGTGTTTCCGAAAAAAATCTTCTGATAGGTAATTACACGTAGAACAAGATTGTTCATAACTATTTTTCAATTTTGAGGCTTATTTAAGGAGATATTCACGAAAAACTGGTTTTCAGCAAACATTTACCCTTCCCCTGGGGGTAGCGAAGGGTTATGAGGGTCTCCATTTTAGTATGTTTTGTATTGGACCATTACGAACGTAATATGCGAAAAAAATTCAGGATTGAATTTTTAGGAGGTTAAATCCTAGAATGACTGGTCTATAACAAAATACTGCTGAAAATTTTCCCGTATAGGTATATCACGTTTCAATGCCAGATTAAACTTCTGAAATCGTTTGCGAAATGTTAAAAAATATTCAAGCATCTCGGAATTAGCAGGTTGAAAATTGAGAAAAAAATAGAAACAGACAATTAATTTTTATTTTGAGGTTAGACTCTATAGGAAGGGAAGGGGTAAAAATTATTTCAAACTGTGCTTTTTTAATGGTGTTACTTCAAAAACCCATATTGCTTTCAGTCCCATCCACCCATCCTACTCTCTCAATTATAAATCAGTGAAAATTACCGAAAATCACTGAGAAACAGTCAGAATTGCAGCACAGGAGAAAATCAGTGAAAGAAAATCTTTGGAAATCAGTGAAAATTCACTGAAAACTCAGTGATATTTATGAAATTCTCTGAAAAATCTGTGAAATTCTTTGAATAATCAGTGAAAAATCACTGAAAATCAGTGAATTTCACTGATTTTTCCTGTGCTGCAATTCTGACTGTTTATTAGTGATTTTTCACTGATTCGAAATGAGAGAGTACCTTACCTACACCTTGCTCCCAAACATACGGTATATATATTGCCAAATTTGTGTTTGATGGCCTCAAAAATGTGGATTTAAACATAGTACACGCCATAATAAATACGTTATTTTCATTACACAGCATCTCCTTCTTAGGGGTGCAAGTGAATCCAAAGGGGTGATTCATTAAATACGAAAAGTTGAACGTCATATCAAATACAGAGTATCGAATATTTCAAAATATATAAGTCAACAGAGACAGTGCATCAGGGACCTATTTAAAAAAGCAACAAATTTATCGAAATTTTGACACCCCCCCCCCCCCATATCGCCAATCACGACTCTTCTAAGAGCTTTCACAAATACCTACATTTATTAGTCAAGGTGTCGGCTTGCCATATCCGGAAATCTAAATGGTTCAAAATCCTGTAAATATATTACCTATGTACGGAGAACAAAATATTAAATAAAATTGTAAAAAACTCTAAAGAACCCTCGAAAAAAGGAATATTGTGGCACCTCCTACTCATACCCTTGAAGATGTGTGAAGCTCGGAAGCGAGTCAATTAATCGGGGTTGACGTGGCCTCTACTATCCGAATATTGTATATTAAAAAAATCGTTCGTGGCCATTGTATCAGGTGTAGGGGCAAAAAACCGAGTTTTCGGGGTATTTTTCATAAATATTGGTAAATAGAAGGGGGTTTTATTCGAAATTTGGGGCACTTCTAGTTATCAGATTCCAAAGTAATGAAATATTTGAGGGGCTTAGTTCCAAAACTCACTTTTGCCAAAAAAAATCGATGTCGTTTTTTTTGCGGATTCTGGTTCAGTTTTTCATACTGAATCGAAATCTGCAAAAAAAACGACATCGATTTTTTTTGGCAAAAGTGAGTTTTGGAACTAAGCCCCTCATTTGTCTACACCCATACTGACACACACGCATTGGTCGCGATTGAAAACTACTTCACATGCTGTAACTAGATGGTGAATTTTGAATTATTAGAATTACATTCGAACAAACAAATCTACTTCTGTGGATTATTTCACCGATTCTGAGTAAATTTTATAATTAAATACGAGATCGGTCCCAAGAACGCCGCGCCGGCTAATGCTAACGTAAGTTCTCACTCGCGAAATTCTTAAATTTTGAGTTACATAATCGTCACCTAGTATGTATGTACTATGTATACATGAAAGTACACTATTGTAGCACTTTTTCATTTTCATTTCGTTATTAATAATTAATTACTTCTAAATTAATTTCCAAATTTCAAAAATATTTCGCATCCAAATTGATAAGTTTCCAAGTTTGTTGTTGCAATCTTGGTGAAAATTGTTGATAACAATCAAAAGAATGATTCTTTCCATCCTTAAATAGGATTTTTGTAAAAACTATTGATACGCCCCCTATATTGAAAATGGTTCAACTAAAAAATGTAAACAAAACAAAATTTTCTCAACGCCACTGTCAATATCAGTACGTAATTGTACATTTTAAAAATACAGATTACTTAGTTGATAATGAATGAATCTATTTAAAATTTTGTATATAGCTTTATAAGATCATTGTGAATTCTGCATTGAAGTCTTTTTTTCTCCCAAACTACTTTCCAACTGCATGATGTTTAAGTGAAAGTGACGTAAATTTGCCAACTTCAGAATAATATAGTAAATTCAGGTAATTGATTATTCGAAAAATAGTATCAAAGCAGAATAGCTTTAACCTTTCTGAACAACTTAATCCAAAAATGAAATAAATCCGTTCATTCAGTTCCGTAAAATACGTTCGCAAAAGTTTGTCATTTTACCTATTCATTTTATACTCATTTACCTACTAAAGTACAGCCTTAAATTCATAGACTTGCCCTTCGAATTGGAAAGCCGTGTATTTCCGTGAATCCGGATGCAAAACTCTATTCATAAAACCCCACACTACTTCTAATGTCGAATAAAATTTGTCGTCCTCACCATCCATGATTATATACTCTAATGGAGGTGGTTCGATGTAATTTGGGTCGAGCATAGCGTTCAATTCATCTGGTGCAATACACCAGCGAACACTACCATCTTTTTTCTCGACCGGACAGGATGTATTGATATACTTCGATTTACTGCGACTGACTAGATTTAGAGCAAGCATGATGTTTAAAGCTTTTCTCATTCTAGGCATCTTTTTCCTGGGAGGTTTATATTTTTCTCCTCGCCAAGAGATGTTTGGATCAATATTTTCCTTGAATTGAAATTTTGACATTGTACCACGATATTCTCCTGGATACTTGCTGAAACAGTCAGAAAAAGTTAAGAATAACTCTCTGACTTGGTCTAATCTTTTGTTAGACGTCCATTTCTTCTTTCTGATTTCTTTGCATTGCTTTTTCCAGTATCTTTTGAATACTTCGGGACCGTCATCTTGATCCTCGGGATCTAGTAATTCCCAATTTGTTACGAATTTCTTCATGTAATGGATTGCTCTATGCTCATCTTCTTTTACGAGTTTGACACTCATCACCGTTAAGTGACCGTAGTATTCTTCCTCAGTCAAAAAATCAAGCCGAGCGTGTGCTCCCTTATATGAACAAATTGCATGACGTTGTTTAATATACGGTTGGATTTCTAATTCTTGCATTGCAAGACGGCCAACTATCGTTATTGGATTGGCACAATCAACAATGTAGAACATAAATTTTAATTCGAGTTTTCCAAATCGTACTTTTATCTGAACGATGTGATCCTGTGAGCGCACAACCGTGTTATCAGCTAACTTGAGCAATACACCTTTCGGTATACGATAATATCTGACCATATGCGGTCTACCTTTTCTGACTTTCTGAAGGACGCGTAGCGAGATTACATTTGGATACGCACCGGTATCAAGTTGCGTGGTTAACGGGGTACCGTCTACGTCTAACAAGATAACACAGGTGGAATCTGAAGACTGCTCAGTAACAATTTGAGCTCTCGACATTTCGTCTAAATCTTCAAGAAATTCTTTCATAGAGGTGTTTTCAGATGCATGCGCATAATTAACTGTTTGTGTTAATTCTGGATCATCATCGGGTTCAGGAATAATTTTACAGTTTTTAAAGTCTGCTGCGGTTTTGTTTTTCGCATCAGAAATTATTATTTTATCATTTGAGTTGGGTATGACATTCGTGTTAACGTGGGTCTCTATAGGTGTTACATTGACATTTTCAGTATTATTTGAGGTTAAAATCTGAGTAGGTACTATCGGCGGTTCTGATTTTTCAGGTTCTATTTTGATTTCTTGAGCCGGTGGTGTTGGCTCAGATGGTTTTTGTTTGACTTTTTGTTGCTCTTTTTTGTACTTCAGCGTTAGTAACGTACCGTTACATTTTGGAGGGTAAATTCCTCTTACCATATTCCAATGGTCTAGATCTTTTATAGTTTGTTCTATAATCGTTCTATATGCTGAAGTCGCAACAAAAAATCGTTTTAGGTGATTATTATAGAAAAATCTTGATTCGTCTACAAAAATTCGACTACCTTCTACTTTCGGTTTTTCTAATAGTCCCCATTTTGAGTTATAAGATGTACACTTCAGCAACTTTTGGGCTGGCTTAAATATAAATCCTACACGATCATCAGCTGTAAATCTAGCAAAAGTTCTTCGATATGCAAATAATCGATCAGCTGTAACAGCTTTTTCATAAAGCACTCGAGGTTTTACTGCTGGGAACATTAGAACAACTTGTTCAAATTTATGGACTTCAAGTAGATAATTTATGATTTCTTCCATTAGTTCATAAATTCTGTTATAATGTAGTCGTGAAAAATTTAACTCGTACAAGCACATCGAGATAAGTGCTTTCTTTTTGGAAAAAGTAGCCGCTTTTATAGCTTCCAATAATCTTTCGAGTGTAAATTGTTCTTTTACGTATTCGGGCATTTTAAAATCTTTATCATTTGCAAAACGCATTGTTTCGATGTAATAAATTAAAGAATCACCGATAAGTACATACTCGTTGAGTGTTGAAATGTCAATTTGAATAAAACTTTGAGATCCCATGTTTCCATGTTCGTCATTTTTTAGTTTACCGAATCATCAGATGCATCCCCACACGTGGGTGATGGATCACCTGGTTGATCGGTTGTTGGATCTAAATCGGGGGTACCTTCGGCATCAGGTGCTGTAGGAACATTCGCCTGATGCACATTAGGTATTCTCATACCAGACCTATCTTTAGGTTTGCTGTCTGGTTTCGGGTTATTACGCGCTGTTTGCGCATATGTCGGCTTCGGTTGAACATGCGTCTGTTCTGGTTTTCTATCTTTTGACTGAACAGATGGATTATTCAGATTTTTATTTACTTTGCCTTTCTTGACACCGAGGTCTGTCGATAATTTTTTAAGCTCTTCTAATTTGGCAAAGAAGTTTTCTTCCGTTGTCAAATCGCTGTTCGACATCTTTACGCTTAAGTCGTAAGGCAGCTTCTCATAAGCCATTCTCAAAATTTCTTTTATCTGAATTACATCGTTTGCGTTTTTCAGAGTTTTTATCCATTTTGTGATGTCTATGATAATGCTTCTCGTCGTTTCAGCTTCTAGCTCACAATTCTTGAACTCATCAACAGCTGCTCTTTTCTGTGCTAAGCCCCAGACCTCCTCAAGAAAGCTCTCTTTTAATGTTGTAAAATCGGACCAATTTATTTTATCCTGTTTCCAGGTTTGGGCGAATTTAGCTGTTATAACTTGACAGAATAGGCTACACTTGTGATTTTGTGTAATTCCAATCGGGTCGACATAGTTTTCATAAATTTCAATAAAATAGTGAGGGTGATACCTCTCTGCATCATTGAATTCGATTTTGGAATGTTTTAACGCGTCAGGGGTAACTGACTGCGTTGGTTTGAACATGAGAGAGGAATTGTTGGAATTATTACCTCTACCGGTGGGACGTGCTTCTAGACGATCGATTCTTGAATTTTGAGCGGTGTTCATATCTAAGAGCATCAAATTTGTTTCTTTGATAGCTCCGATTTCAACATGAACGTATTTATGGATGTCATTGGTTTTTTCATTCATTGACTCCATGTTTTCTCTGTTCGTTTCGTTCATTTTGTCCAACGTATTTCGGACATTTACGTGATTTTTACGAACATTATCCGCTAAAACATAATTTTCTCGACGAACATTTTCAATTGCAATCGTATTCTGGTTAATACCTTCTCGGAAGCGTTCTTTATACCGCTCTAATGAATTGAGTTGTTTCCTCATACGACGAAACTCTCCTTCATTTACTTTCTGCTCATTTTCCAACGTTCCTACTCGTTTACTGACACGCCTAATATGCTTTGTCGTTGCATTACGTATCGTTTGTACTTGTTTTTTTAGAAATTGACCTGTTAATCCAGTCGTTGGATCTGGTTCCAATTCAGGTAACTCATCGAATCCTAGATTTTCATCTTCTTCAAGAGTACCTGGTTGGATGTCTGGTTCCGGAGAATACGGTAACGGTGGTTCAATATATTCGTTAGGTTTGTATTTAATACCACGAACAATATAACCAGTTTCTCGCACTTTACATCTTTCGATATTTTCAGGTGCGTCTATTTCCAAAGCTGGTAATACTGGACCCGTTTTGTATCTCAACGGAAATTCTTCAAAGTCACGTAACGCTTCATCTACCTCATCCTCGTATTCATCCTGGCCTTGACCTTCATCATCGGAAATTATAACTGGAGCTGCTACCGTATTTTCAGGAATTGTTTGCAGACCAGGTTGTTGAATCGAAGGAATCTTTTGCACAGGTTGAGGATTCGGTATCGTTACTGGAGCTGACTGTACAGGCTGAAATGCGCTGATATTAGGCGGTGGTTGACTAGTGTCAGGTAAACGATATCTAGGAATTTGCTGGGAACTAGTTTGATTAATACTATCTGGCCTTCTTACACGAAGTGGCGGTCTAGTATCTTTTGAAACTGAGTTCGCATAAGCACCAGTTGGGTGGGGGTGGGTAAAACCACGAGCCACCAACGGTTGAGTATTTAAACCGGTTGCAGTTGAAACAATTTCATCTTCGAAATCATCATCAAGTTCGTCGTCGTATCTACGATCCTGTATTTCCGCTCCCCATTTATCCGCCATGTCCAATAATGGATCAATCTGGGTTTTTGGGTGAGGGGTACCAGATCGTTTGTCTTTACCGGTAGGGTTGGGTGGGAGGGTCGATTTATTCGTGGCTACTGAAAATGGATCCTGTATTTTTTCAGCATCACGTCTCGCCTTTTCCTCATTCTCTTTTCGCAATTTTTCGCGTTCGCGGTCACGTTCTCTCTTCTCGTTCTCCTTTCGTTCATTTTCCTCTTTCTGTTTCTTTTTCTGCTCGATCTTTCGCCTACGCTCCTCCTCCTGTCGCTCTTTCTCCAATTTCTCACGTTCGGCCTTCTCACGAGCGGCCTTCTCGCGCGCAGCTTTCTCACGAGCAGCTTTTTCAGCTTTCTCGCGCTCAGCTTTCTCACGCGCAGCTTTTTCACGTTCGAGTCGTTCGTTTTCTAGCCGATCCTGCTCTTCTTCTGCTTGAATACGAGCCTGTTCATCTGCCGTGGCCTGCTGTTTGGCCTCTTGAGCCAATCTAGCAGCCTCCAATTTTTCGGCTTCAGTTTTCTGATCTTTTGTCATGTTAACGTCATCATCACCTGCCATGTTAGATAAATTGCCTAACTCACGATTGTAGGAAAAATATCTTTCGATTTTTTCCAATCTCTTCCGCTTGGTTAGAGATAAGCGTTCTGGCCGTGTATTAGGTGATAAATCTTTTGACATGCACTTACGGCAAACGAAACGAGCGAGATGGTAAAATTAGAAATGTGAAAAGGAGATAAGCGATAAGCAACAATAGGCGTAGCGCCGTCAACGAGCTGAGCAACGTTATCACGTTGCACAGAACAGAGAAAAATTATTAGATAGGTATAACAAGTAGGTAGAATCGCGATCTTTTGAATACGCGAAAACACACAATTTTTTAATAAAACAGATACAATTAAGTTCAGAAAAAAATTAATCAAGCGAAAAGTTATTTTCTAAAAGCTTTTTATTCAATGCAAGTTCACCAAAAGGTGCAAGAAAGGTGTGGTTCGAGGTGAAACCCCTTTTACCTGGTCCGTCCTGATGTTCAGATTTTCATCTGCAGCTTGAGCTTTTGAGCTCGACCCGGTAACAAGCTTCACCACGTACAGGGGCGCCAATGACAGGGTGAGAGAGGCCTCAGTGATCAGGTGAGGGCTTATATCTCTCACTACCTGCTCTTACGTAAATTAAACCTTTACCTATCTAGTAGGCACAATAATGTTTACTCACGGAGTCTTACGACATCCGTGGTACTGGAAAATGAGGTTTACACCAGAGGTGTACAAAAACACATTACTTATGCAACACACTTTAATACATTACACAACACAAACACATTTAGGACATGCCTCTTACGAGGCCACAATACTACAGTTGATACGAAGTTCTGAACATTTCGTTCAGAGGAACTTTTAGCGTCATCTAGCCCAGTGTTACCACCTGGCAGATGTGGACATTCCCTCCGTGACATGACTATGTTCAAAAATGATTTATTATGGATGTCTTTACCCAAAAATACCATTGGCATCAATTTTTCATCGGGGTCTGGAATATCAATTTTTCATCATTTCTTTCCCTGAAATGATATTGAACGAATATTAATTTAATATTACAGTGTCAATTTTCCACACTTTTCCCCTAATAGTTTGATTTAAAATTCATACTCTCATCATTTCGTGGGAAATTTATTCGATTTTTCTGATTTTTTTCTGGATATTGAAAAAACATGGAAAAATCTGTATTTTTTTAAGGACACCTGAAAAATAGGATCATGATTAAAAATGGGTGTCAATGGTTTTTCTGAGTATAACTAAGGAAAAAACATTCATTCTAAAACCATTTTTTTTTTTTAAATTATCCAGTCAACCTCCACGTGGTATCTCCTGGGTAGCTCTCAGAAGGCTGAAAGAGGTTCACAATTAACTCGTACATACTCTGAAAAAAAAAAAACTGGAATCAATTCGTACATACCCTGGAAAAAATTGGAATCAATTTACGCATTTCTGAATTCAGTGAATTAACTCACGAACCCCCTTAAATTTTTTTCAAATTTTTTCAAGCTCTAAATTAAAAAGAAATCAACTTCAGGTTGTTCAAAATTTCTTCTGACTAAATAATTAGAAGAAATTTTAAAAAGTATGAAATAATTTTTAAAAAATCAAATAAAATTAAAATTAGAAAAGTTTTGAAAAAACGGAAGTTTGAAAAAATTTACTGCCGGAATCAAAAAAATTTTAAATTTGATACAATTTTGAAAAAAAATTCAAATTTCAGAAATTGCAAAAGTTTGAACTTAGAAATTAGAATAAATTTGGACTTTAGATCGTTTAAATCCCGTTTGCGCCAAAAATACTTGGAACTAGTGAAAAAAATTGAAAATTTTGAAGTTAAAAAGTCAAAAGAATGGTGCTGGAAAAAATTTTTCCGAATCCAGAAGTCAAATTTTTTCAGTTGGTGAAGGTGCAATCTCAATTTATATCTTAGCTAATCTTGTGCTTTTCACCAAAAATGGAAATGTAACGAAATAACGTAACGAAAAATAAAAATACTTGATGTTATTTTTAAAATTATAACGTTACAACATTTTATCGTTACAAATATCAGAACGAATAACTCAGCTTAAAATCTTGATGATATCACTGAAATTTGCCTTAGCACTCGAATCATTCAAAAGTCGACTATCGAGTGGCAATTTCGCTCGTTAATTTTTCAATACGATTTTATTTATACGTATTTCATTCATTGCGATGGTCGTCGCATATACAACTATATTTCGATACCATTGAAATATACGCAAGAAATATGTATAATTAATTAGACTCGCGACGAGGCAGACGGTTGAAAGGGGTGTCTATGGTTATCAAACACCTTCGTGTCAATTGCGTGCGATTCTACGAGTTATAATACGGTCGCACGCCAAATAAATATGATTACCGATTGATTCACACTTTGGCAAACAGCGCATACAAATATAATTCGGGTACACCAGATACCAGAGTCGATAAATGAAATACATTTGTAAAATTAAAACCCTTTACTGCGTTTTAGCGATAAACGCCCCGTAATTAATATTTTAACCCAAATGCGACGAAAATTCACGCAAATGTTGGGTATTTGCATAATTTCTCGCCATAGTCGTCATCCTGCTCTGGGTACAGTGCGGTGTCTTTCTCCGACTGTAGAATTTGCCGACTCGACGCTTAATAATCGCTACGGTTAAAGTTTCGCGTTCTCGAATTGTTTTTTGCTAACGTAAATATGTGTTTTGAAAAAATTAGTGATGGGAAAAAAATTTCGACTTGGGTACGCACGTGATAACAGTTACAATTATTTTCTCGTTATAAACGGTTTTCTCAAGAGCACTCTCCCCTACTTCTGTGTTTTTGGATGTGTTTAGAGCTTGGTGTTTTTTCTGCGGTGTTGAAATTTTATTTCACTGTCAGGCAGAATACGAGTCATTAAAGCTGGGCGGATTTTCTTCGTCATTAATTTGATTCGTTTATTTATCTGAAAATGTACCTGTCTGTATAATGTGTGTGTAAATTAATGCATTTCATGGGACAAATTTTTATTTTTTTTGAAATCCTGTCGAATCGTTTAGTTCGGTTTCAAAAAAATGTTGAGAATTTGAAATAAAAATGCTGTTCTTAGAAAAAAATAATTTCAATTTTGAGCATTCTATCTATACCTATATTATTATTGTGGACGTGGTTGTAAGGTTTTTTTTCTATTTTTATACTAGATCTAGATATGAATTTTTATCATGAAAGCTCTATTTTGTTTTAATGTAGGTGACAAATTTCCAATTTGTCTACATATTTTTAATGCATGTTACTACAAAATAAACTTACGATTTTTTCAAAGAAAATGTTGGGTGTGATGATCTCATATGATTCTTGTTAGCTCTGGAATACTTCACTTCTTGAACACAAGTTGAAATGTGATTTTTATTTCAGTATGACCCCTAAAAAAATTTTGAGAAGTGGACCCATCTAAAATTTTCCTTAGGGGTGGAGTGAGGGGAGGTTTTGGGGAGTTTTACTCCTATTTCTCCGCATAAAGAAGTTAGGTTAAATGTAGTGTCATTTTCTTTTCTTATAATTCGACAGTCCTAAACTTGAATCTGCAATTGGTTTTCCGATCGAAAGTGTAGAACTCGCACAATCGTTCAATTTCTGTCGCAAAAAGTGGCCGATTTTGAGAAAAACGAGATAAAATTTCGATTTTTTTCATCTAGTGTCGAGCAATGATCAATCAAGGTTCGAAACCCGTTTTTAACATAATTCGAACCTCTTGAATCCGAATTTGTTATTGGTTTCCAGATAGGAAGTAAATATCTTCTCGATCATCGATTTTTGGTAGCGAAAAACACCATGTTTTTGCTAAAATCGACTCAAATCCGCAATTTCTCATTTTTTCAATCCCATGCCTCGAACCAATCCTGGTATAGAACCATTTTTATAAATAATTTGAACCTCTTGAACACGAATTTTTGGTTAGTTTCCCGATTGGAAGTGGAGAATTCTCTCGATCGTAAAATTGGTATAGCGTAAAACGCCCAATTTTTTGCTAAATTTGACATGAAATTGCGATTTTTTTCATCTGGAGACGAGTAATGTTGATAAATTGGGGGTTTGAAATCAGTTTTTAATATAATTCGAACCTTCTGAATCCGAATTTGTGATTGGTTTCCAGAAAGGAAGTGAAATTCTTTCTTGATCGTCGATTTTTGGTAGCGAAAAACGTTAAAAAACTGGCCCGAGAACGCTGTGGAAAAATTGATGCGTACGAGTTGAATGCGACGAGTGGTCAGATTCCATTTTTTCTAAAATGTTGCATGAGCTGCAAATCCTTTGAAATTTTTATAGACCACAATACATTTTTTTTCACCTTTTTCAACAAAATCAGAAACAAGCAACATTTATTTTGTCGATTTTTAAATATTTTTTTAAATTAAATTGTAGATATTTTTTATTGATTAATAAAATGCATTTTCTTGTCTCTGCTTTTGTTGGAAAAGGTGAAAAAAACCGGTATGTGGTCTATAAAAATTTCAAAGGATTGCAGCTCATGCAGAATTTTAGAAAAAATTGAATCTGACCACGGGTCGTATTAAAACTCATACAGATGCGTCAAATCTGGAGGGGTAAGGAGAGTCATTTTTGACCACCATTTTGCTCAATTTTGACTATACGTTGAAAGTGAAATTAGTTTTACACCTTTTTCCATCATTTAATCGCGGAGTACATTACTAAATAATATTTTCTAATGTAACTGAATTCAGATCAGTTGATAATTTTTCATTAAATTCAAGTGAGAGTGTGACTATTTAGGGGAAGGGGTAAATTTTGACAAAAAAATCAAGAAACACATTATAAAATTCTAGAATATAATCACTAATCAGGAACAAATATAATTCCAAGAATAAAGATAATTTGAAGATTTTCAAAGTTTGTTCTTGTTGAACAAGAACAGCAATAATAATAAACATATAATTTACATTTCAGACGGCCGCATATTTCTGTTTGCTTTGCAATTGAAGCCGTGAGCAAGGGAAGATTCTTCCTGATGTTGGAAATTGCTCTTAACTCATTCCTCCAAACGTTCTATAGGCACATCGGTTTTTATAGCGATACCGACAAACGATTTTTTGTACCTTTGCTCGTGTGACGTATTCAATTTTTCGAGTATTTTCCAGATAGTATTACTGTCACTATCGGCGTTCGGTGACGACACGAATCCCAGAATGTTGGAACTTCCAATCGGGGGCATCTTGTAACGGAGCAGTGTTCTGCCACTCTGTGAATTTGTTGTACTTTGATGATGGATACTGTATGACATTTCAGTAGTATTGCCTTCCAGCTTTCTTGACAGCTTTTGACTGCTGAAGCTGCCCTGAAAGTCCCTGCAATAAGTGAGAATTCTTATGAACCAGATTCAGGTATATTTTTTGTATTAAAAAGAGCAAGCCTCCTTCAATTCTTTAGTTTGAGTTTAAACTCTCCTTAAAAAATTGTTTGCTTTCCCCTCAGATGCCCAAGATATGAGCCAAGGTGCCCTAAAGTGTGACCGTTTTTGAAAAAAAATATTTTTCTTGTTTTAAAATTTCTAAATTTTTATTGGTTTTGAATGTAATATGTAACATCGAAAATATGTAATTTGAAATGCTAAATCTTGTCGCCTGCTTGGTTTTTTGATTACAGATCACTATTTACCCTCTCAATTCTTTTGAAACATCGCAGATCGATGTTTTTCTCAGTTGAAAATAAAATATAATTTTGAAACTGTGAGCAAAATGCTCGATCAAATGCTGTAAAAAAGGCCAAGGGATAATCTGACCTTCTAAACACGAACCTGATGTTGGGTTTTCTAAGTATTTGCAATTTATTCATTTCTTCTCTTGAAATTCATTGTTTTAATCAAACATCACGAGCAAGAAAATCACGCCGAACGAAAATTGGAATTTTTGGAGAAGAAATTACATCAGATTCGTGTTTAGCAGATTAGATTGCCCCCGGTTTGCACAATTTGATCAACCTTTCACTCAAATCATCAAAATTGTTTTTTTTACTTGAGAAAAAACGTGGACCTGTGATCTTTCAAAAACATGAGGAAAAACATGAGGAGTTCAAATTACCTCCAGTCAAAGAATCACTTGCCATGAAATTTAGAATCTCAAATCACATAATTTCAATGCTATTACTTACGTTAAAAATAATGATTTAGCAGATTGAGACAGAAAAACAGCGTGTTTTTTTAAAACTTGGTTCTAGCTTGGAGCCCTTGGTTTTGGTCTCGGGCATCTTAGGAGATGGGTACTAAAATTTTTTCTGAGAGATTTTCAGCTTCAACTGTAAGTATTCCATATCCCCAAAAAAGTGGAATCCATTTTTTGTTGAGCCATTTGCATCTGTGCGTTTTGGAAATCGATTTTCGCCTCCAAGCTTCTATAGTTAGGATTATAGTATAATCCTGGGGGAAAACAGTTTAACGACTTCAACTCCAACGATTTTCCAGTGATTTTTATTGGTTTTCCTGTATTTTTTCACTGATTTCTCCCCGCGCTGAAAATCTAACTGCGTTTCTTTTCATTTTTTGAACCTGCCCTATTGAGTATAATGTGTATGCTACATACATAGAATGAACTTGCTGAAAGTCTCCGTAGGTAAGTCTTCGTACTATTTTTCTCATCTTCAGACTTCACATAAACAAATTCAGTGAGAATTAGTTTCCTATTTACGAATTTAGGTTCCATTTTTGGCCCAATTTGAGATTTCCTTATTTCCACGACAATTCAACGTGGTGCTATCATTTTAACTAGGGCTGGCGATTATAATCGATTATTTTTTCTTTAAAATCGGCCAAAATTTTTAATCGATTAATCGATTATTCGATTATTTTAATCGTTTAATCGGCCGATTATTTTTAATCGTCTAATCGGTCGTTTTTTGAAGTCAAAAAAGTAGCTCAAAAAGCACGAATTTTTGTTTTTTTGTTTTCAAAACATCTGGTTGGAAAATTTTCATTTTCTAAAAAAATAATGAGTCAGCAAATTTCTCTTTTTTAATAATATTAGTCGACAGATTCTTCATTTTCAACCCCAAAATTTTTGCTCAAACTGAAGATTTTCACATGAAACAAAGAACTGAAATTGGATTACATATTTTTGTCCCAGGACGGGGGAGGGAGAGGGGGCGAAGGTAAATTAATTGGTCGATTTGAGAAAATTGGACGATTATTTTTAATCGATTAATCGGGCGATTATTCTTAATCGATTAATCAGGCGTCGATTAATCGATTATTTTCGTAATCGATTAAAATTCGAATAATCGATTAATCGATTTTAATTTCTATAATCGCCAGCCCTAATTTTAACCTTGCAAAAGATGGTTGCACAGGAGCAGACAGTGAGAATTTCTGCTCGGATATTGTTGGACAATTTGTTGTGTAAGTAACTGTTAACTCACAATACTCCTATAATCCAGTGATTTCAGGATTTTAACCCCCAAAAATTCAATCCTGATTTTTTGTTTGTGCTTTACGTTCGTCATGATCCACTACGCAACATACTAAAATGGACACCCCATAACCCTTCGCTACCCCAAAGGGAAGGGTAAATGTCTGCTGAAAACCGTGTTTTCATGAATATCTTCTCAAATAAGCCTCAAAATTGAAAAATAGTTATAAACAATCTAGTTCTACGTGTAATTTCCTATCAGAAGGTTTTTACTTCCTTAACCAAAAATTGAGGGTAAAAAACACCTATTTTTCAACAATTTACAGAATTTTTTGAAAAAATCGAAACTTTTGTGAATATCTCTTCAAATAGGCCTCAACATGAAAAAATGGTTATGAACAATCATGTTCTACGTGTAATTTCCTATCAGACAAGTTCGTTTTTTTTTTTCGGAAACACCCACTTCTTTGCCCGAAAATTAAGGGTGGAAACGCCTATTTTTCCAATATTTACAATATTTTTGGAAATGATGAAAATACGAAGCTAAAAATATTGTTTTTGAATCCTTACGACGCAAAGAAATGTTTCGTATCACCAATATTAGGTTCGTTCGAGCGCTCCAAAAATTATGAAAAAAAGAAGTTCAGTATCAACCAATAATTAATTAGTAAATGAGTATATTTGTACTATTTTTCAACTTTTGACTTTTAGTCGGAATTGGACTGAATTTTATTACGACTATATCCCGACATGACGTAGAAAAAAACATCAGCTCGATTTCTCACTATTAACGCGTGCTCCTTCGCCGGCTTTAAAATTCGAAAACACTGCAGTACCTATTGTACATTTACCCATGCTTCCAGCTCCATACCCACGACGCGTTGTGGGAATTCATGTTGTTCGGGTGACGAAACACTGTTCAGTTTTCAGTTGAGCTATGAAAAATAAAGAATATGACTTACTTACTTTGTTTTACCAATATAAAATCTTCAACCCTCCCAAACCCCCTTAATTTTGGAAAAAAAAATATTGAAAAAATTCTCACGTATACACCTATCTACTGAATATTTTCTGTGAAAATTTCAAAATTTTTGGATCATCACCTCCAAAGATATAAAATATTGAATTTTTGAAATTTACAGACATGTTACTCGAGAAGGGGGGAGGGGGTCGAGCCAGAAATTTTTTGGTGTGGTTTTACATCATGGATGACCTTTTGGGTGACTTTCGTCCCAATCGGTAAAAAGGCGGATTTCACCATTTTATTGAGGGAGGCTCTTTCGTCTCATTTTATTCTAATTTTTCGACTTCACACCCAACCACGCAAGCTGTTGAACACGAAAAATAGGGTTAAAAAAGAGCGCACGACGATAATCGGTGTTTTTAACCTTAGCTGGCACATTTCCATCTTATTTCAGCTAATATCCTATTGTTTATTATCGGCGCTATCTACGCGAGTCGTAAATAACGTATGTGGAATATGTTGGTACCCAGTACCTTTCTCCTACCCTTACACCTCTATCGTACATACGCGATCCCAAGAAGACGATATGAAAATCTGCTGCCGATGGTATTATATCTCGTTGTACGAAATGAAGTTATAGAGTAAGACGGGGTACGCGACACCGAGTATATATTTTTATATGAAATTCTATCTGTCGTGTCGTTTGGTTATTGTGAAAAGGGCAGAGGGTCAGGGAGGAACGAGCAGGAGGGAGATAAAATAAAGAGGCAAGAAAGTGATATAGCGAATGATGCCAGACGGTAACACGCTTGTAAAGCCTTATGCATATTCGAACGTAATGAAAAATTTATGAAGGTTTTTCATCGAGGAGTCGCCGAAGGGAGAGGAAAACATACGGAGACGTAGGTAGTATATTTATGTTCCACCTAAGTCGAAAATTTCGCGCTACTCCGACGAATAAATCGCTTCGTCGGTGATTTTTTTTACGTGTTCAGAACCCGATGAAATTTCACGTGTCGACGCTTCGCCCTTTCAACATTTTTGCCTATGTTTGTACACGTATTGATAAAAGTCTAAGTGACGGCGGGACGAGGAAAACAGAGTAAATTAAAATTAAATCCTCGGTTGTTTGGATTTTTGAACCCGGTACCCGGGCGGAATTAGGAAATTTTCATTTTACCGGAGCTTAAAAGCAGGTCCTTGATTCGAGTAGTATTGCAAATACGTACACCGACGAGGCAAGCTACTAAACGAAAATCATTAACCGTTGAGAGACAAGAGAGGAATAGCTTTTAATAAAATGAACTTGTAGATGTCGAGGAATGAAACACAGGAGGGATGATATAATTATAATACGTAGAATATCGGGAGCTATGCGTAAAATTAGTCGAAACGCGAAGACGCTTTTTGGAAGTCGCGAATGAAGCCTGCAGGATCAACGGGGGGAGGGGGTTCGAAATGCGTAAGTACCCGGTACTACGCGTATGGTAATGTCGGTTGCGAAAGTTGATTTTATTATTCATAGCAGTCAAGGAATGCCTACGTCGTATAGAAGAAACAATCGAACAACTGGGAATTTTCAGAATAGGAAATGACGACAAAAGGGCATGCCAAGGATTGGTTAAAAGGTACCACCGCACAGCCGTCGAGTACCTAACGAAAACACGAGGGCATGAACTGGAAATTACATAAACTGTTTACTTTAGATGAATACTATATATAAAACGTCTAATGAGGATGATTTCTGAATCGGAATCTTCGTTAATGAAGAGAACAGAACGCGGGGACGCGAGTTGCCAACTCGAAAACAAATTTTATCCGTGCCAACGAACATCTCGCGGGATGGGTTACACTTCGACACGTTTGGCAAAAAATCCAACGTCGCGAAGGTGAATTTGCGAACTGGAAAAGCTCCCCTTCACTTTACACTCCTCGTGCACATCTTCGATCAGCGAAAAATAATTTAACAAGTCTCTCCTCGCGTTGAGTTTCAGCTTCTTATGGATATGCGAGTATCCGGGAGAAGTTGTGTAATATTAACTATTCGCTGATTTTATTTCACTCATTTAAATTGTAGATTTTGTTTTACCGGTGCTCTATTCCGGCACCCTGAGCTGAAAGTTTTTCGCGAATGCAGCGAAGAAATAAAACTCGCAGAGTTTGCTACAACTTATCGATATATCGAGTACTCGTCTTCGTTAAACGAAATCGTACGTTCCTTTGAGGATTCGAATGCGCTTGAATAAAATTGAGGTTTAATTACGAATTCGCGAGATAGTTTGGGTACTCGAGGAGATGATGAGTTGGAGTGGAATAGTTTGTGTGATTGGGTGTGGAAAAGTTTGCCATGGTGTTAGCTTAAAAGAAAAACAAGATAACCGGTGAATAGGAAAATTTTAAGAATATTTTCAACATTTTCCTCTTTCCTTGAATTTTTCAATCGTAGAAAATAAAAACGTTTTTTTTTTAGACAAATTTGAAACGAGAAAAATGCCAAGAAAAATCCATAAATGGCAGGATTTTTAATAATTTTATTATGAAAAGTAAGAATTTTTATCAATTTCCTCTTGAGTTTTTTTTTGAAAAATTTCTTTTGAATGCGTTTTCAACTTTGAATTTTTCATTCTTTGAAATACTGTTATTCGACTTTCTCAGTTAAAATCTCAAAATTTTGATTGTTCTGTCTGGAAATACCGCTGTAGTTGCCTTCATATGTGTGGCTCCCTTCTTTAGAAAATCTTGACCACTCCTTTTAGTTCAGGCAAATAAGAGAAAAAATGTACCAAACCCCCCAAAATTTAAAGCCTGATTTTTTTTCGCGTTTTACGTTCGTAATGGTCCACTACACAACATACTAAAATGGACACCCCCACAACCCTCCGCTACCCTCAGGGGAGGGGTGAACGTCCGCTGAAAACTGGTTTTTCGTGAATATCTCCTCAAATAAGCCTCAAAATTGAAAAGTAGTTATGAACAATTTTAATCTACGCGTAATTTCCGATCGGAAGGGTTTTTTTCTTTTTCAAAAACACTCACTTCCTTGACCAAAAATTAAGGGTAAAAAACACCTATTTTTCAACAATTTACAGCATTTTTGGAAAAAACCGAAACTTTTGGGAATATCTCCTCAAAAAAGCCTCAAAATGGAAAAATGGTTATGAACAATCATGTTCTATGTGTAATTTCCTATCAGACAAGTTCGTTTTTTTTTCGAAAACATCCGCTTCTTTGCTCAAAAATTAAGGGTGAAAATCACCTATTTTTTCAATATTCACAGTATTTTTGGAAATTACGGAAATACGAAGCTAAAAGTACCCAAAATGAGTATTTTTTTTATACATGCTGGTAGGGTATTTCAAAAAAAAGTCACCGCAAAAATTTCAACCCCTACTGTTAATTATAAGAGGGGTTATTGAAATTGAATACTGCATTTAAAAAATCGAAGTTGTGGAAAGAAGAAGTACTATAAACGCGATGTTATGCTGATTATTGGTGATACGAACATTTCTTTGTGTCGTAAGGATTCAAAAACGATATTTTCAGCTTCGTATTTCCATAATTTCCAAAAATACTGTGGATATTGAAAAAATAGGCGTTTTCCACCCTTAATTTTTGAGAAAAGAAGTGGGTGTTTTCAAAAAAAAAAAACGAACCTGTCTGATAGGAAATTACGCATAGAACATGATTGTTCATAACCGTTTTTCCATTTTGAGGCTTTTTTGAGGAGATATTCCCAAAAGTTTTAATTTTTTCCAAAAATGCTGTAAATTGTTGAAAAATGGGTGTTTTTTACCCTTAATGTTTGGCCAAGGAAGTGAGTGTTTTTGAAAAAGGAAAAAAAACCTTCCGATAGGAAATTACGCGTAGAACAAGATTGTTCATAACTATTTTTCAATTTTGAGGCTTATTTGAGGAGATATTCACGAAAACCCGGTTTTCAGCAGACATTTGCCCCTTCATTGGGGGTAGCGGAGGGTTGTGGGGGTGTCCATTTTAGTATGTTGTGTAGTGGACCATTACGAACGTAAAACGCGAAAAAAAAATCAGGCTTTAATTTTTGGGGGGTCAACTCCTAAAATGCCTGGATTATTTGCCAGCAGATGTCACCTTTAAATACATCCTATAACTGCAATAATCCTAATTAATCCTATCATATAATTGAACTAAATAAATTCAATCTAACAAAAAAAAAAATGACTATTAATAAAACAAATACCTATTAATAATAAATATTGAATAATAATTTTTATGTATAAAAAATTACTGTTGATAAAGCTATAATTTTTTTTAAATCTAAGATTGGGCGAGCTCAAATTGTTCAACTTGGCTGACACAAGTTAGTAGAAATTTTAAAGCTTTTGGAGGACTTTTTCTTTTTTGATCATTATGTTTTTGGATTTCCCGTCGCGTCAGGATTTTTATATTTAATTGGAATTTTTTATTGAGAATAATACATCGGGGTGCCCATTTTATGAAAAATCGGGAAAAGTCAAAGAATTTTAACCGTCTGGAAAAGTCAGGGAATTTTGAAATTTCCGGCATTTCCGCTGAAATTTTGTAAAAATCTAGAAGAAGAACAAAATTATCTGAAGTTTCTGGACTCATTTTATTATAAATTGAAAAAAAACTTCCCTCGCTACGCTCGGGCCAAATTGTTTCAACTGATTTTTGTATGTATCATTTTTTGTTGGCCATACCTAATGTGCAACAAAATTTATATTTAACACGCGTTTGTATTGTCTATTGAATCATCGAGTTTTTAAAAAATTTCTTTGTAGAGTTTTTTTCTTTTGAACATGTACTTTTTGATAAAATGTAATGCGAAAGGAGTGCCATGATGCCCCTGATCACGATTTTGAAAAAGAAGGGAATTTTGTATTTTTTTGGTCACATTTTGGGAAACTTTACTGGGAGTGTGAAGTGATGAATTTTCAAGTTTTGAAGGTCTTTATTTGAAAAATTTTCGTCCTCGCTTCGCTCAGGCTCATCACATTTTGTATATGTCATCAAAATAATATTGATATTTTATTCCTCATCGCGATGAGAGAAAAAATTGTTGCGATATTGACTACAAAGTGTGGAAAAACTTATCCAGTCCGAGTTTGTGATGCTTTTTACCACAGTTGTGGTACTTTTTTGCCACAACTGCGGTGAAAAGGAAGTACATACCACATTTGCGGTGAAAAGTACCACAGTTGTGGCAAAAAAAGTACCACAACTGTGGCAAAAAGCATCACAAACTCGGACTGGATAAGTTTCTCCACAATTTGTAGTCAATATCTCCACACCGTTCTCTCAGTGGCGATCTTTTATTTTCTGGGCCGAGCCAAAAATATTGTATTAGGGACTTTCATAAAATTTATGAATTTGAAGTACCTACGTCTGTTTGGGGGGAGGAGTATTGAATTTTTAAGAAATTTTTGAATTTTCAGATTGGAAATATCCGAACTTTTAGTCTCACGATTTGGTTGACATCAAAGTTTTTCCTTTTTATTTGAAATTTTTTCTGTTATACATTCGAGTTTTTGTAGGCAAAAGCGTGTGTTTTCGTTTTCCACTCGTGTGTTGTGTAGAAATGAGATATTTTATTTCAATTTTCATCATGTTTTTCAAACATCTAAATAGGTATTTACGAACAGTTTGAAAATTTTAGTCAACCTTGAAATGTAACATTCATGCAAAAAATATTCCTAGCACCCCTTTCTCATTATAAAATAATGAATTATGTAGGTAAAAAATGTTACTAAATTCTGTTGACATGAATGTCGACGTCGACCTTTGCTACGTGGGCAAGGCCTTACAAAGATTCTGAAAAATCTCTGCATTTTGGTTCAAACTTTTTGTGAGATCGCTTAGATAGCTTCAGACAAAAATTTTATTCGTTTTTTTGTCTTCGGTCCACTGAAAGAATTTAAATTCAAAATATCCGCTTCAATTAGGTTTTCATTTTTAATTCGAGCTCTTATCATTTTTGAAATAATCAAAGAAAAATTCGATTTCCACCACTGCATTCTGCATTAGAAGACTTCATTTCCTAATGTAATCTTCTCTAATAAATATACGAAAGTTTGGAAACGAAACATCCGGAATATGAATTTCATCTCTATTAGTATCCGATATCGCAACTTTGGAGTTGGTGTTCGACTTGAGCGAAATATATTTCACTTAGATACTTTTCCATAAACCATGATTTATATCTGATCTAGTTAATAAGGTAAAAAATACGACGTCTCTCGTTAGCTACCCGAAGCAATGATATCAATATTTTACAGTTCATCGTTTCCTTCTGAGTATGTATTCTTCACCCACATCAAATTTCCATTACTTAGGTAGAAGGGGAGGAGTTTTAGTATTCCAACGAACGAGATGCTGTTCAATTGACGAGCGAAAAGATACGTCTTTTTTACACGTTCTTTCCAATACTTTCATAAAATCTATAATCAATAATGACAAAACCTTAGGCATATTTTTTTTTTACGAGTAAAACTCTACAGTCCGGTGTGATAAAAACAGTACGAATGAGCCCTCTGGGGATCAATAGCTTTTGAAGAGTAAAATATAAATGAAGGGGAAGAGATAAACTGATATGTGCCGAAAAGTTGTATAAATGTATTCGATTTCGTTACCTCTCGCTCTGGGTACCTTTCGTCGTAGATTTTTTCACCTCTCTCATCCTGTGGCCGGTCGACGAATGGAGCGTAAAAAACCCTTATGGAATGAAAATACGCACCGAGATCGAAGAATCGTATAACTTACTCGAGGTCGCCGAGAGAAATGAAAATAACGCTTATTTATTCCCATTTATCGTCGTATCGGTGAAAAAAATTGGATGCTATTTTAATTTTCATCTCCCATTGTAGCGTTTTTTAAATTAAAAAAAACATTCGACGATTGGAAGAAAGAAACCTTGCAGAATCTGAGCTCCAAGTTGCAAAACTTTTGTGTGGGATCGGATCGACAATGGAGATGAACGCGAGCATGAAAAGAAACGCTGGTTTTTATCGTCATCGACCAACGTCGTTTATGATTACTGAGAAAATTCTCTATTTAATTGTGATCGCCAGTTTTTTCCATCTCGACGATACGAAGCTATAAGGCGACGATGAAGTGTCTCTCGTTAAACGTTACGAAAAGTTTTATTCGATGTGGAAACATTCGAACGAAACTATTTGAAATAATCGCTAATAAACTCATTTCCACTTGAACTATGAAAGGAAAATGTTAAATGGGTTACGAGTTATTCGTACCCAGAAATGTAGAAAAAAGTGTAAAAAATTTTCCAACTTTGGGAGTTTTTCAAACGAAAAAATTCTTCGCTTTAGATTTTTTTTTCTATACCGAGCTGGTTTCCGTTGCTCGGAAATTATCTCGCGTAAAGTTGTATACTTACGTTTTTGTGGATTTCGTTCGGCTAGATTTAGTCTGTCTTTCTTTAGCGGTCTTTTTTTTTCTACGTATGAGAGAAAGAAAGTCTATTGATAGGGTTCGATATACGTTTTAGGTACGATACCATTCGAACATATTAGAAGGTTTAATAAACCCGGCCACATTTCAAGGATTTTTCGTACCATTTTACCTGGTCCTGGATGCTGGTCGTAAAAGTCGCGTGCATCTTACGATGTCGTTTACGCGAAATTGCCATATTTTTTGACGTGCCACAAAAAAGGTGAAAATATTGTTTTATAAAAGCTCCCCGTGGTGTCATATGGCTTATTACATTATCCGGTAATGTTAAAAGTTCTGATGTCTTTGGTTTGCAATTTGAATGAAAAAAGTTTCTCGATTTTGTCGCATACGTCGGTACAAGAGAGTATACTTAGGTGTATGTATCAAGCTGACGAGTTTCGAGGTGTAATCTTGAAGGTCCGAGTTTCTCGTATGTAGGGTTTGCTCTCTCGAGTTGGTTTACAGATGAGTTTTCGAGTCGATTAATTTCAGACTGGAGTTTTAAGAGTTTTTCTTCGTTGTGGTGTGATTTATGGTTTGAGAGGAGGTTGGGTTAAGTGACGGAAATTGTCAGTTGGAAAAGTGTTGGTCAAATTTTGAGAGTATCTGATTTTTTGAACTTTACCTATCTAGGTTTCATTGGAATTGTCTAATTGAAGACATTTTGTGTATTGAAAACGTAAAAGATTATTTCTTACTGGTTTAATTTTTTTTTCAAATTGTTTTGAAATCCAGTGTATTGTTCTTAAAAAAAATCACATTTTTGCCCCCCCCCCCCAGAAAACAATACTTTGGAAGCCACGAATGAGCATATTGGTGTATTTTGATATCTAGAATCAGAATTTGGGCCATGAGAATTGAGAACTGAAACACAGAACATTTTTTTTTGTCGACTTGTGTTATCTGTGGCAATTTTCCATCGTCACCTTTCATCCGAGTCATTTTTGAAAATATTTAGTAATGAAAAATCCATTGTTACCTAAATGATTTTTAAAAACTAAAAAAAGTAAGGAAAATTGGTGCCAAGAATTTTTATGGATCGTTTATAAAATGTTTATACTAACGTAATTTCGGTAAAACAATTTCATAATTTTTTTTACAGAGGTTTACTGAATATTAAAAAAAAACATGGAAAAAGTCATTTTTCAAGGACCCCTGAAAAATGAGGTAAAGATGAAAAATGCATAGGTACCAACTAGGGCTGGCGATTATAGAAATTAAAATCGATTAATCGATTATTCGAATTTTAATCGATTACAAAAATAATCGATTAATCGATCAAAAATAATCGTCCGATTAGACGATTAAAAATAATCGCCCGATTAATCGATTAAATATAATCGTCCGATTAATCGATTAAAAATTATCGTCCGATTAATCGATTAAAAATTATCGTCCGATTTTTTCAAATCGACCAATTAATTTATCTTCGCTCCCTCCCCCTCCCCGTCCTGGGACAAAAATATGCAATCCAATTTTAATTCTTTGTTTCCTGTGAAAATCTTCAGTTTGGGCAAAAATCTCGGGGTTGAAAATGAAAAGTCTGTCGACTAATATTATTTAAAAAGAGAAATTTGCTGACTCATCATTTTTTTAAACATGAAAATTTTCCAACCAGATGTTTTGAAAACAAAAAACAAAAATCCGTGCTCTTTGAGCTACTTTTTTGACTTCCAAAAAAACTACCGATTCGACGATTAAAAATAATCGGCCGATTAATCGATTAAACGATTAAAATAATCGATTAATCGATCAACCGATTAAGAATTTTGGCCGATTTTAAAGAAAAAAATAATCGATTATAATCGCCAGCCCTAGTACCAACTACCTATGTTATTTCTGGGTAATGAATTCCATATTGAAACTATTTTTGAGGAAAAAAAATACACTTTTTCAGTTTTTTGAACATAGTTGTATTTTGAGGCCTGTTAGATGGTGAGGAGGGGGGGATTTTTACCACGTTATTTTGAAATCTAGAAACAACTTCTTGGTTCCTCCTTCAACTTCTGAAAAAAAGTGCAAAACGATCACCCCATTTTGTAGGTGCCTAGGTACACGTAATTTTAAATTTTCTTTCAATTATTTTTCACCTAAAATCAGAATTGGACGACTGTACACTATTTTTGATTTTTCAAAGTCAAGTTACATTCTTATTTTGCTCCTTATTCAATTCAAATTTCAGGCAGAAAAAAACATCGAAATGAAATTATGATCATAGTTTTCGATATACTGACCATTCAATTCGACCACTGATTTTTTTCAATTATTTTTTTTTGCTTCAACTTACATTCTTGGCATTTTTGATTTTCAAATCAAAATGCTATGAAAGCTGCGGTCAAAAAGTCAGATTTTTGCATTTTTTGGACCCTTTTGTTGAAATAACATTCGTTTTACTTCTCATTCAAAAATACTAGGAGGTAATTACACGTAACAATGATATCTTCGTTGAAAATGCTAAACGATTACATCCATTACGACGAAAATAATGCTCAACTCGGTTGATAAATGCGTACGAAATGAAAATGAAAAGGCAGTTAATTTAATTCTTTTAATGGAGCCCTTTTTTTTTAACTTTAATGCGGCACGACGGCGATTCATTTTGTGTTTTTTTTTTCCTCGAACGTATCTTCAAGGGTAGTTTAAAACCGGGGGTATTGTTAATACTCTCTCTTCATTTACTCGTGAAATTTATCAAAGTTGAGAGAGAGGTGTGGGTAAATTTTCGCTAGATCGAATTATATTTATTTTTTTAATAATCATGGTATCATAACTATTTACATTTCGTATCCTGGTATAATATACATAATGAGTGCTTGAGTAATCGAAGGATCTCATTTCGATAGCGCTATAAAAATGAATTACTAATTTAAGGTATAAAAAAGTGTCGGAAAATTTCTCTCGTTTTTTAATATACCTAGCTTTTCTATGGCGTAATATAAGGTTATACTAGTAGCATAATAAGAGGTGAAATTGAAAATACTCTCTCTCGAGTGACTCTCCCTGACAATTTCCTATCTCAAGATTATCATTTTTTCGTTACGCGACTCGCGTCTTATATTTTTTGATAAGGTTTTGCTCGCGTAGCTTTTTTAATATTCGGTACTGGATTTGGTAAAATAAAAAGTGGCAATTTTGCATTGGAAATTTCCCGGCTCGGAAAATTACCGGTGATGTTGCGCTTATCTAGTAATTTAATATACCAAAATGCGAGACGGCGAAAGCTTATGGAATGATTTAATCAATTTTTATGGCGTGTATTGCGTCGCGTCGAAGCTTTTGCGTTCGATTCGGTGTCGAAGAGGAAATCTGATTGAATCGATGTCGCGATTGGGTTTATCGATGGGAGATAAAAGTATTACAGTTTTGGATCGAGAAACGTGTGAAATTTATCATCAGAATCGATTGATGTGATTATATTGGATGGTGTAGCGAATGGAGCGGAATTCAGGAGCGATTCAATTATCCATTTGGTTCATCCGTCGGAATTGAGACACTATAATGAAACCAGGGTGTATCCTGTACCTGCTTTCTATATTTTCTATATTTAATGACAAGTGCAGTTAAACTGGTCAGTAAAAGTTAAATTTTCATTGAAAGATGTCTTTGTTTTGGTTTCCCTTGCTGATGATGGCTTGAAAATGACTGTGATGGGTGGAGAAATTGAAGGGAAATGAAAAAAAATTACTTACTTCTTTTCGATCTAAATTCGTTCACTACTTCACTACTTTTCATATTGCTTCATGGCGTTAAATATAAAAAATCAATTGAAATTGTTGAAAATCAATTACAATTTTTTCAAAAAAATTTCAACTTTGATTTTAAAATTTTATATTTTCATTATTTTAAAAAGTTTCTTCTAATTGCTTATTGAATTGGACGAAAATTTAAAAAAATGATTTGGAACGTTCAAAGTTGAAAAAAAATTGAGAAATTTTCAATTGGAAAAAGTTCGAAATTCCAATGTGATGTAGAGTAAGTTGAGATTTAGGTACTCAAAAATTATGCATAGAATTAATACATTATTAATGAAACAACGCGACTCACTTGGAATTACTCCATGTATTACGAAATTATTCAGAAGTTGAGCGATAATAAAACAACCCTATCAACATGGAATTATTGCAATATGTACGACGAAATTGTTCAGAAATGGACCCATCGTGAAAAAAATTTGGGGAAGAATTTTAAAATTATTGGAAAAGAAATTTGAGTTGGAAGTTTTAAATAATAATTTGAAGAAATCAAAGTTGGAAAAATGTCAGTATCTACATGAATTTTTTACAACTGTAAAATTTTTTCAATTTAAATGTTCTCAACATTTTTCCAATTAAGATTTTTTTTATTTCAACTTCATATCTTTTAAAATTTCTTCCTATTCGAAAATTTTTTCCATCAATTTTTAAATTTTTCCTCAATTTTTTTCAACTTGGAATTGAAAAAATTTCAGCTTCATATTTTTCAGAAGTTTTTTCTACTCAATAATTGAAAGAAAAAATTTTAAAAATGTGAAGTTACATTGGAGAAATTTTGAGGAAATTTGAATCAAAAAAATTGAAAAAATTTGGATTTAGATCGTCTAAATCCCATTTTCAGTAAAAATAATTCTGAACTAGTGAGCGTTTGATATGATTCCAAAAGGATACGTGAGGGATCCAGTTGTTCGAAACAATTGGAACTCTGGCGTAGCTTCGTTGAGCGAGACCAAACACTCGGGCGTTTGCAACCATCAAATGAGCGGACGGGCACATCCGTCGGAAAGGGTAGTGATATACCTAGGTTATGTTATGATGTTATGATAATATTGTATGTATTATTCGACTTATGTTTTGTTTGATAATTTTAAAGTTTTTCTTCTTTTTTTTTTAGGTAAGAACATTATGACAGTTTTTAATGGCTTTGTGAAATCTTGTCAGGTAAGATTTACACGATTTGAATTTTTTTTCGATTCAACTTTGCATAGTTGTAATGTAACTTCATCAGAATTTTAAAAAAAAAGGTCACTAGACTCATGAAGCGTTAGCAAAATCAATCTGTATGAAATTTCCGCGTGGTAATTTTTATTGTTTCTTTTTTCCCATTTTTTTTTCAAACGAACGTTTATATTGTTGAAACGTGAAGATTAAATATCTCTCCACACTGACTTTACCCGCCAAAATTATCATTTTTAGTGATTCAGAAGTCCAGCTGTGAAGGATATGTGGATTATGTACTGTATCTACCTATCTATTTTGTATTTAATGACGAGTGCGGTTAAACTGGTCATGAAAAGTGAAATATTTATCAAAATGTCTTTGTTTGGGTTCCTTTGCTGATTAGATGATGACTTGAAAGACTGATGCAAGGCGAAATTGAAAGAAAATTGAAAAAATTACTTACTTCTGCATCATATGAAATTGCCGGATTTGTTTGTATGTAACGGAATTCTTTTGATTTGGATCGTATAACTGGTATACTTACCTACACGTAATAAGTATACCTACACTTATGAAGTTTATTTTCTTCATTTTTGAAAAATGATAAATTCATAGTGACTATGAGGTTATATTTCAACAATTTTTTTAAAAATAAGTACCTTTAATGTTTATAGGATAAAAAACCTATATTACTGCTGTAGTCTAGTCAATTTTAGGAATTGACCCCCAAAAATTAAATCCTGATTTTTTTCGCGTTTTACGTTCGTAATGGTCCACTACACAACACACTAAAATGGACACCCCACAACCCTCCGCTACCCCCAATGAAAGGGCAAATGTCTGCTGAAAACCGGGTTTTCGTGAATATCCCCTCAAATAAGCCTCAAAATTGAAAAATAGTTATGAACAATCTTGTTCTACGTGTAATTTCTTATCAGAAGGTTTTTTGTTTTTTCAAAAACACTCACTTCCTTGACCAAAAATTGAGGGTAAAAAACACCTATTTTTCAACAATTTACAGCATTTTTTGAAAAAATTGAAACTTCTGTGAATATCTCCTCAAGTATGCCTCAAAATGGGAAAATGGTTATGAAAAATCATGTTCTACGTGTAATTTTGCATCAGACAGGTTCGTTTTTTTTCGAAAACACCTACATCTTTGCCCAAAAATTAAGGGTGAAAACGCCTATCTTTCCAATATTTACAGTATTTTTGGACATGATGGAAATACGAAGTTAAAAGTACCCAAAATTATACCAGTAAAGAGTAATTTTTTTATACATGCTGGTACTGCTGATAGGGTAGGTATTCCAAAACAAATCACCACAAGAATTTCAACCCTTACCGTTAGTTATAAGGAAGGTTATTGCAGTATTCAATAACCTCTCTTATAATTAACGGTAGGGGTTGAAATTCTTGCAGTGACTTTTTTTGGAATACCCTACCAGCAGGTATGAAAAATTACTCCTCACTGGTATAATTTTGGGTACAAAGGTATATCAATAAGTAAGTTTCCCCTTCCCATAACTTTGGAACCACTGAACGAAAAAAATCGCGCCAACGCTCGTTAGACAGCTACTACCTTCCTTAATACGTGTACAAAAAATCAGCTCGATCGGTTCAGTAGAAGTGTGTTTTTCACGCGGTGAAGATGTCTGCGTCGCTTCCGTCTTGCTCCAAGTTAGAACAGCGCGCGATGATACAGTTTTTTTACCTCGAGAAATGTAGTGCCACAGAAATTCATAGAGGAATGAAAAATAAATATGGTGACTCAGTTATGTCTGTGCAGCAAGTGAGAAAGTGGGTTCGTGAATTTAAAGCTGGTCGGACTGAAATTGAGGACGAACATCGCTCGGGAAGACCCAAAACAGTGACGACGCCGACGAGAGACTTGATCCAGCTGATTGACGGCGAAATTCGATCCAACCGTCAGGTAAAAATGCATAATCTCGTGGAAAGATATTTTCCCACGAGATTATGCATTTTTACCTGACGGTTGGATCGAATTTCGCCGTCAATCAGCTGGATCAAGTCTCTCGTCGGCGTCGTCACTGTTTTGGGTCTTCCCGAGCGATGTTCGTCCTCAATTTCAGTCCGACCAGCTTTAAATTCACGAACCCACTTTCTCACTTGCTGCACAGACATAACTGAGTCACCATATTTATTTTTCATTCCTCTATGAATTTCTGTGGCACTACATTTCTCGAGGTAAAAAAACTGTATCATCGCGCGCTGTTCTAACTTGGAGCAAGACGGAAGCGACGCAGACATCTTCACCGCGTGAAAAACACACTTCTACTGAACCGATCGAGCTGATTTTTTGTACACGTATTAAGGAAGGTAGTAGCTGTCTAACGAGCGTTGGCGCGATTTTTTTCGTTCAGTGGTTCCAAAGTTATGGGAAGGGGAAACTTACTTATTGATATACCTTTGTATTTTTGGGCAAAGAAGTGGGTGTTTTCGAAAAAAAACCGAACCTGTCTGATGGGAAATTACACGTGATCATAACCATTTTTCCATTTTGAGGCTTATTTGAGGAGATATTCACAGAAGTTTCGATTTTTTCAAAAAACGCTGTAAATTGTTGAAAAATAGGTGTTTTTTACCCTTAATTTTTGGTCAAGGAAGCGAATGTTTTTGAAAAAAAAAAAAACTTTATGATAGGAAATTACGCGTAAAACAAGATTGTTCATAACTATTTTTCAATTTTGAGGCTTATTTGAGGAGATATTCACGAAAACCCGGTTTTCAGCAGACATTTACCCCCCGCCTGGCGGTAACGGAGGGTTGTGGGGTGTCCATTTTACTATGTTGTGTTGTGGACCATTACGAACATGAAACGCGAAAAAAAAATCAGGATTTAATTTTTGGGGGTTTGGTACATTTTTTCTCTTATTTGCCTGAACTATAGTATAATTTTGTTGAATTTTCAAAAGCAAGTCGTCAAGGGTAAAGGTTGAGAAAATGAGGACACATTTTACCAGATCTTTTTGAGGTCTAGAGATGATGGTTTGACTGTTACTACTTCCTCCTTCCTCTTCACATTCGCTAGGAATAAAACAAATGAATTTTGAAACAGTTTTTCAATGTGAAATGAAATCTTTGGAAAGCAACTTCATTCGAATCGTATATTTAAATATGTTTTATAAAATTAATTTTGAATGATGGGAAAAATTTGAAATGAAATTCTTTACTTGCCTAGATAACATTACTCTAATGTACAACCCTTACTCGTTGTTTTGCAAAATATGGAATGCTGTACATTATGTATACAATATTGAAATATCGAGTACAATTCACGAAATTATCTATATTCAAGGGGCAAAATATGGGCAAAATGAAAGAGTTAAAACGTCATTTTATCACCAAAATAATATCGGAAAAAATCCGCTACCGCATTCCACAAAGGTAAAAAAATCACAAATAAACAACCCAGCTGGTACATACGAACGTGTAAACCCCTAAAAAATTCTCAGGTTTCCTTAGTTCAGAAAACGCAGCAGCAGCAGCCGCCTTCACGACAACGTACGTATTTGTAATTTACAACAAACACCTAAAGGCTTTACGCGACGTCAAAAACCTAAACAATAAAAGGTTATTTGTTGAAAGGCAAAAGAAAATTATAAACACTCGAGAAATAGCACAGAGGAGAAATTTGACAAGTTTAACAATCGCGCATATACGTAGTACGGCGAACGTATGGCTGCCTGTGCGTCTCCTGTTCAGTCTTTACGATGGTATGTGTACCATGTACCATAGCATAGGTTTATAGACGCGCCAAAGCCGCGAGGTCAAAATTATTAGGGTTATAAGTACAAACGCTGAACACGCACGAAGGAGATTTTCTTTTATATCGCGTCGCCTTTTGCGAAAACCAGCCACAGCCGCGAGCTTTAGCGCCCTAGTCGACTCGAGGCGTTCGCGTATAACGTTGGTAATTTATTTTCACCCCATGTGTTGGCCAGATATCGTCGAAAAAAAAACTTAAAATGGTGCTAAAAGTTTTTGGAATATTGGCCTGCAAATACCAACTGCCTAGTCCAATTTCCGGATCGCGTTTTATTATTGATTGCCAGCTCTCTGGCTCGTATTTGTAATGAAATACTTGCTCGGAATAGCGATGTGTGGAAGAGCTCGATTGGGAATTGGTGCTGGTTTCGTATACTGTGGTGGTAATAATTGGAAAAGGTGCTGGTAGAGGTGGATTGGGGCAGTTTTCTGCAATTGGTTTTTTTGTGATGTGAGGGGGGATGGGATAGTATGGAGTCGTAAGAATGAGATTTTTGTTTTGTTGGATGCGCATTTTTGGTGTAAGTTGATTTTTTAAGTGAGAGATTGATGAAAACGAAACTTACCCGTATATGGTACCTTATTAAAAGACAACAGATAATAATATTAAAAGGGAGTTGTGTAGTCTGATTTTCAATCTAAAAACCATCATAATACATTTTTACTATACCAGGGTATCCATTTCCTTGAAAACCTGGAAAAGTCTAGGTATTTCAAACATCTGAAAAAGTCAGGAAACAGACAAGAATTTTGAAAATCTTGCTGGAATTTTGTACAAATCCTGAAAGATGATCATCTGAAACATGTTTTTTTGTTCACTATTATTATCTTCAACTTTTCAAAAAGTTTTGCACTTGCTCCAATCAAGTCGAATTCTTTTATTCCTTAAGTGTTATGAATTTTTTACTTTTCAATTTTGAGTAGGTAATACAAGTGGTACAAATGTCATACTTTTGACCAAAAATTGGTAATTTTCTTCATTTTCCTTCCTTTTACTTGAATCAACCTTTAATTCACAAAAGGGTTGAGCAACAGTTGTTCGTTTACGAAGTTGAAATTTTTTTAAAAATTCAGAATTAAAAAAAATTGAGAATAAATTTGGAATTTTTGGAAAAAATTGAGTTGGAAGACATTTAAAAAAATAAGAAGTTGGAACTTTGGCACCAATTTAATTAGTACCATCGCATCGGTTTTTTAGGATAAGAGTTCATGAAAAAACTGTAAACTTTCGAGCCTGATTTTTCAATATGGTTGTTTTTTCCACCTCCCCCTCTCCCACCGCATCTTAAATTAATTTCTTACTAGTTCACAGAAAGGGCACTTATACCATTTAGCACATACCCAAAACTAATAAAATAAATAACTTGTAGTATACAAACTTCCAAATTTGAATTTCAGCTCCCCCCCCCCATTTTGGGTCAATTTTGGAGTTTTTTGAAAAACATATCGCACTTTCGAATGTAGAATTAAACGAGGAACACTTTTAGTTCTTGCCAATTTTTTTTACATAGAATGCATTTTTAGCCAATAATAAGTGTATTTTCAGGCTAAAATTGAAAAATTGTAAAAAGGGGTCAACTTTGAGCACCCCTAACTGAAGTCAGGGTGGGGTTATTTCAAAAAGTGAAACATCCATTCGATAGGAAATTTAACGTAGAATTTTTTTTCACGCTTGTTTTTTTCGATTAGGGGCTTTCCTGAGGCGGTAGGGAGGAAAACCCACCTTTTGAAGTGTTTTTGTCCCCTCCTGAGGTTTCCTCCACACTTGGAGGGCGGAACTTTTTGTATGTTGTTACTGACATCACTATACACATATAAACCAAAATTCAGCTTTTTGGGAGTTTTGGCTAGGTCAAAATGATTAAGGGTCTAGTTCAAAAATAGTCCGCGAATACAACTCGCCCATTAGTTTGCAATTCATGCTTAATTTTCCATCATTTTGATGTCTACAATCTATGTACTTGTAAAAATAATGAAAAATTACTTACAGAAATACTTAGGTTGTGTAAGCAAACTCGATATTGATTCCATCCAAATTATTTTTTGATTTTTAATTGTAAAACGTAAACAAGCGATGTCTGGAAGACTTGGCAAGAAGGTTCCCGGAAGGAATAGTTTGGAAAATGCAAATATTTATGCTCAAGGGAAGAACGATTTTGTTTCGTGTGGAGCAGGCATGCCACGGAGTCACCTTTTTTAGTGACTTGTCCCCTATTTTCAGGGTTGGTCACTAAAAGTCCCTTTTTTGGCCAAAAGTCACTATTAGTCCGTTTTTCACTCTAAAGTCACTTTTTTCATTCAAACGGCCTTCCGCTCTTGCATAAAATTTAAAAAATACTTAGTTTATTTTTTAAAACTCGTAATTTTTAGATGCAGAATATTGCGATTTTTTCAGTAAAAACTTATTCATAAAACAAGTTTATTCTTTTTTTCAGTTATTTGAAGCATATTTTTAAACTCATGGCTTCAATTAAAGATTTATTAAGGGTAAAATGCCCTAATCTCGACCGCTTTCTAATTTCGACCACCGGCCGATTTTGGCCGCTATAGACGCAATCTACCGGGAAAAAAATTTTCATGCTCCTTTTCACAGATAAACAATTTGAGACCAAAATGACAACCCCACAGGCAAAACTAGCGGAGAAAATTGAAAAAAACGAAATAGCATAGTAGTACAGTCATTTTAGGTTTTGACCCCAAAAAAATAGCAGAAAGGGGAAGTTTCGTAGGAGGGTATGTATTTTAAGATTCCTGAACTTCCCTAAAATTGGTGAATAATTTAGTCCTCCTTTTGAGGAGTAAGGGAGTTCAAATTTTGTTTTTTCGTCGATAACTTTCGAAATTACGCACTAATGAAAAAATAGTTGAAACAAAAGTTGTAGAGTATTAAAAAACTAACAATTTTGTCATTTACTATTTTCTCTCAGGATGTCATGGGGAGGAGCTAGGGCCTTCACAAAAAATCAAATTTAAAAATTTTCCATTGCCTCAAATAATTACCAATAATCGGGTTAATCGAGTTTTAGGAGCGTTTTTTTTTTACATCCCATTACTAAGTAGAATAAGAAAAATGTATAACCGACCCCTCATTTCAATAGGGGGGGGGGCTGGTGGTCGAAATTAGGAACCCAAAATTTCGATAATCAATTTTTGAATTCCCTCAGAAAAAAATCACAAAAAATGATCATATCGGCTCAGAATTTTATGGGATGGTGGAGGAAGGATCAATGTATTTTTAAAGCCATTTCTGACGTTTTTACCTCCGTAAGTCTTTGATTGGTGGAAGTTTGAAAAAAAGTGGTAAAAATATGGCACCCTTACCCTTGATGAAAAAATGTTTCAGAAAAAAAAGTATTTTCATCACTATTGCAGAGAGAAATAGAGTTTGAGTTATGAATTTTTTTTTTTTTTGGGGGGGGGGTGTATTTATTTATGAAAAAAAATGAAAAATTGGTCACTTTTTTCGAAAAATAGGTCACTTTTTGCCTCGTAAAAAGTCACTAAAGTCACTATTTTTCTCCAAAATCTGCGTGGCATGCCTGGTGGGGCACTTTTTTTTAAAATCCAAATTTACTGATGGAAATTACGAACTTGTAAACTGAAAAATACAGTTACTGAAAAAGAATTGTCAACATTTAAAAACTCCAGAAAAAATTTCGGAATTTGAAAAATTTTATTTCGGGATTTGTGTTGAAGGAATGCAGATTATTGGCATCTTGAATATACTGAAGAGTAATATCAAATATGTAATCAGTCACTCCGATTTATTTTGGTAAAATGTATGTACCTATTCCGAAAACCTAGTATACGAAGGTACACTTCGTCATGATTGTGCTAAACCAATTCTATACTAACTCCAAGTTTCATTGGTGATTTACACCGGCCTGTTTCATCTCACAGTACTTTCCCCTGCGCACTTTCGTTTTCCCTTTGCCACCACTTTTGGACGTGTAATACAAGAGAAAATACGAAATATGAATTCAATAATTCTTTCGACGTGAATAGAAAAGAAAAACTGCGATTCTTTCAAGTGTACGATGAATTCGACGTTGTGTTGTATAGCAACGCTCGTTCCCACGCGTATTGGTTGTGAGGAGATTTCGCCTTTGCTGTGTAGAAATTTATCCCGGTGCAATCTTTCATTTTCTTTACAACGCGTATATATACTGGTTCACACAGTCGTTGCCTTCTCTTCTATTTTTTTGCAACGTTATAAATATACCATTTATCAAAAAGTCGAAGGTATATATCGTGTTGCGTTACTGTAGTGAGCCTTGTTCGGAGTATAAATTTTAACCCGTTAGTTGTATGAAATATCGTAACAGTTTTGTTGTTATTTATTTCGCGTATCGTGTCCCCCTCCCCCATCTTTTCACCCTCACTTCTATTGTACCTACCTTGTATTGGAATATTCCATAAGTTTTTATAGTTGTGCAGGAAGGAAGCTAATGGTAGAGTTAATAGTGAACTTTTACATACTGAAAATTTTTGAATTAGGTTAAACTGGGTTAGGTTAGTCCTTATGCCATTTTATTTTTAGCTTATTAAGTTGGCGAGCTCCCGGATTTATTATGAAATGGTAAAGGGTACCGGAGATAAGATAGGCGAATCTGCCCCAGAACTGGAATTCAAAACCAATCTATGATAGAATTTGCATCCTTTGGTATGAAAATCTCTCAAGTAAAAATTTTGGCCCACTGGCCCTCTCCTGCCCCTTGTTGTGGGGTAAAACGTTTCTATTGCGAGTTTTCAAATTAATTTTTTCAAACGTGCGTGATCTCTCATTCACAATCAGTGAAAGGTCACTGATAAATAGTCAGAATAGCAGCACAGGAAAAATCAGCAAAATTCACTGGTTTTCACTGAATTTTTGCTGATTTTTCCAAGATTTTCACTGATTTTTCAGCAAATTTCATAAATTTCACTTACCTTTCTGTAAATATTCACTCATTTTCCAGTGATTTTTCTCACTGATTTGTTTTCAGTAAAGAAAATTTCACTGATTTTCTCCTGTGCTGCTATTCTGACTTGTTTCTCAGTGATTTTCCATAATTTTCACTGATTTATAATTGAGAGAGTGGATAGTACACTAAACCTTCTGAGAAGTACGAGTGGGTGGTTTGAAATTTTTTTTTAAATATGAGAACATTTTGAAAAACTTGAAATACTATTTTTCCACAACAGTTTTCACTAATGAAATGATCATTTTTGGTCGAAAACATTTTCTTGTAACTGTACAAATACCTACCTATTTTGGGGTATAATTAAAAAAAAATCGATCAAAACGCCCATTTTGTTAGTGAAAAATATTGTGGAAAAATTTGTTTTTGCATTTTTCAAGGTGTTCCACCTCCTGAAAATTTCTGAAAAAAGATCACATCGTACATAGGAACTATAGGTAGGTACCTACATGAAACAAATTTTTTTCGTAATTGGCTTTCTGAAACATAAACATGAGTTTCGGTTTGAAAAAATAATTGAAATTTTTTTCAACCCACTCATTAATAATATCCCTCAATATAGTGTACCTACTACCTACTACCCACTCAGTTTGAAAAAGTTCACGTAACCAGATTTTGTAGCGAAAGTAATGTACGGTCCTCGGTTGGTCTGCCAGAATGTGTTGATCGAGGTCTTGGAATCTTCTGCCTACCTTGGCAGACTCGAAAGGTACTGAAAATAAAGAAGTTGGGTATTGGAAACCCGAAGGAGTCGAAGGCTTGCCTTCACTTGAACCAGGATTGGCCACCGACTTCCAATTATTCCTCCTCATCCTCAGCAAGGGTTGCTTAGGGCCAAAGGCGGCATCATCCTCGACGAAGTGGCGTTTCAAGGCAATGTGGTGTGATGGGGAGCCAACATTTTTACCGCTGACTTTTCAGACCATAAGAAAGAAATTCCAAAGTGGGTTTCGAATTTCAGTTCTGGGGCAGATTCGCCTGTCTTATCCGCCGCGCCAATACCATTTGTTGGAGTTATCATCTGTAATCAGGGTGTCTACCGGTCGCGAAAGTCGCGAAAGTCGCGAAAAAGTCGCGAATTTAGATTTAGGTCGCTGAAGTCGCGAAAAAGTCGCGAAATTGACCCAAAATTCATCAAAAGTCGCGAATTTTTCCGAAATTACTTCCATTTGTTTCGCCTTTTACAAAACAGAAAACGTAAAGAAATTTCACCTTTTTGAACATTTTTTCTAAAAATTTTCGCCCTCGCTTCGCTCGGGCTCATAAATTTTAAAAACCCATTCTTAAATTATATACCTCTTCGTCCTCTTCCCTTCTATTTCAGACAATTGAATATTTTTAAGCGGAAAAACATGTTCTTGTGGGAGACTAAGTAGCGATCACGATTAGGAATTTCAAAGGTAATATTGTGTCCATTGTCAGGAAAATCTAAAATAATTGGAGAATTTTGGAATTTTCTAAGGTATTTTTTAAAGGAGAAAACCATTTGGAAATATGTCTTTTTTTGCTGTTTTTTAAATAAAATTCTTCAAAAAAATTTCCCCCTCGCTTCGCTCGGGCCAAATCTGCTAATATTTCAAACTTTCCATGAATTTATTTCTCAATAATCATTCAACAATTTTATCCGTTCTGACATGATTTTTCGTAAAATTTTCATCCTCGCTTCGCTCGGGCAGTAACTACTTCTCTTCTTTACCATAAAATATCTCACTTCTGGAAAATTTTTGTGAAAAATTGCCTTTTTTCAAAATTAAAGACGTATTTTCTTCCGTGTATAAACTTTTTTCTATAATAAATTTGATCTCGTTGATTTTTTGGTGGTGGGGGGGGGGGGTGTCAAATTGAGAAGTAGATACTAGATACCTTCAAAAAAGGTCGCGAAAAAGTCGCGAAATTTGATTTTTAAAAATTGGTAGACACCCTGGTAATTCGAAAGTGTCCAATTATTGAGCTTCTCTGAAAAAGATTTCCCTTCTCATTCTGTGAGTATTCAAAGTCATGAAAAAAAAAGGAAAATCCTTCTACCAAATGGTCTTATTCACTGACTGAAAAAATTATTTTACTTAGATATCAATCAGTACCTATACTGTTCGCTTTGAAAGATGCGTGTCGCAGAGTTTCTCTTATGGAGGTGATTTTCTATCAAAAGTGAAATGCGAAAAATCTTACTTACCTACAATTTTGCTATTGCAAAATTTTATTATAGGTACGTATAATGAAATTATGAATGATTTGCTGTTCCGCTATACAGCCTATTCTGAACCTTAGAAATTTATTGAAGGGGCGGGAATGGAAGTTTTTATTTCACAGATACAGCTTCTGAGAATGATTATTTTCAATTTTTAAACTAAGTCGGAATCACCAACGCCTGTTTATGTTCAGATTAAAACGTACTCAAAACATCTTTCCTCAATTCTAAAATTTACTAAAGATGATGGTTACAATGAAACTATTAAATTAAATACCCGACCGCCTAAGCAAGCCTATAATATAATCGAGTCTCCTCGCTATCGTGAAGTTCCATTCCATTTTTTGGTCGAAAAATTAGAATTTAAAAAATACCACTCGGCCCTGTTTCACGGATTTAACGTGAGTGGTGAGCGTTTTTTTTCTTCGAAGTACACTTGGTTTTGCACAATAGATTTTCAAGGTCTGAATTTTTTTCCTATAACTTCAATTTTGCAAGACTAAAATTTTTTTCTCAACATTTCTCAAACTTCAAATTTTTAAAACAATTTTTCAAGTGTATAAGTTTATCTCAAAATTTCTCATACAAAATTTTTTCAACGTCAATTTTTCAAGACTAAATTTTTTTTTAAATTTCTCAAACTTCAACACTTTTTCAGCGGAAATTCGAATCTTCGGGAATATTCTGAAATATACCTACAATTGAAAATCTTTTTTAACAACAACATCGGAAATAATAAAATTTACAATGTAATAGTATTATTACCTACATAACAGGGCTGTGAAAATATTGATGTCGATTTTTTTCCTTTTTTTGTTCATCTGAGAAAAAAAAACTACATTTAGTTTTGAAAAATTGACGTTGAAAAAAATTTTTTAGTTTGAGAAATTTTGAGAAGAAAATTTTAATCTTGAAGAATTGTTGAAAAAACTTGAAGTTTGAGAATTTTTGAAAAAAATTTGAAGTTTGGGAAATTTTGAGAAAAAAATTTAAGTCTTGCAAATTTATTGTGCAAAATCAAGCGTAACGTTACTTTGAAAAAAAAACCGCTCACCACCCACGGAAATCCATAAAACAAGGTCAGTAAAAAACCCATTTCAGTCGAAAAGTTCTGATTTTTTGCCCCTCCTTTTGGCCAACTTCGTTTCGTCCTTCGTTACATTTTATTACCGTAAACATAATATATTTTAATGAATAAATTTTTTCTTCTTGAATTTTCTGACGGTTTTCGAAACGAGAAAGTCAGAAACGATCTTTCTCTAATGAATTGTTATCGTTGAACACCTGCAATAATACATTTGCTAACATTAATGATTAAACTTTCATTATACGTAAAGGCGCACATTTCACGTATGTAGACTCATGAAAGATGAAAATGCCCAACTCTGTTTTTTTTCCTCTCAGCCTCACACAAGCAGTAAAAAAATTATCGTGTAACTTTGTGAACTTTATGGAAGTGCTTAATGGTTTTTCACGGAGTAAGAGAAGGGGGCGTACTGTATATTTTTATTATTCGTATATTACGAACGGATTTTCCTGCTGTTATGGCTCGTACACGCGCATACATCGCTCGGTAACATTTGCCTGGCTCTTTCTAAAGAAATATTATTGTAAAAAAATTAATAAACAGCGTCGAACTATTCTATGATGTTTTTTTTCAGCATACTAAGTCTAGAAAGAGAGATTACCACAAGGGAGGGGGGCTGCTATAAACAAAACACAGTTTATAATGTCGAACGTGTGCGAACAAAAGGGTTGAGTTTATTTGGAAAGAAAAGCTAGGAAAGACCGACGATGAGGGAAAATGAATTAAAAAATTATACAAACGAAGGAAGAGTAGCGAAGCTCTAGATGAAATTAATAGTTGTTGAAATTTTATCGCAGTTATTAATACGGAACAGAATACTATTACGTTGAAGGAATCCAGAATATGGTAGATGGAAGCAGTCAAGCTAAAGGAGAATGGTAGATGGCTAATTAATGGAAAAATCAAGCTTTATGAATATTTAATTCGTAAAATGATGAATCACCGCGTGCCCGCTTTGGCGTTTTAATTTTAACATTTGTAAACAATGAAATCTACAGTAGTTTTTTTCGTTTATTTTTTTTTCTATATTGGTAAAAAAAACCTCGCGAGATTGCTGCGAGAGGGTTTCAACATTAAGATAAATTTTTCGCCGAGAACTCCGCGTACGGATAACTTTACCATTAATTAGAATTAAGAATGGAAAAGTTTTTAATTGAGTTGGAATAAACGCGTCGCCGCCGACGATGGTCGACGAGTACAGCAATTCATCATATTCAACAACGAGCTTACATAGGAGTATTATTTTTTGCAACTTGTTTTAATTGGAACTTTGTGCGAAGGTTTTAATAAACCGCACCTCGAGACGTGAGGTGATGGAACTTGGAGAAAGTATGCTGGTGAAGTGGTGGAAAGTGGAGAATTTTGTAGAATTTGAAGTAGGCAATTTTGTTGGTACCTATTAAGGCAGATTGGGAGAATTTTTTCGAATTTCTCAAGTGAACGCGAGTGAAAAGTTGCATTTGTTGATTCTGAAAACTTGTACGAAAATTCGTTTGAAAATTTATAAATTTTCCGAGGATTTGCCTTCGAAGTTTTAATTAAATTAGTAGTGCTGGAAAAAATTTAAGTTTTTTCTCATTTTTAATGAGCTATGTAAAGATATTTTTTTCAACTAGAAAGAAATCTTGGGGCGATTTTTTTTATTATTCATTTCAGGTGCATTTGGAAAGTATGAATTTTCAATATTTTTTACTATTTCATTAAAAATAAATTGTACTTTATGACCATATCAGCATGCTGCGTTTCTACGAATCAAACGTTTTTGTGTTTGATACTTTGCTTGTTCATTAATTCGTAGCATTGCAAATTGAAATTTTGTGCAAGTAAATTTTTTTCGCTCATGGTTTCTTTGTTTTTCAATTTTGAAAAAATGGAAAAACTTGGTACAAAACAGTCAAAATAAATCTAAAATTTTGCCTTTCCAAATGTTCATCACTAAAAGTACAGTTTCCTCTTCGAATGAAGTGTGCTCGATTGTTTAAATGACAAAGTCATTTGAATCATTTGAAGTGACTTGGTCACTTTTTCACAGATTATAGTCAATTAGATCACTTTTTTAAAGATTCAATTTTTCCAAATTTTAATTGAGCTGTTTTGATTATTTTCAAGTAAATTTTCTGTCAAGTGTTTATTTGCTCTTTAAATTATAAACTTCTCGAAAATTTTCGCCCTCGTTTCGCCCAGGTTTAATAAAATAAAAATTTTAATCAGGCACTTTGAGAAAAATGAGTTGGAAAGAATTTTTCACTTTGAAAATGTTCGCTGATTGTAACGAAATTTGACGACTGTTTTAGATCGACTTTTTACCAATTTTGGAGTTTGAAAAACATCGTTGAAAAATTTTCATTTTTGTTTAAATTCTAATTTAATTATTTTTAATGTTATATAATTTACCTAATTTTAATAATTTTAATTTATTTATTGATATTGAATATTATTAATTTTAAATTAAAAAAAGTTTGTGATGAAAAATGATTTCAATGCTGATTTATCAATTAGTGTCAGCAGCAGATTTTTGAAATTTTCAACGTTTTATAACGAAAAAAATGACCAAATGAAAAAAAAAATCCATATTCGTGTTCAGCAGGCCAGAATATCCCGATAAACACCTCTTTTGCGATAGTTTTGCTCAAAGACTCAAATTCTAGAAATTCACTATTTTCGCCATGATAAATCAGTAAAAAAAAAGAGTGAATTTCAAGACTTTGAGCAAAACTATCACGAAAAGAGTGTTTATCGGGATATTCTGGCCTGCTGAACACGAGTATGGGATTTGTTTTTTCATTTGGTCATTTCTTTTAGTACCCATAAAACATTGAAAATTTGAAAAATCTGCTAAATAACCACATTTCTGTACAATTTTCGCGATTTTCGGCCCTCAGATCGTGAAATGGCCAAAACCAAACACTCAGCAAAATTCTGGATTGAAAAACTTGTTTCTTAATAATTTTTCCAGGGCGATTTCTCTTCGCTTGTATGGTGTTTTTTTACGATTAGGTACTTTAATTGTGTATAATCAGCAGAATTTTTTTTTAGTACAAAAATTTCCTCAGGATCAAATACTTTTAACACAACCTCAACAATCGATACGTCTCTGGAATTATTTTTTATATCTGATATGCTAATAATAATATTGTGTTCATTCGAGGTGATCATAAAACGATTGTCTGTATATTTTGCCGGGTACATGAAGTGAAAATTGAACTCATCCTCAATGTCGATCAAATCAATATCCTTCCCCCAGGATTAACAATATTAGCTGTACTTGAAGTATGAGAAAAAAAATTATCTCAAAATAATTTCATGAACCCCTCCCTGCTATCGCGGAAAATTTGAATATTTTTCAACCATGAAGAAATGTTTTCCCTTTCATTTTTCAGGAACTTTTTAATTGAAAATTGAAACAGAAGTGCATTTCCGTTTCTGCAAGAATATCAAGTTGTAAAGAGGTCTAGACAATTTGTATACCTAAATTCGCCTAAAAAATCTAGAAATCATGAAAAATAGAGGAAACAATGGATAGGATTTTTACTTTATTTCAACTCGATATTATACATATGTAAGTTTTTTTTAGGAAAAATGAACCATACTATTTTTTGAAGGGAAAAAACAGAAGAAATATTTTTGAGGGTGTTTGAAAAGTGGAGCGAAGGTGAAAAAAATCACCTGGAAGGTTTTTCAGAATGAAAATGTCAATAAATAATTTTATCAATTCATAACGATTTAGAATATATATCAAGACTATTTTGAAATTTTGTGGGTTAATACTGTGAAGGGGAGAGATATTATCAGATGTGTTGAAAAATGAAAAAATGAATGCAGCTTCACCTGATATCATTTTCCAATTATTGTTGACAATCTGGAGTTCTGGACTGCAGTTCTCACTCAGAAATACGCTACACAATTCACATGAATGTCTTGTTTAAAAAAAAAAAGGCTCCGAATGATAATTTATTCATTACTTTCTCATTTATAAATCAGTGAAAATTATCGAAAATCACTGGAAAACAGTCAGAATTGCAGCACAGTAATAATTCCGTGAAAAAAATTCACTGAAAGCAAACTGTGAGAAAAATTGTTGGAAAATTAGTAAAACTTTACTGTATTCAGTAAAATTTCTGAAATTAGCTGAAAAATCAATGAATTTCTTTGAAAGAACAGTGAATTTGCCGAAAAATCAGCGAAAATTCGCTGAAAATCAAAGAATTTCACTAATTTTTCCTGTGCTGCAATTCTGACTATTTATCAGTGACATTTCACTGATTCAAAATGAGAGAGTAAGGTGTGTAACAATTTACATTACTTTTTTATGGACCATCACCTCCGCCCCCCCTCGGATAGAATAATTTTTATACAAAGAACTTCCAACTTTAAAGAAATATTTTTAAAAAATACGATGAACTTTTAGAGACCAAGTATACATTACGCATATGCTACTAAAATTCGGAGTCTTTTATGCCTGCCTGCAAATACTTTGTTTGCATCGATGAAATACAGTGCTTCTTTTTATGCTAAAAATCGCTTCTTTTTCAATTTTCAACGCCTTAAATTCGTCGTTCATTCGTTTCCTAGTTACAGCATTTTCATCAGCCGATTGACGCTCAATTTCATTATTTGAACTGGTAATGAATCAGACAGAGTCAAACGGCCTCTGAAAAAATCAGAAAAAATTACGATTTCTCTCCATTGCTGATAACATGTTGTTCGAATTCATCGAATAATATTACGAATTTTTGTTTTTGTAAATTTTAAAAAGCTTGGACCCTATTTAAGAAGTAAAGGTTCAAGTCAGAGATTCAAAATTTTTACCAGATTCTTCTGACATCTTACAACTTTTTTCCCGCTATTCTCCTCCAGTTTTTTAAAAATTAAAAGTATGAGATTCCCCCCTACCCCCTTCACAAATTCACACGTTAATATCTTTCATACCTCAATGGAAAATATCTTGACAAACATTTTCAAATATTCCATTCCCCCCTGAAAAATGATTAAAAATTTTTTCATTCGAGCATACAAACGTTATTGATAAAGTTTTCCATCTCGTGATACATAAATCATATCAGAGCACACGTGCAATATTCATTAGGAATTTCACACCTTGAAAATTCGATCATTGAAAACTGCTCGACGAAGTATTACAACAAACTCGTGTAGTGGGTCCAAAGAAACAGCTATACAACATCTCATTCTATGCCTATCGCTTCTGTCTTCGCATCGTCTTCGTCGTTTGGAAATTTTCCACATCTCGCCCTGCTATGTGGTATACGTGTCTGTAAATCTTTTATACCAAGGTACCAAATAGCACATGTAACAGTGTAAAAGTCACCGTCACCCTCGTCCTCGCCGCCCCTTGCGTTAAACTTGGCGCAACTAAGTTAATATTTTATTAGAAAGTGTTGCTAAGAAAGTCCCGAGGTTAGAATTTAATGAGTGGCGTGATTACGACTTGAATTAAAGCGAGAGTTAAGTCATTCTCATTAATCACGCGAAATTTTCGTTTCGCTATTAAATACACGACTCACTCGAGGGGATACCTTGTGTATATTGTAACATTTTCTTATTACAAAGACAAATTTTATGGACTTGTATACCTGCTCATCAGGTGGAGTAGTATTTCTTTGGGTTTGTGTATCGACAGGTTTTCAAAGAAAGGAGGGGATCTTTTTTCAGCCAGCTTGGTTTTAATTATCGCTAATGTATTGGCGACGACGATGGTTTGAATTTTGTTGTATCTCAGAATAATTAGTTTAATGCGTTTTCCAAGCTTTGTAGGTGGAGATTGGTATACCTATGTCTATCGTTTGTGTGGTAATTTTTGACGTGTCGAGGACGTCTTGATAGCTGATTATTTAAAATGTGTGTTTTTTATTGCTGTCAACGTTTTTTTATTAGTTATGCTAAATTCTTGTACTGGATACTTGAATGAATGTTGGTGAAATTGTACTGTTGTGAGGGATTTCCCTGATGTAGAAGTTATGAAAGTGTGAAGGAAATTCAACGAAAAAGCTACTTCCATTTGATATAAAATTATCATACATCTTTACGAATTTTAAGAAGGGTTGATTCAGTAGGTTGGGGGAGAATTTCCACCAGTTTTTTTCAAATTATCTTGTCCAATGATGTTAATTCAAGGAACTAAAACTTTTGAAATCCCTAAAAAAAAGAAGGTGTTGAGGGCTGCACTCCAAAGAAAAGCGGAAAAATCTGAATTTTTTACTTTTTATTGATTCTAACGCGACTACCAACCAGTGATTTTTTTTCATTTTTGACACTCAGAATTTTGAAGTTCTTTTGGGAGCTGAAAGATTTAGTCAGAAATCTGAAATTCTTACGAAGTCTTTTGACATCACCTTATGATATTTAGCAACACTCTCAACTTCCCAAGAAAGTCATGGATACCATAATCCTTCTTAATAGTTTATACCTTAATTCAATTGTCTACAGTGTTTTGTGGCGGCAGTTATTAAAAATTGTCATGATGGTTTCGAAAATTTTTACTCCAAGGGACTTTTTCGCATTGAGAGTTGGGAGAATCTGCTTCAGATTTATCATTTCTTGAAACAGGAATTCAAACGTAATCACAAAGCAAATCATGAAAAACGTTTAATAATAATGAAACCTTACCTCATTGTATCCGTGAAGTTGCGTACCTGTTACATACTTACAATTCTGGAAAATTCAGTGTTTGTTCCTGAAAAAAAAGTAATTTTCTGCCAAAAAATATAAATGTGAAATCTAGACATGTGCGCCGATGTCAAATGCCTCGGCGGCGGCGTTGCCCTATTTTTTTCAGTGTGGCGGCGTTTTTTCATTTAATTGAAAATTTCATGTTGGTAACTAATATTGTACTTAAAGGGGAGGAAAGGTCCTGAAACAGTCCTCGTACTTTTTTGTTTATTCATTTGGAGAAAACAAATTTTTAAAGACATAATAACAATTAACTAATGTCAGGACTAATCTAAAAAAAATATCCTAGATTTTAATAACTGGAATTGAAAAAGATCCCTTAGTTAACTTTGAGTGGTATACCTCCCAAAAAAAATTGGGAACTTTGAAAGTGGCAGAATTTTCAGGAAAAAAATCGGAGTTTTGTCACTTTTGGGCATTACCCTCTGCTGAGAACTCCAGTTATCCCTTAAATAGATGCGATTTGAGTTTCTACATCTCCCTGTATGATTGACCTAGAAATTGGATACCATATTTTGCTCTCTACAAGAAGGCTGAAAAGTTATTCATTACGACTTTGACGAATTTTTGATTTTTTCCAAATACCAGTCACTCACTCGAACATTTCAAAATCGAACCAAGAAATGTATTGGTTTCTCAACATAATTTTTTATGAAATTTTTCAAAAAGATTTCACGATAGTGCTTTAACTGCATTTTGATTTAGTCAATTTTTATGAAATTCAAATTGTTCATTCCATGAATTGAAAACTAGGCCAAAAATTTTTGGTCATTAATTTTTTTTTAAATGCAGCAGTATTACAACCAAAAATTTCATGAAGAATTACGTTAATCAAATTGCAGTTAGGAGTATTACCAGGAAAATTTTCTGAAAAATTTCATAAAAAATTATTCTAAGAGATCCAGAAAAGTTGTTGGCTTAATTTAAAATTTTTGGGTGATTACTTTTTATTTAATAAAAATCAAAAAATCGTAAAATTTGCAATTTGCAACTTTAAAGTTTTTCCTTAGCTTTGTTGTTCCAAGTTTCCAAGGCATCATCTGTGTCAAACAAACTGTGGAACTGTTGAGGTAAGTGCAAACAGTATTCCTCAGTTTCAACAATGATAGACGAACCATGAACTGTGGAACAACGGAAGAAGGACTTGATATTGAAAACAGCGCCCGCCGGTGTTAAAATCGTTGAAGTTTTAAATTCTTTCTGTTTGCTATGAGCATTAAATTTTTGCACAAACACGCCCATCTTGTATGAGTGTTGAGCAAGTAATGAGTAAATGAGGAAGGAGGAGGACCTATATTTCGTTGGTGGCGCATTTGAGACCTCGTATGTACAATTTTAAAATTTTTTCAGGAAAATCAAAAAGCTGTTTAAAATTGGTTTAGTAGGATCAAATAAAAATTGGAAAAAAAATTGTTTACTTACTTTCTGATGCTCTTGTTACAGTACAATGTGAATTTTTACCTACAAACCAATAATCGGCTCTTTATCCAGCCTCTTTTGCCAATTCTGTGCACATAAGAGGTGTTACTCATACACATAGGAGGTATCAATTAATATCAAAATTTATTTTTCATTAAAATTTCGGATCAAAATAATGCTTTTTAAAAAAAAAATTAATTTGCATGCTGAAAACTATATTATTATTGAAATACATCGTAGGTTAAAAAATTATAACTAGGGTAGGTGAAAACATAAAATTTTAACACACAAAAAAAAACGAAAACGTAAGTACAGATAGAACAACAACACCACACTGGTATTCCAACTGATATACTAAGGAAAATTATTTGGGAAAAAAAGGGGAAAAGAGAAAAATTGACTTGAATTAAATACGAAGAAAATTAATAGCGAAAAAGAGAGAAAAAAGAGAAACCCGAAAATCAGTGTGACCAATAAGCAAAATCTTCATCTCTCTTCCTCCCTTAATTTTATTAATGATGGTTTTATCCTTGCGCAATTTCTGTAAAGTCGAGACCATTGGTGACCAAATCATAAAGTCACAATATACTTACTTACTGCATTGCTTGAGAATAGTTGTGTTTGCACCTGGTAATAATAATAATACATAGTGCTCGTTTTTGATAAAGTACCATCCTGATTCAAGTAAGATATTTTTCTTAAGGTAAAACCTTCCCTCAATAATGTGTAACTATGGACACTTGGTTTCTAAAATGCCTATCCCTTCACAGCATAAGCATGATACTTGCCAATCAGGACTGCCACCAATGAATGAATACTGCTTATTAATGAATAAACCACACCTTTCGATTTTTCCTAGTACGTGATGTGTTTCTTGGTGATTTTGGTGAGCTTCCACAGCATCACCGTCATCTTCGTGTAGAAGACTCAATTTCTTAGCGTTCCTCTTTTACCTTTTCTACTGGGATAACAGATCTTTTGTACTTTAAAGAGACATGTTTGAAGTGAATGAACATATATGGCACACTTCTCTGGAGGACGTTATCGATGGCTGTGCCTACCACTTTTTACGTTTATTTTGATTTCTGGTTTGCTTCTCTATTGAAACAATTTCTTCCTCTGAAATGGAAAGGACTGAATTCTTATGCGTGTGGCCAGAAATAAATGAAAAAATAATATCACATATGTATTAGGTTAGGGTGGCACTTATTTTTCAACTTTCGAATTTCTATTGGTACCGGGCTGGAATTTGTTAGGATATACCCCAATATGATGTAAAAAAATTTTCAGTTCGATTTATTCATATTAACACGTGCCCCACCGGCCTTGAAGTTTGAAAACACACATTAGCCCGTTCTTTCAGCGCTATACCTGCGACGCGCGCCGTGGGGATTCATGTTATTCGGGCGACGCAACGTGGTTCAGTTGAGCTATGAAATGAGGCGTGTAACTTAAGAAAGTTGTCTGTGTCTGGATCATGGGGATGTTTGGAATTAAAACAACTCTGAAATTTAATATTTCAAAAAATTAATTAATATTTTAATGGGCAAAAAATAATCCTTAAGCTTTCCAAAGAAATTTTTTAATAAAAAAATATCAAAAAGAAGTACTTTTTCTTTCTTTTCAAACATGATTTTTCCAACAAATTTCACTGAGAATCAGTGTTTTACTGATCTAGTGATCTTTCAGTCAGAAATCAAAATTTTTTCAGTCAATTCCAAGTTAGTCAGAAAAAATCAGTAATTTTGTCAGAGGCGAGAGAAAAATGACTGGTTTTTAATCTTTACTTCTTAAATTGACATATTACTCTCTAAATCTGAATCAGTCCAATTTGATGGAATTCTGCTTTTTTGAACCAGTGTGACAAATTAGTGATTTTTTACCGACCTTTCTGCCAAAAAAATACTAATTTCTCACTCACTTCCCAGTTTGTGAGAAAATATTAGCAAGTACTCAATTTTGACTGAGAACAGAGAAAAATCAGCAATTTTTAGTTAAATATATTCCGCTGATTCAAAAAGACAGAATTAATGAGTTTTAGTTTTACAGAAATAATTTTTCTTAATTTCCGAGAAAAACGAATTTTAAGTTTTTTAACATGAAAAAAAAATCCATAAAAAGATTTTCAAGCTCAGATTTCGCGAGAAAACTGTTTTGTGGTGTTCATTTAGCTGCCCTTCAATAAATTTTGCAATGCTGATTAACTGGCCAAATGGGCCCTTTTACCATGGAACCTATTTTGTTTTATTCTAAATCTTCAACATGTATTTTTTTGAAGTTCTACCTTCACAGAGTGAAAAAGTACCTTCAGTAGAATAGAAATTTGTGAGAAAAAAAATGTTTGGAATTTTTGACCCATTTTTACTAAAACGCTTAAGTCTTCGAAACTAGAAACGGTCAAATGGGCCCTTCTGTCTAGGTGTAGGTACTCCACATATTTTATTGATTATTTCAGATCATTCAAAATTTGAGAAAGCAGCATGCTAGTAAGTAGGTAAACTAGCTAAGTAATTCAAAGCCATTAACTTTTTTTTTTGCCCATATAAGTCTGGATCAGTTTTTATAATAATATTATTTTAATCTCAATTCAGGAGTTATTTAAGTTCCAAACACCCCCACGACCCACACACAGTCAACTTTCTTAAGTTATACACCTCATTTCATAGCCCAACTAAACCGTGTTGCATTGCCCGATTAACATCAATCCCCACGGTGTGTCGCGGGGATAGCGCTGAAAGCACGGGCTAATGTGTGTTTTCAAACTTCAAGGCTGGTGGGGCACGTGTTAATATGAATAAATCGAGCTGAAATTTTTTTTACATCATGTTGGGATATAGTCTAACAAAATTCAATCCGGTATCGTATGAAAAAAGAAATTTTTTTTTATCCATGTATACAAGTGCCACCCTAGTATAGGTATTACACTACTTTGAGTAACATTGTCAACTAGATTTTTGGAAATTTCACTGCCGCCGCCGTTTTTGTCACAGCACAGATCTAGATCTATAAACACATAACACATCTATCTACTTTCTAGCTTACCAATTTCTATCAATTCTTCCAATTCAAGATTCTCATATTGCGGATTGAACAGCAACCCTAATTCAGCTGGTTTGTATTTTTGGTTTTCAGTGTTCATTATACCACTCTATGGTTAAACCACTCTATATAACCCACTAGACGAATTGTATTTTACCTGTGAATGAGAAGTGGTCAGTATTGATCCAACAATTTTAATTTCAATTATTCTATTCCCAAGTTATAATACATACTTCTTCTAAGAACTTAGAGATGTCCTCTAGATTCCGCGTTCCTGGCAACACTGGTGCAGTGCCCATTAATGACTTTTCCAACTTCATCATTGGTCAGTAGCAACTACAATGAAACTGGTGGCTCTGTGGTTTTTAAGGAATGACCCACCTAGCAAAAATATAACAAAATTTGAGTATCAAAACCCAATTTAGAAGTCATTTTGAAGTATAGTTAAAGTATGGATGGTGTGAATGACATACTTACACTGGCCAGCACTAAGAATAGTTCTTCTCCTTTCACAGCGATAGATTTAACTTTAATAACTTCGATTTTCCTAGAAACTAAATGGTTTCTAGCTTCTAGAAATTTATAACTTTTGAATGGCTGCCCTGTGAAAAAGCTGACACCATTCACTAAATATTCAGAAATGGATTTTTCTGACAACTTCAGTACAGTACCATCGTAGTTTCTGTAGAAACTCCTGCTATTACAGGAAATATGAAAAAGGAATTGGATATATTTCTATCTACCTACCTATTGAAAGTTTGCATGCAGCTGGATTTCAGTCCAGTTGCATATGTACTTGAATCGTGCATTTTTTAATATTTCTATCGAAAATAAACTTTCAAATCATCCGCCAAAATATCATAACAGGTAACGGTTTGTGATTTGGTTCAAGGCAGAAGAATACTACCCGCATCAAACTGACAAACGTCTATACTACTGAGAACAACCACTTACTAATAACTAAATTTTATGCAGTTAGCCGCACTCCTGGATCTTCTCGTTTTCCCCTACACCTGTAATACGTAATACGAGAATTTCCTCGAGAAAAACGCGAGAAAACGAAATGTAATTTATAAACGCCGAAAAAAAATTCGCATCAACGCGAATTATCTACAGAAGGAGAAAAATTGCGTCGACGTTTTCATTTGTTATACCATTGTCAAAAGAGGAAGGAATAAAAGGGCGAAAATAATATAACGATATACGAGACGACAGCGACAGCACAAACGTAACAGCAAACCGAGGCAAGGCGCGAATGAGAAAAATATTCGAATCCTCGAAACAACGCTGAAAAACGAAGAGTAAACTATAATTTGAAAATTTCCTACCATCGTAAAGCCTCTCGTCTTCCTGTGATGTTTCTCATATTGCAGGCAGGACTTCGAATAGTAGGGCAGGGTGTTTCAAAAATTCGTATATAAAGATGTTACGAGAAACTCATCATGGCATGTGGCAATATCGCGAGTTCGGATTTACATTCGAGGCTCCGACGCCGTCGTCGGATCGTCGGCGAGATAGGAGGTGGAAAAAATACCATATTAACAGGCGTACTTACTCGTAGATAGACGGTATCATCAGAAATGTAATCCATATCAAAGAAACAAAGCCTGGCTTAATGTGTCATCGTAATACAAGAATGACGTAAGCTTATCAAAAGCTGCAAATGGTTGAATTAATTGGATTTACACGTACGACGATTGTCTATACGTTATTTCATTGGCCTGAAATACGAAGCTAATACCGGAGCCCGAGGTGTATGATGCTTGTGCTGGTGGCTGAGAACAGACGAGGCACATTCGAACAGAAAAATTTTCTACGAGTGATAAAATTATTATAAAGCTACTAAAAGCAATAAATGTCTCTGGAGGCTTTTACCAGAGCTAACCACGCGTTAGCTGATTTATTACGGAGAAGTGTTCCTATAAAGGAATTTTTTGCCCCTCTGTAAGCTTTTTGTCTCAATTTACCGCGAGGATTGCTCTAAGCTTTTTCCAAAATGTACAGGACTGGCAGCGGTTCGATTTAAGCTCGGCTCGGGCTTCTCTCGCGGTCGTAATTTGAGAGCAACTTTTACCTGATGGAGTAGTTTTCTTACGCTTTACGGATCATTTACTTTGTTCGGTACATTTTAATGTACTGGTTAATGCAACTATTAAGTTTAATTTGGGCGTTACCATGTGACCGCGTTTTAAGATGATGTTAAACCCCTCGGCACGATTTTAATTTCGACTTTCTAGACGCACAGCAGTCGAACGAGCCGACGCATACCGAAGCTGAGTTACGTGAAGCGTGCACACGACGAGAGATTTTTCCTATTGTGAAAATTTCCACGACGAGTGCTTTTAAATCGAGGCTTAGATATAGCGTGACTTTTGACTTGTCCGAACTGACAAGTTTGGTTGGATTAATGGCCGAACCATGATCCGATGAAATTTTACAACTTACTGAGAGACGCGAAGGGATGCACCATTGGGCTCATTATGGAAAAAATATTGCTTCGAGAGTAGGTATGGGTATACCTGGAACCGTGCGCCGGTGCGTTGTTTCCTTCCAAATGCATATTTTATAGCAAGGCCTACCCCTTGCCCCCTTCTCCCAGCTGCGAATGGTACGAGGAAATGTTTTAATAAATTGGCTCACGTAAATGCCGCAAATAAACATGTTTAAAGGTACTTTAAAATAATGAAGAATAAATCACCCGGAGATAACGCAGGCGTTGGTGCGCAAATTAGCTTGTTTTCGTTGAGAAAACCGCACCTCGTTCGTCGGCTTTTGGCCTCTTTGTACCGAAGGGATTTGTTTATGGTTGAGGATGAATGTGCTTGAAAGGGTGTTGGTCGTCGTTCGATTTGTGATTGTTGGAGCTGAGGATTATATGTAAATGATTATTTTTTGGTAGAACATTAAAAATTGATATAATTTTACGTTTGATAACATTTTGACAAAGGATATACTTATCCCAATTCAAAGTAAAATTTTGAGCTGAAATGAAATGAAATGAAATCGAAAGTACATCATAAAAAAACTCCACTTCCAAAGTTTCAGGTGTTAGAGTTCATTTCTTGAATTTTGGTGAATTTGTGAAATTTAAAAATCACCTACCTCACCGCCCTGCAAAACATGAAACTTTGATCCAATTAATGAAAAAAACAGATTTGCTAGATATCCTATTTTTCGATCTCCCGAATCGATTGGAAGCGGTCTCAAGACCTTTCGAAGCCTTCAGAAAATTTTAGAATTTTCCAGTATTGGAGAAAATCCCGTAAAAATGGTCCATATGACCTATCCCGGTATGCAAAAAAAGCAGACAAATTTTGTTCCTTTCTGCTGAGAATTTCTGCTCTTTTCTGCTCTTGTCTGCTCCTTTCTGCTCTTTTTTCTGCTCTTGTCTGCTCTTGTCTGCTCCCGATGCGCAACGGGGGGGTGAAAAAGAGTCGTTTAACGAGCAACAGGTAGTCAAAAAAGGTCGTTCATCGCGCAACGGGGGTCCAAAAGAGCAGACAAATGAGAATTTCTGCTCTTTTCTGCCCATTTGTCTGTTTTTTTTGCATACTAGGATAGGTAACCTATTTTATTGATTAAAGCCCAGTTTTCCAAAATTTGTAACGTCGAGTTGAATCCATAAAGTTTGATAAATTGTGCTTTGATCGATCAAACTGGTCAGCAGTAGGTATCGGTAATCCAGGATTATATAGGTGCTAGAGTTCATATGGACTATTTTTATGGACTTTTCCCAGTGCTGGAAAATTACAAAAGTTCTTGAAGGCTTCGAGAAGCCTTGAAACCACTTTTAATCGATTTGGGAGGTCGAAAATAGGGTATTTACCAAATTTCAGCTTTTTTCGATGATTGGAGCTAATTTTCATATTTTGCAGGACGATGAGGTCGGTAATTTTGAAATTTCAAAATTCGAGAAATGAACTTGAGCATCTGAAATTTTGGAATGGGGTTCTTTTATGATGTACTTTTGATTTATTTTTGTTTTAGTTCAAAATTTTACTTTGAATTAGAATGCTTCCTTTGTGAGTCGATTAAGCTCGACTTGTTGAGGAATATTGTGGCATATTTTGAGAGTAAATGCGTATTTAAGCATATTTTGTCCTTTTTTAAAGGAAAATTTTGGATGAATTTGGCGATTTCTACTATTTTTAGGGAAGATTTTAAGGAAAGTCCTTCAGACGGTGAAGATTTTTACCTTGTACAAAACACTCTTACCGACGAAAAACATAGCTTCCTTTTCAAAAATTGAAAAAAAAAACATTGATAACTTCTAGGTGCATACCTATACCTAATACCGAGAAAATTGATCAGAAATGAGAAATAACTGTGACTGATGCTTTGTGTTACGTTTCTATTTTATTAAGTTTAATTTCGTACTGCTTGTTACATTTATTTCCACTGATAAAATTTTTTAGATTTTTTTCGGAGTATCAATTTTGGATACTTTTGAAAAAAATCCGAGGGCTTATTTTTCTAATATGATACTAAAATGTCATTGATTGAATGAAAAAGATTGAAATGATTGATTATCAAGTTTTGGTGAAAATCGATTTAGTACTTACAACTTTATGATGAGGTATGTAAGTATCAATTTTTCATTGATCTGACGACTCTTCGCCTCTCCAAAGCGTAGAAATGAACCAAAAAAAAAGATTATTTCACTAAGAAGGATTAAGAATATGACTACTTACTTTCAGGTAAAAATCAATAGACCGGCTTTTCGCATTGTTCATTAAAATTTAAAGAAGGAAATTACCTTGAATGATCGAGTGAATCTTCAGTCACGAATTTTGTCGCAAATGGATTTTGGTGATTCAAGTTCAAAATTGTTTCAACTTCATCGTTTTTCAATTTCTTCAATTCTATGTTTTTTCAAAGCTGTATTCTATTTAATAAATTTTCCGTTAGTAAAATTTTCCAACTTTCCTTTCTTAAAATTTTTTCAACTTCATATTTATTACAGCGAAGTACCAAATGTGGATCAAGCCACATAACAAGGAGTTGGGTAAAAAAAAAATAGGCGTGTGTATGAACCACCAGATTACCCATTATATACATATCTTTGATTGGTGTTTTTTTTTCATTACAAAGCAGAAAAAAATTTAATGATTTTAAAGGCTTTTTTTGACTCGAAAAATAAATGGGTGTTCTAGAAAAAATTTACCGTCAGTATTTTTTAAAACATGATGTAGAGGGAAGTGATTTTCCATAGGATTTTTTTTTTTGAAAAATTATCGTCTTCTGCAAGTGGTTTGATCCGCAAACGGGACCCCCTAAAAAATTTGAAAAATGGAGGATTGGGAAAAAAATTCCTACAGACAAAGGACTCCCTCATTTTTTTAAACCTCGAATTAAAAAAATTTCAACCTCACGTTTTTCAAATTTTTTTCTAAATCAATGATTGGAAGAAATTTTAAAAGATGTAGAATTGAAAAAAAATCAAAATCAAAATTTTTTCAGCTGGTTTATTTATTGTTGCATTACAGCTCAATGCTTATGAAGATGGAAAAATTTGAAAATGAAGTACAATTTTGAAACAAATTGGAATTTGAACAAATATACAGTTGAAAAATTTTGAACTTGGAAATTAGAAGAACAATAAATTTGAGAAAATTCAAATTTAAAAGAAATTAAAAGTAAAGAAATTAACGAAATTTAGAGTTGAAAAATTGAAGTAGGGGTGTCGGAGGGTCAAGTGGAACGATTTTTCTTTGAAGTGAAATTGTGAGCTCCTTATTATAGATAGAAAGTTCGTATTAGGCTCATTAGAAAGCCTCATCTTTTGGCTACAAATCCCCCCCTCCCTTTTCCATTTCGGTCCAAAAACTTCCGCGCTATGAATTTTTTTCTGACACGGGAGAAATCGTTCCACTTGCCCCGACTGTAGGGTCAAGTGGAATCGTATGTAGGGGCAAGTGGAACTTGGGATTTTCCATAAGGAAAAACAAAAAAACATCGCTTGAATCGTTTTTATTGTAGCTTAGTTAGCCACACAAAAATCGCACATATAGTCTTCGGGGGTGTCCCAACCCGAGCACAAGGCATGGGACCATTTACCACACGATCTGCATCTATACCAAAGCTGTCTGTCTTTTCCAACAGGTTCCGGGTCGTCTTAAATATCTCATTGTATCAGGTAAGCGTTCTATTTTAACCTAAGCTTATCGATTTCTAATAAAAATTGAATGCAACCGAGTAATTAATTTTTTTTCAAAAAAATGGTGGTGCGGGTCAAGTGGAACGATGATTTGTGGGGCAAGTGGAACGCGATTTCGTGATATCAATGTTGAAGTAATGAACTTTGAATTTGTTTCAGGATGGCAAGGAAACGAACTACTTTTCCTTGCCATCCTGAAACAAATTCAAAGTTCATTACTTCAACATTGATATCACGAAATCGCGTTCCACTTGCCCCACAAATCATCGTTCCACTTGACCCGCACCACCATTTTTTTGAAAAAAAATTAATTACTCGGTTGCATTTAATTTTTATTAGAAATCGATAAGCTTAGGTTAAAATAGAACGCTTACCTGATACAATGAGATATTTAAGACGATCCGGAACCTTTTTTAATATATATTTTTTTGACTCGAAACATAAGACTGAAAGTTACTGGAGCGTAGTGATTTTATTTTTTGACTTCTGAGATAAAACCAAACACGTACGCAGGGTTACCAACTCACTTCACTGATTCAAATATTAGTTATACACATCCCAATCCCACAACCAAGTCCTACCAACCAATACTTTTCGAGTTATCGTCGTCGTTCCACTTGCCCCAACGTTCCACTTGACCCTCCGACACCCCTAAGAATAAATTTGTACTTGGATCGTCGAAATTTCATTTTCAGCAAGTTCAACTGAAATCGAAGATAGGTTTTAAAATTTTTAAATAAGGTTTAAACGGGGTGAGCAAAATAGAGCACAAACGAAGCACAATCGATTGACACTAGTTTCACCCCTTTCCCTCAGATGGACGGAACCGGAGACATGGAGCCTTAAAAGTAGATTAGAAGTCATAATAAATTTGAAGTCGGCCAAATCAATCGGTTTAACTTATTTTTTTAATCGTGGAAAGTGGTGGAAAAAATAACGCCTACTCAATCCTAAAAAGGACCAACTCAATTTAAATGAAAACTGAAACTGATCTCCAGTCTAGGTAATTGATTGACATTGGTTATTGTAGGGGTAGAATATGGGGTTAATTTGTTGGTAATTTCATTTTGGGGTTGAGTTTGACACAATTCCAAAAGTATTCGCTTTCATTAAAACGAGTCACCCCGAACAATAATTTTCACGTAATCAGAATAAAACTGCTAGAAAAATGCGCGTTATAACCTACCAGGTCGAAATCTACGCTAAAATGGTTGGCATCAAAAAAAAAAAAAAATAGGGGAAACTGCGCGAAGAAACGTGGACGTTTTTTACATTAAAAATTCAATTAGAAGGCAACATGACAAAACATCGAAAGCTCGCAGCACACCGAGTCGTACAAGAACGAAAAACGAGAGCGAAAAATATCGGCGACGAAATTATTCAGCGACAAAGTTTACTAATCTAACAAATAAAAAGTAACCTCGCGTCAAAGTTTGCGTTTTTTTCTTTTTTTTTCTTTCGCGAGATGAAGTTTTTCTCGAAAATTCGACCATCGACGACGACTCTGCTCGACTGAAAAATATGTTCGAGTTGATTATTAAATAGTTCGCGATAGAAAACGCGAGTGGGGAATTTTCATATACCATATGGTACATTTATTTTCAATATGAGATTTCATGACCGTCGAACACAGTGTTGCCAACTTTAAGGATATATCCTCAAAGTTGAGGATTTTTGAGGTCTGTGAAAAATTGTTGAGGATTTCTTTGAGGATATCGTGATTTTAGGGATTTTTAAGGATTTTCGAGAAAAATTGAAAAAACGAGCCAAAAACACACATTTTTTATGTTAAAATATCAATTTTTTCTAAATTTTCTTCAAAATTTTCGCGAAGTGCCCTAATTTTTCAAATTTTTGTTCAATTTAGGCCAATAAACGGAAAAATTCTTCAAAATTTTCTAAAATTCAAATAATTTTGTTCCCCGACCCCAATTGGCAGTAATGGCACTCCAAATCTCCGCCTAATTTCTTTGTAAAAATTTCTGAAAAACGTATAAAAACGGGCTTCGCAACATAATCTGAAGTAAAATTCGTTCAATTTTTACGTTTTTATTCCTTTTTTTTCAGAATTTGGTGATAGGTAACGTTGAAAGTGACGTTATTCGTGAAAAAAAAGGTTAAGGATTTTTTAAGGATTTTTGACCAAGTGCATTTTAGTCGTTATGAGGATTTTTCGATACTTTTGGTTGGCAACACTGGTCGAACATTCCTTTTTTATCCTGTTTCCGCTTAGAGGACGCAAAAAGACCAACTCGGCACCTGTTTAATTCCGGAGGTATTTTTCCGAGCGTGAAAAATAAAAGGAAATGTTTGCATGGAACGATATAGTCGCTATAAAAAAGAGACCAATTGGCTAAATCATACGAGTTCAACAAGCATCGTAGATGGTGTTTTTTTCTCAGACGTCGTCTTATCGAAAGAGAGGCAGCGAGAGGAGACTCGTTCGTCATTTTTTTCCTTTCTGCCGACTCGAATGGCCAGATGACGTAACAAATGGCTCGCTAGTGAATGGTCAATGGAGGTGAATTGAAAAGAATAATACATGGTTTTAGATTGTTTCGAAAATATTAAGCAAACGATTTATCACGAAAAAAAATTTCTGACAGCGAGTTATTACCTCGTTGGAGAGTATAATTTATATTGCAAGGGCGCAGTTGCGTTTGAGTTTGCTCTCTTTTCTTATTATTGGACTCGTATGTCACATAATGCGAATTCCTGTTTCGTAATGATTGCCAGATACTGATGACAGTGATTTATATCTTGCGGTTGAACTGTATCGCAGAAGGGTTTGGATTCCGGGTAGATTATTAGCTCCGGTGATTGGAATTTATTGAGATGTTGGATGTGAAGGTTTGGCATCGACGTGTGTTCGAAAAAAGTATTAATTTTGCGAGATTTTTGACCTGTGTCGCCGGGTGGTTGAAATTTTCTGATTGGGGCCTTCGAGGCGTTGTTGGGATTTTTTTCAGAGTTTGGTGATGTATTTGGGGGGGGGGGGGTGAAATGGTTCCCTTTTTTTTTCGGGTATGTAAGAAAAATGATTCAGAACCTTTTTCAGTCTATTAACGTTACCCAAGAGATACCAGAGGGTTAGCTGAGTTATCTCCCAAAAATTTTAATTAGGTGTTTAAAAATATCCAAAAGGAAACGGAAAAATTGAAGAAAATTTTTTTTTCGCCATTGGTTCATAATCATAATACAACTGAACCAGTCATTTTGAAAACAACGCAACGCCAAAAAAGTAAATTTTTCAGGAGCAACAAAAAACATTTTCAAGCAAAATTGCTTACGTTATGGTAGAAATCGATGTCAGAAATGGAAATAGGACGTAAAAATACACGTTTTTGGGTCAAATTTTGATTTTCAAAGTGTCAACATGATTGATTTACATCCAAAGGAAGTTCATGGACTTACGTTGTTTTGCAAATCATCATCATTTTCGACCATAAAAGTTGTTTAAAATTTCACCGGAAGGGCTTCAAAAGTTGGAAAAATATTTAGAATGATGAAATTCGACAAAAGCTCCGTAAAAGGTTCGATTTAACGCACATGTATTTCTAAAACTCCATGAGTCCTGAACTTGAAAAAAAACCTAAAAATTCGTAAAATCCGGCTACATTGAGTTGAAGAACTGAAAATTGGTCGACACCCTATATTTGCCCTCCTGAATCGATTGGAAGCGGTTTTAAGACGTTGCGGAACCACCAGAAAATTTTGGAATTTTTTAGTGCTGTTATGGGTACTGTATTTTCAAAAGGGCGAACTCAACGAAATGTGGTATCATGCTCAATCGATGAAGAGTGCAACATACCATCAGAATTGACAATAACATATAAATCGCCTAAAATGGGCGTTACGTTGTTTTGCAAATGACTGGTTCAAATAAGTACTAATACATATTACCTATATCAGTAAAAAAAGCTTTTGAAAAGGGCATTGGCGGGTTTACATAGAAAATCAGCCAACACCCGATCTTGGAACGATACTTACAGGATATGTAGATACCCTATGAATACATCATTTCTCCGAGTTTCAGACCCCTAACGTGAGTCATTCTTGAATAATGACTCAAAACGTGAAAAATGAGTTTTAATTTTTTTCTCAGGATTGACTCAACCAAGTTTCTTCAAGCTTGATTATAAGTATTGGTATATGTAAGGGTTTTTCACAAAAAAAATTCAGTTCCCCCTCCACCCCCTTCCCCTTCAAAACGTTGAGTCAATATTTTGAGGGCCTCCTTACCTATGAGGGACTCGTGGGAAAAGTTTCAAAAAATAGTTTTTGGATACCTTATTGACCCTAGAATATATATAATAATTTTTCCAGAATTTTACCTAGGGTACGACATGGTCAAAATTGACCAAAACCAGAACCACCTATGCTGTTGGGGGAAATCGTAAAAATAATATTTTTTTGATAAATAAGTTTTTATTTTCTTCGTATTATCCCTTGAATCATCAATGAAAATGAAATAAAAACTCATCTAAAAATAGTATTTTTACGATTTCTCCCAATACAGCAAAGGTGGCTCTGGTTTTGGTAAATTTTGACCATGTCGTACTCTAGGTAAAATCCTGGAAAAATTATACGATATTCTAGGACCAATAAGGTATCTAAAAAACTATTTTTTGAAAATTTTGCCACGAGTCCCTCATAGGTAAGGAGGCCCTCAAAATATTGACTCGACGTTTTGAAGGGGAAGAGGGGGTGGAGGGGGAACTGACATTTTTTTTGTGAAAAGCCCTTACATATACCAACACTTATAATCAAGTTTGAAGAAACTCGGTTGAGTCAATCCTGAGAAAAAAATTAAAACTCATTTTTCACGTTTTGAGTCATTACTCAAGATGTCAAGAACGACTCACGTTAGGGGTCTGAAACTCGGGGAAATGATGTATCCATAAGGTATCTACATATGTACATATATTGTAAGTATCGTTCCAAGATCGCTTGGGAACCGATTTTCTATGTAAACCCGCCAATGCCCTTTCAAAATTTTGAAGCTCATGCCATGTAAAATATGAAAGGTTCACATACAATATATTAAATCAGGCCGGGCGGTAGCACTGCGAGGGGTTTGGGAAAAAGATCGACTCCGCTACCGCAAACGCCTATTATTCGGATACCAACAAACTGAGAAATTCGTAGCTCTCGAGTCTCGATCTCAAAAACTATTGCACCGATTTTGATGCTCGATACGTCATTTTAAAGATCTTGTCGAGCTGATCAGCCTGTCAAAATTTCTAAGCTGTGCAATGTAAATTGAGTGTGTACGAGAGTTTTAGAGAGGCTAGAAGTTTAACCACTCCCTGGCCTCCCCTGTAAAATGGTATCGGTTTCCACGTCAATTACACTGTGTAATGCTCTGAACCTGATGCCTGGTAAACCACGGATTTGGTGGCATTCGCCTCGGTGAACGCCAGGATGTTGTCAACTTCTTTGATCTTTGATTTACACGCGTTTCGTACTTCTTCCAATTTATTACATTCATTTGGCGGATAATCCCATGATTCCAGCAATAACAGGTCCTCCTCAAAGGTCTCTAACACGCGTTTCTCTTTTTCTGGATTAGCGATAGATTTTTCAAATATCGCGCTATCAACGCGAAAATTTCTTGCCAATGTGACCACCTGCCGAGTCGGCATTTCAGCACAAAGAACCTTTGATAGGAGTTTCTGCTTTTCGTTATTACTTGGACTCGGATAAATTTTTACGATCTTCACCATATCCCCAGTCTCTAGATCCAATATGAATTTGTCCTGCTCATTGATATCGGATTTTTCATCTTCGTTGTAAATTGTTTGAACAGTGTGATTAGTGATACTCCTGGTGCTTGATGTATTTTTTGTCTTATGTTCGATGTAGGATTCAAGAAATGCCATTTCTGCGAATAATTTCCATTTATTGATGACAGCTTCGCCTTTACTTCCACTTGAAGTGTTCCTTATCGTACTCATATCTTTGTAGTACTGTGCTCACGGTTTTGCTGGACATTTTTTCCAAGTCGATCATGTGGTTGGTGAATAGATTGACTTCCGAGAAAAACACATCACTTTGTGGGATGTTGGATTGTCTAAACGATATTTGGTTTGCCACAACAGAACTTGACTGTAAAAAAAAAAAAAATTAATATTAACAACAGGTATACAGATACCTACATAGTAATTGAACGAAAAACAATTTTCACTCACTCTGTGATGTGCATTCAGTTTTCTATAACTTTTTCTTTTAGAATTTGAGTGTTTTCCAGAACTATAACGTGAAGCCATGATCGATAATGAATAGTTGAAATCTTCAATAAATCAATAAATAAATGATCGCTTGATTTAATTAACTCAAAAATACAAATTCCACGAATAAATGTGGTGTTAAAGTTAAACAACAGTTATAGTCTTACTCAGGTCTCAATCGTACATCCGCGCGCTATTCCTGTTTAAATTGATTTTATGATTGATTCTTCTTCTGGACACTAAAACAAAGAAATTAAGCCCCTATGCCTTTTTTCCCCTTCTCCCTTTACCCAGGGTCCACCCCTCCCCAACATTTCAAACCTGTGTATCGCCTTATCTATGGGTTGTAATTGGGTTGTAATGAAAAAATTTTCGAACAAAAGTTGTTCCTCAGCACCTAATGTACATTTTCATTCCTCATCAAAGTTTATTTTTAAACGACCCTTGCCCTCCCCCCTCACAATTTAGAAATAAACCATGCTTTTGAGAAAACCTAAAAATCACGTTTTCTTCCTTTTAAACGAAAAGTTTCAGTGATACGACAAAATTTGTACTCACAAAAAGTAGTCAGAATTGAATTTCCTTTCCAATGAGCTCTATCAGGACCATTTTCACCAACTTTTTTCGACAGAGTGGACCTCTCCCCTTCCTCGGTTTCACGAAAGTTGGACCCACGAACAAAACTTGCTCCAAAATGAATTCCGATAATGAATAAAATTATGCATTATATATCGAAAAACAAAAATCGTTCAATTTTTTTTCGTGGGTTCAACTTTTGAGATAAGGGGGAGGGGGGAAAATCCACCCTGTCGGCAAATGTTGGTGAAAATGGTCCTGATAAAGCTCATTGGAAAGGGAATTCAATTCTGAATACTTTTTGTCGTTACAAATTTTGCCGTATCTCTGAAACTTTTCGTTGAAAATGAAGAAAACGTAATTTTGAAGTTTTCTGAAAACTGGTTTATTTTCAAATTGGGGGGGGGGGCAGGAGTTACTCCAAAATAGATTTTGATGAGAAATGAAAATGTTCATTAGATACTGAAGAACAACTTTTGTTTGAAAATTTTTTCATTACGACCAATAGATAAGGCGATGCACGCGTTTGAAATGTTGGGAGTGGACCCTGGGGAAAGGGAGAGGGGGAAAAGGGGCATACAGGCTCAATTTCTTTGTTTTAGTGTCCAAAACAAGAATCAATAATGAAATAAATTTTAACATAAATTTCGCGCAAATGCCTTTTTTTTTACGATTGAGACCTGACTATAATTCATTTTCCTTTAAAAAAAAATTAACTTCGGCGGACGTCTCCTGCTGTCCTCCTCTACAGATTATTTTTAAATCTCATCCAAAAAAAAAATCGATTCCTCACTTCATCGTTATCTCGAGATCAAAGAAAGCTAGTAAAATTAATTTCAAAACCGATTAAAATTATTCCGTTTATTTTTTTGCGACCGGTGAAGCGAAGGAGGAAAAAAGCATCGAAGATGTTAACTTCTCTCTGAATCGCGTGATTGCGAAACAAATCCGATTACAGAAGTTTATAAGAAGGTACAATCGTTGAAATTTTAATTTTTCCGCTATCGAGCAAAGCCATAAAAAGCGATAGTATCTGTTTAATTTTTTTAATGTTCTCTCGCGTTGTCCTATAGACGTAATTGTTTTAAAAGATTTTATTCTGTAGTATACTTGGTGCTTGGACAATAAGGATGAAATGCATTAATTGAATGTTTTTATTACTCTCTCTGAGAAGAGGTTCGAAACTATAAGATATCAGAGGGGGAGGGGGAGGCTTCTGTAAACAGATCGAAGATTAAAAGTTTTTTTAGGCGCTGTTCGTGGTTGAATTTCCGTTTGAAAAACCCCATTAAAATATTGTTTTAATTTTTATATCGATTTAGGTACAGAATTTTTACCTGTTCGAATCTCGCCTGAGAATAAAAAAAATCCCTCGATGTAATTCTCTTTCGAAGTAATTTACTGAAAAAAATTATAATGAAACCGTTATTTTGTTCGGTTCGCTGCGACGAAACGACGATTAATTCGATTTGAGGTTTAAACGCGACGCTGTCGTGCGTCGTTTATATATAAATATTTTTATATTAAAAAGAAGTAGCCTTATATTAGAAGCCGAAGTAGAGAAAAATGTAATCTCGAATGTGCGTGCACTCGGTGCAAATTATACTTTAATGATGCTGTAATCTACGTTCACGTTTAATTTAATCTCAGCGGGATTTAATTTTCTTTCAATTGCACCAGCTGATTTAAAAAAAAGAGGAAAAAACGACCGACTCGACGAGAATTCAAAGTTTTGTTTCAACTCGGGTCCGGGGGTTGTTTGCGATTTGCACCTGGTCGAGGTAATTTGTGGTCAGGTGTTTGTGTGGTTGGCCATTAAATGACTTCGGAATCGAGGATGATTTCCTTTTTTGTGTGTGATAGAAGAGAGAGACGGGTTGATTATGGTTTGATTTGTTGTGGGTTTTGGGGTAATTTTTCAAGTGAATTTGAGGAAAGAAAAACTTACCGAATGAAAATATTTCATCATTTTTTCTTCGCTCCTTTTTCTAAAAGTAAAATTTGCACTAAATTAACTAAGCAAATTCTACCGAAATAATTTCCCACCATTTAAGACAGATGGTGAAGAGGAAAAAGAGCATCACACCGCATACACGTAGTTCAAAAAACAGGTGAAACGAAAAACTAATTTACGCTTTGACGATTTCCACTGATATATTTTCAAATGTGAGGAAGAGAGATGGAAACCGAGTGAAAAAAGGAGGAAAATTGAAACATTAGGGATGGTAGGACGCGGTCGCGATGCTCCAGTCGAAGTAAATTTTATTTGATTTCTACTCGAGAATAAACGTAGTAATAGTAGCAAGTCAAATAACGTCGCGTCGTAAAGGTTCAAAAGTGTAAAAAGAAAGAAGAGGGAAAAAAACGATAATCCTATCTTCGTATTTGTCAGATACGATACCGGTACGAGTTGAAAAAAAGGGATGGGAGCAGCGGAGCGGACGGACCAAAGAAGAGAAATTGTTGATTGGAAGCAAATCAACCAAGTGGGTAATAGAAAAAATGAAAATTTAATAACGTACTCGTTCGAGAACATTAAAGGACCGAGAATTCGTTTCACACCGCTTCCTCTTATGTCGTATTTACCAAACGGAAATTTCATTTTGTCGCAATATAAAAATACCATAACCGACGATATTTTCGGTGTACTTTGTGCGGTACGAATGTACAATGGTGTGATTCGCGATCGAGATCGAATTAAAGAACGAATTACAGAGGGTTGTGTGGTTTAAGAGATGGAATCTAATTAGTAGAGGTTTAATTGTGATGCGGAGGATGGTTTATAATTTTTTTGATGAGGGTTGATCGTCTTTTTTTTTTGAAATTTGAGGTTATTGTTTTCATTTCGATGGTGATTTATGATATATTTCGATGTTTTAAGTTTTTATAAAACAGGTAGATTGTGCTTTAGTGAATGAGTTCGAAAATTTTTGGTGAAATTGCCTCGGAGAGGAACTACTCAGGGTGTCAATCTTGATTCAAACTGGAGTATGGTTTTGAAACAAGTAAATTTCAAAACCGTTGTAATCAAAATTTCAACTTCTCGAGTTGATTTTTTGATTTTTGACACATTGTTGAATTTTTCATTATACAATATAATTTTTCAGCAAAAAGTGATTTTTTGAGAAAAATTAACGCCCTTTTTCCTTTAAGGTAAAAACCTCAGATCAGGGACTAAGAGTCAGCCAAAAAGTTGACTCCTGACTCCGGCGCGGCGTACCTATCAATTGCACTCAAACACAGATTCTTACAACATTTCACAATATTTCAATTTATTATTACACTTACGTAATAAAATTATAAAATTTTCGTGGAATCAGTGAATCACTGATTAGCTCTTATTCTTTTAATGACTGCTTTCAATCGATCAAGCATCAATTTCATTAATTTTTTACATTTTAAAATTTTTGTTTTATATGACTCCATATCCGAGTAACTTCTGAAATCAATCGCTCTCTGGTTGTGATTGTTTTTTTCTTCAATTCTTCTTTAAAAATTGCTCAAGATAAGACAAACTACGCTTGGCGAAAAGAAAATTAGACACTGAAAACCTTTTTGAAAAAATTATGTTGTAATCAATATGCGTACATAGATAACATATTATCGTTTTTTTCAGAACCTAATTGAAAAACAAATTTCTTTTTTTAAAACTGGATAATAGTATAAAAAAATATAAGATATAAGATACATAACTCTATAGTTCAGAACCACTATGAACAAGTATTTAACGAAAATCTTTTCTTTAAAAAACAACACTTGAAAATATTATTTTTAGAAACATACAACTACAAAAAAACGTGGAATAAAATAACTCTTAATTTCCTTCGAAAACAAAATAAAAAACGACTTTAATCTTATTTTGTTTTAAATTGGGTACCTACAATAAAAGATGAAATCACTAGGTGAACATAAAAAATTACCGTCACCTGGGGGGAAACGGAACGAAATTCGTGGTTTTTCCCCTCTATGCGGGTCACGTTGATGGATTAATTTTTTTTAACCAATGGGTGTTGGTCTATGGTTCGACCTCTATCGATTCCGTCAACATTTTTTTTTTGAACTTGAAGTTTTTGAGTTATTTTACCGCAAAGTTTGATCCCTTTCACCCCACTTTTCGGGGTGAAACGGATCACGGGGTTTTCTCCGTTTTTTTTGATTTTTTTTTTCACTGGGGTGATTTGGATACACGTTTAGACCACAAATAATGAAAAAAAAATTTTTAAAAATTAATTTTTGGACAAAAAAAATTCGTTTTTTGACGAAAAAAAATTGTTTTTTGACGGAAAATAAAATCATTTTTTAAGCTGAAAAAATGTAAATATATCTTTAAAATGTAACCAATGCCAAAAAAATGTATTTCAGTCAGTTTATTGAAAATTATGTTGTATAAAAGTTGAAATTTTTCATAATGATTTCGAAGATTCGACAATTACATGTTTTCACAGTCATAAAAAAGCTAAAAATAACTGAAAGTACTTAGAGAATTTGACAAATATTCACAAAAATTCTTTGTGAAGATCATTTTGAGAACTGAAGCTGAAACTGAGACTAGAACTGGGACTAAAAAAATTTGAGAACTGAAACTAGAAATAATATTAATTCAGTTTTCCATCACTGGTGAAATTTGCCTACATACTGCTACAACTATGGTTCGATGGACGTATTTCACATCGTAGTCCTGTCTTCTCATCTGCCCCCACACTTTCTCATACTTTCTGACCACATTCGATTGCAAAAAAAGGCATTATTACAATTAATTTATTATCCGTTTCACCCCGTGAAATTACAATGTTTTTCTAAAAAATTCGCCATTTGATTACATGACATGATAAGTGAGTTTCAAATATCACAAATGATTGCTGGAGGACCATAGTACGTGCCATTATGAATGATTTAGGTATTTGCCTTTATTTTAATGCGACGTCCACAGGTGAACTTTTCATAAATTTTTTGCAAAAAATTTACGTTTTTTTTTATGGACCTTTCGAAAAATTGAAAAATTTGTAACATAAACCACTGATATTGATGCCGCTTTGATGAAAACATGATAAGGACACACCAAGCTACAATCTAAGACCATGTTTCGGTTTTCAACTTCACCACAAAGAGTGCTATGGACGCTGATCCGTATCACCCCAAAATATCCGTATCACCCCGTATGATCCGTATCACCCCAAGTGACGGTACGTAATTTTTTTAAAATAAAAGAATTATTTGCAAAAAAAATTCCTTTTCAAGAATAATTTTTTGAAAAATCACTTATCATTATTTCAATTTTTCAGGTAAAAATAAACACCAAAAAATTACTTACTTGATTACCTACGTACAGTGCCGTGCTAATTAATGTTGACAAACTGTTTTAGCGCATATGCAGTCGCGACTTTAAACACTCGTTACTCCGGCCAAAATCAACGGTTTGGTCTCGTTTTGGTCTGATTCGATTCGTTGAACTCTTTACTACAAAATAAGACCAGAACGACCGCTCAATATTATTTTACTCTGGAGTAATTCGCGATTAAGTTGAAAAAAACGTGAAAATGAGTAGTTTCACAGAAATTCGTGTAGTTTTGAACGAAAATAAAATCGAGCGGTCGTTTTCACCTAGTTTTGTAGTAGACAGTTCAACGAATCGAATGAGACCAAAATGAGCCAAAACCGTTCATTTTGACCAGAGGTACACTTGCTAGAAGTTGGAGTAATATACGCCAATTAACGTGGACAAACTGTTTTGGCGCATATGTAGTCGCGACTTTAAACACTCGTTACTCCGGCCAAAATCAACGGTTTAGGCTCGTTTTGGTCCCATTCGATTCGTTGGACTCTCTACTACAAAATAAGACCAGAACGACCGCTCAATATTATTTTACTCCGGGAGTAATTCGCGATTAAGTTGAAAAAGACGCGAAAAACTCACTATTTTGTCCACGTTAATTAGCGTATATTACTCCAACTTCTAGCAAGTGTACCTCTGGTCAAAATGAACGGTTTTGGCTCATTTTGGTCTCATTCGATTCGTTGAACTGTCTACTACAAAACTAGGTGAAAACGACCGCTCGATTTTATTTTCGTTCAAAACTACACGAATTTCTGTGAAACTACTCATTTTCACGTTTTTTTCAGCTTAATCGCGAATTACTCCGGAGTAAAATAATATAATTGACAAAAACCAGAGCCACCTATGCTGTATTGGGAGAAATCGTAAAAATAATATTCTTTTGAAAGATAAGTTTTTATTTTATTTCCACTGATTCGAGGAATACTTAGGGAGTGGCTCCATATACGCGGCACGTTGCGGTGCGGTGCGGTGCGGTGCAGTGCGGCGCGGCGCGGTGCGGCAAGACGCGATTTTTTTCCGTCGAAAAATTTTTATCTAACAAAACATAACAAAAACATTTTACAAAATTTTCAGCAGCCAGTGATAAATGAAAGTTGTCACCACGAAAGCGAATGAGAACAACTGTGCAAAACCTTGGCAACCAATAAAATTTATTTATTTTCATTTATCACTGGCTGCTGAAAATTTTGTAAAATGTTTTTGTTATGTTTTGTTAGATAAAAATTTTTCGGCGAAAAAAAAATCGCGTCTTGCCGCACCGCGCCGCGCCGCACTGCACCGCAACGCACCGCACCGCACTGCGCCGCGTATATGGAGCCACTCCCTAAGTACGAAAAAAAAAACTTACTTATCTATCAAAAAAATATTATTTTTGCGATTTCTCCCAATACAGCATAGGTGGCTCTCGTTTTGGTCAATTTTGACCATGGCGTACCCTAAGTAAAATTCTGGAAAAATTATATGATATTCTAGGATCAATAAGGTATCTAAAAAGCATTTTTTGAAAATTTTGCCACGAGCCCCTTATAGGTGAGGAGGCCCTCAAAATATTGACTCAACGTTTTTAAGGGGGAAGTGGTGGAGGGGAAGCTGAATTTTTTTGTGAAAAGCCCTTACATATACCAACACTTATAATCATGTTTGAAGAAAATCGGTTGAGTCAATCCTGAGAAAAAATTAAATCCAATTTTTCACCTTTTGAGTCATTACTCAAGAACCACTCACGTTGGGAGTCTGAAACTCGGGGAAAAGATGTATTCATACGGTATCTACATATCCTGTAAGTATCGTTCCATGATCGCTTGGGGGTCGATTTTCTAGGTAACCCCGCCAATGCCCTTATTACAACAGTCAGGGCATACAATCGTCTTGTGTTGGTGTTCCGCGCAGATAAATTTACAGCATCTAGTACATCGAGTTCTACTTTTTCTGCCCGGTCTATTCAGTCTTTGACAGAATATACATCGACCAGTTTCATTGCTAGTAGTTGGTTGCCTGACAATATCATGTATCGAAAAGAAGTCGCATTTTATGGTTGATCCGGTTTCGTTATAAAGGATTGCAGTTACTTCGTGAGAGGTCTGGCACAATGGTAAGTTTTCGTTTAATCGGTTACATTTTAATAAGATTTGGCTAACTTTGCTACCGTACAAGGATCCTTGACACCTAAAACCTTTGCTATTAAAGCTTTAACTTCATTTTGTAGGGATGAGGCCGTACTAGTTTTTCGCCCTATGTCAATAAAAATCTTTTCTTTTTCTACGAATTTTACGAACTACTGGTGGATTTTGTGAAGTTGAAGGTATACCTGCATTACCTCTTCATCTTGGTTATTCCTCCACAATAAAAATGAATTAACCCCAATTATTTTCAGAGTCCAAAAAAGAAGGCATGGTTCCATCGCCTTGTTTTACGAGAGGTAGAATAATTTTTACACATCCCGTCAAAAATATCGAACCCAGCACCCTTGGTAGAACTGTAGTATTCTATCATCTCTGGGAGTTTTACTTCGTTATTTTAATCAGGTAAATCATGCGTAGTCGAAAGCAACAGAACTAACTTCTTTTTTTTGGGGCGGATTGTACGAAAGCAATGTCAGCTCATCGGTAAATGCAAACATCGCTGTATTTAGAGAGCGGTCTTTTCGTTCTAGAAATTAAGGTGGTATCTCACCTCTGTTGGAGCGAAGAGTACCAACAGTCGTTACTCCTTTTTTTTTTGAAATGATATAAAATTTTTGAAAACCCATCCAAGCCTTACTGGGAACCTTCACAACTGTCACACGCGGATTCGAATGAAATGTAACCTTACTTGTAGTACGTAGGGGTAGAACACCACCACTAAAATCTTAGGTGCCCGTTTTGATTACAGCCCTAGGCCTACGCGATCAAAGTTTCGATTTTTACCATGTATTTGAAATGGGTGAAAAAAAAATTCCCATAAAATCATAAACTATTATGGCCTTTGGGTAGAACACGTGGAGAGGAGCAAAAAATGTTATATACACATATTGCATAACTCGAAAATTGCGGGGCTACTCTTAATCAGAAATCGTATTTTTTACTTATTATTTCAATTTAAACGAAAAAAATGAATTTGTTCAAGAAAGCTCATCTTTGACAGCTGTGAGGCTGTGAGCATCTATATGCAAATGAAGATGAGCTTTCTTGAACAAATTCATTTTTTTCGTTTAAATTGGAATAATAAGTAAAAAATACGATTTCTGATTAAGAGTAGCTCCTGCAATTTTCGAGTTATGCAGATTTTAGTGGTGGTGTTCTACCCCTACGTACTACAAGTTAGGCTACATTTCATTCGAATCTGCGTGTGACAGTTGTGAAGGTTCCCCAGTTAGAAAATATCATCCAAATTATTGGAACCAATCGGTGATCAGTAAAATTGTCCGAGGTTTAAAAAGCATTCTAGCTGTTGGAAAAAATTATTAAAATTTCAATAATACATCTAATTTTTTAGAAAATAGCCTGTTTTGGAGAATCATTCGTTCCTTATAATCGCAAAGTTTGAAAAATTGTTCATTTTTTTAAAAAACTGACCCAATTTTTGATTCTTATTTAATTTTTAAAAAAGTGCAAGTTTCAAGAATTGCCCCAGTTTTATAAAATCAACTTTGATTAGGAGAAACATTCAATTTTTTTGATAATGCCCATATGTTTCTGAAAATTGTCGTAGGTAGTAAAATGGTTTAATATTTTATAAAATTAGCAATATTTTCGGAGAATTGTTCAACATTTGATGATGATAACAGAACAAAAAGTGATAAAGAAATGCATCTAAAAATGAACACGTCGGCCGAGCATGGCATTTTTATCAATAAAGAAAATCAGCGATTTCGCTTCCAAAAAAAAAAAAAAAAAGATATTTCAACATGATTCAATATCACTTATCAGTAACAATTGCTTGGGACATTTTACAAAGCATTATTAGAATTTGTTTATAATATAATCTTTACTTTTCCTATTGAGGTAGGAAGTCTAAATACAAGTATGTCAACTTTACATAATTAAAAAAACTTAAGATTGCTTTAAAAAGAAATAAAATAAACGAGAAAAACCAATTTCAAACTTACATCTACATACGCTGAATGCAAAAACAAAATAAAATCCAAATTATCTGCATTTAATTTTGTTCTGCATTTTTTCTATTATTCGACCCGTGCAACTGAAACTCCTTTCTCAAGGTACATATAGTTGCAGGAATCGCGAAGTACTTTTTCGCCAGCTGTGAGAGATGATGGAACTCAGATGCTTGAGCTTTCCATCAACTCAGAATGTCGTTGGTTTTCACATTACTGGTGGGAAAGTTGTGGTAACTTCTCAGCTCAACCGTCACCATACCATTTTCCGTGTTTATATCAACATCCTTAAACTAGTTGTAGTACATTTCATCAGTACTCATACACGATTCTTAGAGATCAGCAGAAAGTGGTGCCGATGACGCGGACAAAGATGCCTCATCTACGGAATTGTAAATTTCTGAAAAAGTAGTCATTTCAGTTTGTAAAACTGTCCAGTAATCCTCAAAGTTGAAGTCTTCTTCGTTCAAGTATCGCAGCTGCTTTGTTGATGGCCAAAAAAGCGCGGAAATTTTATGTTGATCTGCTATTTTGAATTTTTCAGGGATTACTACATCAACGCACTGCTTCAAGGTGTATTTCACTTCTTCATTTCATTCACCTTGCAACAATCGATTTTGCTGATCTTTAAGGATGACGATCCGAAACTTAACTTTACAAAGTGTCAGATTTTTGTCTCATTCTAATTCTTTGATAGCGATTTTAAACTATGCATTAAACCCAATTTTAATGTAAAAATTTTTCAACTTAACAGAGCTAACAATACATTTTACAAATACAAATACAAAAGAATAAGTTGGCTATTTACATTAAACAAGGTGAGAAACGACTATAATCTCATTTTTATGAAACCAGGTACAACGAATGAAACAACAGGGAAAAAGAGGCATTTCACAAAAAATAAAATGAGAAACAACATGAATTTCACTTTTTTTAAAAACTAGATGGATACAGAAAATGACTAAAATTTCTTTCTTCTTTAAAACCTAGGTACAAAAAACTACATAATTATGTATTGTAAAATCTTAAAATTAGGAATAACAAGGAACAAGTACAATGTAGTATTCATTTTCATTTATGTAGATACTGTGTACCTTCTTATTTACTGTTGTACTTATTGCTGATAATCATTTCATTCGAAAGGACATGTTCTTCCCCCTGATTCTTTATCAACAATAACATTCATAACATCTTTTGGAAAAATACAGTCTCCAATAAAATTCATATTTTAATTGTGAAATGCTAAATTAGGAACATTAAACTAGAAAACTTTTGGGCTATTCCATACTGACCAAAAATGAAATTGGGTCTTCCGATTTCGCTCAATTTTTTTTTACGAGTTCCCCTTGGTGGTCTATTCACAAAACCACGATCATTTCTTTTCTAATCCTCAAGAGGGTAAGGAGGTGGGCCTCGAAATTTTTATACAATTGCGATTTTTAGCCAAATTACCCAACTTTGAAGGCTCATACCTCGAGATAGGTTGTACTTGGAGATAAACTGTTTGCGGGGTATGAAAGATAATTAATGGGAGATTAAAAAACGGTAATCACATTTTGCAAAGCTCAAAGTTGAACTTTGGTGGTGGAAGCTCAACTTTCATGACAAGAACAAAAGATGAAGCGATCATTTAAAAATCGAAAAAAATTACAGTAAGGAGCTCTTTTCACCATTTTTTCAACTAACAAGTTTTCAAGATGGGATCTCCAGACCCTTGGGGGTAAGGGGTCCGCAATTTTGATCAAAATTCAAAACAATCGAAAAAGTAAAGTAACACATCGATTACTACTGATTTGAAGGCGCTGATTTCGAATATGTACTCAGTTTTTTCGTTCGACCCCTCTGAACCCCCCCCCCCCCCCTATTAGCCTACTTCATAGAGTCAAAATTCAAAATAACGTGTGACCTGTCGTTTGTTGGGTTTTTAAGGGCTCTGAGTTCGAAAATTGACTTATTTTTTTGAATTGACCCTTCAATGCCCCTCTAGCCCTTCAATTTTGGGAAAAGTATGTTGAGAAATGAAAAGATCGTGTGGCATGTCGACTGTGACTAATTTGAGGGCGTAGAATTCGAATATCGACTTATTTTTTGAATCGACCCACTCCCAGTAATTTTTTGAAATATTCAATTCCGTATTGATCAGCAATGACTGGAGGAAGGGGTCAGTTGGAGCACGGGGAGAGGGTCGGATCAAAAAGTAAGTCGATATTTGAATTCCACTAGACCCTCGTACCCCTCAGAAGTCTAAAGATTTCATCTTGGAAATTTTTTGGTTGAAAAAGGATGAAAACGGCTACTCACTGTAATTTTTTCAGATTTTTAAATGGTAGCTTTCATCTTTTGTTCTTATCATAAAAGTTGAGCTTTCATCACCAAAGTTCAACTTTGAGCTTTTCAAAATGTGATTACCGGTTTTTAATCTCCTATCAATTCTCTATCAGGCCCCGCAAACAGTTTTCCCCCCAAGTACAACCTATCTCGAGATATGAGCCTTCAAAGTTGGGTAATTTGGCTAAAAAACACAATTGCATAAAAATTACCGACGTGGTCGGTTGTTTGAAGTCTGGTGTAGAATTGCGTGTTGAAAGACAAAATATTACCATCGGCATCGTCTGTTGTTTTTGACGACCGATGCTGCCGTAATTTCATGTCGAAGAAGTATTCTATCGTTTCATCTCCCAGCCACGCCTGATAATTTTCCCCTTTTAAACTTCTCGTCAAGTACTCGATTTCCTGGTTTTGAAGAAACAAGATCGTATTTAGATCAGCAGTCTGCAACAAAAGTAATCGAGCAAACGATGAAAAAACATTTTTTAAACCATAAAAACTTTTCAAATTGAATGTATTTTCATCGTTTGCTCGCCCCTACAAAATCGTTCTTTTCTACTCTCTCATTCCGAATCAGTGAAAAATCACCGATAAACAGTCAGAATTGCAGCACAGGAAAAATCAGTGAAATTCACTGATTTTCAGTGATTTTTCACTGATTATTCAAGAATTTCACAGATTTTTCAGTGAATTTCATAAATATCACTGAGTTTTCAGTGAATTTTCACTGATTTCCAGTGATTTTCTTTCACTGATTTGTTTTCAGTGAAAAAATTGAGAGAGTACGTAAAGCCTTCCTAAATACAGATCGCTCAGAAATAGATACTACAAATTATTCAGAGATTTTGCCCACAGAATTTTCGAACCTAGAATTATATTCATGTCTTATTCTACTAAATCGATCAACTCGATTGATTTTCGAAGGAAACACCACTTCCTTCAGATTATTTTCAAAACATCATTTCTCAGCCTTACAACCAGGCCTACACATCTTTTGAAATTAGTAAAATATTCCGTTGAATTTTTCTTCCCACAATAAAAGCTATCTCCGCTTCAGTGGCTTCGTTTCTCAATTCTCATCTACTGATAAGCAGAGCTACTCGGTTTGTTGAAATTTTCAAACGATCATTCGAAACGGAGAAAACGCTTATCTGATTTAATATTTGGGAACAATACCGAGCCTTACAAACGCGAGCTTTTTTACCCGACTTTCTTCTGGTCGGTTTTTATTTTTATCGTATTTATCAAGGCGTAAGAGTATATTGTAAGTGTTTATAGCTCGTCGGCTGAATGGTATCTCGAGTATACGTGGAAATTCATTTGCCATAAGTGTCGCTTTGATGTGATAAAACGATGGGAAGTGGCAAATTTGCGTTTAAATGTCTAAATTTGTATCTTTCAAGTCGTTTGAAATCATATGGAAGTTTTTCGGTACTGGGATATTTTTTAGAGCGAATTTTCGAGCGTATTTTTGAGAAATACTTTTGTCACGAGAAAAAAATCGGTGAAGATGACGATTTGAATCTCAACGTTAAATTTTGATTTCATTGTGTTGTAAGAATTTTGTTGACAAATCGAAAAACTGAAACCATTTTGTGAATCGTATTCGTATGTTTTGAAATAGTTTCACCTTCGGGTGGTATTTTGTAGCTACAATGACTGCAGCACAACACGCAAATAGTTTCGCAATACGTAATTAAACTTTTCGTCGAGGCTCGATAAATAATATGCCCGACGAACTAAATAACTTTCTTATCTGTTAAGGTCGTTTAGGTTACGATTGAATACGAAATTTAAATAATCGAACCGTCTGGGTGAGATGTCAAAGAGAAGAAAATTATTTCTCTTTTTTTTCATTCGACTACGAGAGGAAATATATTTGTGGGGGGGAGGGGGGTATTTGTAAAACTAGTCCATGTTAGACGCCGGATACGTATACGAATAGTTTGGTAAATTACAAACGAGATTCTCTATTCTTGGAAAACTTTAATAAGGGAGAATTTCACGTTGTGTGGAAGTATTTCACAATGCGATGTGTAGTCAATAAAATATAAGAAGAAAAAGCTAATATTACGTTTGGAATTCGGCGAAATAGAGAGATGCATTTTTCTCGTGTATAAATAAGCCTTCGGTCTCGAGTTCTCGGTCTCGTGAAACGTTCAAAGAAATTAATTTAGAGGTTTGGTCGACGAAAAGGATCGTATAAAGTTCGATTTACTTGTACATGATGTTTCGTAGGTATCTCTACCTGGTGCTTTTTGTATGGAATTGTGGTATTGTTACGTAGTATTGCGTGGTTTTATATGTTTTCTATTTTAGATTGATGAGAGTTATTTTCATAGATTCGTTATTGTAGATGAGTTATCGTCAAGGTTGTATTCGTATTATTCGAACGAGTGCAATCTCTAGTTTCGATATACGTGCTGTACTCCTCCTGGCGCAGAACCCCCCATCTAAGTTTCGTCGAATACCGGTGACATTACACGTATTTCTAACTGAACCACGTAGTCCTCATGGGAATGGCAATACTGCGGCACACCGAAACAGTGTTTTTATTAAAAACTTACCAGTGCTGGAAAAATATTGATGAAAATTTGCCAACGGGATGCGATATTGGTACGGTTCTGTTTAAATATGTGATATTTCAAAGCTGGCCTGAAATTTAGTGGTTATATGGGCTTGTAGATTGGGTGGTCGTCCAATATGGTACGATGTGTCGATTCGATTTGTCGATATGGAGAATAATGTTGGGATTTGGCTAGATATTCCTGTTTCGTGCTGTGAAATTGAATTATGGACAGAGGTTGAATTATGATTTGATAGGAGATCGAATTTGAAGTCATGGGTAGGTCTGGTATTAATATTTAGTGTACGTTTCAGGTGTGGAATAATCTTATTCCAATATTCATGGCATGAATTCGTGCTCGTGTGTTTGCCTTATTTTGATACTGCATAGATGGCCCATCCGCTAGTATTTCAAAACGGATTATGAGTCTCTCAATTTCTTTTTCAATTGTAAAAAATTGCAAAATTGATTCGACCTCTTAGTCCAGGCATTTTAGTAGTTGACCCCCCAAAAATTAAAGCCTGATTTTTTTTTCGTGTTTTACGTTCGTAATGGTCCACTACACAACATATTAAAATGGACACCCCCACAACCCTCCGCTACCCTCAGGGGAGGGGTAAACGTCCGCTGAAAACCGGTTTTTCGTGAATATCTCCTCAAAAAAGCCTCAAAATTAAGAAGTAGTTATGAACAATCTTGTTCTACGCGTAATTTCCTATCGGAAGGGTTTTTTTCTTTTTCAAAAACACTCACTTCCTTGACCAAAAATTAAGGGTAAAAAACACCTACGGGGTGGGGCATTAACAACGCAACCGTGTTTTCACAAAATTCAAACTATGAATGAAAATCGATATTTTTTTTCAAAAAATCTTAGAATATAGGTTAGAAAGTGAAAAAAAGTCAGAATAAATGTTGAAAATGGCATCTATGAGCAATAATACAATAATTATGTCACAAAAAACGAAAAATTTATCTTGAAGTTATTACACTAATATTGTTGATTTTTTCCGAAATTCTAGCACGTAATTCATCCAAATTTTGTACAGCAGTTGAGGAAACTCTTTCTTTTAGGCAGCCCCATTAAAAAAAGTGCGACGTGCGACGGAGTCAGAATAAGTGTTTGAAATTGTAATTTTTTGCTTTTCTGATAGACTTGATATGTTTTTGTTCAAATGTAAACCAGGTTCTCTTCCTACTCTTTGCTCTCTCAATGACGAAAATTCACTTCAGATTTCGATGGCAATGGATTTATACGTTTTTGGAAAGACCAAAGTTACCATTTTCGGTGGAATCGAATGTTTTGGGTCATTTGGGTTGTGTTGGTGGCGATTTAAACTTTCGGTTGCGTTGTTAATGCCCCACCCTGTATTTTTCAACAATTTACAGCATTTTTGGAAAAAATCGAAACTTTTGGGAATATCTCCTCAAAAAAGCCTCAAAATGGAAAAATGGTTATGAACAATCATGTTCTACGTGTAATTTCCTATCAGACAGGTTCATTTTTTTTTCGAAAACACCCACTTCTTTGCCCAAAAATTAAGTGTGGAAACGCCTATTTTTCCAATATTCACAGTATTTTTGGAAATGATGGAAATACGAAGCTGAAAATATCGTTTTTGAATCCTTACGACACAAAGAAATGTTCGTATCACCAATAATCAGCATAACATCGCATTTATAGTACTTTTTCTTTCCACAACTTCGATTTTTTAAATGCCGTATTCAATTTCAATAACCTCCCTTATAATTAACGGTAGGGGTTGAAATTTTTGCGGTGACTTTTTTTTGATATACCCTACCAGCATGTATAAAAAAAATACTCATTTTGGGTACTTTTAGCTTCGTATTTCCATAATTTCCAAAAATATTGTGAATATTGGAAAAATAGGTTTTTTTCACCCTTAATTTTTGGGCAAAGAAGCGGGTGTTTTCGAAAAAAAAACGAACCTGTCTGATAGGAAATTACACGTAGAACATGTTTGTTCATAACCATTTTTCCATTTTGAGGCTTTTTTGAGGAGATATTCCCAAAAGTTTAGATTTTTTCCAAAAATGCTGTAAATTGTTGAAAAATAGGTGTTTTTTACCCTTAATTTTTGGTCAAGGAAGTGAGTGTTTTTGAAAAAGAAAAAACCCCTTCCGATAGGAAATTACGCGTAGAACAAGATTGTTCATAACTACTTTTCAATTTTGAGGCTTATTTGAGGAGATATTCACGAAAAACCGGTTTTCAGCGGACGTTTGCCCCTCCCCTGAGGGTAGCGGAGGGTTGTGGGGGTGTCCATTTTAGTATGTTGTGTAGTGGACCATTACGAACGTAAAACGCGAAAAAAAAATCGGGCTTTAATTTTTGGGTGGTTTGGTACATTTTTTCTCTTATTTGCCTGGACTATCTGTAATTTGAAAAAATGTTTAAAAAAATTAATTGAACGAAGTGTTAATTAACGGGAGGAGTATTCAAAAAAAATTCGAGCTGAGGTTCAAATTGAATACAAATTTTAAAAAAAATTGATTCATTCTCCCAAATTTAAAATTTTTTCCCTCCCATTAATAAACATTTCGATCAATTAATAATGGTTTAAAAATTTTTAATTACGAAGGTCAAATCAATTTTTTTTTAATTTGTATTCAATTTGAACCCTAGGTTGAATTTTTTTTTTGAATGTCGCCTCTCATTAATTAACAATTCATTCAATTCATTTTTTTTTTTTTCATTTTGTTAAATTACAGAGATCGAATTTGAATGCCCCATTAATTCACTTACTTCACTGAGAAAAAAAAGTGTGGCGATATTGACCACAAATTGTGGAAAAACTTATCCAGTCCGAGTTTATGATGCTTTTTGCCACAACTGTGGTACTTTTTAAAGTTTTAATCACAACTGTGGTACTTTTTACCACAGTTGTGGCAAAAAAAGTACCACAACCGTGGTAAAAAGCATCATAAACTCGGACTGGATAAGTTTTTCCACAATTTGTAGTCAATTTTACCACACATTTTTCTCAGTGTTATTGAATTTGGCTGATATTCCAGTAATTTGATACGTTTTGTTGATTTCGAATTTCGTATATTATTCATCATTGAAGACGGATTAACTTTTAAACTTTGCACCATCATAACATGTTAAAAATTATACTCTCTCAATAACAAATCAGTGAAAATTATCGAAAATCACTGAGAAACAGTCAAAACTGCAGCACAGGAGAAAATCAGTGGAAAATTTTTTACTGAAAAATCAGAGAGAAAAATCACTGGAAAATCAGTGAAAATTCATTGAAAAGTCAGTAAAATGTATGAAATTTGCTGAAAAATCAGTAAAAATCTTTGAAAAATCAGTGAAAATTCACTGAGGGAATTTTGCTGATTTTTTTCCGTGCTGCAATTCTGACTATTCATCAGTGACTTTTCACTGATTCAGAATGAGAGAGTATATATTCCCATTTTTAGCTGTTTTTAATTCACTTTTTTGTCTTTTTGCTACATTTAATGTCCTGTTATACAAACCGGATGAAAGTTCTTTAAATTAAGACATTTTCGAAACACTTCAATATTGTAAACTGAAGCAATGAAGAATGATAATATGCAGTGCAGGCAGCACCGACATATTGAAAGATTTTAGTCAAAAAAGATGAATTCAATCTGTGTAATTTATAAATATTATTAATTGATCAAATTTTTAAATTATGGGAGGAAAAATTCAAAAAAATTGATTTTGATTGAATTTTTCAGAAAACAAGTTTGTAATTTTGAAATTAAAAAAAATTAAAACATGATTTAGCCTGAAAAAAATTGATTCGACCTCTATTCAATTTGAACCCCTGGTACACGAAAAAAAAATCCATAGTAAAAATTACTATAAAAAATGGTAGGTTTGGAACAGTCGGACCAAATCGTAATTTTTGCCATAAATAAATGGTAATAATCACCACAGATGTGGTAAAAATTACTATACATGTATAGTAATTTTTACAAAAAGAAATGGTAAAATGTACCACATTATGTAGTAATTTCTACTACTGCTGCAGTATATTTTACCATTTTCTGTTGTAAAAATAATTACATTTTTAGTATTTTCTACTATGTCTGTAGTGATTATTACAATATTTATGGCAAAAATTACGATTTGGTCCGACTGTTCCAAAACTACCATTTTTTATAGTAATTTTTACTATGGATTTTTTTTCCGTGATAAATTCATGACTTTTCTTCTTTAAACTATCGTAAATGGTTGCAAGACCGTCTGATAACTCCATCTTGAGAATATTTTGACTAGTGATATTTTAACTGATTCAGATTTTGATTTTGGAACATTAGCACTAGAGAAATATTAAACATTTTTGAAAGCACAACCACAAACTACATGATTTTTTGTTCACTACTAACAAATTTGATAACGGTTTCCTTAACAATCAACTGCAAAAAACGTAAATTTTACCACTTCTAGTGGTAAATAAGGATTTATACCATTTAATGTGGTATAATATAACTAGTTTAATGGTACAAATAACCTCAAGGAATGGTATTTTTTACAATCTTTGATAGTAAATGAAGATATGTTGAAGAATTACAAATTTCTGTAGTAATATTTACCACATTCATAGAAAAATTTACCATCCGAGTGGTAATATGTACTTCATTTTCATTAGAATTTACCACATTCATAGCATTTTTAACTGCTGAATATGGTATATTCTACTGAGTAGTACTTTTTACTATGAAAAATGGTAAAAAATACATTTTTTAATTGCAATATCAGATAATTACCATGAAATATGCTAAAAAGTACCATAATTGTGCTAAAAATTACCACATTTGTGGTAAAATTTACCATTTAAATGGCAAAAAATACGATTCCTTTTTCCCCGTGATAATGTTTTTTGAATACCCCCTCACATCAATTAACAATTCCATAAATTGATATTTTTTTCAAATTAGTGAGGTCGAATCAATTTTTTGAATGCCTCCTCTCATTAACTGAAAATTCGTTCTGAGAGGGTAGGATTAACTTAACTTCTCGGAGAGTAGTTAAGTTGTGACTGTGAAATCCCTTACCTCTGCATTCGTTCTCATATATTAATTGATCTATGATCTCTTCACTGGATTACGGGACCAGGACCCACGGCTAGTTCAGTGGTAAACACTTGACACTATCCCATCAGGGAATAATTTAACACTCAAAAGCACTTGCAATCGATTTATTCAACATGCACTTTCACATGGTATTTCTAACGTATTGACATATACTCGCGACACACATTACATGTTCAACGGAAGTTTACAGACTGAGAAAGAGCATTAGTTGCCCTTCTCGTAGGTCGGAGCTTTCAGGCGGCCAGCTCAGTGTAACCACCTGAGAGGCCTGGGCATTCCCACCGTGACAGTTCAATTGTATTCAATTTGAACTCTAGGTCAAATCATTGTTTTTATATACTTACCCTCCCATTAATTAATTGACCTGTAAACATTTCAAATTTTTTCAACTATAGTCAGTACAACGAAAGAAGGCACTTTTCCCCTATTTCACTCGTAACGCGGAAACCAACTACCCGCGTTGATTTCAAATTTTGTCCAATCACAACTCAACGTTTTTAAATTTTGCGGTGGGAGAACGTAGGGGAAAATTGCCTTCTTTCGTTGTACCGACTATAACACAGGTCAAATAAATTTTTTTTCAAAGAATTGATAAAATAATGGTGAAATTGATACATTTTAAATAATATTTCATTTCAAACTATCTCCACCAACACATACATGAAAACATATTATTCACAATCACACTTTTTGCTTATTGTAAAATGAACGTTTTTCGTCGTTTCTGAAGAATCGATTAAGAATTACTGCTCTAGAAAATATCATAAAATTGTTGCTGTTTGCCGGGTTTTGAATAACCGATCAAAATCGACCATTTTAAAATAATGGAAAATGGTTTTGTTTCATCTTTTTGAAGAAACGCGAAGAAATGACCAGAATCGACCTCATTAGATTTGTTGATAAATACTCGTTTTTCATCATTTTTAAAGAAAACCCCATTTTTGTATGTAGGATAGTCGTTTTTTGTCGTTTTCAAAGAGTTGAATGGGCAGTATGAATTATATCTGTCGATTTATCATACACATCTGAGACTTTAACGATGAACTCTTCTACGATGCAAGACGGCTCAGTATTTTTTTTTTCAATGCTGCAGCTTTTTTATTGTCCTTATCGTTGAAGAACTTTTCAGTTTTCATACGCCTTCTTGATTTCCAAGTAAGGAACCTGAATAATGCTCTCTAGCAGTAGCAGTAGCAGCCTCACTCATTGAGTTATTTGATTTACATAGAAACATCACCTGACAAATTCTCTGTAATATGATGTTCAGAGGATTCGAGCAGATTTTTCACGACATTGTTGGCAATTTTTAAGGAATCTTTGTTTCTAATCAACTTAGAAATATTTTTTAAGTTTTTCAAACCGAGTCTTCTGCAGTTCTTCAGGGTTGCCTTTTAAATAATAGATGATAGGAAGGAATATTCCGAAGTGGATTTTGTTTTCACCTTGTAGTATATCTGGTGCAGCTGCACAGGGCTCCATAATCTTGAACGGTTCAAATTTATTATTAGGCAAAGTACTTACCTACCAATGAAATAAAAGTAAAACTGAGTGAGATCGCCGATGAAAATAATTATCCAATACTTACTAGTTTTGTAATTTTCTCAATATTTTTCTTGACTGCCATTTGTACTATATATTTGAATCAGTCAAAATTGACTAATGAAATAGACAAAATTGAGTCACTGTGGAAATTAGTGAAAAATTTACTGATTCAATTTGTGAATTTTCATTTTTAAATTTGTATTTTTCTCCTTAACTACTGAAATGAATCAGTAAGAATCCTAATTTACTGATTGAATCAGTTATCAATTACGGATTCAATTAGTAAATTGAAATGTTTACTAATTTAAATTACTGATTCATTTCAGTAAATAAGAAAAAAATTACTGATTCAAAAATGAAAATTCACTGATTGAATATGCAATTTTTCACTAATTGGCAGTCAAATTTTACGGATCAAAAGTGGAATCAGTGGAATTTCACTGTCAATCAGTGACTCAACTCTGTCTGTTTCAATTAGTCAATCTTCAGTTTTTGACTGATTCAAATTCAGAAAGTAATGTCATTGGGGACTGGCAAATGCTTTTTTAAATGAGGAAAGAAGAACAACAGAACATACTACAAGTAGAGTACCATGAAAATATGAAATGAATTATGTATTAAAGTGAAGTCATCAATTCGTTATTACTTTCTTGATGAAGTTGGCAGTTTTGGTTGCTTTGTTTTGAGCCTTCCAAACTGCTTTGCGTAATTGGAATTCTCGCTCTTTTTTGGTTACCTACATATGTAAACACATAGTGTTTTTTGAAGTTTGTACTCGTATGTTTTATTGATTTTCAGGATTCTTTTGCAAGTGGTGTCGAAATTCTCTGTATCAGTTTGCATTAACAGATTTAAAGTATGACTAGCGCAGCGGTTATTTGATGGCAATTGAATTGCATTTTCATCTTGTTCTAAAAGCAGATACCCCTTGATGTGGTTATAAAATTATCTCGGTTTTCTTCTTCTGCATCAATGTTTATATGTACCCACAGTTAGGTTACATGACTTACAATTTTTTCTACTTTACAATTGCTGTTAAGAATGTACCAGATTTTTTGGGCGATATTTCCATTTTGAAATAAACTTCATCGGATTTTATCATATTTATTTTTTGATACCTTTTAGCAAATGCGGAGGATCATAAATGGGAATTATCTCTTTTCCATCGACATAGAATCCCTGAGATCAAAATTCTTCTTCTTTCCTCAATAGTGTAGGCGAATAAGGAAATGAAGAAAAACGTTTTTAGCTAATCAAGATTTTATCGCCAAAAACTTTCGAGGGTGGTCCCCTGACTAACCTCTAAAAAGTCCGCACCGCCTAGACCCCGTGCTAATGGAGGCTCCACCCCCTCAAAAATGGGGTTTCCCGAATAACTTCTCAGGATTTGGTTTTACGGAAAAAGTAGCTCGGTACTTTTTTGTTCTACACTCAATTTCCAACATTTTTTGTATGAAAATTTCTTTCCTACGGCCAATAGCAGAGGAGATAGAGTCCTAAAAAGTGGGGTTTTGGAAAATATGATATCATTTGAAAACGAGATAATATGTATAAAATCGTACTAAACTGTATGTTTTGGGCATGAAAATAGTAGTATTATGTAAATTGATGGTATTAATACAACTTGACCCACCTTCCCCTCCCTATGTGCCTACCCCACCTTACCCACTTGTTAATTTAGCACTAGTAATATTACTGAGGGGTGGGGAGGGGTGGACACATAGTAGGGGGAAAGATGATCAAAAAGCATTTTTACCCTCTTACCCCTCCCATGTGTCCACCCCTCACTCAGTCATATTACTAGTGCTAAATAAAAACAGATGGGTAAAGTGGGGTAGGCACATAGGGAGGGGAAGGTGGGTCAAGTTGTATTAATACCATCAATTTACATAATACTACTATTTTCATGCCCAAAACATACAGTTTAGTACGATTTTATACATATTATCGCGTTTTCAAATGATATCATACTTTCCAAAACCCCCCTTTTTTAGGACTCTCTATCTTCTCTGCTATTGGCTGTAAGAAAGAAATTTTCATATAAAAAATGTTGGAAATTGAGCGTAGAACAAAAAAATACTGAACTACTTTTGCCGTAAAACCAAATCCTGAGAAGTTATTTGGGAATAACCATTTTTGAAGGGGTGGAGCCTCCATAAAAAATTTAGCACAGGGTCTAAGGGGTGCGGACTTTTTAGAGGTTAGTCAGGGGACCACCCTTGGCAGTTTTTGGCGATAAAATCTTGGCTAGCTAGAAATGTTTTTTTTTTCTCAAAAATAGCACTAATTCGCCTACACTACAAGGAGTCTGCCGCTTGCCTTTTCTTTAAGCTCTTGAATGGCTCGCACATTTATAGAGGACTGATCACAGACTGTTGCCACAGGGTTCAAACCAATACCTTGAGCAAATCAAATATTTTCTGAATTTTTTTTTCATTTTAATTGCCTCTATGCAACTTTCAATGAAATAATACGATATCGGCTGTTTCCATTTTTTGATGATCCTCGTACATAAAAGTCATGGCATGGTCAGCGAATTTTGGTAGTCGTCTGTCTTCTCCGAGATCAACAAATCCAAGAATTTTATCTCTCCTTTTATCGAATTGAAGATTTGGTTTAATGCTAACATCAAAGATTACGGTACATATTTTATGATATGTCTTCATTTTCTGAACACTCTTTTCCAAAACTTGCTGTATATTTCGGTTCAATCCAGTCTCAAATGGTACTTGACTCGAGGTTTTTAGCAACTTTTTTTGCAAGGTAATGCAAATGTATGTTGCAACATACAATATAATCTTCGTCCATGCTTGTACATATTTAAAGCGTAAATTTTATCTTCCAAGGAATATCATCTTTCTTTTTTTTTCTTGATTGACACTTTAGTTAAGACATGAAGAAATTTTTTGTATGTACTTTGTAGTCAGGTCTCAATTGTACATCCGCGCGGGATACCTGTTAAAATTGATTTTATGATTGATTCTTATTCTAGACACTAAAACAAAACATTTTTTGCTCGGATGCCTATTTTTCCTCTCCCCCTTTTCACAGGGTCCACCCCCAACATTTCAAACGTGTGTACCGTCTGATCAATAGGTCGTAATGAAAAAAATGTTCAAACAAAAGTTATTCCGCAACACCTAATGTACATTTTCATCCCTCATCAAAATCCATTTTGGAGCAACTCCTGTCCGCCAAATTTGGAAATGAAAAGTTTTTAAAGAAAACTTCAAAATCACGTTTTCTTCATTTTGAACGAAAAGTTTCGGAGATACGGGAAAATTTGTAACCACCAAAAGTATTCTGAATTAAATTTACTTTCCGATGAATTGTTTCACGGTCATTTCCCTCAACTTTTCCTGACAGAGTGGACCTTTCCCCTCCCCCTTATTTCAAAAGTTGGACCCTTGAAAAAAAACTTGGTGTACAATTTCACTTGGTATCAGAATTCATCTTGGCGAAAATTTTTTTGGCGGGTCCAACTTTTAAAATAAGGGGGAGGGGAAAGGTCCACTCTGTCTGGAAAAGTTGAGGAAAATGGTCGTGATACAATTCATCGGAAAGGAAATTTAATTCAGAATACTTTTGGTGTTTACAAATTTTCCCGTATCTCCGAAACTTTTTGTTCAAAATGAAGAAAACGTGATTTTGAAGTTTTCTTAAAAAAACTTTTCATTCCCAAATTTGGGCGGCAGGAGTTGCTCCAAAATGAATTTTGATAAGGAATGAAAATATACATTAAGTGTCGAGGAACAACTTTTGTTTGAACATTTTTTCATTACGACCCATTGATCAGACGATACACACGTTTGAAATGTTGAGGGTGGACCCTGTAAAAACGGGGGAGAGGGAAAATATTCATCCAAGCGAAATTTTTTTGTTTTAGTGTCTAGAATAAGAATCAATCATAAAATCAATTTTAACAGGAATCCCGCGCAGAAGCCTTTTTTGTGCAATTGAGACCTGACTATTGGTTTATTTTGGCGTTTTCAATCTGAGAAGACAAAGTCCTGCTTTGCCTTATTCTCTGAACTCGGTTCAAATGTATTTTCACAGATTCGTTTTTCTTCACTGATCTCGCGCCAACTCGTTTAACAACTTTTGCAATAAGTATTATACATGGCAAGTGTTGTAGGCGGAAGCTGCATTTGTCTTGTAGCTTCGACAGCAGATAGCAAAGACATTTTCTTGCAGAGATCTGAAATATATATTCAAATTTACGATCGGATACGAGATAAGACTCTCACCGATAAACGAATACAAATATCCTATGCCTAATGCATAGGAGTCGAACTACAACAAGTAGGTACCTAGTCAAATACGTCACGTTGATAATTAAATTGCAAACTGGCAACGGCCATAATGCATTTAAAATCAGATGTTTATTTAAAATTAGGTCGTTTGGGCATTATCCAATAAATATGCGTTTTCTGGATCATAGAACTCTATTATAACAATATTTTTAAATAAAAATTTGCGATTCTATACATAATTAATAAAAACAGGTACCACTCCCTTATCTCCAATGAAAAAAATATTGTCATAATCGAGTTCTACGACCCAGAAAACGTATATTTTGATGTATCACACGTCCATATGCAGAGTGTCTAACAACTCCTGTTCGTCCTGTTTGTACTGTTTTGGGCTGAGTGGTCCTGTTTGTCCTGTTTTTGTACTGGTTTGGGGCTTTTTCAGTGAAAAGCCCTGTTTTGTAACAATTTTGAAATTCCACCCGCCAAAATAGAAAAAAAAATTCAATAAATGATCGTAATTGAGAAAAAATTTTAAAAAATTAAAAAATAGCTAATTTTTTTGGAACTTTTTTTTTAGTATTACTATCTAATGTTCGTTCTTGTTTTTTATATACAGGATAAGATTTGTTTTTATTCTATCTTACTTGTCCTTGAATTTTTAAAATAAATTTTTTGCTCATTTCTAACAATTATTGAAAAAATTCGTTTCAATTTTTTTTTTGCCAGAATAGGATTTTTTTTGGGGGGAGGGGGGGGGGGGGTACAAAATCGATCAGAACCGATTTTTTAAAGGTCCTGTTGAAGGTCCTGTTTGTCCTGTTTTGGGGTTTTGAAATTTTGTTAGACACCCTGATATGCTTGAATTTGTTGATATACTCCCCAACGCTCCACCCCCTAGGTATGAAAAGTTTGCGAAATTTTGAAGTTGAAAAGTCATCCCTATTCCCGTGTAATGCTAAGGAACCATTTATAAACCCATTTCAACTCAATTATGCGACTTTTATTCGAATTTTACCAAAAATTTGTGAATTTTTCGAAATCCCCCTCCCCCACCCCGTCTGCCAAATCTTTGGCAGCATTTAGGAGTCGGCAGACCTACAGATTCGGATTCAACGCAAAAAATTCTGTAATTTAACACCGGAGTCGAACTGACTCTAAATTGACTCTGGAGTCGAACCGGAGTCAGGGAGTCAAGGTCAAAGATTGACTCCGGAGTCAGGTATCAGGTTAACTCCGGAGTTAAGCAGGAGTCAGAAGTCAACTTTCTCCCTTGACTTCGGGAGTTAGGTGGAGTCAGAAGTCAACTTTTTGGCTGATTAATTCTATTCTCTACTCCAAAGTCGGAGTCAAACTGACTCCAAATTGACTCCGACTCCGGCTTGATTCCGGAGTCAGGAGTCACGGTCAAAGATAGAACCGTCCATTCGGCGTAATAAAAGCGAGAAAATTAAAAAGGTCCTTACTCCAGGTATTGAAGTTAGACGAACCCATCAAGACATTGCAATTCATAATTTCGCCGATACTCATGATTAGGGAACGGATTTTTATGAAACTGCATGTTTTTTTAAGTCAAAGATGATGGGGTATATTATCGAAATGTTTGCGAATCGAAAAAATTCCTGTAAATTGAGCCCAATTTGATACGGCATATTTTGCATATTTTGAACTTAAATGCATATATTTGCATATTTTAGACCTTGAAAGAGCATATTTCGTCATATTTCGGCTATTTTTCACTGTTTTCTTGCATATTTCGCAATATTCAAAAATTCCATTTCACAATTTCGTTTTTTTAGCAATTTTTCAGTAGAAAAATGACAATCCTGTAAAAAAAAACTGAATTTTTTTTAAAAAAAATTTCCTCCGTGAATTGTGGCATTTATTCTATTGCAAATGTTTTAAAGTTCACATTTTACTCGCACCTAATTATCGGGTGTAATTCTGTTTAATTCGTAATTTTGTTATAATTTTTTTGAAAAATAATTTGATTCAAGTGTTTTTGACCAAATTAAACGATTTTTGATGATTTTAAGTGTGACTAATGTTACCATGTAGTTAAGCTCGAGAAATCCTTTCCAGGGATACCCATCTCGATGTTGCATATTTTGCATATTTCGAGATTTTAAGGGCATATATTTGCATATTTTGAACCTCATAAATGCATATTATATGGTCATATTTCAACTTTTTTAGGGCATAAAATTCCGTTCCCTACTCATGATTACTTTACCTTTCAACAACACAAAAACCGTATTATTATTAACGACTTGATTACTTGTAGAGGAAACCTCCGGGTTGATACTTCACTTGGAATGTTACATACTTATGTCGCGTGGCGGGAGAAACCTTCAGATTTACCATTCTCAACCCGGAGGTTTCCTCCGCCACGCGACACAAGATCAACCCGGAGGTTTCCTCTGCCACGTGACACACGTATGTCTTCTACATATAGTCGAATACCAGTAAAGTTTTCATTTCTGTACCTGATATTCCTTATCTTTTGTGAAACATCAAAAGTACAAGTGCAATATTTCAACGCTTTCTTGTGGTATTCGGTGTTGTCGAATGTGACAAATATCCTCCATTTTTAGTCATCCCAAACTATCGCGATCTTCCTCAAGATGCAAACTCCTGCTTCTATACTTATTGCAAAGTTGAACCAATAAACCATCGTCGAATTGGGAATTGAGCCGAGTATTTTGCGTGATAGATGAATGTATCGAGTAGTTTCTTATAATAGCACGGTATCCTCTCTGGGGACAGCGAAACTGCGCTCATTTATTTAAGCTTTACCTATCTTATGCCCTGTTGGTTGTTTCGTGATTTAATTAGACGAACTATAAACTTAGAGCATGTCCTTTGCGGCTTCTTGCAACTTTTCCCCTTCTGTTACCTTCTCAAAGTGTGATTGAGTTTGTATCTTGGATTTTGCGATCAGCCGGATGTTCCATCTAGTTTCGAATTTTTTGTCCTGTTTCCACGAAAAAAACTTACATTTTTGCGAGTCTCGAAGTAGGTGGAATTTGAGAGGTACCCTGTGAACGATTTTTGGGATTAAGAATTTCAAATGATTACTTACTAATTTTATTAATTTTCTCATTGTATTTTCCTAGTTGTATAATATACTATTATCTATGTAGCTAGATCCTAGATCTTGGGACTTCTGATATCTTGATTTGAATTTTTCAGAAGTGGAGGGGCGGGGCCTTGCTGAAAATATTACAAAAATTCTGAAAAATTCATGCAAAAGTTCTGCTTTTCAATTTCCAAATTTTATTAAACAAATTGAAAAATTAACTTTGAGACTTTAAGTGAAATGGTGTCCATTAGCATAACAAAGGGTAGTTCAACTTCTTAAACAGAAGTATGTCGAATCCACATACCCATCTTCAAGTCGTTGAAATACACGTATAGTGCAACAAATGAAACCTCCCACTCCTCCTAAGAAAAAATTGACTCCGCAAAAAACTTTATTTCAGAAAATTTACTCTATTTAATTTCTGGGATGAAAAAAGTTATGGAGAAGAAAAAATTCCAGCGGGTAGAAAATACTTATGATATCAAACCACAACCAAAATACCGCAATTAATTTTTGAAAAATTTTCGTTGAGATACTTTTCTGTGCGTTTAGTTTTCTCAAAGATATGGATTTTAAAAAAAATGGTTATTAAATTTGTTTTAGAGACAGATTCAATCAGCACAGTTTTCTTCTGAAGTCCACCTCATTTCTCCCTTGGTGCTTCGATAAGTATATGAAAATATTTCTTATTGAATTGTTTAATTTTGTCTCGTTCTCTGGAACACCTCATAATAGACTTTTTCCAGAAAATTAAGTCTGATATTTTGTGGTATTGTGATTTTATATCGTAAGTATTTTCTACATTTTGGAAATTATTTTCCCCTCCATAGCAATTTTTGCCATCTTGGAAAGTGGAAAAGGAAAATTTTCAATTCATTCACTTCCGATGTGAACTTTCTGCAATGTCGAAATTTTTTTGAGACGGGGAAGAAATTCGATTTTGGCACTTCATGCATTTCAACGACTACAAATGTTTAGATTTCATTCGGCAGTTTTCCTATGAGCACCAGAGGGTTGAAAATAATTTCGAATTTGAAAGCATTTAAATTTCTAAACGATAAATTGGACGTAAACAAAATTACAAAATAGAAAATCCAATTTTATATTCGACCGCTTTTTAAGCAATTGAAGCTTTCATTTATTTAAACAGGGTGTCTATTCTCTGAAAAATCGGGGAAAGTTAGGGAATTTTGGTGGTCTGGAAAAGCCAAGGAAAAGTGGAAGAATTTTGGAATTTTCTCTGGAATTTTTCGAAAATCCCAAAAAAAGGATAAATAATTTAGAAAAGTGTTTCTTTGCCTATTTTATTTACATTTTTCAAAAAATTTCGCCCTTGCTCCGTTCGGGCCAAATTATTACATCTTTTATCTGATTTTTTTATTCATAATTTTTTGTTGATCACTATGTACAATAAAATTGGTATTCAAAATGCATGTCTTTGTTCATTAAATTACGAATTATTCTAAAAAAAATTTTCCTTCGCTGCGCTTGGGATAATTTACACTCTTTCTTTCTATAGAATTTATTTAAAATCTTAAGTTTTTTGGAAACTTACCTTTTAATGAGCTATGAGATGCCTCGATCACGCGATGTTGAAAAAAAAGGGGAGGGAATGGAATAGAATTTGAATTTATTGACCATGTTTTAGAAAACATGAATGAGGGAAAAATCGTGAATTTTTATCTTTTGAAGATCTTTTTTCACAAAAATTTTCCCCCTTGCTTCGCTTGGGCTCAACACGATTTATATGTTTCTATAAAATGATTTATATTTAGCCTTCTCATTGACCTTTTTGTTTATTGGTTCAAACCATGAAATATCGCAGGTGATTGTGTGAATTTATAAATTTGAGGCACGTTTCTCATATTTTGAAGGGGGGGGGGGGGGATGTGAAGAAATTTTTGAATTTTCAGCCCGGAAAATCCGAATTTTCATTCGCTTTATTTATTAAACACCCTGGCATAATTTATTTCATTTTCAAAACTTAATTTTGCTTTGGAATACTTACAAGGGAGCTACCCGAAGTCGGACACGCGAAATGAAAAATTTTTTTCACAGGCTTGTAGAGTATCACCAAATATTTCCACAACCAAAATTTCAGCCCCTAAAGTTGAAATGGGGGGGGAGCTATGAGAATTTGAATTTCAAGAAATCGCGTAATACACCGAAAAATTACAAAAATCTGAATAACTCGCGTTCTTATGACGTTTAGAAGATGGATTTTATACCACGAACTGTCCTCGGTATAGGCCATCTGAAGACGGGATAGTCGCCTAGGTTCGCGTGTAACATCAGGGGGTGGGGGGGATTTTCACTCATACATTGGTCGTTATTACAATTTTTCTACATCACGCATAAAAGGTATGAGTGAAAATCTCCCCTCCCTGATGTTAAACTCGAATCTAGGTGACTATCCCATCATCAGATGGCCTTCCTGGTATAAAATCCATCTCCTAAACGCCAAAAGAATGCGAGTTACATATTTAGATTTTTGTAATTTTTCGGTGTATTAGGCGATTTTTCGAAATTCAAATCCCCATAGCTCCCCCCTATATCAACTTTAGGGGCTGAAATTTTGGTTGTGGAAGTATTTGGTGATGCTTTACAAGCCTGTGGAAAAATTTTTTCATTCCGCGTGTCCGACTTCGGGTAGCTCCCTTGTTAGTTTTTCCTTTTTATTTTAAATTTTTTTGTAGGTAATGAATTCGAATTTTCAAATTTTTGTGGTGAAGGAGGTTAGATGGGTTCAAAAATTTTCAGAATTGAATTTGAATCTTTTTTTTGGCTCGAAAAGGAGCATCTAAAGATCTCGTAAAAAGTATCTAGTGATTTTGAAAAAAAAATCGTTAGACCCATGCATTTTGTAGCATTCTTATGCAAAATTCGGAATGTAAGTACATCACATGAAAAATTACCCCCCCCCCCCCTCACCCGCTCACGAATATCATATTTAAAAGGTCTGGAAAAATTCGAAAAATAAGTCTGGAAACCCTGGAAAAGTCAGGGAAAATGATTTCTGAAATAGAGTGGACTCTTGTTAAAGCCTGAAAATTGATTTTCTAAAGTGTCTAATAAAATTTTAATTATGATTTTTTCTGAATTTTCTCGAGACATTGAGCCAGATATTTTCACCCCTCCCCCCCTTCGCCAACGATCAATTGTATTTCGCGTGTACACAAGAAATAGGTACCCTGAAACATCAACAACATTCCTTTAATTGGAGAAAAAGTAAAGTTTTTTTTCCATCGCGTACATAATTTCCATATCCTTGGCGTCAAACTTGAAGCATTATGCTCAAAGGCTACAAATTGAACCAAAAGGGTTCGATTTTGCTCAGTCATAACTGAATTAGAAATTTTCCATTTTTCTCAAGACTTGGAATGGTTTGGAAAATCGAAAAAATTATTTTCATCGGCCAAAAATTGCGAAATTATGAAAATTCCCGAACCAGACCTTCTACTAGATTAAGATTCTACAAAAATCTCATTTCCAAAAAAAAATTGGGCTCGCTTTTTCAGAAAAACACCCCCATCGTAAATACTCCTTTCGGTATGATATGTCCATTACATCTATTCTCACACTGACTGGAGGGAAAATCCCAACGCTGGATATCTAATTTCACTAAATAAATACAAACCGGAAAGAAAGAATTTACGATTTCGGTTCTGACCTCATCCCTTCGGCCGTTGTGTTGGGTTCTCGTTAAACTCCACGTCGGACGTATGTGTAACTCGAAGCTTGTTTGACTCGTCTATTCGGACGAATCGATCCTTAGGTAATTTAATTTAAAAGTTGAATACCCCGCGTATAAGAAATATTTACCCGGAGAAAATCAACCGAGAAAAGGAATATTCTCGAATGGTGCGTGAAAACGAACATCAACGTCGGCTGTTTTTTTTTCCTCCTTCGCTTTTTCCAGACTCCTATCCTTTCTGTGGCATGGTTTTTTTTTTCATACCTTCGATGCAATACAGCGTTGGCGGTTTATGGGTAGATTCTGTTTAATAAATTCGCGCTAATTTGACGAGGGGAACCAATTTACATCGATGTTCGGTAAAATTAATTGACTCGAATACGTCGTCTTTTCCAGCTAACCCCATAATGGGAGCTTTTTCTCACGTCGAAGTATTTTCGCTAATTTTACATCTCCCTGCGCTCTTTTCGTAAACAGATTCTCGGTCCAGGGGAAAGACGAAGTAGATTATAGATAAAAGGAATATCATGAATTTTCAATACGTTTTAACAATATGACGGAACGGCGGTGTGATCAAGTTAGCATCTCATCAAGCTGTGTAGTTTCCTTTCATTTAACAACTTATACACGATGGTGAAAATTTCGAGCATTGTGCGATGGTGCGGCGCCGGGGTCGGGTCGCGATGCGATAGAATTTCATTTCTATTTGCGGTACGAGACGAGGGCGTAACCCGCAATTCCTTTAGTAATTTTAGCGGTTTCCGAAAACACGTTGCAATATCGAAAACGTTCGTAGTGTTCGCTGTCAATAGAAAACCGCTGAATTGTACTAAAACCATAATTTCCGCGATCAAATTGTCATTGCGAGTTGTACACTTTTAAATTATTCATAAACATGACGCTCGTTCGGCGTATAACCCGCGGGCCACGATACTCGAGTATATCTTTTAAATGAATAATTTTAACCAATTTTACGCTCGGATTGGTTTTTATCGTTTAAACAGCTCGAAATTGGGAGGCGAAGGGATTTTGTCGGATAGTCGCGTATGTGTTAATAAGGTATGGCAATATGGAGCTGGATGGGATGTGGTAGGGGGCAGAACGTGCTGCGAATTGCGAACAGGATTGTGATAGGTGGTATTAATTGTATGAGAGAGTTTTACTGTGCAGGAGATAAGTTTTGAATTTGGTGGTAGGTATGTGAATTTTGAATTGTACGAATGTGAAGGGGGGGGGGGTGAATGTGGGATTCTTTTTTGAAAGAAGTGATTGTAGAATTGAAAAGTATTTGCTTTACTCCATGGGCAGGCATGCCACGGAGTCACCTTTTTTAGTGGCTTGTCCCCTATTTTCAGGGTTGGTCACTAAAAGTCCCTTTTTTGGCCAAAAGTCACTATTAGTCCCTATTTCACTCTAAAGTCACTTTTTTGATTCAAACGGCCTTCCGCTGTTACATAAAATTAAAAACAATACTAGCTTATTTTTTAGATGCAGAATATTACGATTTTTTTCAGTAAAAACTTATTTTAGACGTAAGTTATAATAATTATAAAATGTAACTTATTATTATAAAAAAAGTTTATTATTTTTTTCAGTTATTTGAAGCATATTTTCAAACTCGTAGCTTCAAGTAAGGATTTATTAAGGGTAAAATGCCCTAATAGTACAGTCGCATTATGTACAAAAAGGAGTTCCGCTCGATCGGAATGTTAAAAGCAATTTGATGATTGATCCTTAATCTAGACTGTATAATGAACAAATTTAGCTTGGGTGCCATTTTTTTAACCCCCTCCCCTCCCGAGGATCCACCCCCTATTCTTAAAATCGTTCTAACTCCGAATGATTTCATCCGATTTCGATTTTTTTCAACTCTAATGATAGTTGAAAGGGTTCTGCACATTTTTTGTTATTACAAAAATTTCGAAAAACCCATAACCGGATTGTCAAATTTCCAAAAACAGTCATAAATTATGTTCAAATTTTCATTTTTTGCCATTTTCATCAAAAATAAACGAAATACAATGAAACTTGTTATAATAAAAGTTGTTTAGAATGGTAAAATGAGTGAGTATATATAAGGTGTTTTTTCAAAAACTGCTCCCCTCCCCTCAGGGTCCACCCCCTTTTCAAAAATCCTTGTAACTCTGGCACATCTTATCTGATTCCAATTCTTCAAATTCCAAATTGTGGCCGAAAGGGGTTCGCGCATTTTTTGTTATTATTAAAATTTCGAAAACTGATCTTCCGAGTTGTCAACTTTCAAATAACGGTCAAAAACGTTTTTCGCAATTTTCATTATAGGTGGGGGGGGGGGGGGTGTGTGGTGGGTTGGGAGATGATGAAATCGATTTTTTAGAGAGTGCACAGAGAATCCGTCATGTATAGCTGAATGTGAAATTTCAATTTCAGTCAGCCTTTATCGTCCAAAAAAATTGGAGATTCTTGAAAATAAATTATTTCAAATGATTTCTCGACAAAAGTACTTCCTAAAAAAATTACGACTGACGAGAAATTTTTTTCGTTTCAAGAGCTGACAAATACAGGCAACAAATGTGCACAACCCCCTGTAAGGGGACGCGACTCCGACGACGACGACGACGATTTACCTTTAGGTCAAATTCTACTCAAATCTGAGCATTTATTTTTTGATTTCTGGGAACAATAGAAGAAGTTTGAATTTCAACTTCACTGAGTACCTAGCTACCTGTACCTACTACCTACAGTACTGCCCAAAAACGAAGTTTTCTCGGAACCTAAGCACTTATCATTGGGATGCAGTAAAACAAAATGGGTATGGGAAAAGTGATGAAAATGTGTTCTGTAGCCTTGAGAAAACTCACCTTTTTTCCAAATTGAAATTTCCTCGTTTAAAAGTTTGTGCCCTGAAAAGTTTTTTTTTCATTTTTTGTACCATTTTTTTCAATACTACCTTGTCGATTTTCTATTTCTTCATTTTATTATGTTCTGAAAAGCTTTTTTTGTCATTTAACCGATGGATTTTTGGACGTTTCAATTTCTCACGCTTTTGCGTTGAATTGATTTACTGTACTGATTTTGAATGGGTCGACGAAATTTTTGGGATAAAGTTGGAATTTCCCTAAAGCTTTCCATTCAATTACAAAGAAAAGATGTGTACTGTATAGATTCCAAGAACGTGGAAACTTCATTTTTGGGAAGTGCCTGATTTTACTGTAGTAGATAGTAGGGTTGAAATTTGAACTTTTTTTTATCGTTACCAAAAATAAAAAAATAAATGCTCAGAGTTGGGTAGAATTATGATCCATAGGTAAATAAATATTACAAAAAAAAATCTCGTCGGTCGTAATTTTTTTAGGAAGTATTTTTGTCGAGAAATCATTTGAAATATTTATTTTCTAGAATCTCCAATTTTTTGGGCGATAAAGGCTGACTGAAATTGAGATTTCACATTCAGCTATACATGACGGATTCTCTGTGCACTCTCTAAAAAATCGATTTCATCATCTCCCAACCCACCCCCCCCCCCCACCTATAATGAAAATTGCGAAAAACGTTTTTGACCGTTATTTGAAAGTTGACAACTCGGAAGATCAGTTTTCGAAATTTTAATAATAACAAAAAATGCGCGAACCCCTTTCGGCCACAATTTGGAATTTGAAGAATTGGAATCAGATAAGATGTGCCAGAGTTACAAGGATTTTTGAAAAGGGGGTGGACCCTGAGGGGAGGGGAGCAGTTTTTGAAAAAACACCTTATATATACTCACTCATTTTACCATTCTAAACAACTTTTATTATAACAAGTTTCATTGTATTTCGTTTATTTTTGATGAAAATGGCAAAAAATGAAAATTTGAACATAATTTATGACTGTTTTTGGAAATTTGACAATCCGGTTATGGGTTTTTCGAAATTTTTGTAATAACAAAAAATGTGCAGAACCCTTTTAACTATCATTAGAGTTGAAAAAAATCGAAATCGGATGAAATCATTCGGAGTTAGAACGATTTTAAGAATAGGGGGTGGATCCTCGGAAGGGGAGGGGGTTAAAAAAAATGGCACCTTAGCTAAATTTGTTCATTATACAGTCTAGATTAGGGATCAATCATCAGATTGCTTTTAACATTCCGATCGAGCGGAATTCACTATGCGACTGTACTATAATCTCGACCGCTTCCTAATTTCGACCACCGGCCGATTTCGGCCGCTATAGACCGGGGAAAAAATTTTTCATGCTCCTTTTTCACATGAACAATTTGAGACCAAAATGACAACCCTATAGGCAAAAGTAGCGGAGAAATATTGAAAAAACGAAATCGCATAGTAGTACAGTTATTTTAGGTTTTGACCCCAAAAAATTAGCAAAAAGGGGAAGTTTCGTAGTAGGGTACGTATTTTAAGATTCCCGAACTTCCCTAAAATTGGTGCATAATTTAGTCCCCCCTTTGGGGAGTAAGGGGGTTCAAATTTTGGTTTTTCGCCTATAACTTTCGAAATTACGCGCTAATGAAAAAATAGTTGAAACAAAAGTTGTAGAACATTAAAAAACGAACAATTTTGTCATTCACCATTTTCTCCCAGGATGTCATGGGGAGGAGCTAGGGCCTTCAGAAAAAAATCAATGTTGAAAATTTCCCATTACCTCAAATAATTACCAATAATCGGGTTAATCGACTTTTAGGAGCGGTTTTTTTTGCATATTACACCCTATTACTAAGTAGAACAAGAAAAATGTACAACCGACTGAACCGACCCCTCATCTCAAAGTAAGGCCCTACTGAGCTTATATACGAAACTTCTCCTTCCTGCTAATTTTTTGGGGGTTAGGGCCATATTTTAGCTAAAATGACTGGTACTACAGATGAAAAAAATTTTATACGTATTCTTTGATCTGATATTGTGAATAATATTTTGTAATAAATTCTACAATATAATTGTGAGTGAGTTGTCATGGTGCATGGTGTCAGATTCTCAGGCTCATTGCGGACGAAATCGGCTAGTGGTCGAAATTAGGAACTCAAAATTTCGATAATCAATTTTTGAATTCCCTCAGAAAAAAAACACAAAAAATACAAAAAATGATCGTATCGGCTCAGAATTTTAGGGGGTGGTGGAGGAAGGATCAATGTATTTTTTAAGCCATTTCTGACGTTTCTACCTCAATAAGTCTTTGATTGGTGGAAGTTTGAAAAAAAGTGGTCGAAATATGGCACCCTTACCCTTGATAAAAAAATTTCAGAAAAAAAAGTATTTTCAGCACTATCGCAGAGAAAAATGCAGTTTTGAGTTATGAATTATTTTTTGGGGGGAGGGGGGTGTATTTATTTATGAAAAAAATTGAAAAATTGGTCACTTTTTGCCTCATAAAAAGTCACTAAGGTCACTATTTTTCCCCAAAATCTGCGTGGCATGCCTGCATGGGTGTGGATTTCTTAATCCCTCATTTTTATTAGTAGCTTGAGATGAAAAATTGGATAATGCCTCATGATGATTTATATGTGACCCCGGGCGAAGAAAGGATATTAGTGTCCAAGAACCGGGTTTTTTAACCAGAATTGGAGAAAGCACTTAATTTTCTATTCAAATTTTTTTTTGGACATTAGCCTCCTTTTTTTGTCCGGGGTCACATATTATGTGAAATCTCAAACTTCTTTACATAAAAAAGAAAAATTACTTGAAACTTTTCTTAATCAGAATATTTCAACTTGGATCATTTCTTTGAACTTGCAATTTCATAAAAATCATCGAAAAATTGCATCAAACTAACAAAAAATGTTGGGAAGTGAATTTTTTTCAAAAAAAAATCATAAAAGTTGTCTTACATATACAGAGTGTGGCAAAAATGAAAAAAATGTTTTCGTTGTAATCTAAATTTATCTCCCGCGGCTTGTAAAATGGGCCCAAGTCAGAAACAAAATCGCAATGGCTCATCCCCGTCAATTTGTCCAAAAGTTGTCGGGTGGGGGTCGTCGATTTCACACATATTGTTCTTCTGCATGTGGAAAGAAGTTGTTAGAAGAAGACGAACGGAGCAAACCGGCGATCCCAACGATTATTTGAGTCGGAATGGCGAGGGGTTGAAATAGTATATTATGCAACGAGGGAGATAAAGTGATTTTCGACGAATTTTGAGGTTTATTGCCCGAGCGAAGCGAGGGAAATAACTCAAAATCGTCGAAAATCATTTATCTCCCGAGTTGCATACGATATTTTTTATTGTAGAGGGAGTAAAAGGCGAGTTTAAGGGGGGTATGAAATCAGTTTTGGTGAAGAAATCCAAAATTGAGTTTTCTAGGGATTTGAATTCTCCATTTTATTCTTTTCAAAGTTATACATAATACTTTTTAAAAATCACTTTTCTTAAGGTTGAAAAATTACTTTTTTACGATCAAGATTTCCCTAGAATTTAGGGGAAATTTTGGTAAACTGAAAGTTATCCAATCAGATCTGATACAAACGAACAGCCACAAACTCAAAATTCTCAACCAGAATTAATTGATCAGCTTTGTTCTTCAAGTAAAATTTAAATAATAAATGATCATTCACACCTGGACCTCAGTAGTACAACTAAACTGAAGTTCATGTATGAAAAATAAAGTTCGAACTTTAAAGCTGTTTTTCTCAAAATGTACGTTTTCAATGTTCATGTACCTTTTTCTCAGGAACGACTGTATCGATCAACTTACTTTTTTTTTTGTTTTCTTCAGCAAGTTGTACTCTATAAATAGACGGGGGCTTTTTCATTTATCATGCATGGAACAGGCTGAGGAATTATTTGTATGCTAAAAAACACGGTATTTTAAGAGAGCTTTCTACGTGTAAGCATAATTTCGGAAGCATGAACTAAATTTTGAAATCCCCCCGTTAAAATGTAACTCAAAGTTGACTCTAGTTACCCTCCAAATTTCAGCCTTCCACCTCTTCTGGTAATCGAGAAAAAGGAACATAAAAATACACGTAAAAAACCTGATTTCATACCCCCCTTAAGCACTCGAGCGATTCGCGAGAGGGAGTAAAAGTAGACTTTTACTCCCTCTACGATGAAAATTACAATTGCCAAAAGCAGAAACAAAAATTGTTGAAAAAATGAAAATTTTTAAAATCAGTTACTGCATACTTTCAATGAGGTATTCAACCGTGTGCGAAATTTTCATCCACACCACTAATTTTCTCAGTAAACATAACACTGGAATAAAAAAAGTTGGAATTACTTCACGGAAAAGAAATAGTTGGAATTTTATGATGTTTTGTCTTTGTTTGAGGGTACTTTTTTTAAAATCCTCCCCCTCTTCTCCAAAAATCCAACAAGTACAAATTGTCCCGGAGATTTGAACATTTTTTTGAACTCCGGTGTTATTTTTAACGAGTATCCGAAAAAATCTCTGTTCTAAATTTTTAGTTTCGAATTTTGGTGAATTTTTCAAAATGCAGAAGTAAAACTCTTTTTCACAATCTCATTTCATTTAGCAGTGGGAGTCATCTTCAATATTTTCGAATTTCCACAGGAAATATGTAAATTAAAATAATTAGAACAGGAATGGGAAAAATCAAGGAATTGGTGATTCGAATCACGATCACGAATCACACTGGTTTCATAGCTATGGAAATTTCTTTTTCAGATTAAAATTGAGTGAAAAAAGAAACCACGAAATTTGCAAAAATTTGTGGGTTTCTGTTCACCATTTCTAGAACCACTTTGAATCATGTGCAAAGTGATTCGAATCATATATCACGAATCACGATATGCGTAAAAGATTCGAGGACAATTTACGATCACAATTCGAATCCAAAAAAAAAAATATTCGAATCATTATGCCCATTCATGATTGGAGGAATTTGCGAACTCGATTTTCAGCTGGCAGTATTAATTCTCTCGTCTTCTATTGAAATTCGATAATGCTAAAGAAAATCGAAATCTTATTGAAGGTTTTAGGGTATCTAAAAATGATGAAATTGTGGCATCAAAAAATCTATATAAGTAGAGAACCTAATGAATCTGGTACCTAGCGCAAATTCCAAATTAAATGTAAATTGTAAAGCTATAAATTGTTGTTGACAACAATTGGAAACCTGAAGATTTCCTTGAAAAAAATCAGAAAAAATTCAAAACTGTGTTGGTACAGTTCAAAATCGAAGAAAATTGTTCAAGATATTAATCTTACGCAGAAATGGAATCAGAATTGTGGAAAATATGTATAAAAATCATCGTTTATAATCGAATAGAAGAAAACGCAAAATTTTTTCAAGTGGGCAACAATATTGAATTTTTTTGAGCATCGTAAAATACAAATAATATTGAAATGTCGCACAATTCGTTTATAAAACTGAGAAAATTTTCTATTTCTATTCCTATAAAAAATTTTCTCACAATTTAAATTACATGCCTACGTATTTAGACATCCTCGTTTGAATTGTGGGAAAATTGTTTAAGAGTAAGTAGAAATTGAAGTTTTCCCAGTTATGTAAACGGTTTGTGCGACTTTTCAAAATTTTTAAATATTTTTGTTTTCCAGAAAAACTCAACTTTGTCGTCCACTTGAAAAAAGTTTGTATTTTCTCTCATCGATTCGATTTGACGCACGTATTAGGGCCGAATGTGAGAATGAAACTTAAGTAGTATTTGATACTTGAGTCTGACTTGGTCTATGTTAGAACCATACTTATACTGGTTTCACTTGAAACAAGTGTCGAAGTTAGAAGTATTACTCAAGTCATGGTCAAACCAACACTTGAGTCACTGTTTTGTGTATTATCACACAAGTTGAATGAAATTTTTTTACCCCAAGTCAGGTTCAAGTATCAAGTACTACTTAAGTTTTGTTCTCACATTCGGCCCTTGACTTCATCAGGGTTACTTAAGTAGTAAAGTTATAGATCTCGTTCTGATACACATAACTTTGCTGAGGATTTTCTAGATCCATTAGGAAAGACGTCGTGAACTGGGTGCTTGTATTCTTCCGTTGGAAAAAAATGCTTGTAACTTTTACACAATGCTTGTTTGCTATGTGTATACCATATTTAGTACCCATATGGTATCTCGAGGAACTTAAATGCTAGTTTACTTACTTAATTTTGTCGAAATTTTTAGTACAGTATGTTGATTACGAAAGTCTTGTCCACTTGAAACACTTCTCAACATCTCAGAACTGAAAAGAGATATGTACTAAGACCCATAGGGTGTCCGCAAATTGAAAAACCGGTTTGGGTCGCAAAATGGGGTTGTTTTTTTTTTTACTGAAATGATACACACTGACGCGATTAAAATGTGGTCCGTTTTTTTGAAACCGGTTCAGCAGTTTCGAACCAGTTGTCAATAATATCCAAAAAATTGGAGATATGAAAAAACGTTTGAAACAAAAATTGTAGAGAATTAAAAAACAATCATTTTTTGTTCCATAACTTTTTTTCATCTTGCAAAGAAAAAAGGTGGTCGTACAAAAGGTTGGAGTATAATTTTTTCTTTGCAAGTCGATAACCAGTAATCAAAAAGCGGATATAACAAAAAAAGTGCGAAATAAAAGTTGTAGGGAATTAAAAATTGAACATTTTACACTCTGCAACTTTTTTTCCATCTTTGAATGGAAAGAAGTTATGTACAAAAGGCTCAAAAGTATCATTTTTATCTTTTTTAAGCCATAACTCTTCTCCATTGCGAGATGAAAAAGAAGTTACAGAACATGAAATGTTCAGTTTTTAATTCTCTACAACTTTTATTTCAAACTTATCTCCACTTTTTTGAAACCGGTGCAAGATGAACCCAATTTTTCCAAGTTTCTTGGGTGTTTTTTTTTTGAAGTCGAAAATCAGTTATCAAAAAAAGTTTAAAATAAAATTTGTAGAGAATTAAAAACTGAACATTTCACATTCTGTAATTTTTTTTCATCTAGCAATGGAGAAGAGTTATGGCTTGAAAAAAAAATTATATCTACATACTTCAAACTTTTGTACGGTAACTTTTTTCCATTGCAAGATGGAAAAAAGTTATGGAACAAAAAATGATTGGTTTTTAATTTCCTACCACTTTTGCTTCAAACTTTTTTTATATCTCCACTTTTTTGGATATTATTGACAACTGGTTCCAAACTGCTGAACCGGGTTTTAAAAAACATACCACATTTTGATTGCGCTAGTGTGTAGACTTCATTTCAATTTTTAAAAAAAACGGTCCCCCATTTTTCAATCCAAACCGGTTTCTCAATTTATGGACATCCTATAGGTAGGACTAGGGCCCAAATTTTAAATCATGCCTTGAAAGTTAAGGTAACCTTAAAGGTTCCTTATCGCATTTTCAACCAATTAGAAAGCACGAAACGATTCCTTAAAACTATTAAGGTTGCCTTAATTTTTAAGGTATGATTTAAACTTCGGGCGTAGAAGTTTGATTATCAATCTCCAATGTCATCCGGCGTCGTCAGAAACACATTGTTATTTGAACCGTCTTAATAGTATCTCCTTTGAGTTCTGAGATATTGAGAAATGTTTCAAGTGAACAAGACTACTGTATATTTCACTCTAAATCCAAATCAAGTAAATTTGATGAATAATTCTGTTTTTTTGAATCAATGAAATAATCTTAATAGGGTTGGTGCCAAAAATTTAGATTTGGCTGAAATTAATATATGTTGTAAAATACGTGATTATAACTTCAACGGAACAAACCGCATCCAAATTGGTCCATTAGGATCGAAGAAATTGACAATTGAATTCCGCAGATTAAGCGGGTCGCGAAAAAGAATCGCAACGCGGGTTACGTTGTTGTTACGTCAGTTCCTCGGATTCAAACGGGAACGAAACAGCCGGCGCGTCGCGTCGCGTAAATTATATTGGGATTTTTCGGTAACTTAATGATTCATCGTACTTTTTTCCATAGATATGGAATATAAACTGGATACGAAGCTGTCATTTAAAATGTACAGGGAAATCATGTTCGAAAATTAAGCTCCGCCCTCAGGAGGTGAAGATTGAAATTCGAAGAAAAGATTATACTTAAATTAAATATTTTGCTGAAAATTTACACTCCACATCTTTGTTATGCTCTAGTGATTCGATTTTGAGCATTTATTTTGTTCCATACATCAAAAGGGTTTTAAAATCTCAATTAATTGATCTTCACCTCCTAATTGAAAGGGGCGTGGCTTTGTAGTTCTCCGTGTATTTTTACAGAACCGCAGCTTCGTATCCAGTTTATATTCCATATCTATGCTTTTTTCGTCGATTTTTCAATGTGTACTTGATAATTTTATTTTATTAAGGATTAAGAACGTAAAAATATTCTAGTTTGAGTTATTTATAGCTATACAAGAGTCAAAATAATCCCAATAAACTAACAGATAAAAGTTTAACAAAGTAGTGGAATACCACGTCTGAACAAATTTGATTTGAGAAAATTATTAAGAAAAAAATTCGAGTTGATAAAATTGAAAAAAAACAAATTTGATTTGGGAAAATTGAAAGAAAAAATTGATTGAGAAAATTATAAGAGAAAAATTCGAGTTGAGAAAATTGAAAAAAAAAAAACAAATTTTAGTTGAGAAAATTACGTTTGAAAAAATATGAGTTGATGAAATTGAAAAAAAAATAAGTTGAGAAGATTGAAAAAAAATTGAGTTGAGAAAATTGGAAAAAAAATGATTTGAGAAAATTGAAAGAAAAAATCTGAGTTGAGAAAATTACTTCTGAAAAAATTTGAGTTGATGAAATTATGTTCGAAAAAATTTGAGTTGATAAAATTGAAAAGAAAAACAAATTCGACTTGGGAAAATTGAAAGAAAAAAATTGATTTGAGAAAATTATAAAAGAAAAATTCGAGTTGAGAAAATTGAAAAAAAAACAAATTTGAGTTTGGAAAATTGAAAGAAAAAAATTTGAGTTGAGAAAATTGGAAGAAAAAAATCCAAGTTTTGAAAATTACGTCTAAAAAAATTTGATCTGAAAAAATTATAAGAAAAAAATTCGAGTTGAGAAAATTGAAAGAAACGAATTTGAGTTTAGAAAATTGGAAGAAAAAATCTAAGTTTGAAAAGTTTGAGTTGAAAAAATATAAGAAGAAAATTCGAGTTGAGAAAATTGAAAGAAAAAATTCAAGTTTTGAAAATTACGTCTGAAAAAATTTGAGTTGAGGAAATTATAGGAAAAAAAATTAGGTTGCAAAAATTTGAAGAAAAAAAATCGAGTTGAGAAAATTATAAGAAAAAAATTTTAGTTGAGAAACTTGAAATAAATAAATTTGAGTGGGGGAAATTAGAAGAAATGATTGATAATTTACTTTGCCACATCATGGAAAAAAACTTGTAAAAAAAAATCAGCAAAATCGATAAAGTCAACTTCGAAATCAACGAAAAATTGAAATTGCACGTTGAAAACCTTTATTTTTGCGGCGCCAATACGAGGAACTGACGTCACAGGGCATATTTTCGTTGAGGCGGTCGTTTTTCGAACGAGTTCAAAAATCGAAACTTTAAAAAAAAATTTTCTCGAGTTCTACTCAGCCGATTTGAGTGCGGTTTGTTTTGTTGACTTTATAATTGTATATTCTATAACATATTTCAATTTCAGCCAAATCTAAATTTTTGGCACCAACCCTATTGATAATTTGTGATTTTTCACCGATTTTTCAGTAAAAAATCACTGATTTCTTAGTCAATTTTCAGTTTGTCAAAAAAAATAAAAATAAGTAAATATCTAATAATAATTTTTTTAATTTTTTTTTTAAATTTGAAATTATACAGGAAAAATACCTACTTTTGTATTAATAAAATTCACAAAGTAAAATAAAAATTAATTGAATCAATAAAATGTCAATACTTGAATACATATTATTTTAAGATCTAAATTTATCAAGTTTAGTAGTTTTATTGTTAAACATTTTGATTACGATCATCCCCCCTCCCTCCGGGGTTATACTTCGAGGTCCATCAGCACATTCTTAATTATGATTATAAAAATTGATCCATCAGGCATGCCACGGAGTCACCTTTTTTAGTGACTTGTCCCCTATTTTCAGGGTTGGTCACTAAAAGTCCCTTTTTTGGCCAAAAGTCACTATTAGTTCGTTTTTTCACTCTAAAGTCACTTTTTTCGTTCAAACAGCCTTCCGCTCTTGCATAAAATTAAAAAAATACTTAGTTTATTTTTAGAACTATTTTTAGATGCAGAATATTACGATTTTTTCAGTAAAAACTTATTTATAAAACAAGTTTATTCTTTTTTTCAGTTATTTGAAGCATATTTTTAAACTCGTGGCTTCAATTAAAGATTTATTAAGGGTAAAATGCCCTAATCTCGACCGCTTTCTAATTTCGGCCGCTATAGACGCAATGTACCGGGAAAAAAAATGTTCATGCTCCTTTTCACAGATAAACAATTTGAGACCAAAATGACAACCCTACAGGCAAAACTAGCGGAGAAAATTGAAAAAAAACGAAATAGCATAGTAGTACAATCATTTTAGGTTTTGACCCAAAAAAAATTAGCAGAAAGGGGAAGTTTCGTAGGAGGGTATGTATTTTAAGATTCCTGAACTTCCCTAAAATTGGTGCATAATTTAGTCCTCCTTTTGAGGAGTAAGAGAGTTCAAATTTTGTTTTTTCGTCGATAACTTTCGAAATTACGCACTAATGAAAAAATAGTTGAAACAAAAGTTGTAGAGCATTAAAAAACGAATAATTTTGTCATTTACCATTTTCTCTCAGGATGTCATGGGGAGGAGCTAGGGCCTTCAGAAAAAAATCAAATTTAAAAATTTTCCATTACCTCAAATAATTACCAATAATCGGGTTAATCGAGTTTTAGGAGCGGTTTTTTTTTTACATCCCATTACTAAGTAGAATAAAAAAAATGTACGACCGACTCCTCATCTCAATATGGGGGGGGGGGCTTGTGGTCGAAATTAGGAACCCAAAATTTCGATAATCAATTTTTGAATTCCCTCAGAAAAAAAATCACAAGAAATGATCATATCGGCTCAGAATTTTATGGGGTGGTGGAGGAAGGATCAATGTATTTTTTTAAGCCATTTCTGACGTTTTTACCTCCATAAGTCTTTGATTGGTGGAAGTTTGAAAAAAAGTGGTCAACATATGGCACCCTTACCCTTTATGAAAAAATGTTTCAGAAAAAAAAGCATTTTCAGCACTATTGCAGAGAGAAATACAGTTTGAGTTATGATTTTTTGGGGGGAGGGGGGTGTATTTATTTATGAAAAAAATGAAAAATTGGTCACTTTTTTCGAAAAATAGGTCCTTTTTGCCTCGTAAGAAGTCACTAAAGTCACTATTTTCCCCCAAAATCTGCGTGGCATGCCTGATCCATTCAAAGGGGTAGAATTTTACTTGACTTAGAATTCAGATTTACTTTCAGAGTAGGTATATTAATGGTTTGTTCCGAAAATCCCTCAGTTTTTCAATTTTTCTTCGCTCAAATCTGTATGCACATATAATCTACCTAATGAAAATACCCTGATTACGCCATCCCCACTGAAATGACAGGTCACTCAATTTTGAATTGAATTTTAACTCCCTCGCCTCCCATTTTTTCTCGAATCCTCAGCCCATCCTTTTCTTATGTTCTGTTGTCATTATATGTTTTCACTCGAATATCGGGGATGAGGAAATCACCACCAATAACCCTCCTCAAATAATTATTCTAATGGTTCATAAATTCGGTTATTCGAACGTTTCTGCCGTCTCCAGTCATTCAAAATATTCTGGGGTTTTGAAAATCAAACAGCCGATTTATTTCGTTCGGTGCAGTTCCATTGAAAACTATTCAACGTTGATTTAAAACATCGAGCTTATGACGCGTAAAAGAGCGAACCATTTATACGAAAGGAACTTCGCCTCTTACCAAGTTATCCATGAAAAGCAAGAGGCAAATACGGCTACGACGGCGACATCTTACCTACGCCATCGTCGCGTCTCATCGTCCGCAATACGAACATAAGTAAGGCTTTTTAAATCACAATCTGGGATTCGGAGACGAACCGCAATTACACGACGGCCGATTGTTCGCAGAGAGAGGTTAACGAAAGGCGAAATTTAATTAAATAATTAGTCGAAATATTAATTTAATAAATTTAGCGAAGGCTGCGGGGAGCGGAGATCACAGCGGTAGAGAGAGCTTTGTAGAGAGAGGGTGCGGATTTTATACTACGAGCTTTTGTAGCGTTTAAAGCATTTTCAGCTTGGAACACAAATCTCTGTGGAATAATCCGTCTCTGAAAATTTAATCTTCAAAATTAGTTCAAATAGGTTTTGAAATTTAATGGCGTACCTGTGTAATGCAGAGAAAATAAAGCGCACCGACGTATATCTAACCTACGGCGCGGCGAGTTGATATTATTTCACGTTGTCGGAATACAAATAAAGCATCGAAAAGGCTTATTTTCTGATAATTGGGCCTCGATTACGTGAAAGTTTTATTTGCCGGGCGATACGGAAAAGGAAAAAGGGTCGTGGTGGCGAGATGCGATGAGAGTGGGCTTTTTGTTTAACGTCGTCCCATTATGATGAGCCAAATGTGTGGAAAATTTACCGCACTGTTGAGGTAATTTTTTGGAAACCGAGTGCACATCGTATCGCGTGCGAGCCTATTCGAATTAAGTAGATGGGTATATCCTATTTGGGTTTTTGTTTCGTGGTCTGGTTTCTAGTGGCGATTGATGGTTCGTCTTTAGTGCGGTTTTTATGTGGCACGAGTACTTTTCAAAGGCTTGGCGTTTTTTAATGGGCACGATTGCGTCGGGTAAATGTTGCGTAATGATGTGGGTGATTGCCTTGTGTGTTTTTATTGATTTCGAGTTGATTTGGATGCTCGGTTTGGAAATGAGTCGTATGGATAATGTTAGGCGCATAAGCGTTCCCAGAAATTGTGTAAAGGAAGGGCTCGGATTTCGAGAAAAAATGAGGGGGTCAAAATTTTCAAAGAAAAAATGAAGTAACTTGTTATTTCAGTGGGGCTGGAGTAGTTGGGGTATTTTCAGTAGGTAAATAATAGTTACACTACATATGTACCTACAGATTTGAGCGAAGAAAAATTGAAAAATAGCGAGATTTTCTGATTTTTTTAGTCAAAATTACTGATTTTTTCTGATAAATGGGGCATTGAATGAGAAATTAGTAATTTTTGACCGAAAAATCAGTAAAAAATCATTAATTTTCAATGAAAATTATTTCATTGATTAAAAAAGACGGAATTTCTGCAAATTCAACTGATTCGAATTTAGAGAGTGATATTTTTATTCAAGAAATGGTTACTAAAATACTGCCCGAGCGAAGCGAGACCGAAATTTTTTTAAAATACTCTAAAATCTTATTGTCGAACTTAGGGGGGACTCGAGCCCCCTAAGCTCCCCTGAGTGCACTTTTGGTCAGTGAGTTTCTTAATGAAGTTCATTATTTTCAACTTCGTAGAGTGAAAAAATATGCTTGGAATTTTGACAAAAATTGGTAAAGTTGTTCATTTTGAGTGAGGGACTGACGAGAAATTACTAGACAAAATTATTTTATTCAAGAATGAAATGAAGAAAAGATGACGTCTGCGAATACGAGGATTTTATTTGCATATATTTTGAGTACATGCGAAGAAATTTATAAAAGTCAAAATCACAAAGAAATTATAAATGAATGTATTTAACATAAATCAGCTTCGATTTCATCGATTTCCACCAACACCTAACGGGAAAAAGAAAGCGAAAAACAATTCCCATTAGCACACCATGATATCAAAATATTTATGTAATCAAACTCTACTTAAGCTACTGCCGTCGAACGAACCTACCTGGGTGTAATTAAATTGAATTTCTTTAAAAATTTACTCACCATTTTTCAGTATGAACGAATTTTCTGAAGGTAACAAATTCAAAATAATTGCTGGAATCAGTCGAATTCGAGAGAGCAATAGATGATTGTGAAAACGATAGAAAAATAAACAAAGATTTTAAGATTTTTCACGAATTTAAATTACCTAGTGGCCAACTATTCGCGAAATCAAGTGGCCGAATACTTGGGGAAAGGAAGAGAATGCCCCACTTTTATTTTAAATAAACGTTGGAATTTTCGACAGGGACCTTCTGGAAGAAATTTTAGGTGAAGTGGTCCTCAAAGTGATACCATTTTTGAAAAAAATACCAGTTTTTTTCACTTTTGGGTAATGCTATCTCTTTCACCAACATGCGATAATGTTCTTGCCGTGTGTGTTTCGTAATTTGTTCCTCCTTCATCAATGTTGAAAATTTCATGCGGCTGATAATTTGGAAGTTCGTCATGAACCTCTGTGTATAAATGGTCGATTTCGTTTTGTAACAAATTCACTTCTTGCAAATTCTTTCTTGTGACAAAATGGGTAACTTTGCGAGAAGAAATTTTATTTGAGACTTTGAACTTTGAGATTCACGAGGGTGACGTCTTGAATATGGATCGTGAGAGTTGCAATACATCAGCTCTTTGAAGAGCCCACATTCGAAGGTGCCTATCATGAATTGCGAGCCCATTTTGCCTCGCTGCAACGAATTGTTCTAAAACGGAGGTATTATGTAATTTTGTTATACTTCTCTACATTTGTTACCTTCACTTTGGCAATAGTGGAGGAATTTTTGTATGTAGTTTTCTTGCTAAATCCATAAATACTTGGGTGGTCCTTGAAATAAATGCGGAATTTTTTCGGGACCCCCCCTCCTCCCCTCCCCCCAGTGTAGCACTACATGATAAAATGACGTACAAATTTTTTTGGCCTGATCGATGCATATTAACTCGTTCCTCAAAGCCATTTTGAAAAAATATATTCTGGTTTGCGGCATTCAATTCCTTATTAAATTTCGAATCAGAAAAGCTTTTTTTCAATTTTTTGCGCCCGTAGGGGGAAAGGCGCAAGAGTATTACAAATTGTGACTAAAAAAAATAGTAATTTGATAAAAAAATTTCAAACAGATTTTTCGAGGGAAAAGAAAGAAAATTTGATTCTGAAGGGTGTTCAAAGCTTTTGAATTCAGTTCTGGGGTCATTTTAACTCCAAACTATAATAGTGTCCACAGTGGGGCGAGTAGGTCGAGGTAAGAAAATATCTCAAAAAAATCGAGTGTGGTATCGAAATCTAGTTTTTTTTGCCGGCGGAGTTCGTTTCCAATGTAATTTCGTCAAAAAACTCAAAACGACTCATTGGGGAGGTGGTGGGGAGGACCAAATTGAATTTTTTTTATGATAATCGAGTGTGGTATCAAAATCCATGTTTTTTCCTCGTGGAATCCGTTTCCAATGTCATTTCATCAAAAAACTCAAAATGGGCCCATGAGAGGTGACAGGGAGGGGACAAATTGAAAATTTTACATAAATATCGAGTGAGGTCTCGAAATACATGTTTTTTGACCTCTAGATTCTATTTTTTAGGTTATTTTGAATCCTAACTCAAACCACGATCCCTTGGGACGAAATGTTCTCCACCCTTCACCAATAAATGCAGAACGATTAGAAGACAAAAGCAGAATAGAATGAAATTCAATGAAGTGCAACAAGTCTGAGGTATTTACATTTGCACCTGCTCAAATATGTATTGTCGCTGTTTTGCATTAAAAAGGAAGGGTGGGGAATATTTCGCCCCAAGAGATCGTGGTTTGAGTTAAAGGTCAAAATAAGCTAAGAAACGGATCCTAGTGGTCAAAAAATATGTATTTCGACACCTCACTAACTTGATAATTACGAAACATTTTCAATTTGGCCCCTTTCTGCCACTTCCCTTATGGGTCCATTTTGAGTTTTATCACACTCGATTATTATGAAAAAACTTAAATTTGGCCTCTCCTCGCCACCTCCCGAATAAGCCCATTTTGAGTTTTTTGAAGAAATGGCGTCGGAAACGAACTCCGCAGGTGAAAAAACATTGATTTCGATACAATACTCTATTTTTTCAAGTTATTTTCTTACCACGACCCCCCTCCCCCCACCCGTACTAGTTGCAGTTCAATGTTAAAATGACGCCTCTAAATACCCCTTAGAATCAAATTTTCATTTTTTTCTCTCGAAAAATTTATTTGAAAAATTTTTATAGAATGACTTGATTTTTTTCAGTTACACTTTGTAATACCTTTACGCTTTTCCCCTTGCGGGCGCAAAAAAATTGAAAAATGGGTAGCTTTTCCGATTCGAAATTGCAAAGGAATCGAATGCCGCAAACCAGAACCATAGATCGGCCCCAAAAAAAATTTACGTCATTTTCTCATGTAGTATAGCACCAAACTTGGGGGTCCCGAAAAAGATTCCAAAATTTTCTTCCTATCAAGTATTGATAACGTCTACTCTAATGGATACTTGCTCTGCACTGTTCTAAACGTCGGATATTTTTTATGCTTCTGGAAATAATCTTCCCTAAAGTCATAACTCTTTTGATTAGTTCGTACATGAACTTTCTTCTAATGGTAGTGATCAGCTTGTACCCCAGTTTTGTTAAACCTTGAGCATGCTAAGAAAATTCATCCTTATTTTCATCGAAGTCCAACATTTCCTCTTTGTTTTCTACCAAAATGATGGTATCATTCATGATTTCGTAGAGTCGAGAGGCCAACTGCTTTTTCCTTCGCGTGATATTCTGAGAATTTTGAAACTTTTTTGTCGTAACTCCAAAACTTTAGTTTTTACTGGAGTGATGAAAAACTGAATTACTTATGATTTTTGAATTTTGTGGAAGAAGTGATGATTTCAAAATGCTTTTTTATTTTTCAGAATGAATTTCCATTTTTTTTCAAAATACCGATTTTTAATTTAGCGTAACTCCTCAAGTTTACTGTGTTTAAGTATAAAAAGTCGTAACTCCATTTTAAAAATTGAAAATCGATATTTTGAAAAAAAAATCATTGAAAATTTATTTTAAACACTAAAAAAACAGTAAAACCAACACCTCCACGAAATTCAAAAATCTTGAGTGAAACATCCAGTTTTTTCAGCTCAGCTCTCCTGTAAAAAGTAAAGTTTTGAAGTTGAGACTTTTTAGCATTAGAAAGACGATATTTTGATTCATAAAATCCTGAGTCAGAAATTTTCACTGTTTTGTTCAAGCATCGTTGATCTTTGATGATTTTTTCCAAATTGTGAAACCCCCTGGTGGCCTGATTCTTGCATATTTCGCCTCTTCAAGTTTTTTTTTTTTCAAAGCCAGAACACAAACATTGCATGATTAATTGACATATCACATTTAGTCATTCAGACGATCCACGCGGAAAGGAGATTTCGCTACGGTGCTTGGGTAAGTCATAAGCATCGTACTTATTCTGCACATATTCGCAGACTAACAGCACGATGGCGCCATTCATATTGATGACTATAATATCCGAAATGAATAACTAGGCTATTACGAGTCTATTTTTGATGTTTTTTTTTCTTCCTTGTAACGTGTTTGGTTCTTTACGATTGAAATATTCGCTATAAGCTGGCGTATATAAATGAACCATACTCGAGAGATGATCTTTGAAGTCGGCGTTTTGAAAGAATTGCCCTTGGAAAAAATAGCGAGTAGGTTTTGAGGATGCTTTGAAGTTATGCTATTGTACCTTTTTTAATTTACTTTTCGTCGAGTACGCTATTTAAAAAAAAAAACGGCCAGAAAAATGTACGTGTAAGCTAAGAGGGATAATGGCATACGTTAAGTAGACGTTAGCGGCGGCTTTTTAAAAGCTCTCGATACTAATTAACGAGTACATAGACGTTTTTATTCGAAAGCTTTTAATCTGGTAATGCGAAGTATACGTTGCGAGTACTTATTGCCTCCGAATATGAGCGAAAGTACTTGGGAGAAATTTGGAAAAAAGAGAGTGATTTTGAACCATTCGAAATTAAGGAGAGGGGAAGGAAAATGTTTCGTTGTGATAATTTATGGATTCTTGGTGTTTATGACACCTCTAAGTGTTGGTGATTTTTTTTGTTTCAGCTTATTCGAAACCCATCCAGATGTTCAACAAGTATTTATGCCATTTAGTGGTATCGAACTAGAAGAACTTAAACAAAGTAAACAGCTACGAGCACATGCATTAAGGTAGGAAGAAATTTTTTTGCAATATTATGATGTGATGAGGTACTGCGGGATACGAGTTTGAAGGAATTCTGTGATGGTTGAATTGATACGAATAGTGTGTGAAATAAATATGGGAAAGTTGAATGCCTAATGGCCAAAATTACTGAATTCAGATCTCAAATAAATGTTGCTAATACGAATAAGTACACGATCGCTTAGGTACGTACTGAATAAAAGAAGATAATAGAATACTTACTTTTATAAAATTTTCTACGAATAAACCGTTACGTCTGAACATTCGTCCTTGAAATTGCAACTATTTTTGAAAAAAATGAACAATTTTTCCGAAAATGGTATTACTCGTAATACCTACAGATGATTTTACTCTGAAATTCCATCGACGACGACGCCTCTATTTTTTAAATGCACCTACAAAGTGAATTGAAGAGTTGAGAGCTAAAACTCGCAATGTTTTTTCATTTTTATGACGGATTCTGAAGGAGCGCTACACACTCTACAATCTCTTTTTTTTTCATACCACCCTTTTCAGGGAGAAAATCGCACTAAAAATCATGGGATTCGAATTAAAATTCACATTTGGCATGCTACAAAAAATTTCGTAGAACTGAAGTTGTAGAATTTGAAAGAATAAATATTTTTTGTCTCTTGACATTTTTGCGCTAGTTCAATCTTCTTCAAGTTATGAACCAGTTTCGAAATGCATTAATTTTGGAATGCATTTCGAAACTGGTTCATAACTTCAGGACAATTGAACTAGGGCAAAAATGTCAAGAGACAGAAAATATTTATTTTTTCAAACTCTACAACTTTGGTCCTACAAAATTTGTCTATAAGTGTTGAAATAATGTATGTTGAAGGCAAAACTCACATTTGCCACTCGTCTCCTCTCATTTAAAGATAGCCGGGAGATCGAAAAAAAAATCTGGGAATCCTAATCTTAGGTCTTACATAACAATGTAAAATGATTTTAGCGCCCCTGATGATCGGCGAGTGTACTAAAACAGTTTTTTACGTTTTTCTCAGAATCTCTCATGGTGGATATTGTGAGGTTTGACTCTCAGCTCTTTAATTGTTCCATGTCTTTTATTCTCTTGTAAAAATTAAAAAATATATCTGCGTAAGACTGGATAGAGAAACCACGTGATAGGGGTCAATAATTTGTTTTTGAATTGGCACTGATGTTGGGCCTTTTAGGAGGCGTAGAATCACGGGAGAACCTCAACTCAAAAGCCAATTATTGACCCATTAAGGGTGGTTTTTATCTTCAGGCTTACATTACATTTCGGAAAAAAATCTTGAAATGGGTTTAATAATTAATATTTTTATCCCAAAAAAATTCATCGATAGCAATTTTCCACTGTGACCTGCATGCCTCTTATTTTTATGCCTTTTTTGAAAATTTAAAAAAATGCATTCCAGAATCGATAAAATGAATGAAAATTACCATGATTTTTTGGGGTACTAGTAGTATTCATTCATACAAAAATTATTTTAAGAAAAAATAGATGTATTTTTTTGATTTTTTAGCAGAAATAAATTGAATTTTCTAAAGTTATTTCTGAAAATTCTAGTGAAAGTAAAAAGTGGTATTCAATGATATTTTTGGATAAAAGTTCTATATTTAGGAACAAAATGTGAATTTTTTGAAATTTTTTTTGAATGTGGTTGAATTTTAAAGGCTAATAGGCAGGAATAAGGTTTCAGTCAGAACGTGAAATTTTCATCAACCTGGTTTATTATTTTTCTAACTTTTGACTTCGGTACCTCTACGCATCTGCTGATCAATAGAACTTCACTTCCTGTTATTTGAGTGGATTTGAAAAATCGGTAGGATAAGTTCTTTATGTTTCAAAGTAGCGACTCTGGAAAAAAATTATTCCTTTTAAAAACTTTGTATGTTAGGTGGTGAATATGACTGAAAACTTACCCTACAAAATACTTACACAGATGACACATAATAACAAAGAGTCCTTTTATTTTTATTCCATAAGAAGTGATTCTTGGCCACAAAATGATTACTACATATATTTTCTTCTCTCTCCAAAGAGACGCGACGTTGAAAAAAAAGTGATTTTTATGCTTTGCATGTTATTTGTGATGTTTTCCTGTCAATTTTTGCAATACTTGTTGAGGAATAAAAGATGAAGTTATTAAATAAGAATTATCACCACTTGAAAAATTTTTCAATTTTTTAATATGGATATGTTTTTTCTTATGGATAATTCCAAAATTGCGTAAGACCATATTTTAGCCGACGCTATTTTGCGCGACGTTTTTTTGCGCGACGCTGACTTTTAAAAACATAAATTTTTATATTTTCGAAATTAACTTAATATCAGAAAGTCAAAAACATTTTCCAATTTTTTCAAGTTTTTAAAAGTTCTACAAAATGCCAAAAAGTCTCTAAACACCTGAAATAAAATTGCTAGGCAAAAAAATAATGGATAAAGGTCAGAAATACCAATCATGAGTTTCCTCCAAGAATGTTGACAGGAAAAAATATATCCATGTTAACATTTCCTTTCAGAGGAAACTTTACTTCATTTTTTTACTTTAAAAATGGTTTTGAAACTGGTTTCAAAAACTCCAAAAACTTGGAAAACGGCAATTACACAGGTCAACATTTTTAAGTTTTTAAAATGCTGTTTGAAGTTTCATGGGTGATTTTTACAGTAAATTTTTCACGCTGATTACGAAAAAGTAATAAAAAAATTCCTTCGCCTAAGGATTTTTCACAATTTGAATTAATTTTTTTTACGCTTTTTGATAACTTTTGATACTTGAAGTCTATTTTTTGAGCAAAGGAAGAGTTCAACGAAAAAGATAAATGGAATATAAATTGTAGAGCTTAAAATTTCCTTTCTGTAGAGTCCGATTAATTTTTATTAGAAGGCTTAGCTTTCGAGATATTTTGGTTGAAAGTTGAGAAAGTTCAACTAAAGTATCTGAGAAAAGTAATTGGACTTTGCAGAAAGGAAAAAAATTCATGTTCTATTTCTCATTGAACCCTTCCTTTGCTCAGAAAATTGACTCAAAGTGTCAAAAGTAATCAAAAAGTGTAAAAAAAATGTTCAACAAAAAATTAAAATTAATCGAAAAATCCTTGGGTGATGAAATTTTCCACTATTTTTCTCGTGATCAGCGTGATAAATACCATAAAAATCACCCATTAAACTTCAAACAACATTTTCTATGTCGACCCGTGTTATGAATTTAAACCATTAAAAAATAATTATATCAAATATGCTTGGATGTATTCTGCAGCTGTCCGAATTTTTTCAGATTTTTTGGACCGATGATACCCTCGAAAACCCTTCAAAACTCATTTTCTGTTTTAATTTTTACCCAAAACTGAAGAGAAAGAAAATGTTCAAATGGAAATCCCTACTTCAAATTCATTTTCAGACGGTCAAATTACTCTTTGACATGCCTATTTTTATTAAATGCAAGTGGTAAGGGTGACTATTTAGGAGAAGGGGTAACATTTTGACAAAAAAATCGACATACGTATCGAAATCTAGGGATTCGAAGGCGCTGATTTCAAATACGTTATAGATTTTTCGATGAAAGCCAAGGGGTGAGTAGGGGTGAGCCCATTCAGGTAATAAGTTTTGTCAAAATGTTACCCTTTCCCCATTTTAAATCGGCGCTATCGAAAACTTGAATTACGATATGTAAGTCGATTTTTTTGTTAAAATGTTACCCCTCACCCTGAATGGGCTCACCCCTACAAAAATCATCGACTGGATCTGAATCGAGGAACGTCAGAAAACATTATTCAGTAATTTACTCCGCGATTAGGTGGTGAAAAAAATTGTAAAACTAATTTCACTTTCAAAGTGGTCAAAATCGGGCAAACCCCTAGTCAAAAATGACCCCCTCACCCCTCCAGAGGGGGTATACGGAGTGCCTCTGGGCCTGCATTTATTCTTTTGAACCTGTACTACTCAGATATCGCATAAAAAACTTCAAACCATAAACATTTTCTCGTATATAATTAAATAATTGTGATTTTTACCCAAAAATGTGAAAAATTTGTGTAATTTCAGTACCTTTAGACCCCTCTGTTCACTCAGAGCAGGGGTATGGAAAGATGAAAAAGGTCAATATATATGGTAATCTACCCGTACATTTCGAAAATCGTAATAAAAATTTGGTTGGAAGGTCGACAGGTTGTGCAAAGTTGGAAAAATATGATTTTCAGGCAGTTTTGAGGGAAAATGCAAAAATACGAGTAGAGGAATCTCAAATTTGAGGGACTTCTCTCACTCGGATTTTGAATGTAATGACATTTTTGAACTGAGCGGGATTCAATCATTTGGAAATGACACCAAAAAAGGGTCGGTAGTCCAATTTCGAAAAATGGGGGCGGAACCCCCCTTAAAACTTTCCCCCACCCCCTCCTATGGGGTTTGGCGATGGGCTCCCGGGCTCTAAAAATTCGTTATAATGTCCTTGTTCACCATACCAAATTTCACACCTCTATCACCTTTTGCAGTTTATGTCCAAAAAAATGCAATCTGCCACTGGACTAATAGGTACTATAAGAAAAATGTTACAAATGGCTAAAGCACGCAGCACGAAGTATATTTACAAATTGACCTTTTTAACGTGACAAAAACTCATACAACCGTGGTTTTCAAAACAGATTCATGGTGAAAAAAAAACAACCATACGCGAGATAGTAAATGGTAACCAATTAAAGTTAGCGGTTCGAGCAGCAAAAGTTACACATTCAGAGCCCTTTTGTTATCCGGATGAAAGTTTGGGCCGGGTAAAAAACAGGAAGAAATTTCCGATAAATTTTTGATCAAGTTTGTGCGAATGTTTTGACGAGCTCGTATCCGCGCTGCGCGGAAATAGGTACGTGGGTAAATTTTAACAAACGTTTTATTTGAAATTTAAAATTGCTTTTAACGAAAGTAGTCATTAATGTTTACAAAAGTCTCGCGTCGCTACAAGTACGCTTCTCCGGCGTAAAACTCTTGAATATATGTGAATTTGTGATTATATCGTAGCGAATACAAAAGTCACGCTATTCTTTTACACGACGCTCCGGAGTTCTCAAGATGATAAATATTTAAATTTTGTAGTTTCGCGCATGAATAGTTTATTAGGCGAGTATGTTTTTCAAAATGTTTATTAATGATAACGTCGTAAAAACATGACCCCGATGGGTTGTAAAAACGATGGCCGGTTGAAGCGTTGATTTATGAGAAAGATGTAATGGTGTAGGTGAAATGGACCGTGTCCCTTTTTTTTACTGGTGGAAAAGGATTGAGGCGATTTTTATCGATTCTGCGAACGATATTGGTGGTGAATTATGATTTGGTTGGTTTGTTTTGTTTCATTGAGTTGAAAATTTTCATATTTTTTACTTTGCTGTTGGTTTGGTTTATTTATTGTATCTATTTTTGTAGGTCATGCATCTGTTAATTGGGAAGGAGGAGGAGAGATAGGGCACAGTTTCCAAAAATTCCAATTGTTCCAGTGAAATTTTCATATTTTTTTTAGTACCTATGTGTAATTTATATTTTGAGGCTTCCTCAGAAGAGATAGAAAGTAGAAACTAATTTTCGTCGTCGTAAAAGTAATTTGACTCAAAACTATAATTTCCCAACTATTCTGGATTCTTTCACAAATAATGTTTTAATATTTCTGCAGAACTTGGAAAACTCTTTAGAATCATTGAGAAATCATTTCAGGAGCTGAAATTTACCACTTGGACAATGGGCGTGTAGGGGAGAGGGAGGATGTTTTGGACAGGTGGAGGTTTTGGACATTTTTAAATTAAAACACTGATCCTAACTCTAGAAAATTGGGATTTGACTTAAAATGTGGCAAATACTCCAGCACTGTTTGATTCTGTAATAACTTCCAACCAACCATCACTTTTGTGGAAGTTATTTCAGTTTTTATTTTCGAGTCGTCATTTTTCGTGAAATTGGTACTTCAAATTTCGACCTCTACGTGGAAGAGTTTTATGTATTTCTTCAAAACTACAGTTGAATTATTATCTTTGATCATTTCCGGTTAATAATTGTGATCGGTTCCGTACTTTTTTTTAAGTCTTCAGTTGAATAAAAATTGACGTGGGGGATATTTTGGACATTTCATTAATTTATATATGTTTAAAATTATTTTTACTTTTTTAGGTGAGAATGGGGAGGTTTTGGACACTTTTTTTGTTTTGCAATATTGAGTGATTGGGGTGAGTTAGAAAGTTGGAGTTAGATTTTTTTAGACATTTGGGAGTATATTTTGATGTACTAGTAGTATAGTTGTCACTCTGGTGCACTTTTGGCCACGCCCCTCAAGTGGTGGTAGGTAAAGTAGACCAGTGGGTGTCCCACTCCTTGATGGACGGAGCTACATCCTGGGTGCACTAGAGTGACATCCAATGAGAGGGTTATGTGACCTCCCTTCCCTCCTCCCTATCCCCTCCTCCTCCTCCTCCTCCTCCTCCTCCTCCACACCTCTTCCTCCTCATCACTACCCCCACTCCTGGGTGCACCAGAGTGACACCGAATGGGAAGTTTATGGGATAGCTCCGCCGCGCCGTGAGCACAAGTATTTCCTACGTAGGTTACGGTGAGTGTCGAATGGTTCATCTTTGACAATAAACCAATCTACTCAACAAATTTTTCGAAAAATTTCAAAGAATTTTTCGTATACGCTTTAAGAAAATTTAAAATGTATAAATGAAAAATTCTTTGTAATTTTTTGAAAACTTCATCGTGTTGAATGGTTTATCAATATAAATTTTTCGACAATAAACCAATCCACTCAACGAATTTTTCGCATTCATTTCAATTATCTTGAAACGCTTACGAAAAATTCTTTGTAATTTTTTGAAAAAAAATTGCGAAGTCGAATGGCCTATCTTCGACAATAAACCAATCTACTCGACAAATTTTTCGAAAAATTTCAAAGAATTTCTCATATACGTTTTGAGAAAATTGAAATGTATACGAAAAATTCTTTGTAATTTTTTGAAAAATTTGCAAAGTTGAATGGTTTATATTCAACAATAAACCAATCTACTCAACAAATTTTCGTTTTATAAAAATTAAAATGTATCTATACGAAAAATTCTTTGTTTTTTTTTTGAAAACTTCGTCGAGTTAAACGGTTTTTTGATATAAATTTTTCGAAAAATTTCAAAGAATTTTTCGCATTCATTTCAATTTTTTAAAACGTATACGAAATATTTGCAAAGTCGAATGATTTATATTCAACAATCAACCAATCTACTCAACAAATTTTTCGAAAAATTTCAAAGAATTTTTCGTATACGTTTTAAGAAAATTGAAATGTATACGAAAAATTCTTTGTATTTTTTTGAAAACTTCGTCGAGTTGAATGTTTTATCAATATAAAATTTTCGACAATAAACCAATCTACTCCACAAATTTCTCGAAAAATTCCCCTTTTTCTCATGAAAAATTTTTCATGTTTTTCATGAAAAACTGAGACAAACTATTTTCAACTCGTTTGAATGCTATACGTTTTCTCGTAAAAAATTTTTCACGTTTTTTCATGAAAAACTGAGACGATCTATTTTTAGCTTGTTTGAACGTTGTCTTTTAATAGGTATTTGTTCAAAAGAGCTAAAAATAGCTTGTCTCAGTTTTTCACGAGAAAACGTGAAAAATTTCGTTCTTTCAAACATTTAGTTCGTTTGAACAAATACTTTAAAATTTAATGTATACGAAAAATTCTTTGTAATTTTTTTGAAAACTTCGTCGAGTTGAATGTTTTATCAATATAAAATTTTCGACAATAAACCAATCCACTCAACGAATTTTTCGAAAAATTTCAAAGAATTTTTTGCATTTATTTCAATTTTTAAAACGTATACGAAAAATTCTTTTTAATTTTTTGAAAACTTTGCTGAGTTGAATGGTTTATCAATATAAATTTTTCGACAATAAACCAATCTACCCAACAAATTTTTCGAAAAATTCGATTTTTTGAAAAATTTGACGAGTCGAATGGTTTATCTTTGACAATAAACCAATCTACTCAACGAGTTAAAAAAAAAATTTAGTGGCTTTGAGAAAGACCTTTTTTTAATACTTTGAAAACTTTCGTTTTTTGTCACACAAAGTTCAAATTGGTGGCCCTGAAAAGGGCATTTTAAAAAAATTTCACAGCCTTCTTCTTATTCTTCAGGCGATGGTGATCTTTTCGCACGTTGATTTTCACGACTTTTAAACAAACCCTCTAAAAAGGGGCACATGTCGCAAAGACATGTATTTGGTGCAAGGTGTCCAATTCCTCCACCCAAATCCAAAATTTTCAAAGTAAAATGGTTTCTCTCCCTTGGAAGAAGAAAAAAATTCAAAAAGATTGGCATGTGCTTCTAAACGTCTACTTTCCGTAAAATCAAATCCCAACTTTCTAGCTCGCTGCTATCGCTCAAAATACAATACAAAAATGAAGCAATTACCTATTTTGTTATTTTTTGTGGTTTCAATTGTCTCATCCATTTTTCGAGACTATCCAAATCAACCTACGAGCTCATTTTTTCTTCGAAGGTCTCAACTGCTGCAATAATTAGGAATTCGTTGCAAAGTTGAACCAAAGTTGGGTTATTTCAGGGCTAAAAAATTGAAAATTTTCAATTGAATTGATTTTTTTTCTGATTTTTTCGACTGGGTCATTTTATGTTGGGTTTAACTTTAATGGCTTTTTAACCTTGAATAATCAAATTTTCTTTTTAAAAAAAGGAATTACTCTAATTCAGAAAGTAAGAAACCCATTGTTGTTTTGGTTTCAGTTCCCGGATGGGGCTTTGAGGGAAAGGGCGTTGAAAATTTCTCGAATTTTGGGTAATTTTCGAAAATATCAAAATTATCTCATCGTTCTGCAAAGTATGAAAATTTAATGTAATGAAAAATGCTGAAATTTGGTATTATACCCTATTTCAGAGTTCAGACCTCTCGAATCGATTCGAAGTGGTTGGAAAACGTTCCAGAGCCTCCATAAAATTTTAAAATTTTCCAACACTGGAGAAAAGTACATAAAATTATTGGTCCATGTGAACTTCAGCACCTATAGTCGAGGATTAATCGTATGGGTGACTTATTTTGATCGATTGAAGACCAATTTTCCGAAATTCACAACTTTCAGTTCAAATTCATATTTTTTGTCTCTATTTTTTTCAAAAAAATTTTGGCCTGTCAGTCACGATTTTTGGAAAATAAATAGTATTTTAATCAATCAAATAGATTACCAGTATTGATAATCCGCAATTATAGGTGTTGAAGTTCATGTGGGTCATTTTTATGTGCTTTCCTTCTAATTTTCCTCCACTGAATGTGTTGTTTTTTTTTTAATTTTAACAAAATTGTTGAGTTTGTCGCAATGCTCTGTCTCCTAAAAGGTCAAGTTCCCATCACAAAAATTACCATACTCAAATACTAATAAAAAAAACTTTCTGTCAAGATTTTTTTGCAGATTTTTCAATTTGGTACAGCTTTGGATCTTGGTATATCGCTGAAATTGAAACTTTTTGCTATAAAGCTCAACTTTGAACTTTCAAAAAATTACATCGAAGTTTGGTATTTTTATGAAGAATCTTCTAGGCGAAAAACAGCACTATGTCCTCCTCTAGAATTCCTACTTGGCTAGAACCAAAACAGCGATGGTTTTTTTACCTTTGAGATGAGATTTGAAGTCCTAAGGTTGGAAGTAGTTGAATAGACATGAAATGGTCTGATGAAGTTTTCAGTTAAGACGAATAAAAATTGAATTGTGTCATCATAAGGGGCTTGCGGTCCTCTCTGCCTACCGTTTGGTCCGGTCCATGTATTGTCTCATTCGATCTCAATGTGAAGAAAAAAGTTACCTACTCTTCTATACGTACGAAGTTTTAATCTTCTAGTAATGGGTCATTATATCAGCATAGGTTAGTGTATGTACTTGCAACTTTAATCCGATAGAGTTATCCTCTCTCATCAACGTAAATCGCAGAATTATTCCGATGTACTCAACTTCTCGAGTCGTTTAATTTGGCGGAAAAAAAGAGCCAGTCGTTTTTACTTAACGAAGAATTTCTAATTAAATTTTTCCTTTAAAAAACGTGATTCGTCGAGTCGAATTATTTCGTTAAAGGAAAAATTCGATAAATTTAGTACTTTAGAAAAACTCGAAGACGTTTTCTCATTTATATTGGGCATTAAAAGAATTTAAGTGGCACTTATATTCGGCTTTAGGAATATTGAAAAAGAATTAATTTGCAATACAACTTTGAGCTGTTGGTTTTTTGTTCGTCTCGCGAGCTTTATTCGGAAACGATTTTAGCATACGAAATTTTCGATTAGAATAACCATGTTTTTTTCCCCTCCTCGGGCCCTTTTCCGCGAGTTATTCCGGTAGCTCGAGGGTAGTTTTTGCGAAGTGTTGCAGTAAACGCATTTTATTCGAATGAGGGAGGAAGTGTTATTTGATGGATTGAAAACAATATCGAGTTTTGGTGGTGAATTTTGAAAAATTAATTTAGGGAATGAGCATGGCAGCGGATGTGTTGATTTTAAACGTTAGGTACCTAATGGTTTCAAAAATAATAGAAGAGGTTTGATTCGTTGATTTTTTTAGGTTTTCTAGTTCTTAATACATGGATTAAATGCTGAGGTAGTAGAAATCAGCATCGGGTACTGATATTCTTTTGGCTGCTCTGGGATTTCATTCAATTGAACAAGTCATCGAACGAAAATATCGAAATGAGAATCCCAAAGTTCCAATACCTAATTATTTTTTCGATTTAAAAGAATTAAACATGTCGAAACTGCGTGCAAATCATCTTTATCGTTGAAATAAGCTTTTCTTTCAAACCTTTTCGAATTTTTCATGACATTGGTAAAAAACAAAAAACTTACTTATCGTTTCGAAGAATTAAATTATAGTTTTATTATGGTTTCAATAACCATCTTGAATTTTTGTATATGTTTATGTCACTTTTGTAGTGTTTTTAATATTTTAATCGTTTTTATCACGTTTTGACTGAAAATCTGATATATTTTTCATCTTTTTGATGACTTCTTTGAACAAATAAACAGACAATTATAAAATCCTTTTTACGACTTCTTTTTATCAAATTTTCATTTTCTGACTTCTTCCAAGGACTTTTGACTCGATTTCTTTTGACTTTCTTTTTTCGGATCTTGATCTGGTTTCTTCAAAAATGTAAGTTTCATTTTTAATTGCTTCAAGATCGCTGAGTGCTTTTTGCGTAAGTCTTTCACAAAGTCAAATTTTAGATTCTGTTTCACGGACGGGTTCGAAATCCTCCATTTCTTTGAGTCTGAAATTTAAAAAGAAATAAAAGAATCATAATTACAAATCAAATTTAGAAAAAGAAGACTTACCTCTCGATTTACAGTTCTCTTTTCTAATATTATTGTGGTGGCATTGTTGCTTATAAGGTAGGGGTCCCACCTCGGAAATAAAATTTTCAGCCGAAACAAAAGACAACCAAAATTCCAAGAATTGAAGTTCATTTCTTGAATTTCAGCGGATTTTTGGAATTTCAAAATTACTTCATCGTCCAGCAAGATATAAAAATTTGATCTAATCAACAAAATAATTTGGAATTTGATATAATATACCCGATTTCCGATCTCCGGAATCGATTTGAAGTAGTTTGGAGATGTTTTAGAGCCTACATAAAATTTTAGGATTTTCCAGCACTGGAGAAAAAAACATGAAACAGGCCCATATGAACTTCAGCATTTATAATCGCGGATTACCCATATCGGTGACCTATTTGATCGAATAAAGCACAATTCCCCGAGATTCGAAGTTTTCAGTTCAAATCCATATTTTTTGACCGAAAATTTTCTTGAACAAAAATTTATATAGGTAAAAAACTGAAAGTTGGTAGAAACCATATTTTCGAACCCCCAAATCGATTGAAAGCGGTTTCAAGACGTTTCAGAGCTTTCAGAAAAATTTTCAATTTCTCAGCTCTAAAGAAAAGCCTATAAAAATGGTCCATATAAATTTCAGCTACTATAATCGCTGATTATTCATTTTGGTGACCTATTTGATCAATTGAAGCACACTTTTCAAAATTTGTAACTTATTCCAATTCAAATCCATATTTTTTCAAGAAAAATTTTCTGCCAAAACATATTGGATTTGAACTTGAAGTTACGAATTTCGGAAAAGTGTGCTTTAATTGATCAAATTGGTCACCTTTATAGGTGCTCGAGTTCAAATGGACTATTTTTATGAGCTTTTTTCGAGTGCTGGAAAATTCCAAAATTTTACGAAGGCTCCAAATTGTCTCTAAGCTACTTCCAATTGATCCGGAAGGTCGAAAATAGGGTATTATATACCTTTCAGAATTTTTTGTTGATATTAGGATCAAATTTTCATATTTTACAGGGTGGTGAAGTGATTTTGAAATTTCAAAAATTCGAGAAATGAACTTCAGCACTTGAAGGTTTGGATACGGAGTTTTTTTCATGTACTTTCGATTTATTTTTGTTTCAGCTGAAAATTTTACTTCGAGTTGGGATAGGAACCTCCCTCGTTAGGAAATATTATAAATGTAGGTGCATATTTTAAGGCGTTTTTTGTTACACGTTGGAGTTTTTTTTTCAAATTTTGGAAACTCAGGAAAGAAAATTGGATTCGACCGAATCTAAATCAGATCCAATTGGATCTGATTGGATCCGAAAAATGGCGCGATCAAATCGGATCCAAGTGGATATAAGTAGATACAAACAAATCCAAATTAATCCAATTAAAAACATTTTTCTCTTTAAATTAAAAAAATTTGGTTCCAAGTGGATTTTTTGGATCTAATCGGATCTTTTTGGATCTAATTGGATCTTTTTGGATCTAATTGGATCACATTTCTTTGCCCTGTAAAGGAGAAAAAACTTTTTGTAGTGGAGTTATAAAAATTAGATTCAAAAAGATCCAATTAGATCCAATTAGATGCAAAAAGATCCAATCGGATCAAATTTTATCTTAATTCACGGAGAAAAATGTCTTTAATTGGATCTATTTGGATCCAAAAAATGGCGCTTTTTTAGATCCAATTTTTTTCCTGGGAATCTCACCTCCCGGAGAAGTTGATTTTCCTCTAAAAACGAGATTTAAAAAATTTTAGCTCCCTGCATAAATTAGGGGTCATGCTTCAGAGCTCTTTGTTTATGGGATTTCATAGAATAACATGCTAAAAACAAAAAAAAAATCAAAATATCTCTTAAATATCTGAAATAATGACTCAATTTTGATTTGTAGGAATCAACTTTAGATCTGAAAAATCATCCTAAGGGAAGTTCAGGGGACCTAGAATAGTTTTTGTGATTTTTATCCAATTTGAGGCTGCCATCCCTTGAAACTTTCTCAGTATAATTCGTCGGGTCCAAAGTTAATCCCTGAAAATCAAAACTGAGTCATTTTTTCAAATTTTCAAGTAATATTTGAAAATTTTACGTTATTTTCCCTGTTTTTTCCATTTTTAAAAATTATTTTTAGCAGGATATCTCTCTTGTGAGGTTCGAATACTAATTCTACTGTATGGAAGATCTTACTTCTATCCTGAAACGTCCTGAATATTCTTAACCCTCGAATATTCAGATACCTACCCCTCTTCCCTTTTGCATCTTCAATAAATCGACAAATAACACCCCGAATTGTTTTCCTTTTTCCAAAAATCCGCAAATTGTGCTATTTATCATCATCTTTATCGTGCGAAAAAAGAATCTACCGAGAGATTTGTAGAGAAATTCACTCGAAATGATATTCTCGGTTTTATTATCAACCACGCTGAAAATTTTCGCAGATACTTTGCTACAAAGTGCACGATAAAAAGGCGAGTGTTTTTATTACTTATAACTTGTTGCTCGAACGGCGCTTCGGAGACGCGACGAAAATATACGCCGCATGACGAGATATTCAATAAATTGTCGAGGTTCCTTGGTACCTACACCGGCGAGGTGTGCAAAACACCCGAGCTCGAGTATTACTCTGGTGTTAATACAACTTTTTAGGCTTGATTTATGACCAATGTCGAGAATTTACTCGTTTATTTTTTGATTAAAAGTTGTTATTGTGGATGGTAACTCGAAGGAGAGGAGCGAGTACGAGAGAAGGTGTAATTTTGAAATTTAATTAAATCTCAGATTGTGTTCCTTTATTTTCTCATTCCATAAAGAACGGAATGTAAACGAGGTTTTTTACTCGGAAGATGACTTCCTTTTTTATTCGTTTTTTGTACGTACCTAAGAAAACGGTACTGGGCCGAGAAAAGTACACCGCATGTTGTACTATAACGTAGGTACCTTGAGGTGTTTTTTTTTTTTTTTTCGTTGTCGTGAAAAGACTTCGAGTATGCTGGAACGCTTATCGTAAGTAAACCTTAATGTGAGATTGTGACAACAGGCTTAAGTGCTATTACTTGAAAAAAAACGAAAGTATCTCTCTTTTACGAGTATGTTTTTGGAATTTAACGTAAATGGTATTTCGTTTCCCACGAGATGTGTCTCGTCTACCAGTATAAATGAAAGAAGCAGAAAAATACAAATGTCGAGTCGAGTTTTTATACAATTTAAACAATACGTTTTGTCGTAAACCTATGACACATGTACGGAGGAAAAATTATTCTAAATGTGATTGCAGCGTACTTCTTTTTATTCTTCTTTTCTCTGATGCTGGTTTGAAAAATTACTTAGGCGTTGCGATGGTCGTATGTGTGATGGTTGATGGTGCTTTTTAGTGTGTTATGAGAAGGTGCTTTGGTGTGGAGTTTTTCTCATGGAAGATTGGATGGGGAAAGAGGGTTTGTTGAATTTTCATTGTGAAGTGTTTCTTTCTGAACGTTTTTGAAAAGTGGTGAAAAATTTCGAAAGATTTTCAAAAATCAATGCTGTTCAGAGAAAGAAGGCACTTGAAGTTTTTATTAGAAAAGATAGAGGTCAGTGTGAATAATACTCACTGTTCAGATTAAGTGAAAAGTTGTATTCTTCAAAAAACAAATGCAAGTTCAAAGGCTCTTACCAGACATGGGGCGATTCTGAATCGCCAATGGGAATCGTGAAGAATCACTGAATCGGATTCTTTTTTATGAAGAATCGCTAATACAGAGTTTTCCATGAATCGTCTGCCAAACATATTTTTTCGGATATAACCGAGTACCACTAAAAAAAAACTTGGGATAAACATATTGCCTATTTTGAAAATTGGGGAGGCAAATGCTGTTTCTAAAAAAAATCACGTCAAAAAATTTTTCAACCATGGGAATGGATAGTACATACATACTTTAAAAACTGAACAAATTTTTACTTCATGACTTTTTGCCCATCTTTAAAATTGAAGGGACTACAGAAAAAATAGTTCAAAAAAATTCGCAAAAAATGAACTGATCAAGGGAATGGATAGTACGTTAAAAACTGAAGAAATTTTTTTCTGTAGACTTTTTGCCCAACATCAAAAATAAAGGGACTAAGAGTCATTAAAATTTGAGAAAATCTGAAAAATTTTTGAAGCCCATTTATTGTAAGTGACCAGTGGATCCTTCATTTTCGATGTTAGGCAAAAAGTCTACAGAACAGAATTTCTTCAGTTTTCAACGTATTATCCATTTCCTTGATCAGTTCATTTTTTGAGAATTTTTTTGAACAATTTTTTTGTAGCCCCTTCAATTTTAAAGATAGGCAAAAATTCATGAAGTGAAAATTTGTTCCATTTTCAAAGTACTATCCATTCCCACGATTGAAAAAATTTGTTGACGTGATTTTTTTTAGAAGCAGCATTTGCTCCTTCAATTTTCAAAATAGGCAACAAGTTAATCTCAGATTTTTTTAGTGGTGCCCGGTTATATCCAAAAAAAATGGTTGGCAGACGATTCATGGAACACCCTGTATGGATTACGATTCCTTTGCGATTCCCCGATTCCCATTTAAGAAAAAAAAAAATATGACGAAAAAATGTTTCTAACGATGTCCTACATAGATTGCTAAACTGAGGTGTAAGGTTATTAGGATGGGAAAGGGTGATTTCACTCGAATTTAATTATATTCATCACTTTAATCCCGGAACAAAAAATAGTAAATTTTTTATCCTCTGCAACTTTTATTTCAATTTTTTTGTTTGAATGAATTAAAAATCTATCGTTTTATGTACTACAATTTTTTTCACGTTTCAGTATAATAAAGAAAATCTATATTCTTTTTTAAAACCAGAAGAATTCTTCAATTTTTCTAGATATTGATTACAACTGGTAGAGGTTTGAGATTGAGAATCACTGAACCTGTCTCAAAAATGCATCAAAACCGAATATTTCTAGATGCAGAAATTGAGTCTATAAAATTTCGATAGTGAGAAAGGATCGCAAAGACAGGGTGTCTAACGGTCCTGATAAGTCAAGCCAGTCCTGATTAGTCAAGATTTTTTCAAAAAAGTCATGCGGTACTGAAAAGTCAAGCTTTTTGACCAATTTACCCTAATGTACTCAAAAAGTCAAGCTTTTTTTCAAAAATTAAAAAAAAATGAATGATGATTGAGACGAGTTTTTTGATTTTATTTTTGTGTTTGAAAAAATTATGAATTGGGTACGACGACTTACTATAATTTTAAAAATTAGCAGGCTAGGTACGAAAAAATCGTATGTACTTGATACTAGGCATTAAAATACAAATGTTATGCAATTTTGGCAGAACTTTTTGCGGCATTGATTGTTAAAATAAGAGACATACCAACTGTAGTAATACATCTACATCTTTAATGTGGTAAAATTCTCCGAATAAGTAGCTGAGTTTGCAAGGGCTTTTTAAAAAAGTTGCAATACAGAATTCCTTGTAGTGGAGTAGAATTTCAGTCTGATCCTCAACGAATTTCTATAAAAGCGTTTTTTGGTTTATTCTGTAGAAAAGGGTCTAATCTATCACATACTGAAAAACCTCCCTGAACCTCTCCCCCCCCAAGTCACTTTTTTATATCACAGCCCCTCAAAATCAGTTTTTCGCCTTCAACTTTCGAAATTACGCACTAATGAAGAAAAAGTTGAAACAAAAGTTGTAGAGCATCAAAAAAAGAACAATTTTGTTATTTACAATTTTTCCCTAGGATGTCGTGGGAGGGAGCTAGGCAATTTGAAAAAAATTAAATTTGAAAATTTCCAATTAACAGAAATAATTACCAAAAATCGGGTTAATCAACTTTTAGGAGCGGTTCTTTTGCATAGTACATCATATTACTACATAGAATAAGAAAAATGTATAATTGACCCTTCATGTCAAAGTGGAGGGTAGGCCCTCTGCAGGAAAAGTCGCATTTTCCCCCAAGTGTAGCTCAGCTGCAGTGAAAAATTCGAAAATTTGGTTCGAACAAACGTTGTAGAGCGTTAAAAGACAAACATTTTATTTATTTTTTTTTCTGCGTAGTCTTGGTGGCGAACTATTCCAAATTAACGCACTTTTTCCTTCAGGGTAAAAACCTTAGAACATGGATATGTCCAAATAAAAGGTTCAAATAAACCTAAATTCGTGACATTTTTTAAAAATATCAATGCTCTTAAATTTCAAGTCCAACATAATGTCATTATGTTTTTGATCTACCGTAACGTAACACTTTTCAAAATTTTCAACCCCCACCCCTAACACATATCCATGAATAATATCATTATGTCTTCATCTGAAATAAATTTTCCAAGTTTTTTCAAGTCTAACATAATGCCATTATGTCTTGATCTACCGTAACGTAACGTAACGTAACGCTTTCAAAATTTTTGACCCCCACCCCTAAGACATATCCATGTCAAAAAAGAAAAGGCGACGTTCGAAAATTCGATTTTTGAACTATCTACTTTTGGGGTCCAATATGGGTTCAGCCAGGGGTCAATTTATTATAAAAATCGAGGTCAGCGGGCACCAAAATCCCAACCCGCTTTTTTTTCTTTTTGAAATAGCTCGCCTCCAAGACCACGTAGAAAAAAAATTAAAAAAGGAAAATGTTCGTCTTTTAACGCTCTACAACGTTTGTTTGAATCAATTTTTCGAATTTTCCACTGTAGCTGAGCTACGCTCGGGGGAAAATGCGACTTTTCTTGCCGAGGGTCCACCTCCCTCCCACTTTGAGATGTGGGGTCGATTATACATTTTTCTTATTCTATATATGTATAGTAATAGGATGTACTATGCAGAAGAACCGCTCCTAGAAGTCGATTAACCTGATTTTTGGTGATTATATTTATGTTAATGGGAATTTTTCAAATTCAACGCACCTTCACTCCACCCCTATGTGACTTACGAAAAAAATGAATATGATCATTTTTATCGGAAATTCTACATAGAATAACTTTTATGGAAGTGGTTTTCTCCATAAAGTTGAACCCTGACCCGCCAGAGGCAAAAAATCAATTTTGAGGGGCTGTGGCATCAAAAAAAGTGACTTGGGGGAGGATCAGGGAGGTTTTTCAGTATGTGATAGAATAGACCCTTTTCTACAGAATAAACCAAAAACCGCTTTTATAGCAATTTTTTGGGAGTATTGCTATTTTTTTTCCTAACTAATACCCGAACGAAATAAAAAGTATGGAATGAAAGGTCCCTGGTGTGACAATTTTCAAACTGGTTCACTTTCGAGTCATTAATTGTATGAAGTTTGGAGCTACATCATCGTGGCTTTTTGAAAATTTTTGATGAGTCATAATGAAAAATTTTGTCTACTGTACATATGTACTTACTACTTACATGATTTTTATCATTTGTGAATGACTGATTCAGTGATTGGACTTGAAATGTTTGCAATAAATCCGAAGTTATATTGATATCCAGTGAAAAAAATTCAAAAATTATTCAATATCTTTACTTTAAAAAATACGTATCTATTACATTTAAACGAACTGCAAAAAAAATGACAATCTCACAATAAAATTAAAAAAATTGAAATAGTAAGAAATGGTAATGGTAATTTTGTGAAAAAGGTAATAGCTTGAAATTAAGAAAACTGGAAAATTAGATTGAAGGCTTTGAAGGAAGAGGATAGATCAGAAATGGTTCTTAGACAGACACACTCATTAATTTTCGTCATGAAGTGAACCGAGGATTTCTCAGATAACTTTTTTAATGGAATTCAATTACGAATTTCTGGAGAATAGGGTTGGTGCCAAAAATTTAGATTTGGCTGAAATTAATATATGTTATAAAATACGCGATTATAACTTCAACGGAACAAACCGCATCCAAATTGGTCCATTAGGATCGAAGAAATTGACCATTGAATTCCGCAGATTGAGCGGGTCGCGAAAAAGAATCGCAACGCGGGTTACATTGTTGTGACGTCAGTTCCTCGGATTCAAACGGGAACGAAACAGCCGGCGCGTCGCGTCGCGTAAATTATATTGCGATTTTTCGATAACTTAATGATTAATCGTACTTTTTTTGTTGATTTTTCAATGCGTACTTGATAATTTATTTTATCAAGGATTAAGGACGTAAAAATAGTTGATAAAATTGGAAAAAATGAATTGAGAAGATTGAAAAAAAAAGGAGAAAAAATGATTTGAGAAAATTGAAAGAAAAAATCTAAGTTGAGAAAATTACTTCTGAAAAAATTTGAGTTGATGAAATTATGTTCAAAAAAATTTGAGTTGAGAAAATTACGTTTGAACAAATTTGATTTGAGAAAACTATTTTTAAAAAAATTCGAGTTAATAAAATTGAAAAAAAACAAATTTGACTTGGGAAAATTGAAAGAAAAAAATTGATTTGAGAAAATTGGAAGAAAAAAATTCGAGTTGAGAATATTGAAAAAAACGAATTTGAGTTGAAAAAGTGATAAGAAAAAAATTCGAGTTGAGAAAATGGAAAGAAAAAATGCAAGTTTTGAAAATTACGTCTGAAAACATTTGAGTTGAGGAAATTATAGAAAAAAAATTAGGTTGCGAAAATTTGAAGAAAAAAATTCGAGTTGAGAAAATTATAAGAAAAAAATTTGAGTTGAGAAACTTGAAATAAATAAATTTGAGTGGGGAAAATTAGAAGAAATTATTGATAATTTACTTTACCACATCATGGAAAAAAACTTGTAAAAAAAAATCAGCAAAATCGATAAAGTCAACTTCGAAATCAACGAAAAATTGAAATTGCGTGTTGAAATCCGTTATGTTCGCGACGCCAATACGAGGAGCTGACGTCACAGGGCATATTTTCGTTGAGGCGGTCGTTTTTCGAACGAGTTCAAAAAACGGAACTTTAAATTTTTTTTCTCCAGTTCTACTCAACCGATTTGAGTGCGGTTTGTTTTGTTGACTTTAAAATTGTATATTCTATAACATATTTCAATTTCAGCCAAATCTAAATTTTTGGCACCAACCCTATTGAAATCTAACAATTCACGGAGTAAAAAATTGGAATGTTGAGAGGAGATTTATAGAAATTACAAAAAATTCTTCAGCTTCAGCTGCTTCTGTTTTTATCAAAAATTGGTACTTAGTACCTACATTATAAGCATGGCTTATTGAGTTCATTTTTTTGCACCAATGATGCAATAATCACCTATTCAATACTCAATATGGCATTTTCGCCTTTAGTATCATATTTCATTTTATATGTTTCGAATAACTGCACGAATTCTGCCACGAATATTTCATGATATTTATCAACCAGTTCACTTGGAGGATCTTCTACTTTCGGTACTGGAATTGGTTTACCCACTTCGAGGATAAAAACAAAAGAAAGAATGAAATAATTTAGACAATTACTTTGCAACTCTGATGATTCTGTACTTATGAACTGAACTCACCAACGGTGGTGATTGGTCTTTGGTATGGTAAAAATCCAAACAAATGGCTCAATTTACAAGGACCCCACATTAGAAAGAAATTTGGATCGGAGCTGGCTCGCCGTTTTTCTCTCAATCGTCTATACCAGTTACAAGTTGGTTCCTCATATACGTAGGTTTCACCGAAAGAATACACCGGTACCAAGGAACAGCTGCATGAAAAACATTTTATGAGAAAAAGTGAAAATATCATCAAAGGCGGAAAATTCTACAGAAAAACTCACCCAGATTTTAAAGCCATTCTGACGAATCCTTTGCGATTCTTCAAAAGTACACGATTTGTACCAGGGATATTCATTTTCTGTTCGGATGTACCACCGACAACGAGCACGGCCACATTTCCAGCCGGTCCGTTCAATATATGCAGAATACTCCTGGGCGTTGCTGCGCAACAACCTGTTTGACCAAATGGAAAATCCACAGATTATTAATACCTAGGTCAGTTTTGATGCAATATTTATCAAAAATCAATATTGAAGCTGACCTAAAAATAAGAAAATATCTCTAGCAATTGGACCATAATAGTTGCTATTTAATGTCACCACGTATGGATTCAAACCAGGGTACGCTTCGTCAAAATGGTTTACGTCACTCAAAAAATTGGTAGATGCCCCATGTACCAAAACTCCGTGTGGAAACGTAGCAAATAAGTATGTGGTGTTTGGTGGTAATTCGGCTGTTTTTACTAGTTTGATGGGAAAGAAATCTCTTCGGCATTTCCAGAATCGAATTTTTCTCAGCCATTTCAGTCTGCCTCAACATACCGAGTGTTCTTATTTCAGTTTAATGCCTCGAATTTTGATAATGCTGCAACCCAAATTTTTTTGCAGAGTTATACATATACTCTCTCAATTATAAATCAGTCAAAATTACCTAAAATCACTGAGAAACAGTCAGAATTGTAGCACAGGAGAAAATCAGTGAAAATTTTTTCACTGAAAACAAATGAGTGAAAGAAAATCACTGGAAATCAGTGAAAATTCACTGAAAACTCAGTGATATTTATGAAATTCACTGAAAAATCTGTAAAATTCTTTGAATAATCAGTGAAAAATCACTGAAAATCAGTGAATTTCACTGATTTTTCCTGTGCTTCAATTCTGACTGTTTATCAGTGATTTTTCACTGATTCGGAATGAGAGAGTAGTTCTTTCAATTTTCGAAAATGAGACCAAAGGTCATTCCATATCAATTCAGCCACTTTTTAACCTTAGATCTTCAGATTTTGCTCAATTGTTTTACAAGATTTTTTGATCTCAAAGATCATAAAACCATCGTTGTTTTGGTTCCAACTCTGTTGTTGATCGGGGGGGGGGGGGGCATTGTTTTCTTTGCCTCTGAAGTTTTTCATAAAAATGACCCACTTCAGTGTGTTGTATCTCAAATCTGCTGATACTTGCTGCAATTTGGCGTACGTATTAAATGACCCAAAAGTTCTGCTATCCAAGTTTTTTTTTTGTTATTTAAAGAGGAATCGTTCCTCATTATCTGACGTTGGCGTGAACAAAGGGTTGCCTACATGTAGGTCGTCGAGAAATGATTCCAACGCTGCACCCGGAGTATTTGGAAAGGGTTGACTGAGGAGATGCAGTGTTGCCAATTTCATCAAATCTTGATTATTTTGTAAATTTTTGCCCTTTACATTTTTGATTTGGCAAAATCTGTATTCATAGATTTTTGATCTTCATCCAAAACTCTATCATGTGCAACTATTGGTTTTTAAATATTTTCATTTTTAAAATTTTTAAAATTTTGAGTTCTTTTTTCTTTAAAAAGTATTGAAATCGAAAAAAGTCGAAATTTTTTAAATAATTTGTAAGCAAGGAAGAATGAGTTTATATTTTTTGAGAAGAGAGGAACTTCAACTACCTATATTGTAAATGGGATTTCATTATTCGTGGGACGTTATTATTTTTTTTTTTACCGGGCAATTTTACGTTGCGCTATTTTTAAGTCACCCTGTAGTATTAGGAACGAATTTGTAAACATTTTTAAAAATTTAAAAATGAGGTTTTTAGAAAAGTTTGAGGATATAATTGAAGAGCTGCTTTCCAAAGTGGCCTAAGTCAAAATAATAAATTTTTTTTCAAAAAACGAAAAATACGTTTGTACTGTATGCCTTTGAAGCATTTTTTCTGCTTCCAAACTAAAAAAATGTATTGTACAGTGCTATACCAAAAATTTGGCGAAAGTCTCGATCTCCAAAAATTTGATCTTTACGAGTTATGACCCTTCAGAATTGACTGAGTAATTTTTTTCAAAAATTGACTTAGGCCACTTTGGAAAGCAGGTCTTCAATTTAAATCCAAAAATATCAAAATTTGGCGTTCCTGAATGACATAAAAAAATCACAATGGCAATAACTCTCAGTCTATTAGGGCACAGTCAAAAAAAATTACGTTTGACATATTGTTATTTATGTGTTTTGAGACCCTGAGTTCAAATATCATTTTGATTTTTGGATTTGATTCCTCCCCACCTTCCTTATAATTTCTTCCGCGAGTACCTGAATTATTTGTTTCAGTCAAAAAAAGGAGTCCATATTCTAACTCAACAATTCAAAAAACAAAGAAGAGTACTTATCACATGATATATTTTTTAAATTTTACCCAAAATTTTGGGATGTCATCGCGCCATACCCCTCTTGAAAATCAATATCCTATCGCAAAAATTATCATTTTCGAATAATACTTATGGGCATTACAGAAACCTATTCACAAAATTTTTTGCAGAGTTTTAATTTACATCCTTGAACTTCTTTGTTGTAGGTATCACTGGAAATTGATCTTTCTGCTAAAAAGCTCTGCTTTAAAATTTTTAAAAATGATTTTAAGTCTTTTTTCAATTTTCCTTCCTGTTCCAAATATCACCTATTCTTTGATTCAAGTCAGGGCAAAAAATCTCAGCGACAAAAAAACAATGCTATTTTCTCCGGAGCTCCTAGAACTACCTACTGGAACCATAGTAATTTGGTTCTCCTACCTTTTAGATAGTAGAACCTCGAAAACAATTTTGAGCGAAATCTGAATGCCAGAGGTCAAAAAGTGGCTGAATTGGCATGAAACATCCTCTAGGTACATGATATTCAGAATTCTTTGACATTTGCCCCATACAAAACTTTTAAATTGGCAACCGGGGTTTCCTGTGTAATTTGGGTTGCAGCGGGTATGAAGTCGACAGTATATTATTATTACTCGTGTTGTTTTATGTTAATATTTAATGAAATAAGATTGACAGAAAATTTATTGGGTACCTTCTGCTACCCCTATGTGGGGTTTCACGATCGTAGAGCATCCATAATAAATGTACTATGACGAATATCCATAAAATTGGCTCGAAGAAGAAATAGATAAATAAGAAGATTAATAAAAATGGGCTGCCGAAAAACATCAATGATAGGACCCAACATCCCAACCATTCGTAGTAGATTTCGAGCCTCTGTCGAAGTGATGGATTGGATTCAGTTTTTGATGGACCATACACTATTTCCTCCTGCTGACGATGAAATATTATAGATTGAATAAAATGAACAAGATAATGAAAATATTTTCAATTTTTTGAATGAGTTCAAACATTTTTTATGAATTAGTCAAGTACTTTACTGTCAATGGTAAGAGCTACTATTTTACGATAAAATACTTACCAATAATGACGAGGTGTGGTCAGGATCCATGATAATTCAACTCGATTACTTGTTAACTCGCGACGCAATATTTCGCAATCATACCTAATAATTGATTAAAATAAAGATTTATTTGTAGATTTTCTAAACAATAAAGCACCTAAAATCAACTCTAAATGGATGGATTAACATCGAACATCTCGCAATAATTGTAAAAAAAAAATGTACCGAACCAGCATAACGTTACATATCACCGAACTTGCAATCGATAATATGAGAACATGTAAAAATAACTGTTGGTCGAGCAGTGTTGCCATAAAGTAACCCACGTGGTCGTCACAAAATTCGCTAAAAATTAAATTTTACCATGTCCCGAATGTGAACGAATAGCTCAGTGCGTCGAATGTCATAAGATAAACACTGATGGAACCATAAAGCGTATGACCTTGACATTAATTCATTATTCGCGAACGTACATTACACTTGAATTGATCATTATTATTAGTTAAAGCGACGTCTGTGTTTGTTAAGCCATTACAATTTGTCAGTTGAGTTGATGGAGGAAAACATAATTTTAAAACGATAATAATGCGAATGATAAGATAAATAATGATTGAAACAAGTTTCTTGATTTTATTTTTCATACGAAAAAAGTTACGAATTAGGTACGAATTACAATTGAATTTTTTTATGAAAATTGGTTGACTGGGTACGAAAAAAATCACATGCACTAAATGCTTAGTACAAAAATACAAAAAAATGCTATTCAATACTTAAAACTGCCTTTTCTCCTCGATAATCGTATTTGGACTTATATTTTTCAAATAACTGAATCATTTCTTGCACGAATATTTTGTGATATTTATCCACCAATTCATCAGAGGGAGTTTGTTCTCTTGGCAGCTTGATCGGTTTGCCCACTATGGACAGATAAAAAAAGCCCAAAAACATTAGGAATTGCTCCTAATTATTTTTGCCAAAAATACGATTTCGACGATCTAAATTCAAAATTACTCGAAGTTCTGATTTTCAACTCTAAATTTTTTCAATTTCTTTAATAATTAAAGAAATTGAAAGTCCGCAATTTTTTTTAAAATTGTGATGCGCCATGAAAAACCATACCTTAGGGTGAAAAACATGTTTTTGAGAAAAACGCCAAAATAGGTCGAAAAGTTGATTTTTATCAAAAATGAGTTTTTGCTGGAAATGTATTCTCCGATGTCTGAAGAAAAATTTAAGCACCCTACCTACTTGTTTTCGTCGTTTTACTGCTTCGTACGAGCGTTTTTTTCATTTTTTTGAATAATAAAATTAATATAGTTTCACAATTTTTTTCAACTCTTTCACAAGGTTGGTTGCACTGAGTGAAGGATATGGACCAGAAACTTGCACAATTGAATTCCTCGTGAAATTTTACACCAGGACAATTAATTTTTCATCATAATTTCATTTCTATACCTTCATAATTCGTAATAATTGAAAAAAATGTAATGAAAAACTTAAAGAGCTTTTTTCTTAAAAAGTTGTTTTCAGCATTTCTCAACTTTAAAGTGTCATAACTCGGCAAGTTTTGCTCCGATTGAGCTGTGGTTTGCTCCATTCGATTCCTCATACATTTTTATTTAAAATAACATATACCATACTCTCAAATTTAATATAATTCTGCAGGATGTTCATCAACTTATATTCAACATGGGATGTACTTCTATTTAATTTGAGTAACCTGTAGCCCCTTCATTTTCGATGTTAGGCAAAAATTCTTCGGAACAAAATTTCTTCAGCTTTCAACGTACTATTCGTTCCCTTGATTAGTTAATTTTTTAGCATTTTTTTTGTGGCCCCTTAAATTTTAAAGTTGGGCAAAAAGTCATAAAGTGGAAATTTGTTCAGTTTTCAAAGTACTATCCATTCTCAAGGTTGAAAAAAATTTTTAACGAGATTTTTTTTGAAGCAGCAGTTGCCCCTTCAATTTTTAAGATCGGCAAAATGTTCATCTCAAATTTTTTTCAGTGGCACCCGGTTATATCCAGAATTTTTCATTCATCACTAAAAAACGATAAATGCAGCGATAAAATTTGAATTTCCTTTTTCTATGGAAATAAGTTTAGATTCGGGAATGTAGTATTAGGAGGAAATGGTATTCGGGGGATACAGTTTTCGGGGGATCGGCTTCAAATATTTGGTATTCGGGGGTAAAGTATTCAGGAAAACAGTTATTCGGATAAATGTCCATTCGGAATTTTTTTATTTCGGGAAAAAGTATTCAGGAAAATAATCATTCGGGGAAATATCCATTCGGGATTTTTGTATTTCGGGTAATCGAATTCGGGGAAATGTCCTAGAATCGCTCAGGAGGCACCAGACTATATCCTGTGGTGGCCCTCATACTCTGGCATCCCTACCTTTCGAAAAATTTTCAAAAACATAGCATCTTTCACTAAACCTATATCATTATTTATACACGCTGTCGAAAAAGCATCCATATTTCGAGCCATTTCGCAACGTCGAATGGTATATTCATATTCGTAAAATACATGCTCAGCTCGTAAATTACCATTAAATAATGCCTAATAATCTGAGAAAGTTAGCGGTACGAAGACTACATGTACGTTTAATATTCGCGTATATGCTCCGAATATCGTACGTCGACGGTACGTGGGACGTTGTGGATTCTGCTGGGAGGATATGGAAGAATATTAAATTTGATTTTAAAGATACTCGTATTTCACGCTCGACGCATTTATTCGTTTCGTTATACGCAACGTTGGAACCATGATAGAAATAAATTTCAGTTTAAATTACAAAATCACTCGGCGGTCTTTAATTCTGTCCGTTGTATTCGCCATAATTTTGTACGAATATTCGCCCAGCATAAAGGTAACACGAAAATGCTTCTTTTGTAATTTAATAGCGAAAATGTTTTCAGCGTGCATATTACGCACGTTGAAAACCCCTCCCCCTGCCCACATTGCCCCCCTCAGCTAATCAAACAGACTGGTACGAAATTTGATGGCAGGACGGTTTTTGAAATGCCTTGTACGTGAGACGGTACATTCTTGGCTGGGGACTATTAATTCGCGTGTTAATGTGGCTAAAAAACGACGAAATGTTTACCTCTGAGGAGTAGGCCTTTGTTTTGTCGCGATTGACGAAACAACAACCGTGTTTTTAGCGAGAAAGCGCGCAAACGGTTGTTTTAAATTATACGAAAAAGATTTCATCCGTGAGAATTATCGTGCTTTAGATAAAGTTGCGGTTCATTATTATGAGAATAGGTAATGCCTTTTCATCTTGCGTTTATTTATGTAGGTACCCGGAACGTTTAATTTTTCCTCATTTTAATTAGCGAATCTAAAAAAGGAAAAAAAGCAGTTTTTGTAGCGAGGGAGGGGGGAATTTTGAAGAAGTGGAAAGAAAGACTTGTACGAGAGTTGAAGAATGAAGATTATTAACTATAAATCGTATCATTTGTAAATTGAAACAATACTATCAAAAGCGAATAACCGAGAGGTAATTAATTATGCGAAATTATTCATCTTAATAATGGTGTTAATAAATGATTCCAGAGTTATGGCTTTTGTACAGAAAGCAGTGGCTAGATTATATGAGCCTGATAAATTAGACGCTTTGTTACGAGACCTCGGCAAGAAGCATTACGGCTACGGAGCGAAACAAAATTACGTTGATGTAAGTTACCAACCAGCTGGTTTATTAACCATACTATTTTCGGGGTTTTTAGCCGAATTTTCCTGAGAATATTCAGTGGAATTATGATGTAATATGAAATGAATCTAAAAGTGCATATAGTTACATTAGAATTCTCTGGGGATTCTTTTTTAATATTTTATGCATCGGTACAGGAGGAATTGGTGGAAAATAATTTCAAATTATGTATGTGGAAAATATTCCCTAGCGGGCGAAAGAAAATGTGGTTTTCATCGACGTGGGGCTATGATTGCATTTAAAAAAAAAAATTGTTGTGTAATTTTTTGAAATTTCAACCGAGAATTTTCTATAATTTGAACGGTCTGAAAAATATTCTCCATACATTAATTCAAATTTTGGAACAATGTTTTGGAAGTCGCACAGTTCTCCTAGCCTTGGACAATTTTCTAAAAATTGAAGAATTTTCCATAATTTGGACAGTTTTTTAACAATTGATAACTTTTATTGAAAACTTTTCACATTTTGCGCAATTTTCAAATTTAATGATTTTTCAAAAGTTGAAAATTATTGTGCAAATGAAAACAAGCGCGCTCAAGGGGCTCGGACCCCCCCCCCTCCCTCTTAAGCTCAGAAAATATTTAAATTGCATTTTTTTTGTTCTTCAAACACGATTTTTCCATAAAAAAATCGCCCTTGCTTTGTTGGGGCAGTATTTTAGCCGTTCTATTTCTTAAATAAACATACAACTCTCTAAATCTGAATCAGTCTTTGAGAATCAGTGAAATGATTTTCTTAATGATTTTTCATCGATCTTTCGGTCAAAAATCTCTGATTTTTCAATCAATTTCCAATTTGTCAAAAAAATCAATAATTTTGACTGCAATATCAGTGAAAAGTCACTGATTTCCAGTTAAATTCTTTTTACTGATTCAAACAAGTAAATTCTACTATTTCAGATTTAAGCTGTTTGTTCCAAAATTTTCCAATTTTTCTCAGCTCAAATCTGTTCAAGTGTTTATGTCGAGGTGTCTACAGATCATGAAAAACATGAAAATAGCATTAATTTTGATGATTTTATTACAAACGCATGAATTTTTAACATTTTCCAGTTAAAAAAATTTTCGCCCTCGCTTCGCTCGGGCAGGACATTTAATTAAAAGCGGAAGCATAAATTCACTTCGTTCTCAACGCGAACAGACACGGGACAGGGGTAGGTAGTGCTGAAAAAGTGCTTTAAATTTCCTTTAAAAGGAGTATACGCGGGGGGGGGGGGTCTTTTTAGGCAAATTTGGTTATGAAAAATTGAATGAAAATGGCATGAAAAACATGAAAACAGCATGAATTTTCATTTTTCAGATCCTGTAGACACCTTTGTTATGTATTATCAGCCTACTAAAAATACCCTGACTAAGCCAGCCCCACTGAAATAACAGATTACTCAATTTTTTCATTGATATTTTACCCCCTTTATTTTTTCTTGAATTTTCAGCCCCCCCCCTCCCCCCCGAATAATTTCTGGTTACGCTTATGAACGAAAATATTGAAATATAATTCAAAACGTGGTAATTTCGTATACAGAAATGAAAAATGTTCAAAATTTCGTCATCTTTTCAAAAATTGGAGAATTGCGCTAAAATTTCAGCGGGTTTCCAGAAGTGGAATGATTTTAAAAAAATTGGTTGATTATTTTCAAAGTTTGAAAAATTTTCAAACCTTATTTTTTTACTCAACGTATTCTTGAAAACTGGAAAGTTTTACAAACTTGTGGAAATTTCTTAAAAATAAGACTATTGTTCAAAAATTTGAAGCAAAAAAAAATAATTCATCAAAACTTGAACAAATTCTTGAAAAAATCGAGTTTTCTAAACTTGAACAGTTTTTCCAAAAATAATTGAAGGGTATAGGGAAAAAATAACTAATTACAAAAATTGTATATTAGAAAAGGGACTTACTTAGATGTAATCTTTTTAAATTTACGCCTAGGTCCCTTTTCTAATATAAATTTTTGCAATTGGCTGATTTTTTTCCTGTACCCTTCAATTAGAGAAAAATGCCCTTTGAACGATTTGTCAGCATTTGAACAATTTTTTTTAAATTGTAAAGTTTTTTCAAAATTGATCACTTTCCTTCCCAAACCGCTCCAATTTTTAATATTTTTTCCCTCTCAGAATTATTCATTTCCATCAGAGTGCCTATACTGGATTTTTTTATTTTCTAAGTAATAAACAAGACTTTTCAATCTTTTAATGTTTCTTGAATTTTACAATATTCAAATCGCTCACTGAAATATCTCAAAATCGAGTAAAATTATAAAAGATTACGTTTATTCTACATTATAAATTGTATATCATATGACTACGCGGTTTCGAATTGATGCAGATCGTGGAATAAGTGATAAAATGATATATTTTGCTTTATCTGATCAAACAGTAATGAAAAATTTTAAAAATAACAAAGCATAGGCTGATCTACGGGTGGGCCGACATGACATAGGCCTGGCCTCTCCAAAAAAATCTTTGGCCCGACCAATTTTTTTCTGACCAATTTGAAAAAAATTCTCCAAATCAGATTTTTTTTTTGATTTCAGAAGAAAAGTGCAAACTTATACCTTCGAATCAAAAAACACTAGCGCACACAACTTTTTTCTTCATAAAGATGACGCAAATAAATAAATAAATAAATAAATAACAATTTTCTTGATTAAGTATAAACGTATCTTGATATTTCAATGTTTCATTTTTATGCTCATTTTTTCGTGATAAAAATAAAACAGCTTATTTTTTAGGTTTTTCGGTGTTCTGAAAACCTATACGACGAAGTCATCTACAAAAAAAAAGAGTAATATTATTTTCAGCAATTTCAATGAACCCAATGAATAATAAGTAAAAACTTACTTTCTGGCCATTTCTTCCCTCAACTGTTTTTTTTTTTTTCAGTATGGGTAGTAATTCATTCTGTGAATTGTTGAAAAATAGGTGATTTTTACCCTTAATTTTTGGTCAAAGAAGTGAGTGTTTTTGAAAAAGAAAAAAACCCTTCCGATAGGAAATTACGCGTAGAACAAGATTGTTCATAACTACTTTTCAATTTTGAGGCTTATTTGAGGAGATATTCACGAAAAATCGGTTTTTAACAGACGTTTACCCCTCCCCTGGGGGTAGCGGAGGGTTTTGGGGTGTCCATTTTAGTATGTTGTGTAGTGGACCATTACGAACGTAAAACACGAAAAAAAAATCAGGCTTTAATTTTTGGGGGGTTTGGTACATTTTTTCTCTTATTTGCCTGGACTAAAAAAATTGAAATATTTTTTGAAGTTGGACTGTTAGTACTTACTACTTACCTATACTAAATATTTTTTTTAAATGAAAACATTTCAAGATGGTTTTTGCGGTAGGCCTTATTTTAATTTTATTATTTCATTTGAAATAAAAATATACGTTTTGCTTAAAATATTTTGAAACTTTCAATTGGAATTTTTTTCAAGTTTTTAATTTCATTATGGGAACAATTCTTTAAATTTTTATCGGTAAATTTTATAGATTTTTTTGGGGAACTATTCGTATTTTGTTTTGAAAGTACGAATTGTTGCCCTATAGTTAAACTTCTTTAGTGATTAAAATTTTGAAAGTTCAAAATGTTGAAATTTCAATTTTATGTTTTTTTAAAAATAAATTTCATTCATTTTTTTCCAATATTGATCAATTTTTTACCAATCCATGAACATGTTTCTATTCAACCAAATTTTTTTCGAAAAATTAATTTCTAACCAGCGGATAAGTTGGTTCAACTCATGACCAACAAAATTTGGAAAAATTCAACAGCCAATGTATTTGTAATGGCGTTTATAACGAGTTTTTTTTTTAATATTCAAAAATGTTCAAAAAATGTCCCAGACTGTTCTTAATGTGCCCCAAAGTGCTCTTAAAATTTTAAAAACACAGTGAGAAAATTTTATTTTTATTATTTTTTTAATTTTCAAAACTGCTGAAGAATTTCAATAAATTTAGAACGTAATAACAATCGAAATTGATATTTTTGTAATTTTTTAATGTTTTGTTGGACCTTTTGAAAAAATAGACAAGTTTAGATTTTGAGCAAAAATTTCAGAATCATGGATACCTGTATTAAGATATTAAAATCTTTTCTGTTTTTTTTTTTTCAATCTTAGAAATTTCTAAGCAGGTTTTTTTCTTACAAACATTTATTTTTTCCGATGAATTATAGTTATTATTGTCCCCGTCAATGAAAAAGTTGCGAATTTTTGATATTTTAAATTCAGATGACATTTTTGACTTCAGATCTCCGTACATGAACTGTCATCTGAAATCATTGATGTGAATAAAATCATCTCTTGTTTTCTCTAAAAGCTTTAATGGATTCTGGTACCTCGAAATACCTTCTTCTGCGAGTAAATTTTTTGCCTAGCTATTCCGATACCACACTTCAAACCTGAATTACACGTCCATTAACCGTATCCTTTGGAAAATTCGACTATGTTAATTTTTTTTTCATTTACAGGCCACAAAGAGTTTTTTTCACGTTTCGAACCTGAACCTATTCTGAAAAGCTCGTAGGCTGAAAATTTCTCACGATGAAATTTATTCTACGGTTCTCGAAATAAAAGAAAATAAGTAATGGATTTTTGCACGGTATGAAAACATCATCGTCGAAGAAATTAACTCGAATAGAATAAATTGGCGAGCGAAAAGTTTAACAAAATATAATTTTTTGATAAGAGCGAGAAAACTCGAAAACCCGTAGGTTCGGTACGCGTTCGTGGAAAAGAGCTCTCTCGGGCCTGGGCGTACAAAAACGATGTTTTCGTTTGCTCGTTACTCGTACGCTGGCGTAATATTAGAAAAGCGAAAGGAAATTTAATAATTCGGTATTTTTGTTTTAATTTACAGCTCATTGGACCTCAATTTATTCAAGCAATACAGCCGTCTCTGGAAAATCAGTGGAATGCGGAATTAGACGAAGCTTGGACAAAACTATTTCAATATATTGCCCATATAATGAAAGACTCCATCGCAACCGAAGAATTTTATAATAAGAAATAATACCTACCATTTTATTAAAGTGTTGTTTGTTACTTATAGTTTTTATTTATTAGGATGAATGTAATATTTTCATCATGATTCGAAAACAAAAATGTACGATATGATGTTTTCTGTGTGTAATATTGTTTGGTAGTTTTCTCGTATGTTCGTGTCGCACGATCACGAATATTTAATCCTACGTTAAAATAAAAATAAAAAACGTTGATTTGTAAAATTTTGTGCTTGTGTAAATTATCATTTCCATTTTATCGTATTGGATGTTTTTTGTTTTCGTAACGAGATAATGAAATACAGATGAAACGCGAAATTATCGTATGTTTTAGTAAATTATTAACCGAATCTCATGTATATTTATATTCGTACCTACCTGTACCCACAATGGTAGAATTGTTATAGAACGTTGATATGGAAAAAAATATTGGAAAAATTGTATAAACTGATTTATGCACTTGAATACTTGATTTATTTCCTATGCGAGTTTCCTTTTTTGGTCAAAAAAAGGGTTCCTCCCTCTGTTTCTTCCTAACTTTAACGCCTTATCTAACTTTTTCATTCGATATGTGGTAGTCTGGTAGAAGTTGAATGTTTCTACGTAAGCTGAAATATTATACGATATTTTTTGCTCGTTTACAGTTGAAAAATTTGATATTGTACTGAGCTTAATATTTCCAAGTATTTTCCCGTAAATTCTTTCAATTGTAGTTTTATTAAAGTGTAATCACACCTGAATATTGAAAATTCTTTTTTTTGTGTACTTGTAGTTCGATTCTTATGCCGATCCGCTGGTTGTGTTTTACTTATTTTGTTTCTTAAAATAAAATATGTTCAGTGATGAGTAGTTTTTTTCTTGGAGTTTTTAATCTAAATTTAGATGTACTTACTTAGTTCGTATTTAATTTTTATTTTCTCGTGTTGGAATAATTCATTCTAAATATACACCTCGCACGTCGATGGGGATAAAACAATTTTTGGCCCAAGAAAATGGTCAATGATTAACTACCTAGTTCATGGATTTTTGATGATTTCTAAAAAAAAATCGAGATAGGTGTCGTTTTTGACCAATTCGAGGTCGCTGATTCCGAATCTATGGTCCATTTTTAGCGCCGCACCTTCGTTCCCGAGTTATAGTATATTTTCACCTCAAAAATGTGATTTTTGGGTAGTGGAACCGTAATTGAGCGAAACGGTTTCGGATTCATAATCAGTGACCTCGAATCAGTCGAAAAACATTTTCCGCGAATTTTCAAATGCTTTTTGAAAACGCCCAAAAATGGTCTCAAAAATCGCCATATCCTCATAATCTAAGCGAGATGATGCAAAACCGACCTCGGCGTTGGATTCTCCATGTCCGAAATTCCGAATACCCCATCCTAGACATCTCACATGTCGATTGGGGGCATAAAAAATGGTAAGGGGTCAGGTCATGAATTTTTTCGCTTTTTGACCATTTTCAAAAAAAATCGAGATAGGTGTCGTTTTCGACTAATTCGAGTTCGCTGTTCCCGAATCTGAAGTCCGTTTTGCGCGATCGCTGTTCTATCATGGCCCGAAAATCGTATTTCTGAAGTGAAAAGCGGTCATAACTTGTGAACAAAGGACCGGCGCCCAAAATGGACCACAGATTCGGAATCAGCGACCTCGAATTAGTTGAAAAACACACCTTTCGCGAGTTTTCAAGGTTTCTCAAAAGTTAAAATAAAACCTCTTAAAAAGTTGAAACTCGATCGTTTTTTAATAAATAAATATTTTTCGCCAATATTTTTCCCCCTTAGAAGAATATTGTAATTACCGAATGGCGAATACCTATTTAATTTTATTTAAATAAAAATTTAAAAATCAAGTGAACATTATACATTAATTAACATTATTGCAAAATTGTAAAAAAAATAAAAAATTAAAATTATGCAATGAACCAATCAGAATTCAGAAACGTTGTTAGAAAAAGACGTAAATCTCGTGATTATGACGATGACGCGAAGACGCGTCGCGTCGGCGTCGCGTTCCAGTCTATGCTCCAGGTCCAGGTTCAAGTTCCAACTTTCAAGTTTGTTGGTAGCCATTTTTTCTCGCTTTGTGTGTGTTTGATGTTTTGACTCATTCATTTTATTTTACGTCGTAGAATTGTAAGTGACGAAGTGACTAAGCGACTAAGCGTTTTTCAAGTCTCGACGTCTCGTGTCTGTTTTATTTTACTATTCATTTGCCATGTTCATCATGTTCATGTTCCATGTTTGGAGTTTACTTGATGTTCGATATCACGAACACCACTAATTAATTTTCATTTGAATTCGTCCGAGTAAGTACTTTCGCCTGTTTCCTACGTATAAATATTTAGTTTCTATCATAATTCACAAACTCGATCGGAAGATCTACAATGTTCATGTTTCGTATCGATGTGTATGACTGTGTGAAGTCAGTAAAGTGAAAACGAAGTGCATAGAAGCTAGGAGGTTAGGAACGCAGAATAATTCGAATTAAAAGC